>OX451219.1:75255485-76003548 GCA_949628195.1 Phasia obesa | reverse complement strand
ATTTTTCTGACCATTTTGGATGAAGCCAGATTTCTGGAAAACTGGTCACACGATTTTTTGCACGGTGAGTGTTTTTTAATCCCTAGATGGTGGACTTCCATAGTCTGTATCGCTTATTGCTTGACGTGACCTAGTTTCCAAGATATAAAGAATCCCAGATTTTTCTGACCATTTTGGATGAAGCCAGATTTCTGGAAAACTGGTCACACGATTTTTTGCACGGTAAGTTTTATTTAATCCCTAGATGGTGGACTTCCATAATCTGTATCGGTTATTGCTTGACGCGACCTAGTTTCCAAGTAATAAAATAATTAAAAATTTACTGACCATTTTGGATGAAGCCAGATTTCTGGAAAACTGGTCACACGATTTTTTGCACGGTAAGTGTTATTTAATCCCTAGATGGTGGACTTCCATAATCTGTATCGGTTATTGCTTGACGCGACCTAGTTTCCAAGTAATAAAATAATTAAAAATTTACTGACCATTTTGGATGAAGCCAGATTTCTGGAAAACTGGTCACACGATTTTTTGCACGGTAAGTGTTATTTAATCCCTAGATGGTGGACTTCCATAATCTGTATCGGTTATTGCTTGACGCGACCTAGTTTCCAAGTAATAAAATAATTAAAAATTTACTGACCATTTTGGATGAAGCCAGATTTCTGGAAAACTGGTCACACGATTTTTTGCACGGTGAGTGTTTTTTAATCCATAGATGGTGGACTTCCATAGCCTGTATTGCTTATTGCTTGACGTGACCTAGTTTCCAAGATATAAAGAATCCCAGTTTTTTCTGACCATTTTGGATGAAGCCAGATTTCTGGAAAACTGGTCACACGATTTTTTGCACGGTGAGTGTTTTTTAATCCCTAGATGGTGCACTTCCATAGCCTATATTGCTTATTGCTTGACGTGACCTAGTTTCCAAGATATAAAGAATCCCAATTTTTGCTGACCATTTTGGATGAAGCCAGATTTCTGGAAAACTGGTCACACGATTTTTTGCACGGTGAGTGTTTTTTAATCCCTAGATGGTGGACTTCCATAGTCTGTATCGCTTATTGCTTGACGTGACCTAGTTTCCAAGATATAAAGAATCCCAGATTTTTCTGACCATTTTGGATGAAGCCAGATTTCTGGAAAACTGGTCACACGATTTTTTGCACGGTAAGTGTTATTTAATCCCTAGATGGTGGACTTCCATAATCTGTATCGGTTATTGCTTGACGCGACCTAGTTTCCAAGTAATAAAATAATTAAAAATTTACTGACCATTTTGGATGAAGCCAGATTTCTGGAAAACTGGTCACACGATTTTTTGCACGGTGAGTGTTTTTTAATCCCTAGATGGTGGACTTCCATAGCCTATATTGCTTATTGCTTGACGTGACCTAGTTTCCAAGATATAAAGAATCCCAGATTTTTCTGACCATTTTGGATGAAGCCAGATTTCTGGAAAACTGGTCACACGATTTTTTGCACGGTGAGTGTTTTTTAATCCCTAGATGGTGGACTTCCATAGTCTGTATCGCTTATTGCTTGACGTGACCTAGTTTCCAAGATATAAAGAATCCCAGATTTTTCTGACCATTTTGGATGAAGCCAGATTTCTGGAAAACTGGTCACACGATTTTTTGCACGGTAAGTTTTATTTAATCCCTAGATGGTGGACTTCCATAATCTGTATCGGTTATTGCTTGACGCGACCTAGTTTCCAAGTAATAAAATAATTAAAAATTTACTGACCATTTTGGATGAAGCCAGATTTCTGGAAAACTGGTCACACGATTTTTTGCACGGTAAGTGTTATTTAATCCCTAGATGGTGGACTTCCATAATCTGTATCGGTTATTGCTTGACGCGACCTAGTTTCCAAGTAATAAAATAATTAAAAATTTACTGACCATTTTGGATGAAGCCAGATTTCTGGAAAACTGGTCACACGATTTTTTGCACGGTAAGTGTTATTTAATCCCTAGATGGTGGACTTCCATAATCTGTATCGGTTATTGCTTGACGCGACCTAGTTTCCAAGTAATAAAATAATTAAAAATTTACTGACCATTTTGGATGAAGCCAGATTTCTGGAAAACTGGTCACACGATTTTTTGCACGGTGAGTGTTTTTTAATCCCTAGATGGTGGACTTCCATAGCCTGTATTGCTTATTGCTTGACGTGACCTAGTTTCCAAGATATAAAGAATCCCAGTTTTTTCTGACCATTTTGGATGAAGCCAGATTTCTGGAAAACTGGTCACACGATTTTTTGCACGGTGAGTGTTTTTTAATCCCTAGATGGTGCACTTCCATAGCCTATATTGCTTATTGCTTGACGTGACCTAGTTTCCAAGATATAAAGAATCCCAATTTTTGCTGACCATTTTGGATGAAGCCAGATTTCTGGAAAACTGGTCACACGATTTTTTGCACGGTGAGTGTTTTTTAATCCCTAGATGGTGGACTTCCATAGTCTGTATCGCTTATTGCTTGACGTGACCTAGTTTCCAAGATATAAAGAATCCCAGATTTTTCTGACCATTTTGGATGAAGCCAGATTTCTGGAAAACTGGTCACACGATTTTTTGCACGGTAAGTGTTATTTAATCCCTAGATGGTGGACTTCCATAATCTGTATCGGTTATTGCTTGACGCGACCTATTTTCCAAGTAATAAAATAATTAAAAATTTAATGACCATTTTGGATGAAGCCAGATTTCTGGAAAACTGGTCACACGATTTTTTGCACGGTGAGTGTTTTTTAATCCCTAGATGGTGGACTTCCATAGTCTGTATCGCTTATTGCTTGACGTGACCTTGTTTCCAAGATATAAAGAATCCCAGATTTTTCTGACCATTTTGGATGAAGCCAGATTTCTGGAAAACTGGTCACACGATTTTTTGCACGGTGAGTGTTTTTTAATCTCTAGATGGTGGACTTCCATAGTCTGTATCGCTTATTGCTTGACGTGACCTAGTTTCCAAGATATAAAGAATCCCAGATTTTTCTGACCATTTTGGATGAAGCCAGATTTCTGGAAAACTGGTCACACGATTTTTTGCACGGTAAGTGTTATTTAATCCCTAGATGGTGGACTTCCATAATCTGTATCGGTTATTGCTTGACGCGACCTAGTTTCCAAGTAATAAAATAATTAAAATTTTCCTGACCATTTTGGATGAAGCCAGATTTCTGGAAAACTGGTCACACGATTTTTTGCACGGTGAGTGTTTTTTAATCCCTAGGTGGTGCACTTCCATAGTCTGCATCGCTTATTGCTTGACGTGACCTAGTTTCCAAGATATAAAGAATCCCAGACTTTTCTGACCAATTTGGATGAAGTCAGATTTCTGGAAAACTGGTTACACGTATTTTTTTGCACGAAGGTTGTTTTTATTCTAGATACTACCTAGTTTCATAATCTGTATAGCTTTTTGCTTGAAGTGGTGTAGTTTTCCGAAATACATTTAAAGAATCCAAAATAGAGGAAAACAGCCAGATGTTTTGAAAATTGATTCCACGGAAAAGATTATATAATATACACAACAGGAATTTTTTCCTTACAAATATGAAGAATCCCATATTTGTCTGTCCATTTTTGAGGAAAAAAAGACATATTTTTGTAAATTGATTTCTAAACGACGATATTTGCACGAAAAAAATTATATAATATACACAAACATGTATTTATTCTTTTAATTAATTTTTATTAACTATAAATAGTAAAATTTGTATTCACTTTTACATTTTTTAGTGTTTCTTTCCCATTTCGTTTCACACCCACTTTAATTTTTAATCCCAATTTTTTTTTAAATTCCCACTTACAATTCCCATTTTTTTACTCCCATTTTCTAAATCCCAAAATCGCTAATCTGTTTTTGCGATTTCGACGCTAACTTTCGACGCTATCTTGGCGCACGTCATTAAGTACATTATAGTTTGCACCATATGGTTTATATGTATGCACAGTTGCTTAAGTTGGTTTAAGCTAGCTCATGCATATTATAGTTGAGCCTTTGATTTCTTAACTTGGCAGTTTCGTGCGTAGTGTCCCTTACAACCGCATTTTGCTGAAATTCTTTTACTAATTTTTGCTTTATTTCTATTTCAATTCTTTGTATGTTTTATTGGTTCGCGCTACATATAAAGCACATTCTTCGGCTTCTTGCTGAATGTTTCTTACCTTCTTCCAGTAATTGTAGTTTTAAAACTTGTAACGACGGCCCGCAATTCAATTGCTATTATAAGAGTCTCATAAAGTTTCGGAAAAGTTGATAATAGTATAATTACTACTAATTCATCATGAAGATCAATTCCAATCTCAGCTAGTCTTTTTATAATTTTTTCGAATTTATTTAAATGCTGGGTCATTTTTTCATTTTCATTTATCTTCGGATTCATCAAACGTTTAAACAGCATAACTTTCTCTATTGGGCCTTTGAGTTTATGTACTTCAGCTAACTTATTCCAAGCCTCAGCAGATTGCGTAAATTTTTTATGTAATTTAGCTGAGTTCCTTTTATACTCAAAACAATAATGGCAAGTGATTTTTCATCGGTAGTTACCCAATCTGACTTTTGTACTGCACACAGTGGTCGATTTCGCGAGACAGCGGTCAAAACTCTATAACTTTTGACAGGATTGGTATTTTTTTACGCAATTTGTTTTGTTCAATAGGAGGGACTTTAGGCTTCAATTTGCGTGTTCAAACGTAAAAATCGACTGATAGGAACGTAAGTAAGTTAAAAATGCATTTTAATGCTTTGTTGAGTTTTCATGTAAAAGTTGAATATTTTGACATTTTAAATAAGTATTTTTTTTATAATTTCTTATTTTCTTCAATCGTATTTTACAATCAATACTTATTTATTATTCCTAAACTTAATTTTGGTCAGAAAATGCCAACATTTGGCTCCTGACATTTATTTAGTCTCAATATTCACAGGCGCCAAAGGTTGGTTTTTTTGGAAGAAAGCTAATTCTTGTGAGGATTAAACTGAAAAATAACACTGAAATTCCCAACAATATCAATACCATTTGGATATATTATATACAGAACACAACATCGATAAAATTTTAAGTAAACTTTTACTATTGATTTAAAGTGCACATATATTTTATTTAAATGTATTAATAATAATTTATACTAAAATTAGAAATAAATTATAATCTTTAAACTAGTATTAATTAAACAATATTAGTAAAAATTTCTTCCAAATAGCTTTGATTTTCATTTTGCAGTAGTTGTTTAGCTTCTTCATCTAACTCTAATGAGGTTGATTTCCATTTTTGTCGAATACTGGAATAATATGGGTCTGCTGTGCACAACAAAATATTAATAAGAATCTGTAGTCTTTGTTCCTTTTTTCTTGCGCTTCTTCTGAGAGATCTCCAATTGGAAGTGTGAACTGTGGTTGGCATACGTCTCCAAGAATATTTTTGGTTATAAAGGGTTGCTGTCTCATAAGCATACTGACCAATTTTTTTTGCATCTATCTTTTTGCTACATGCTATAACTTCTAATATGATTTGGAATCGTCGTATTAAATCATAATCTACTTCAGTTATAGAAGCTGCAGTTTCTGGATCGGAAAAAAATCTCCTTGCTGTGTTTCCATCATTAGAATTTTCTTCTCCTTGCTTTGGCTGGTCAATTATAAGGCCTATCTCACGGTATTTTTCTTGAATATCTTTTTTTTTTGCTTTCTTTTTTCCAAATTTTCTTTGTTGTTTCTCACTGTTTCGCCTAACGGGCCAAATTCCAAATCGTATCCCAATTTAAGAATATGCTCCATAAAACGAATTCTAGCATGAAGAGATGACATTCCAAATTCATATGCTTCATTAAAACTATTGTCTTGTGTTGGTGGTTGGCTCAATTGACTTGATGTTTTTTGGCATATGGTACAGCTTGTCGAAGACTTTGTTTCGGTTAAAGCTTGTGCAACTTTTCCATCGATCATTGTAAGTGACATTTTAAAGTTAACTTCGATGCATTGGTCATTAAATTCAAATATCACTGGTTGAAGTTCTTTAATTTCATGTGTTATTTTGCCAACTTCTTCAGTTATGACATCTTTAGTTTCTTTCTGGTAAGCAAACTTTATTGGTCTACAAAATTTTGTTGACGAGGGAATTTCATTCTTCCATACATCTATCTCTGCAGCTCTACTAGTTGACGGTTCTGAACCAATATAAGTTTTTGTTAAACGTAATGGAACGAAAGAAATCATGAATAAATTGGCATCTGATGAATTTTCCGCATTACATTGTTTGTATTGTTTCTGGCCAGAGGACCCATCACATCCCCATTTACAAATTAAAGTCATGCTGCAATTTTTAAACTTCTTTAAATAGTCAGCATTAAATGTCTTTAATAATCGTTCTGCAGTGTGTTCAAGAAGATCCTGCAATTTTATTTCTGCTGAACTTGAAGTTACACTAACAGCAGTTGGTGAAGGTAAGCAATCTTTTTTGGCAGAAACTATATTTCGATATGATGGAAAAATTCCACAATTGTTTTCATTGGTTCGCTTCCGCAATTCTGTATATTGGTTTTTAGTCATTTTCAAATCCAAAAATAGTGCAAATGCATCTTCTGGAGTAAATTTATTTTCTTCAGTTGGTGTCGGCATATTTTCTAAAGTTCTTTTCGTGCGTCTGGGGCTTGCTTCCACTATTTTTTCAATGATAGCAATTTTACTCTTTTTAGTTTTCAATGGTTGAATTTGATGCAGAAATGAATCCTTTATGATGCTACAAGAAACTTCTTCATTGATATGTTTAAGCTTGCGTCTTCGTGATCTTTCACTATAATTATCAATTGGCTTTGCTGGTCGACCACCTTTTCCAGTTTCCGTGGTAGTTACTGATGGCTTTTTAAAAATAAGTTTATTTCTTAGCCATTCTTGGTTGCGTGAGTAAAACAATTTCTTGTTTCTGGAACAGTTTTGATTGTACCGTTTTCTTAAAGTATTTAAAAAGTTTTTTATGTTTAAGTTATGAATTTTAATTTCTTGTTTCTCGCATATTTTGAAGAATGGATTATTTATTATATGTAAAATAATGTCGTTTTCATCTTTCCGTTCAAAATATATATCAGATAGAACACTATAACTGAATTTAGCCATTATTTAAACAATAATGAAGAAAAAAATGAATGCATGGATAATATACTACTGCTCGAAGTTTCAACATGATCTTTTTTACCTCTTTAAAACATAATATAACAGGTACTTGGTTTTATCAGTTATTTCCATTGGTTTTAAATTTATTTGCAATTTTCAGGTATTTAAGTTATGTAATATTAGATGGCAATAAAATCATTTTTTACCTTTTCCAAATGAATTGCCAGATACCACATAATTTGAGAGTTCTTTTGTCATTTTTGTCAAAATTTTGATACACCCTTCTATGTGGACTAGGTCCAAATATGGGCCAACTTCTCCTAATTTCAACAGAATTATTTTTTGGGTAAATAAGAACTCTTATACAAAATTTCATCAAAATATATGCATAATAGCCACTTTCACATACAAATAACTTCTCAAAAAATATGACGTGCATTTGTACCGAATATCTTACCTTGGGTCAGAAAAATTGCTGTAGCTTAAAAAGTGCAGTCCCGATGCATGGACATGTATATATAGGAATGTAGGGGACAGTTAGGACTACAAAATATTAACAAAAACATCCTGAAAATATGTTAAAAAATATAGGTAGGCGTGGTTTTTTGAACACTGCCTCGAATAGAGTGGTCTGACGTTGCTGAATTTTATTAGCGGAATTTATTTGTGTTTTGACTCAGCTTGACTCACAGGAGTTGTGCTCTATGAAGTAGGAAATTTCCGAGAAATTGACCTTTGACCTTTTTTAAAAAAAATATTTAAATTGTTCTGAAAACAGTAGAGCTTCAATTTTTTTTTACCAGTAATAGGAAATAAGTTAAGTTACAACACAAAAGTTATGATCATTTAAACTTTAAAAATTAACTAAAAATATCATAAATTTAATAAATTCTGAAAAAGCCCATTTTGGACCACCCTGTTCTCAGTGAAATAGTTGAAATAGAGTTCTAATTTTTTGGCTCCCGAGGTTTACTACTGTCTACTTTCTTATGAGTCTAATAACTTTAAAATCGGAGAACAAATTACCAAAAGGAGTTTTGGCTGCTATCTCAAAGTATTGACCACAGTGCTGCGTTCCAATCAGGGTCACATTTGAATTTACCATTTTCATATTTCCATAATCCACTATGGATTAAAACACTTTTCATATGTATGTACTTGCCAGGAATCGTAATTCCTTACATCTAGCTTTTCAATTTGTAGCAATTTCGACGTAGTATTTTTCATTAAACTCTTGAAAAATGGAATGCCTGGGCCCATAACCAATGTTAATATATTTAAATAAAAAACAACCCGTAATCTAAATGATTTAAAGTTTTATTGATGAATGACTTAAAATATAAATAAAAGAATTATTTATAAATTTTCAAAAAGTACGAAGTTTTTACTTTTTATTTTCTTGCGTTCGTTTGTTATTTTTTTATTTACTGATAGTTATATTTTTTATTTATTGTATTATTAATAATAAACAAAATATACATACATATATGTAGGTAGGTTTGTTCAATATCTGGAATTGTTACTACAAAATGTTATTATTTGCTGGCCAAGAAGCCGGCAACTATTTCACATTTCCTTAGAAACTGTATGAAATATAACTCACAGAGTATTCTTAACCTTTATGTTGAGGGAAAAAATTAATTGCAACCAAAATTTTAGGGAAAAGTAAGATTTGGCAAAGAAAATACTAATATTTAGTATAAATAAATCAGTCAAGTGCGATTCAGACTCACACTCATACAAGTTTTAATTTTTATTTTCAAGGCTTATGGAGCATCGTTTAATGTTTAATAACTTTTAAACTAGAGCTCAGTACTAAAATACCCTGTGTATATGTATCAAGTATCTTCCTACAACGTTTAAAAGAGAAAGCCAAATTCCTCAAATATAACTTATTTAGGATAGTGTGTGACTTCTCTTTCTACGCCTTCTTGATCAGCTTTTTTCAATTCCAAATTTAGATTCGTTAGGGAATATTCAAATTAAAAAATAAAAAACATTACAACAACAGGATAATACAAATATTTAGGGACTTGCTATGGTTTTATTGGACGACACCCGATAGTTTTAATTTAAATATTTCTTTGATATCTAAACTGTTGCAACTACGTTCAATATTTTCGACTGTTCTTGCACAACAATATTCAATCCTGTAAAAACCTACAAATTATATAGCAAACTCTAATTAACTAAATTTAAACTCTCCTAAAAGTCGTAATTTAAATAATAAAGTTTTCCTTTAAACAAATTTGGAAATGTTTTTTTTTAACAATATCCTTCATATCTTTCATATTCGAATTAAAAAATACGGAAAAGCCATTTGATTTTCAGAACGTTATATATTTTTGTTTATTAAAACTTGAAATAAATTGTTTTTTTTACTCGCATTCATGTGCAAACATTTTGCAAATTGAATTGCAACAATCGGCATGTTGGGAACAATAATGACCAGTTGGATGACATTTTTGCTCAGTTTTAGTAATTTTTCCCTGTAAAAATAAAACAAAAATTAAAATTATTCAGAAATTTCTAAATATTATAGTCAATGTTTTTACCTCAAATTCTTCCGGAGCTGCTGAAGCTGGAGCAAGTTGGACAAATGCTACCATTATCAATGCGAAAACGAAAAGAAAATTAAAAAATTTCATGTTAGAACGAATGCTGTTGACTGGAATCAGAAGATTGAGTGTCACTGTGATAAAATATTTTTGAAACAAATCATTTATATACCAAATATTCCTCCGAAAGCTGTTGTACACCTTTATTTAGCAATAATATTTGCAAAAACCATTTATTTTATTTCTTTACTTCGCGTGCATAAATAAAGCTGTTTAAAGTTTCCTTCCTGTTTAAACAAAAATTAAACAAATAATTAAATATTTAATTAATTTGTCTTAAATAAATAAGATACAACTCAAATAATTATATAACGTCTAATATTATTTGAAGCAGCATTTGTTTAAACAAACCATTTACTTAACAAACTGCGTTTCAGAATAAATTTTGAATATTATTTTGTTCTAAACTGAATAGTGGAGTTTGAAAACACAAATTGAAATAAATTCGCAGTTTCTAAACTGATAACCCAATTGCATGATATCACACGTTTTTAGTACAGGCGTGTTGTCGAGCGAATGCTTTGAATTTGGACGAAGGACACCTGTGTCTTTGGTTGTCATTAAAAAAGTTGGTACCGTGTGCAGTAAGTGATTAAAAAAATTATTTTTATACAAAATATTATACATATGTACATTAAAAATAAATATAAAGTTTGTGTTACTAATAGAAGCAGAATCTACCAAAATATATGTATCATTTTTTGTGTGGAAAGTATCAACTTTTCTCTCGTGGATTAAATGGTATAAACAAAACTAAAAACTGTTTTGAATGTGACTATATGTCCTTTGTTATACTTCATTTAGAACAAATTTTTTTTTATATGAAGTTTGATAGTTCAACTTCCATTTAAGAGGAAAAATTGTAAGTTTAACTGTCAAAATCCATAAAATATAAAAAATTTTCGCCTTAATATTTCCCCTTCCTAGTGGCCTTACAAGGATATAAATTCTATTTGATACAATAAAGCTCCCTTTTTAACCGACTTCAAAAAAAGAAGGAGGTTATCAATTCGTCTGAATGTTGCTTTTTTTTTTTTTTATGTTTGTGCCCGCAGAACTCAGTCATTTTTGAACCGATTTTAAAAATTTTGCACTATTAGAAAGGTTATGGCTACAGATTGGTCCCATTTTAAAAGAAGTTCAAAATTTTAAAAATTAAAGGGTGTCCCCATACAACATACATGTTTTTTACGTGTATTATGAACATTATAGGTCACCAATTTAAAATTAAAAAAAAGTGCGTATCACTGTAGCTCCCAACAACAAAAAGTAATTAAAAAATAAAATTAAAAATTAAAGGGTGACCCCATAGGTGACTTAATTTCACCTTTATTCTCCTATCTTTTGAACCGTTATAGACAAACACTTGAAAGTTGCACAGAATGTTCGTTACTATGTCTGTTATAATAAGTATAAATATTTAAAATTAGAAATTAAAGGGTGTCCCATTAGTTGGTTTATTTTGATAATATATGGCCAAACTTTTGAACCTTTATAGACAGACAGTTGAAATTTACAAAGTACTTGTATTGCTAAGTCCGCTAAAATAACAAGTGTAAAATATGAATTTGGAAATTAAAGGGTGACCCAATAGTTAATGTAAAAGTAATATATATGGCCAAACTTTTCAACTGTTATAGATAGACAGTTGAAATTTACAAAGAACCTATATTGCTTAGTCCGCTATTCAAACAAGTATAAAACTTGGATCTATAAATTAAAGGGTGTCCCCATTATTGATGTTATTTGACCATTATGTCCTCATCTTTGGAACCGTTATAGACAAACACTTGAAAAATAGACAAAATGTTCACTACTATGTCTCGAATAACAACAAGTATAAATATTTAAAATTGGAAATTATAGGGTGTCCCAATAGTTGATGTAATTTGATGTATATGGATACAAAGTTAAAATTTAAAAAGAATCTGTATTACAAAGTGTTCTTTAAAAAGTATTTATATTAAAATTTGAATTTAAAGGGTGTCCCAATAGGTGACGTCATTTGATATATATGACCCTATCTTTTAAACAGTTATTGATAAACACTTAACAATTAGAGAGAATGTCCATTACTATATCTGTTATAATAAGTATAATTATTTAAAATTATAAATTACAGGGTGTCGCAATAGTTTATGTAATTTGATGTATATGACCAAACTTTTAAACCGTTACAGATAGAAGGTTGAAATGAACAACGAACCTGTATTGCTACGACCGCTATAACTAGTATAAAATTTGAATTCGGAAATTACAGGGTGTCGCAATAGTTACCGTCTTAAAGAAATATGCCTTTAAGTTTGTCTGTTTTGAAGTCGGTTTTTTTTTGCAAGAATTATTTGTAAAACATTGTTGGTTATTTTCATTTGCATCTGAGCAAATATTCACTATTATTTTGCTCAATGGTTTTTTTAGTGCAAACGAAGCAATTTTCAAGTAAGTATATTTTGTTGTTGTGTTGATAAAAACGATGCATTTTATACATTATATATTTACTATACATCGTGAAAACCCCTATTGATTATAGAAAACTTTATAGTAATTTAAAAATTTCAGTTTAAACATTAAACATGATGGTGGTGACATCAAAATCGGTAATTTTCACCATTTCTCGAAATGCCAACCTCCATATAAAGGGTATTTAAATTGCAAAGGGTATTTTAATTGCTTTGAATTGCAAAAAAAATAACCCGAAAAATAAATTTTATTCTAAGAAATTTTCCTATGCTTAACATTTCAAAATGATTTCGGTCATGTGGCCACCGCTGCTGTTCTTGAAGAAGTGCGTGCTAAAATTTTAATAATTTTTTCAGCATTGCAGGCGGTACGTTACGGAGTCAATTGTTGGTGACAGACAGGAAGTAATCGAGAGGTGTCAAATCGCACGGCAATTGACATGTCCATAACTCAAAATCAACCTATCGATAAATTTCGCTTTCAATAAGTCGTTGGTTGAATCCTGTTAAAAAAAAAATCTCGCCCGAATCAATGTTTTCTATATTTTTACACAAAAACTCATAAGCAATTTCGTAATTTTGTTTATTAACAGACTATAAGTTAATTGAATTGATTAGTGATACTTGAAATCTAGGAGGTGAATAAATCGAAGAAATAACTAAGTTTTGATGAAATTCTTCAAGGTAGATATTAGTCGCTTGAAGGTAATCCTCATAAAAATCACACAGTAAATAATGTTTGATTCGAGCCTTTATTAGTATTGCCGAGCCTCCACATGCTAAAATATAGCCATTGATTTTAAAAAAGCTATTTGTTGTTAAGTGAGTCTCTGAAACCAGCATGACATCAATTTGATGGTTCCTAAGGAAGTATTCGACTTCATTTTTATGTTGGGGTAAGCCGTTTGCGTTCCAGAAACATGTTTTTAAACAGTTCATGGTTTTTTTTAGTATCGCCTGCAACATCATAGATTGCATGCGTACCATTTCTTGCATCATGTCTCTATGCTTACACCGAGAAGATTATAGTTGCCAGGTGGTGTTAGTTCTTTAGGTTCTGTATGCAAATTTAGAGAAGAATTATTTGTCGGTGTCGCTTTGTGTACTGAATATGATTGCATTTTAACATATCCGCGCATGAAACTTGTTGTGTTGTTGGTTGAGCTAACTCAGGGTAATGAGCATTTGCTCGATTATATATATATATATATACCTATTCTTGGCAATTTAAACATTGGACGAGTCCTGATCGCTTATGCGGTTCCTCTACGCTTATTTTGCGGTGCAACAGATATCTCAAATTATAAATAGGGTGCGTTTCGTTCTTTTTCAATCTCATATCTCTAGGTTCCAGTTCAACGCGAAATAGAAATTGAGGGATACGTACTCGATTTCTGAGATTATCTACACTTTTTACCTTAAATCCCACTTTCAAACTCGTTTACGTTTCTTTACGATGACTGTTTTCATCAATAAATTGCATTTTTGTTTCTTCAATGTTGCCACGCTTGATGGGAATTACATAAAATAAGTTTTCGCCAGTAACTGAAATTAACTTCTTTATTAAGTCGTTCGAATTTTTCTCCTTTAAATAAATAAATTGCCGTTTTAGGTTCACTTGTTTCGCTATTTAAAATAGCAAAACGATTTTTGGAATTTATTCCGTTAGAATCCTTATCTTTATGTACTTTAGACAATGGTGCAAACTGCGAAAATTTAGGGCTTCAACCTTTTTTAGGGTTCCGTACCCAAAGGGTAAAAACATAACCCTATTGTTTTCGTTACAATGTCGGTCCGTCTGTCAGCGCCTTTTATCTCTGGAACCGTAATAGGTAGACTCTTGAAATTTTCACAGATGATGTATACATGTTGCCGCTATAGCAACAAATACTAAAACTTACAGGGTGTTCCGATAGAGAGGTGTTATTCACGAATATGTGTTTACTTCTTGAACTGTAGGAAGCATAAACTCAAGATTTAAAAACAGTAATTAAAACTTAGTTCGCTATATACACAAGTCTACAAAAATAAACCTAAAAATTAAAGGGTGTGCCGATAGTGGCGTGAAATGCATGAATAAGGCCTAAGTTTTGAACCATAATAGGTAGACTCTTGAAATTTTTACAGAAGGTGTATTACTATGACCCCTATAAAAACAGTAAAAATTAAAGGGTTTTCCGACAATGACGTGATTTGCATGTATAACTCATTTTTTTTTTCTCTAATAGGTAGACTCAAAATTTGTACAGAAGATGTGGTATGTTGTCACTACCGATATGATGATTAATAAAAATTAAAGGGTGTTCCGACAGTGACATGTTTTTCAAGTATAGTGACTTATTTTTTTAATCGTAAGAGATAGACTCTTGATACATATATTCATAGAAAGAGAAATACCATGGCCGCTATAAAAAATAACAAAATTAAAAGGTGTTCCGACAGAGAGTTGACTTGTACGTAAAATAGCCTTATTTTTTGTAACGTAATAGATAGATTCTTGAAATGTTTACAGTAGATGTTGTTCTTTGGCCGCTACAACAATTACTAATGACTAAAGGGTGGTCCATCAGTGACACGTTTTTCGCGTATATTACTTTATTTGTTGAACCTCAACAGGTAGGTGCCTGATATTTTTATAGAAAGTGTATTACCATGGCCGCTATGACAACAATTACTTAAATTTTGAAGGGTGCTCCAATAGTGATGCAATTTTTTGAATATGACTTTAATTTTAAAATTAAAGGTTACCCCATAAGACATGAAAAAATTAACAACTTGAACTTTTAAAGTTGTACTAAACATAGTACGGGCCCTATATGTGTGGGTCTAACTCGCAATTGACTGATTTAGTTAATAAAGTTATGTATTTGTCCATTCCCAATTGCGTCTTGGGTTTTTCTACACTATCCATTGTAGTTTTAATTATACTCTGTCCAGAATGCGACTTGTGTGTAGTTACATATTTTAATGTCATCTCTTAACAAAAGCGATGAACAAGATTGGGCATGAATAACTGGCGTAGCATTTATGCACAAATTGTCACTAGTTTTTTGTTTTTATTTATTTCAATATTGTCCACATTTTTTTTATTAAATTAAAGAGGCTCATTAAACGCTATTGTATTTGTATTATTTTCAAAGTAGCAATGCAATATGCAGTTGTAAGAAAGAACGAGTTAAAAAAATTGCAGACAACTTTGTTGTTGTATTAAAAACAGTTTTGTTTTTTGCTTTTGTTTGAAATTATTCAAACAAGGTACGTTTTTGTTACTTGTTAATTGTGAGCTTAAAAAAATCACGTCGGCTCTTATCAATGCAGAAACAGAAATAGGGTTTTTGAAGTTAAAACTTCTTTAGGCGCCTTGAGCAGTGTTTAGATGAGAAAAATCATTGAACTCGCGTCATCGTCATCTAACGCTGGTTTTTGTAGATACATATGTATGTATGTATGTATGTATGTATGTATGTATGTGTGTATGTATGTATGTATGTATGTATGTGATTTGTGCCCGCAGAGCTCAGTCATTTCCGAACCGATTTTGAAAATGTCTTCTTTATCATGCTTTTAAAGAGTTTATAACTTTAAAATTAAAGGGTGCCCAATTTTAAATTTTACTGTATAAAACAAAAGAACAACTGTACCAACTTTACCATTCCTGAATTACATTATTTTTACAAAAAAAAAAAAATTATATAAAAATCTGTTAATATATTTGAGGCTGTAGTTGTAAGGGACCTTGATATCACCGATAGACCTAAACTGACTGTTTAGGACGTGTATTTCAAAGGTGTATTTCAATAAACGATACAAGACGAGCTTGTGAATTGAACAATTGAATTACGTTAGTAACTTATTAACTTAACCCTAAATACAAATTGGAAATATATTTTTTGTTAAATTAAGTTCCTAGGCAAGCACATCTTTTCTGTAGCATTTCCCTAAAAAAAGGTTTGTTTTCTACACATACATATGTATATTTACATGTACACATATTTAGGGATTTTTTTAGGGTTTCGTACCCAGAGGTTAAAGACGTAACCATATTGCTTTCACTACAATGTCTGTCCATCCGTGTGTCAGCGTCTTTTATCTCTGCAACCGTAAGAGGTAGACTGTTGAAATTTTCACAGAAGATGTAAAACCGTTGCCATTATAGCAACAAATACAAAAACGTATATGATGTTCCGATAGAGATGTGTTATTCACGTTTATGTGTTTGTTTCTTGAAGTGTAATTAAAACTTAGTTCGCTATATAAAAAAGTAAACCTAAAATTAAAGGGTGTTCCGATAGTGACGTGAATTACTGGTATATAGCCTAAGTTTTCAACCATAACAGGTAGAATCTTGAAATATTCACAGAAGGTGTATAATTGTGCTGCTATAGCAACAAATACTAAAACTTATAGGGTGTTCCGAAAGTGACGTGTTATTTACGTTTATGTCTTTATTTCTTGAGCTGTAGGAGGCAACCACTTAAAATTTGCAGACAGTAATTAAAAATATGTTCGCTTTTTAAGCAAGTATACAAAAATAAGGGATGTTCCGAGAGTGACATAATTTGCATGTATATGGCGTAAATTTTGAACGATAGTAGGTAGACTCTTGAAGTTTTTACAGGAGGTTTATTACTATGGCCACATGAAAAAATTAGCAACTTGAAATTTTATAGTTGTACTAAACATAGTACGGAACCCTTCGTGTGTGAGTCTAACACACACTGATTTATTTCAATTACTGTGCAAATTACGACATTCGATATCGATAGAAATTTAATGGAAATTTCGATCGATATTGAATGCCATAATTTGACCGCAGATTTTACAAAACTCTTTCAAAAATTTAATTATGCATTTTTATCAATCAGTAAATTACAATTTATTTTATACAAATTATTGCCTGATTTTGATAAGTAATGTTAATATATTGAGTAATGTTACTATATTGAAATGAAACCCAACCCGTAAAACATCTGAACGATTTTAAGTTTTATGGATTTTTAACATAAATATGAATTACAGAAATAGATGTGTATTATAAAAAAAGGATACTATGTGTACGAGTATATAAACACCAACATAGGTAAATTAATACAATTTCAAAACCCACTATGTATTGGGTTTGTAAACTTGTTTAATAATTTCAACACTTCTTCTCAAACCTAATAATTATAAAGTGCTTTGAAAATAACAACAAAAGACTATTCCATGTGCATTAATTTGACTAATTTCATGTGTTTAATTCTAGGTAGAATGTAAAAATATCTGCTCTCATTTCATTTGTACTAACATACTTAAGAATAATCTGCATATTGTTAATAACTTCTCGTATGTGATGATACTTGATATCAATTTGTTTGCTTCGATTGTGAAATATAGAATTCGATGCTAATTTTAATACTCCTCGATTGTCCACATTTAACTTTACTGATACATTTTCAAGACTTTCAAGTTCAAGAAGCAATCTTTTTAAATATATAGCTTCCCTTGCAGCATTTGACATTGAAATATGCTCAGTCTCCGTGCTGCTTAATGCAACTACACTCTGCTTCTTTGATTCCCATGCAATTTAAGAACCTCCAGAATAAAACTGAAATCCTGAATAAGATTTTCTATCAATACCATACCCAATCCGCATCGGCGTATACAGTTATTTCAGGCTTAGTGTATTTATATTTAAGTTTTAATTCAGAAGTACCAGACAATTGTATTAAAATATTCTTTGCAGAATTCATGTGCTCGATATGGGGATCAGTCTTTTTCTGTGATAACTTTGCCACTGAATGCAAAATATCAGGACGAGTTGTGATTGATAAATACATTAGTACAGCCATTGTAGTTTGCTATGATTGCACATCTGTTTTAGTACAGTTTTTGGTAGAAGCTACTTGGAAACCAGGGTCAATTGGAACTGATACTTGCTTACGTTGTTCCAAGTTATACATTTTTAATAAAGTTTTTATGTCTTGGGTATTACATACGGTTAAATCTCCATTGCCGTCAGCTCTTTTGACTTCTATTCCAACAACATGCTGTACTGATCTCTTATCACTGACGTCAAACTCTGTTTATAATTGTAATTTATTTCTTCTAATAATTGTGTTGACCTTGCAAGTGTATAAGTATATCATTCCATCTTTTATTTTTTGTAGTACTCCATCGGAACTAAATGTAGCTGTATAAGAATTTTCAACTGCTTTGCTAATTAAAATAAAATTACCTTCCGGTACCGGGCAATTAAAAGTTTTCAAGTTTAATTTGGCAATCTGCTTGAAGAATAACTTTTCCTTAACCAATCGCGTTTATACACTTATCAGCGGCAAGAAAAGTCTTTTCGTCTCATTCCTCAAGGTTTTCAAATAATTTTTTATTGTTGCACATGAGGGATGTTACACCGCTGTCAATATACTATAAATCTTGATTACATGTGTTTCGATCAGTTGATTTCTCGTGCGTAGTGTCCCTTACGACCCACTGTCGCACATATTTTGAGATGGCGGCCAAAAACCAATTTTTTATGGTTACCGATTTTATAGCTATATTGCTCATTTCAAAGTAAATACCACAGTACCTTGGGAGCCATAAATTTTTTTGCTCTATTTCAACACTATCACAGCGAATAGGGTGGTCCAAAGTGGACTTTCCCTGTATTTTGCTAAAATTAAATTTTTTTTAGAAAATGTTAATTTTTAAATACCTATAACTTTTTGGTTTTAAAAGATTTTGATAGAATATGAACTCTGTATAGTTATGTAACTTATACGCTATTAGTTTCCAAAATTTAAGTCTTTTTTTGTGTCATTCAGAAATTTGTAATTTTTTTTAAGGTCCACATAGCTTTAAAATTTCCGAGTTAATAGAGTATAACTCTTAGAGGTCAAACCAGGTCAAAAAAATCGTTCACCAGTTTGTAGTCCGAAGTCTTCCCTACACTCCTATACCCCATTATATATGCGCCGGGTTGCGACCATGGGCACCAGAATAATTTTTCCGACCCAGGGTCCGATATCTTCTGCACAAATTAATGAATTCACAAGTTTTACAAAACCAATTATTTTTTGAACAGCTTTTGAAGTCTTTTGGCCTTTTTAATACAAATCTGAAGACAAAATATTTTTAATCAAATCGTCTTCTTGAGTGTTGGATCCTCCTACGTTTGGCGGACCCTATCCATAAAAACAAAAATGTAAAAGAAATTATTAAAAACTCAATATTTGTTTTCTAAATAAAATTCCTTGAGATGAACTCCTTTCTTTCCTGATTTGTTCACAGATACTACCAGGACATTTTTAGGAATGTTAGCTAATTACAAAATTACAATGAACTGAACAGGTATATTTTAGCTTTTAATAGGGCAAACCTTTCAGAGTCTTTTTATGTTTTGAAAAGTGGTAATGTAACAATTATTTATCATTACGGTTTGAACAATGGCAAAGTACTGTTATAGTATTCTCGCTTATATTTATTTTCAACAAAAAGATATAGATGATATAATGTTTCACATACTGAACAATCACTTCTTTATGACATGCAATTTACAAGAAATGGATATACATAAAGCAAAAATTATAAATTTAGCAAAGAGTTTGAATAAACGGTACGTTGAATTCTGTCGAAACAAGGAAAGGTTGTACAAACGCCACCAGGAATGGTTATCAAAAGAACTTATTTTTCAAAGTTCATCTACAGCCCCCAAAGAAAGTGGAAAAAAGGGTCGACCAGCAAAACAAATTGAAGAATGTAGTGAAAGATCTCGAAGACGAAAGCTCGAGCATATCAATTAAGAAATTTCATAAAATAAGAAAAATATAATTGAAATAATCGAGAAGATAGAGAAGCGAGCCCAAGACGCACATGGAGGTTTTTAAAAAGGATTCCTACACCAATTCAAGATAATTTACTCCAGAAGAAGCGTTCTCGCTGTTTTTGGATTTAAAATTGACTAAAAATCAATATAAGGAATTGTGTAAGCGAACGAATGAAAAGGTTTGTGGAATTTTCCTGTCAAAAAAGAATGCTTACCTTCACAAACTGCTATTAATGTCACTTCAAGTTCAGCAGAAATAAAATTGAACATACGGCTGAACGTTTATTGAATACGATTGATGCAGATCATTAAAGAAAAAACTTGGAAATTGTAGTATTATGTACTTTAATTTCAAAATGGGGATGTGATGGATCTTCTGGTCAAAAGCAGAAGAAGCTAAAAAGCTGCTAAAACATGCAAATTAAGGCTTTTTTAAAGAAACAATTACTAAAATTAATTAATTTTAGTAGCATTGCAGTTCACTTAGTTATATTGTTTTTATATAGATAACAGCTTTTTCTTGATTTAAAAATTTATGTTAGTTGGTCATTTGTTCATTTTATAAATTTACAATAATTTGATATGGAAATATTAAAATAAAAAAATAACTAAAATAGAAACATACGGCTTTTACATTAAAATTTCTCTATCTGAGGTAATTTTGAATCAATTCCAGGTGACAGTTTTATTGGATACTAGAGTTGTGCAGGTCCTGTACGACCTAGTTCAATTGAACGATTCCAGTAACTGAACGATTCTGACTCGGTCAGTGGTTTCTTTTTTCGTTCATCGTTCATCGTACGTTGCGTTTTTTTGTCTTGCTCTATAAAAGTTCATAAAAAATTATAAACTGTTCAAATGCCTTTTTTCTTATTTTTTGTCAGTGCCGTCAACTGGTAAATCTTAAAAAGCAAATCAACTCAAATTTTAGTTTTGTAAATTAAAATAATAAAGGAGAAATTATTGGTTGACATTTAATGCAATAATCCTTAAGTTAAATTCAACTCGTTATTATCATCTATTATTCTGAAACCAATTTAATTTGATGTTTTGTTTATTTCCGTTCCGGTCCGGTGTACTCGTACAAGTTTTAAGTTTTTTTTCTTCAAGTCTTATGGAGCATCCTTTAATGTCTAATAACTTCTTAAACTAGAGCTCAGTACTAAATACCCTGTGTATGTATCAAGTATCTTCCTAAAACATTAAGAAGAGAAGGCCAAATTCCTCAAATATAACTTATTTAGGATAGTGTCTGACTTCTCTTTCTTCGCCTTCTAGATCACCTTTTTTCAATTCCAAATGTAGATTCGTAAAGGAATATTCAAATTAAACAAAACATTACATCAACAGGATAATACAAATATTTAAGGATTTGCCATAAGTTTTATTGGACGACACCTGATAATTTATAATTTAAATATTTCTTTGATGTTGATTACTAAACTGTTTTTGCACAATAATATTCAATCTTGTAAAAACCTACGAATTGTGTAGCAAAGTGTGTTGAGAAAAATCTAATTAATTATGTACATAGATTTAAACTCTCCAAACAAAAGCACACGTATTCGTTTTAAAAGTCTTGATTTAAATAGTACAGTTTTCCTTTAAAAAAGATTGGAATTGTTTTTTAACAATATACTTCATCTTTCACATTCGAATTAAAAAATACAGAAAAGCCATTTGATTTTTAGAAAGTTATATATTTTTGTTTATTAAAACTTGAAATAAATTGTTTTACTGGCATTCATGATCAAACATTTTGCAAAATGAACTGCAACAATCGTTATGGTTGGAACAATAATGACCAGCTGGATGACATTTTTGCTCAGTTTTAGTAATTTTTCCCTGTAAAAATGAAACAAAAATTAAAATTATTCACAAATTCCAAAATATTATAGTCAATGTTTTTACCTCAAATTCTTCCGGAGCTGCTGAAGCTGGAGCAAGTTGGACATATGCTACCATTATCAATGCAAAAACGAAAAGAAAATTTAAAAATTTCATGTTAGAACGAATGCTGTTGACTGGAATCAGAAGATTGAATGTCACTGTGATAAAACATTTTTGAAACAAATCATTTATATACCAAATATTCCTCCAAAAGATGTTACACACATTTATTTAGCAATAATATTTGCAAAAACCATTTATTTTATTTCTTTACTTCGCGTGCATAAATAAAGCTGTTTAAAGTTTCCTTCCTGTTTGAACAAAAATGAAACAAATAATTAAATATTTAATTAATTTGTCTTAAATAAATAAGATACAACTCAAATAATTATATAACGTCTAATATTATTTGAAGCAGCATTTGTTTAAACAAACCATTTACTAACTGCGTTTTAGAAAAATTTTGAATATTATTTTGTTCTAGATTGAATAGTTTTTAGCGGTAAATAGCGGTGGAATTTGAAAACGCAAATTGAAATAAATTCGCAGTTTCTAAACTGATAACCCAATTGCATGATATCACACGTTTTTAGTACAGGGGTGTTGTCGAGCTAATGCTTTGAAGTTGGACGAAGGACAGCTGGGTCTTTAGTAGTCTTTAAAAAAAGTTCGTACCGTGTGCAGTAAGTGATTAAAAAAATTATTTTTATACAAAATATTATACATACATATGTACATTAAAAATAAATATAAATTTTTGTTAATAATAGACGCAAAGTCTTCCAAAAACATATGTATGTATATTTATGTATGTCGATGTAAAAATCGCTCAACGTACAAGAAAATTCGTATTTTGAGGATCAAAATAAGAAACTTTGCCCAAGGAACCAAACCTTTAAAAAGAATTTTGATTTCCCGGAATTTGACCCATTCAGAGTGCCACAATCGAGTCCAAATGTATGACGGAACCCCACTTACTTTGGAGGGGCGACCCACCCATGCCGGTGGCACACCCCTGGGGGGTAGTCCATACAAACATTTCAAAAAATCACCATTTTTGGCACTTTACAAGAAAAAATTTGTGAAATGGCTATGTTTTTTCTTTTTGTAGTTTATTTTTCTCATAAAACACGTTAAAAAGTAATATTAATTTTTTCATTTGACAAATAAATTTCTAAAGAGATAACTAAACTCCACAAATCCCAACACTGCTAACCATCTATCTTATCTACTACTATCCCTTTCTAAAGGAAGTAACACAGTTAATATAGGCATTAATTGCTTGAGTGTTTCTTCCCTTAAAAAAAAAGTAAGGATCTTTAGTGTGGATTGCTTTCAAAACAAAATCGAACAAAATATTAAAGGACGCTGACAAAGTGACAGTCACAGCTAGTATATATGTATATATTTTTTTTAATACAAACTTTTCTCTCATTGATTGAATGGAATAAACAAAATTAAAAACTATTTTGAATGTTTATATGTCCTTTGTTATACTTCATTTAGAATTTCCCTTAGCACTTTTTATAGCACATACATACAAAAGCTCAAATATCCCTTTTTTTAAACATTAGGAATATGTCACAAAAATGAAGCAATTACATGTACGTTTTGTTGTTGTATTGATAAAAACGATGCATTTTTGCTAACATTTGCATCGTATGCAGAGGTTGCAATATACATCGTGAAAACGCCTATTGATTATAAAAAACTTTATAGCAATTTAAAAATTTTAGTTTGAATGTAAACTCCAAGGCGAATTTATTTTCTAGGTATTGCTGACGGCAAAATCGTTGCACCATTTCTCGAAATGCCAAACTCCATATAAAGGGTATTTTTAAGCCCGATATAGCTTTAAATTGCAAAAAAATAATCCAAAAAATAAATTTTATTCCAAGAAATGTTCCTATGCTTAACATATCAAAATGGTTTCGGCCATGTGGCCACCGCTACAGTTCTTGAAGAAGTGCGTTCTAACATCTAAATGGGTAATTTTTTCAGCATCAAGAATAACACGAACAATTTTGCCCCCCACGGAGTCAATTGTTGGTGACAGACAAGAAATAATCGAGAGGTGTCAAATCGCACGACTGTACATACATATAATAAAATAGTCACTCATTTCTGTCTGTCTGTCTACTTTTGTTTTACGTTCGCATCACGTAAAAACTACTGGATGGATTTTAACAAAATTTTGTAAGGAGGTACCTTAGCATCCTTATTCCAATATATGGTACCTTTTTTCTGCAAAAATATCTCTTTTCCAAGAGAAAGTGGAGAAAAAATATAAGAAAATTAATATTTTTTTTTAAATTTTCAAAAAAATTTTGAATAAAATTTTACAAAAATTGAAAAAACAAATTTTATAAATTTTCACCAACAATTTTCGAAATATTTAAATAAAATTTAATATTTCGACGGAAATGAAAATCATGTTTTTTTTTTTAATGCGTTCGATTCTTAAATAGATGAGATCTCTGTTTTAAAACCTAGATGCATTACACATATAGACAACATCAGGACCGACTGTCAAAAATAAAATAATATACACACGTTTACAGGTAAACGATTATCCTGAAGCCAACAAAGCTACATGGCCACACACACGGCCACCTTTGTGGCTATAGTCAACTTAGGCTTATTTATAGTTTTGTATGCGACAATTTTATTTTATTCAACAAAAGAAAATGTCACAAAATTATAAATTACAAATTCGTATACAAATAAAAATTTTTGGAGGAAATATTTATTATTTTTGGAAAAAGTTATTTAATTTTATAAAAGCAAAATAGGTATTTCTACAACAATGTCAGAGTTTCCAATGTAGCTGTCGTCTTCAATATCATTAAGTAGCTGACTAAACGGCGACAATTGTAGCCAACGGAATATAATTGTTCTTATTTAAATGTGATGAAAATATGGTAGAATTACAAAATATCAAAACAATTGAAGCTATTTTTTCAGAAAACAGCTGTTTAGCAGAAAAATTCTTGATTTTTGTTCATGAGAAAAAATAAAAATAACACGAAAAGTACTAAACAAACAAAATTGTTTATAAAATATCACTTTTAATTTTCTTTATTGCCAAGTATCAATGTATTTTACTTTATTTATGTAAAACATAAGAAATGCTAGATTGGTTCCTTTTTAAAAAAAGTTCATAATTTTAATATTAAAGGGTGCCGCCTTACAGCATACATGTTTTTTTTTTTTTTTGTATTATGAACCGTAAAGGGCACCAATTTAAAATTTTACAAAAGTGCGTATCACTATAGCTCCCAATAACAAAATTACTACAAAACTAAATTTAAAAAATGTTTATACGGGACAAATTTAAACACCTTTTACTTTCGCAACACTCTTTAAGTCGCAATTTTTTCACTCAAATTTGTTCAGAATTTAAAATTGAATTTATATATATAAAAAAACATTTTAAAATAAATATTTACATAAAAATTTAATTTTTTTCTATTTTGTTACATTTTTGTTTTTATTATTTAAAAAACTGCAAAATAAAGTTCATTAAAAGTCTCGGATAAATTTTTTCAAGATACATTACTGTCTTTTTAAAATTAAGACTTCAAAGTTACACCAACAATATAAATATCGAAAAAATTTTAAATTGAAAAATTGTACCAGAGTAGTAATTGTACTTTTTATACTGTACAAAACAAAAGTACAACTGTACCACCTTTACCATTCCTGAACTATATTATTTTTACACAAAAAAAATATGTATGTATTTACTTTAAAAAACTTTAAGAATCAGTTAATATATTTGTTGTAATGGACCTTGATGTCACCGCTAGACCTAAACTTACTGTTTAGGGTGTTTCAAAGGTGTATTTCAATAACCGACACAAGAGGAGCTTGTAAATCGAACAATTAAATTACATTAGTAATTTATTAACTTAACCCTTAATAAAAATTGAAAATATATTTTTTTAAATTAAATTCCTAGGCAAACACATCTTTTTTGTACCATTTCCCCCAAAAAAGGTTTGTTTTATATACCTTCGTCAGCGACTTTACAATTTTTTGTTCGATTTTGCTTTGAAAGCAATCCACACCAAAGACCCTTACGTTTTAAGGTCCGCCTTAAACTATGATAAAGTAGGTATATCCGGTTTAGTTCAATTCAGTTATGGTTTGTGTATTTACTTTACTAGTAAAATAACTACGTACTTTCACTGCTTTTTCTCCAGTTTCTCTTGGAAATAAAATATTTTTGCAGAAAAAGTATCCTATATTGGAATCAGGATACTAAGGTACCTCCTCATAAAATTTTGTTAAAATCCATCCTAAGTTCTTAAGTTCGTTTTTATTCTCTCTAAGAAAGAATAAATTAAATTACAAATTAAGTGATATTAGGTGCGATCCCATACTTTTTGGGGAAAGTTCGGTAAAATGAGAGAAAATAAAAATAAACTCTCTAAGAGATTCGCACATAATAAAAAATAAAAACACAAATATTTTGTATACATGACACTTTTTTTCTAATCTTTTATGAAAAATTTTGTAAATAATAGTATTTGTGAGCATAAAAACATTTACATACATATTTTTTAATTTTGTTTGTTTATTTTCAAAAATTTGATTGTTTTGTATTTTTACAATCAGCCCAAATAAAAAGTTTGAGCTGTTTTGTACAAGAAGAAGAAGAATACTCTCTCTCAAAATTACTCTCTTTTACCCAATCTTGCATTACGGAAACAGTTTTCGGTATAATTGGGATCCGAGGGCTCCCAATGTTGAGTACGGGATCACACCTATTATTAAAGAAAAATTGGGAAAATTTAATTTTCAGACACCAGCAGAGCGTAATGCACATTTTCTAGACAGCTACGTCCTGTACTTTTTACGCGGTGTAAACGCAAAAGAAAATCAGACAGACGAAAATGAGTTACTATTTTATTACCTGTATATATTTATGTGTATTTACATGTACACATAAGAAAAGCTTTTTTTAATCAGTGTACAAATTACGACATGGATATGGTTAGAAATTTTAATAGAAATTTAATAGAAATTTCGATCGATATTGAATGCCGTAATTGGACCATAGGAAATTGAATGATTTAATTATGCATTTTAATTAATTCGATTATTGCGAGATTTTGATAGTAATGAAAGCTTTTGAGTAAAAAAATTGTGTAATGACCTTGTGATTAAGTCAAATTCAGCCCGTTATCATCATCTATTATTCAGAAATTTCAATTTGCTGTTTTGTTTAGTTCCGGTACGACAAATGGAATTAAGAAAACAATATGTTTTCATTTTCTAGTTTAACTTTTTTTCTATCTTACCTTAAATTTAGTTGTCGAATTCCGCAACATTTCAATGAAAACTCAACTTTTACGTGATCAAACAAGTATTTGGTATGTAATTTTTGTCTACCTACTTTGTTAGTTTCCCTTCGTTCGCAGAAATCTGTACGTGAAGGAATTTATAAATATTTCCATTTTTAGTTCCGTTTTTTCTTGTTTGTGTGTGTGTGTGTGTATTAGTGTAAGTGGTGTATTGCAAAATTGACATGTGTAACAGCAACAAATAGTGCACGTCACAATGTAAAAGAATTTAATTTATCCATATCAGTTCCATATGTCTTACATGCGGATACACAAATTCTTTTGAAAAACATACATACATAGATTCATATATACGAATACATATGTAGTTGCTTACACAGCCATATTTGAAAGTATGTGTGGAACGATATCGCAAAACTAAAAAAGGACTCAGGCACACATCCATATATCATGTTTTTAATAAAATTAAATTGCGTATGGTTTTATTTTAAATATGAAATAAAAAATTAAATAATTTGATTTGTTCCTACAAAGTTTTGTTATCGCCAGTTTTTAAATAACAATTTAAAAGAATGATCATTGATCAATTATTATAAAAGACATAATCAAATTTTATTAGCACCTAATTGATTGTGTTATATACGTAATTTGAATGAAACTTAAAAATTAATTTCTTTATGCATTTTAAGGCTGCTATTTATGCCGAACTTTTTGTGATCCCATAAAGTATTTTGCAAGCAAAATAAATACACCCAATTCTGTTTTTACACGGTTTTGATTAAACACGGTTTGAAAATAAAAAATATTTTTTTACACGATTTTGTTACATTTAGCACGATCCAAAATCTTGTGAGCTTAGATTTTATTTGTAAAATTTAAGTTTTGCGAAATATTTTTATATCATAAAAGCATTTTTACTTGTTAGAGCAAAGAGAGAGACGACGAAAACTACAACGTAAAGCCATTTCTTTAGAAAACAAAATTTAAATTTTAGATCGCCTTTGAAATGGAGAACAACATTTCTTAGCAAAATGTTCTGTTTAAACGAAGTCGCAGTAAGAACTTTAAAAAAATTAAAATTTAATTAGGCAATCGTTGATTTCTGGAACGAAACTATCTATTAAGTCTTCATCACACACTAATGATGCAAATAAACGGTGCAAATACACATTGTATGTACATGCATATATGTGTAAAAATAAACATGATTTCCTGTTCTTAAAAAAAGTTCTCGTTTTTCACAAATTTTAATAGGTTTTAGAGATAAGGAACCAATCACCTATTTTTGTATATGATCAATGTCATTTTTTACACGGATTTTTCTGGAACCAATCTACCGTGTAAAAACAGAATTAGGTGTACATTAAACAGTTGCACGTGTTGAGCTCATGCAGTATATGTATATACTAGCTGTGCCCGCTACTTCGTCAACGTCCTTTCAATATTTTGTTCGACTTTGCTTTGAAAGCAATCCATACCAAAGACCCTTACGTTTTTAGTTTCGCCTTAAACTATGCTGCATATCAGTTTATGTATTGTTTACTTTATAAAAAATTAAATATCCAGTAAGTTCAACTGCGTACTTTCACTGCTTCTTCTCCACTTTCTCTTGGAAATAAGATATTTTTACGGAAAAAGGTATCCTATATTGGAACCACTATACTTAGGTATCTTCTGACAGTAGTAGTTCCAGTAGTTTTTACTTGATGCGAACGTAATAAAAAATCAGACAGACAGAAAAACCTGTAGATGGAAATGAGTTACTATTTTATTGTATGTGTAGATATGTTGGTTTGAAAGTCATCGTAAGAGCAAAAATGCAGAAAATCAGTTAATTTGGTTAAAGTGAGCAAAACCCTACTGCCTAATAATTTTTATAAAATTGCTTTCGACTTTTAAAGAAGTCTTCTGCTTTCTTCTGATTGTTACTTCATAAATCCGCCTATTCTAAACAGATTTTCAAAATTGTTTTTATTTGAATGATTATGCTTATAGATACATTCTTTTAGAAAAAATTAAAAACTAAGGGGTGTCCCTACACAAAACTCGGGATTTGAATGTAGATTACAATAGCTCCAAAAAGCAAAAAGTAATAAAAGTAACTAAAGAGTGTCCTAATAAGCTCCTAATTTTAAGCAATAATAGGCAGACGTTTAATACACCGAATGTGTACTTCTGTGACAAATTAAGAGTTAAAATAAAACAAAGCACAATAAATTTTGTTTCTGAATTTATTTTTTACAGTTTTTTATTTTCATTTTTTTGTTATAGTTACGCAAACAAGTTTTCACGAGTATAGATGAGGACTGTTATCATGAAAATTATTTAGACAACAGTAATAAAATAAATAAATCATATTGCGTATGTTAAATACATTACATTAATTAATTAATCAAGCTAATAGGCTTATTTTCAAAACTCAGGCAAACAAACTCTAGTCAACACGAAATACTCAAATACTCATTAGAAAAAATAAAGCATGATAAAATTACAAAGGAAGTGATAGATAGCACACCCTTCTTATGATTTTTGAAATATGATTTTTTTTATTTTTCAATCCTTTGCTACCGAGCATTTATTTTAACGTTGAGAAAAAGGCCACTAGGTTAACAGCATTTTAAGGAAGCCATTAACAAATTGGGTTAAAATTCCATTACTCAAATTATATACGCGTAAAAAGCAAATGATTGACACAAACTAAAACTTAATTTAATTTAAAAGAGGAAACGCTACACAGTTTCGTTCAAACGACCTCCGTAATTAACCAACACCATTAAAAACTTCGATGTCATAAATCTATGTCGGCTGTGTGAAATTCAACGATTTCATATTGATTTGATAAACGCGAAGAAAATGTGTTGTAATTGGATTTCCATTTTACGAAATCTTAAATTACCCAGTAAACATAATGTCCTTATTTCATTAATGTCCGTACCAGTTGGTACGGTAATGAAGAGGAAAATTTAAAAATTTATGTCAAGCTGCACTTAATGCTCTTGACAGTTTCAATACGGATGGAATTTAATCTAAAATAAAAATAAACACAGCTGCACAAGTACAAATATTTAATGGGAGTATTAAATTAATGGAAATTATTTACTGATTTAAAGAATTAAGTCAGAGGGATCTAAGGATTAAATTACAGTCATTTTGTTGTATCACGAGAAAAAGACAACTAGAACTAAAAGAATAAGGAAAAATACTTTTGCCAATGTTAAAACCAATGGAAAAATGATAAACTGTAAATAGTTTGAATCTTTTAGGTGCAGTAAATGAGTCATTACAAATGGTATTACGGATCTAAAACAATAAAATTTTATTGAATTTATGACGTCAGACTTAAGTTCGAATTTCACTGGTTGCTTAGGCCAGATCTTCAGGAAACTTTTTTTTCTAATTTTAGAAAAGCAAAAAAAAAATACTCTAAAAGTAATAAAATTCTAAAAACATAATGACATAACATTAAATAAGTATTAAAGCTTTATCAAAACACCACCAAACAATATGGAATCGAGAATTTTTCGATCGAATAAATATGGGATGATGTAATAAATAACAGAAATTAATTGTAAGGTATTAGTAGAGTTTTATTGGGGAATGATTTATGTACCTTTTCTTATCTAAGGTTTTGTAATTACTGACTGCTAAAACTTTCATAACAAAACGTAATACTTAAATCTAATAATTACAACTCTTTATCATTATGTGGGCGTTTGAGAATAATAGAGATAATTCATTTTTGAATACAATAAGTATGATATTTTGAATAATAAATTTAATATAATTATAGGTACATTGACAGAAGTACTTTACACTGCCCTTTTACAATAGGCCGGTGTTTTGTCAGCACTTAATGCAGACGTAAGGGGTAATAAAATAAATACTGAATACATTAGCTTCCTTATATTGATTTATAACATCTTTCTATTGTGGCGCTGAGAGGTCAATCTATAATAAATTAGTCAAGTGCGAGTTACACTCACACACGTAGGGTTCCGTACTATGTTCAGTATAATTTAAAAATGCCAGCTGTTCATTTCTTTATGTCTTATGGGACACCCTTAAATTTTAAAATTAAAGTAATATTCGCGAAAATTGCATCATAATTAGAACACCCTTTAAATTTTAATATGTAATTGATTTTATAGCGGCCATGGTAATACACTTTCTATTAAAATATCAGGAGCCTACCTATTGCGGTTAAGAAAATAAGGTAATATTCGTGAAAAACACGTTACTAATGGACACACTTCAATTTGAAGCATTTGTTATAGCGGCCGAAGTAACACATCTACTGTAAACATTTCAAGAGGGTATCTATTACGGTTTATAAAATCATGTCACTGTCGGAACACCCTTTAATTTTATTATTCATTATAGTGGCCTTTCTATAAATATATTAAGAGTCTACTTATTGCGATTAAAAAATAAGTCACTATAAGTGAAAAACATGTCACTGTCGGAACACCCTTTAATTTTTAGTAATTGTCATATAGGAAGTGGCAAGATGTGTTGCCAAAAATTTCAAGAGTATACCTGCTACGGTTCAAGAAATAAGGCTTTATACATGCAAATCACGTCACTGGCGGAAAACCCTTTAATTTTTATTATTTGTTATAGTCGACATAGTTATACACCTCCTGTAAAAATTTCAAGATTCCACCTATTCATTCAAAACTTAGGATATATACATGCAAATCACGTCACTATTGGAACACCCTTTAATATTTAAGTTCAATTTTGTATACTTGTTTATAAAACAAACATAGTTTTAATTACAGTATGCAAATTGTAAGTGGTTTCCTCTTACAGCTCAAAAAAAACACATAAACGTAAATAACACGTCACTTTTGGAACACCCTACGTTTTAGTATTTTTTGCTATTGTGGCCGCGGTTATACACTTTCGGTAAAATTTTCAAGAGTCTACCTATTATGGTTCAAAACTTAGGCCTTACACATACAAAGCACATCACTATCGGAACACCCTTTAATTTTTAGGTTTATTTTTTTAGACTTGTTTATAAAGCGAACTAAGTTTTAATTACTGTTTGTAAGAAATAAACACATATTCGTAAATAACACCTCTCTATCGGAACACCCTATAAGTTTTAATATTTTTTGCTATAGCGGCCATAGTTATACACCTTGGGTAAAATTTTCAAGAGTCTACCTATTATGGCTCAAAATTTAGGCCTTATACATGCAAATCACTCCACTATCGGAACACCCCTTAATTTTTAGGTTTATTTTTTTCAGACTTGTTTATATAGCGAACTAATTTTAATTTAGTTCTTGCATATTTTTAGTGAATTCCTCCTACAGCTCAAGAAATAAACACATATTTGTGAATAACACCTCTCTATCGGAACACCCTATAAGTTTTAGTATTTGCTAGTATAGCGGTCACAGTTATATACTTTCTGTGAAAATTTCAAGCGCCTACCTTTTACGGTTCAAAACTTAGGCCTTATACATGCTAATCACACTACTATAGGAACACCCTTTAATTTTTAGGTTTATTTTTTTATACTTGTTTATATAGCGAACTAAGTTTTAATTACTGCTTACATATTTTTAGTGTATGCCTCCTACAGCTCAAGAAATAAAAACATATTTGTGAATAACACCTCTCTATCGGAACATCCTATAAATTTTATTATTTGTTGCTATAGCGGCCAAAATTATATACCTTCTGTAAAAATTTCAAGATTCTACCTATTATGATTCAAAACTTAGAAAATAACACCACTATCGGAACACACTTTAATTTTTAGGTTATTTTTTAGACTTGTATATAAAGCGAATTACGTTTTTCTTACAGTTTGTAAATTTTTACTGTATGCCTCTTACAGTTTAAGAAATAAACACATATTCGTGAATAACACCTCTCTATCGGAACAGCCTATAAGTTTTAATTTTTTAAGTTAAAATTTTAAGCGGCCATCGCTATACACCCTCTGTGAAAATTTCAAGAGTCTACCTATTATGGTTCAAAACTTATGCCTTATACATGCATTTCACACCATTATCGGAACACCCTTGAATAAAAAAATAAACCTAAAAATTAAAGGGTGTTTCGATAGTAGTGTGATTTGCGTGTATAAGGCCTAAGGTTTGAACCGTAGGAGGCATACACTAAAAATTTACAAACTGTAAATATTTTCCGCCAGTGCCGTGACTCGCATGTATAAGGCCTTATTTCTTGAACCGTAACAGGTAGACTCTTGAAATTTTGCACAGAAGATGTGTTACCACGGCCGATATGACAATTACTAAAAATTAAAGGGTGTTCCGACAGTGACATGTTTTTCACTTATAGTGACTTATTTTTTAATCGCAATAGGTAGACTCTTAATATATTTATAGAAAGGAAGTTGCCATGACCACTATAATGAATAATAAAATTAAAGGGTGTTCCGACAGTGACATGATTTTATAAACCGTAATAGATGCCCTCTTGAAATGTTTACAGTAGATGTGTTACTTCGGCCGCTATAACAAATGCTTCAAATTGAAGTGTGTCCATTAGTAACGTGTTTTTGACGAATATTACCTTATTTGTTTAACCGCAATAGGTAGGCTCCTGATATTTTAATAGAAAGTGTATTACCATGGCCGCTATAGAATCAATTACATATTAAAACTTAAAGGGTGTTAAAATTATGAAGCAATTTTCGCGAATATTACTTTAATTTTAAAATTTAATGGTGTCCCATAAGACATAAAGAAATAAACAACTGGAATTTTTAAATTATACTGAACATAGTACGGAACCCTACGTGTGTGAGGCTAACTCGCACTTGACTAATTTATTTATACTTGTTTATATAGTGAACTAAGTTTTAATAACTGTTTGTAAATTTCAAGTGTATCCCTCCTACAGTACGTACAAGAAATAAACGCATTTTCGTAAATAACACCTCTCTATTGGAACACCCTATAAGTTTTAGTATTTGTTGTTATAGCGGCAACAACTATACATCATCTGTGAAAATTTCAAGAGTCTACCTATTACGGTTCCAGAGATAAAAGGCGAACAGATATTGTAGCGAAATCAATAGGGTTTCGTTTTTACACTTTGTGTACGGAACCCAAAAAATGATTTAATTATAATCACTCGATAAAGTGTGTGGGTTTAGATGTAAGAGCAATTAATTATTTTATATAGGAACTGGCTGGTGCGTTTCTGTTGAATAATATTCACCATTCGCAAAGCCTTTCTTGTTGACAAATGAGGTAAGTCGGTTTAAGTTTAATATAGCAAGATTCAATATTTAGATTTATTAGCAAAAGTCAATTTAGTGTTACTGAGTAAAATTTATTAAATATTAAGTTAACAAACTATTGAATCTTGTATAGTGCATGAAGTGCAATAGCATGTTGTTTGAAATCGATGTTTTCGCTACAATGTCTGTCCGTCTCTCCGTCTGTCAGCGCCTAAATCGAAATTGTCACACAAGTTGTATTACTGTTGTCGCTATAAGAACATATACTAAAATGTATAGCGTGCTCCGAAGATGACGTATTATCCCCCTATCTCTATTTTATTAATTGTAAGGAGCAGGTTCTTAAAATTTATATACAGTAATTAAAACTATATAAAAAATCTGGAGTGGCCTACACTCAACTTTACCATACCCAATGGAAACAGATATTTTTATGAATATATTACATAAAGAATATAAGTTCAATGTATATTCGAAGCAAAAAATTAATTATTTTCGGTTTGGCGTGTTAAGTAAACTACCTCTTGCTCCTTCCTGATTATGCCCACAATTAATACAGCTCTTCATCTCCATATACCCAAGGCACATACTGAATTTCATTTTAATACGGTATGATCTTTAGAGCGTTCACCAAATTTGGGGGTAAGGAAACTACCCCTTGCTCTCTCCCGATTATGCCCAAAAACTTTATAGCTCGTCTCCATATACCAAAGGCACATACTAAATGTCATTTTGATATGTCAAACGGTATGACCTGTACAAACCGCAAAAATAGTGGCATACACACCCACCAAACCACTCACAGACATCATCGTGAAAATAGCCAAAATGGATTCAGGAGTCATCAAAACATATAACTCCGTCAAAATTCCGATCTCGATTTTTTTATACTATACTACGTATGGTAAAGTAAAAATATTAAAAAATTACATACACTATAGTATAAAATAAATTTTTATTAATTTAATTTAGTTGTTATTCATTTTATTTTATTTATTTAATTGTAAGTTAGCCATTTTGATTAATTATAAGTTAGCTTGCTGTTTAACACTATACATATATGTACTTGTTTTATTAACTTCTATTAAAATCGGTTCACTCGCATAAAATGTCCCAATTTTGAGGATAGATATATCCCATTGGACCTAAATAAAGATAAATTTCATTAAATTCGGTTTAGCCATTTAGACGTGATTGACGTGCACATAATCAAATTTGCAATACAAAAATTAGAATTAACGTGTTGGTTAATTTCGCACTCCTTAATTTCATATAAATATATAAGCGGAATTTTTAAAAATAAAAGTTAACATAACTGAAAACAGCTGTTGTCATGTAGTTTTATACATCAAATTGAGCGTGCTTTAACCCCTGTCTACATTAGTCTTAAATTTTATTTTTAATACTGTGTTGTTTTATATGATGTTTGAATAATGTCAAGACAAATTGATGGCTAATGTAGACGATGGGTAAATAAAAACCTGTGTAATTCAGCCTAGAATGGCAAAACAATGGGAAAGACTTCCGAAGACAATGAGTCCATATTGAAGTCTTTCAATTTTTTAAAAATTTCATCTTTTTTATATTTTGTAAAAATTTTATCGAAAATTTCTTTTAACATTTTTATCGATTTTTTTTTTTGTAAAAAATTATATCGAAAATTTGTTTGCAAAAATTTTATCAAAAATTTGTTTCAAAAATTTTATCGAAAATTTTTATAAAAATTTTATAGCAAACGTTTTGTAAAAATTTTATTAAATTTTTTTAATAGTTTATAAAAAATTTTTTGTAAAAATTTAATCGAATATTTTTTGTAAAAATTTTATTTAATTTACACTTAAATAATAATTATAAACTTTAGAGGGTTTAAAAGAAAACCTTTTTTCATACATAAAAAAACAGAAAAAGTAATCTACGACACAAACATACATATTTATCGATAGCATTGAAAATAGCTTATAATTTGCCATTCATGGCTATCAAAAATAGCTGCAATTTTTTATTGCGCTTGCGAAGCGTAGTAAAGTAGAAGGTAAACCTACTTCTCACGTTCTACGCGTCTTAAGCATTCTACCAAGGCATATTTAACCAGGTGACTGCAGAAGGCGGAGCTAATATTAAAGAGAAATTTTCTAAATTTTTTTTATATGGATTTTGACATTAATCAGGTTTTTTAAGAGAGAATAATATCTATTTTACTGTCAAAATCCATATAAAAAAAATTTAAAAAATTGTTTGCTGAAATTTCCTCTTCCTTACGCTATCACCTTGTTAAATATGCCTTGCATTCTACGGTGTGTCACTACAATTACACTGATTCTAAGAAAAGTTAACAAAGTTGCAAAATACCGCAATAATAGCCTTTTACACTGATCAACATCTGCGATCAGATTGCGAAGATGTTGACATCTTTCATAAGAATTAAACAGTGCGGGCTAAAATTCAACTTCTTTTGACATATTCACAAGATGTTCCTATTTCAGTTTGTTCTATTTGTCATCTTTCGATTATTTTAGCATCATCACTAAAATGTGAATATAAATTGGATTAAATTAGTGGCATCACTGAAAAAATGTAATTTGTGTGGAAAAATTATAAACCAAAATTGGTTTAAAAATGAGCGTCATACGAATGTGCACTACATCTTCGCTTTCTATAACTTAAATATTGTACATTAATACTTAAGTTTGTTCTAGCAAAACAACAATTATTCCAATTATAAATATTTGCTATAACCCAGTATTTTTATTTTTTAGGAGATAAATTATACGTCTTTCCTTTTAACTTTTTGACAGTTGAGTTGATGGTAGATCTAAGATTGTGCAAATGTAAACCAATGTTTCACGTTTTCAACATCTTCCATACATTTCACTAAGATATTGGTCATTGTAAAAGGCTATAACAAAGATTCGTGTAGATGTGCATATGTATGTTTGTATCATCTTCATTCTTTTCTGCTGATACCTCTCTTTTTCTTTTACGTTAAATAAAAATGTATGAGTTATATCCAAAGTTTTTAACACCCACCCACCATCTTTCTAAAATATAAAAAAGGGAAAAAACGGAACCAAAACGAAATTTCTAAAATATAATAAATCCTTTGGCAATGTCGGCAGTTGTTTGCAGCAATCATTTCATTGTTATTATTATTATGATTGCATCTGAAACATTCAACTTCCACGAGTCTTCATAAATAAAAACAGCACATATGGTACCACACTTTGTGTCATCTTCACGCAGTGGCTTGACTACATTGCATGTTCTATTACCACACTTTTTATTCCTGCCACAAAATATACAAGGATACTACTTAACTGCTGCAGTGTTAAGCAGTAAGTTGTCCTTCCATGAATGTGTATGGTACTATACAGTATCGCTCATAACTTTTTAAATTTTAGCAAAGTGGTATAAGTACAATACTGTTAAAACATATCTGTAGATTCATATTACACTCCTTTTCAAATCAAATAACCTGTGTTAAATTTTTACTCCTGTTTAAAAATTTATTGCGAAAAGTCTTTTTAGGGTTCCGTACACAAAGTGTAAAAACGTTACCCTATTGTTTTCGCTACAATGTCTGTCCGTTACCCTATTGTTTTCGCTACAATGTCTGTCCGTCTGTCCGTCTGTCAGCGCTTTTTATCTCTGGAACCGTAATAGGTAGACTCTTGAAATTTTTACAGATGATGTATAGCTGTTGCCGCTATAGCAACAAATACTAAAACTTGTAGGGTGTTCCAATAGAGAGGTGTTATTCACGAAAATGTGTTTATTTCTTGAACTGTAGAAGGGATACACTTGAAATTTACAAACAGTAATTAAAACTTAGTTCACTATATAAACAAGTATAAAAAAAGAAAACTAAAAATTAAAGGGTGTTCCGATAGTAATATGAATTGCATGTATAAGGCATAAGTTTTGAACCATAATAGGTAGACTCTTGAAATTTTCACAGAAGGTGTATAGCGGTGGCCGCTATAACAACAAAAATTAAAACTTATAGGGTGTTCCGATAGAGAGGTGTTATTCACGAATATGTGTTTATTTCTTAAACTGTAAGAGGCATACACTAAAAATTTACAAACTGTAAGAAAAACGTAGTTCGCTTTATATACAAGTCTAAAAAATAAACCTAAAAATTAAAGGGTGTTCCGATAGTGGTGTTATTTTAATTTATAAGGCCTAAGTTTTGAACCATAATAGGTAGGATCTTGAAATTTTCACAGAAGGTGTATATCTGTGGCCGCTATAGCAACAGATATTAAAATTTATAGGGTGTTCCGATAGAGAGGTGTTATTCACAAATATGTGTTTATTTCTTGAGCTGTAGGAGGCATACACTAAAAATATGTAAGCAGTTCGCTATATAAACAAGTATAAAAAATAAACCTAAAAATTAAAGGGTGTTCCGATAGTAGTGTGATTTGCTTGTCTAAGGCCTAAGTTTTGAACTGTAATAGGTAGGCGCTAGAAATTTTTACAGAAGGTATATAACTGTAACCGCTATACTAGCAAATACTAAAACTTATAGGGTGTTCCGATAGAGAGGTGTTATTCACAAATATGTGTTTATTTCTTGAGCTGTAGTAGGAATTCACTAAAAATATGCAAGCACTAAATTAGAATTAGTTCGCTATATAATTCTGAAAAAAATAAACCTAAAAATTAAAGAGTGTTCCGATAGTGGTGTGCGTTGTATGTGTAAGGCCTAAGTTTTGAACCATAAAAGGTAGACTCTTGAAAATTTTACCAAAAGTGTATAACTGCGACCACTATTGCAAAAAATACTGAAACGTAGGGTGTTCCAAAAGTGAGGTGTTATTTACGTTTATTTCTTTTTTTGAGTTGTAAGAGGCAACCACTTACAATTTGCAGACAGTAATTAAAACTATGCGTTTTTTATAAACAAGTGTACAAAATTGAACTTGAATATTAAAAGGGGGTTCCAATAGTGACGTGATTTGCATGTATAAGGCCTAAGTTTTGAACCATAATAGGTAGACTCTTGAAAATTTTACCAAAGATGTATAACTATGACCGATATAGCAACAAATATTAAAACTTATAGGGTGTTCCGATAGAGAGGTGTTATTTACGAATATGTGTTTATTTCTTGAACTGTAGGAGGCATACACTAAAAATTTGCAAACAGTAATTAAAACTTTGTTTGCTTTATAAACGAGTCTGAAAAAATAAACCTAAAAATTAAAGGGTGTTCCGATAGTGGTGTGCGTTGTATGTGTAAGGCCTAAGTTTTGAACCATAAAAGGTAGACTCTTGAAAATTTTACCAAAAGTGTATAACTGCGACCACTATTGCAAAAAATACTGAAACGTAGGGTGTTCCAAAAGTGAGGTGTTATTTACGTTTATTTCTTTTTTTGAGTTGTAAGAGGCAACTACTTACAATTTGCAGATAGTAATTAAAACTATGCGTTTTTTATAAACAAGTGTACAAAATTGAACTTGAATATTAAAGGGTGTTCCAATAGTGACGTGATTTGCATTTATATATCCTAAGTTTTGAATGAATAGGTGGAATCTTGAAATTTTTACAGGAGGTGTATAACTATGTCCACTATAACAAATAATAAAAATTAAAGGGTTTTCCGCCAGTGACGTGATTTGCATGTATAAAGCCTTATTTCTTGAACCGTAGCAGGTATACTCTTGAAATTTTTGGCAACACATCTTGCCACGGCCGGTATGACAATTACTAAAAATTAAAAGGTGTTCCGACAGTAACATGTTTTTCACTTATAGTGACTTATTTTTTAATAGCAATAAGTAGACTCTTAATATATTTATAGAAAGGAAGTTGACATGGCCATTATAAAGAATAATAAAATTAACGGGTGTTCCGACAGTGTCATGATTTTATATACCGTAATAGATACCCTCTTGAAATGTTTACAGTAGATGTGTTACTTCGGCAGCTATAACAAATACTTAAAATTGAAGTGTGTCCATTAGTAACGTGTTTTTCGCTAATATTACCTTATTTTTTTAACCCCAATAAGTAGGCTCCTGTTTTAATAGAAAGTGTATTACCATGGCCGCTATAAAATCAATCACATATTAAAATTTAAACGGTGTTCCAATTATGATGCAATTTTCGCGAATATTACTTTGATTTGAAAATTTAAGGGTGTCCCATAAGACAAAAAGAAATAAACAACTGGAATTTTTAAATTATACTGAACATAGTACGGAACCCTACGTGTGCGAGTCTAACTCGCACTTGACTAATTTATTTATCTTTCTTTAGTTAAGTTTAGCGATGTTTTAATAATAATCGAATCGTTAATATAAAATAACCGATTTCACTCTACTTTAAGAATATTAGCTACCATAAATTTAGCCCTTGTCCTTGACTGAACAAGTAGCCCGAGCTAAGCCGCATTCATTTTTGCCTAATCGCTAAATTATTCATCTAATTTGATCTACATATGTATATACATTGAAATTTAAATCATAGATAGATCCCATTGCGAATTCATACCAGTTGGAGGCGATAGCACAGCTGATTAGTTTTTGGTCTCGTTTTTTTGCTAATGTCTTGTCAAAAATACATTGTTTTATATCTGCTAGTCTAATGTCAAAGTTGTTGTTTTGTTGTAGTTGTTGCCGTACTGCTCACACCTGATATGAATTCGCTTGATATATCCTAATCTAAAAGGTGTAGAAGAGATTAAAGGGGTACAACCAGAATTTTTACAGGGCCAAAATAATTTTAATAATATTAGAACCTAGACATAAAAGTTGCAACAGGCTGTATGTTTCCATGACTTGGATTCAGAGGGAAGAAAAGGGCGAAAAGGCAGTGATTCCTCGTAAATTTGTTTAAAAAAAGTATTCGGTGTTTATTGTGGTGTTGTCATAAATAAATACAAAATTAAAATAGATAAAGCTTAAGATCACTTTATCTTAAGGTATCTTAACCTATCGGAAAACTTTCTAGGCAAGTTATGAAAACTTTTTTATGAATGTTATAAATAAATGTAGGATCAGGGACGGACGCACTACAAGAAGTGGCAACACTTATTAAAATGCAACTCTGTTGCATACTGACTATAGACACCGTGTAACGAGTGACGAGACATAAACGGACGATTTAAATATAAAACTAAAAGACGCAACAGAACTAGACACAGTTTATTGTAGACCGCCGACGCAGTAAATGTTAGTCTTAAGAACAATCATTTAATGTTAAGCTGACGTTTCCCTAGTTTGGGTAACTGAACATAGAACTCTTTTGATGTCAATGCGGTGTCGGTCTATATGCCGATTGGCACTGTTAGGAATACTATTTTGGATATTATCTTTAGATGACTAAGGTAAGACGACGTAAACTATACACTTATAAAGCTACTAGAAAAATTTTTGCGTATTTTAGAGACAAGCAATTGGGGAACAGGAACAGGACGGATTTTTGCAGTATCAGAAGGTCATTGCACTATTTGTTTTCATACTAGTAGACACTTCATTCTTCGGCACACACATTTTTTGAAGCAAACATAAGTCGCCACCTATGTATCTGAGTTATCAGGGTCCAGCTAGGTGACTACACGCAAAGAAAAATCGTTAAATTGTATAGTTGTAGTCAAACCATATTATTATAAAAAATTATAATATTATGGTTTAATTAAAAGATAATAGTACGGTTAAAAATTATGAAGTTAAAAAGTTTGAATATTTTTTATAATAAAATTTTTATATTTATTATTATTTAGCCGATTACTCAATTTTACATTTTCTTTTAAATTTATCATTAAAAAGAAACATTATTAAAAATATTATTAAATTGAATTCAAAATTAGCGATATTTCACATTGCCTTCACTTTTCATGACGGTAGAACTGTCATTTTGCTATAAGCAGCTTGGAAAATTTAGTTATCAAGATGAGTTTGTAAGCCATTTTGAAAAATAAAGATTTCTTTCGAAATAAAGAACTCCATAAGTTCAGACTTTTAATAACTTTTTAAATTTTAAATTAATTTATTAAATGCAATTTTTCTTCTAAAAAAGGTTAGAGATTATTTAATTATTTTAATTATTTAATTATTTTTATAGCGATTTTAATTTTGCTGAATTATGTATTAATGATTTCGTCATGTGTATTTCATTGAAACATAAGTTAGCAAAACATAATACTACATTGTAAATAATGGGCCTAATTATTGATTCCGCACGGAACGGAAAATTCAACGAAAGAAATATCTATCGAAATAAACACCTTTTACAGAGCTTTACAATAATTTTTTGTATTTTTATAAATTTTACATTTTTAGCCAGGGGTGGGTACCTTTATATAAAGTAAATACATAAAACATAACTCAAGCACTATAAAACTAAGAGTCTTACAATTGGTGTGGAATACTTTTAAAGCAAAATCGAGCAAAATATTGTCAGGACGCCCACGACATGGCGGGCACAGCTAGTAATAAATAAAAAACAAACATTATTTGGTTACATATCATATATATATATATATATATATATATATATATATATATATATATATATATATATATATATATATATATATATATTTTTTTTTTTTTTTTATATATATTTAACCCCTTCCGTACGTTATGCAGTTTTATATAGTGGTTTATAACTTAATACTTATATTGACAGTACTCAATGACTGCTTTCCGTCCCTACCTACAAAAATGTGTTGGTAAATTTAAAGTATTTTGAAGACTTATTTTTAGGGTTCCGAACACAAAGTGTAAAAACGTTACCCTATTGTTTTCGCTACAATGTCTGTCCGTCTGTCCGTCTGTCAGCGCCTTTTATCTCTGGAACCGTAATAGGTAGACGCTTGAAATTATCACAGAAGGTGTATAACTGTGGCCACTATAGCAATAATTACTAAAACTTATAGGGTGTTCCGAAAGTGATGTGTTATTTGCCTTTTTGTCTTTATTTCTTGAGCTATAGGAGGCAACCACTTAAAATTTACAGACAGTAATTAATACTATGTTCGCTTTCTAAACAAGTATATAAAATTAAACCTTCAAATTAAAGGGTGTTCCGACAGTGAAGTGATTCTCATGTATAACGCCTTCTTTCTTAAACCGTAATAGGTAGACGCATAAAATTTTGGTACAGGAGATATGTTGCCACGGCCGATATGACAATGAACAAAAATTAAAGGGTGTTTCGAAAATGACATGTTTTTCACGTATAATGACTTATTTTTTTAATCTTAATAGGTAAACTCTTGATATATTCATAGAAAAAGAATTTCCATGGCCGTTATAACAAATAACAAAACTAAAGGGTGTTCCGACAGAGACATGATTTCTACTTAAATAGCCTTATTTTTTGAACTGTAATTGGTAGACTCTTGAATTGTTTACAGTAGATGATGTACTTCGGCCGCTGTAACAATTAATAAAGGGTGGTCCATCAGTGACATGTTTTTCACGTATATTACCTTATTTTTTGAACAGCAATAGGTAGGTCTGATTTTTTATGGCCGTTATAACAACAATTCCTAAAATTTAAAGGGTGTTCCAATAGCGATACAATTTGCGCTAATATGACTTTGATTTTAAAAATAAAGGGTACCCCAAAAGACATAAAATTAACAACTTGAATTGTTAAAGGCGTACTAAACATAGTACGCAACCCTACGTGTGTGAGATTAACTCGCACTTGACTCATTTATTTTAATTTCGAATGTTATCTTCTTTTTCGTTCTGCAATAAGTTTTAAACGATTTATTTTAGTACTTGTGTAGAGCTATGAAAGAAATGTTTCGCAAAGCGGGAGGCAGCAAATGTAAGTATTAATATTTTTGTTAAAATTAAAGTAAATTTATAAATATTTTGTTTTTATTTCGAAAAAGCATTAAATATTGAAATGATGTTTAAATATTTTGTAAAATGTGCAAAGAGTTATTGTGTTTTTGTAAGCATAATAAGTATATGCCTACACAAATGTGTAGTATGGGTTTTTACTAGATCAATTTGTCGTCATTACAGCTAATAAGAATGACTTGGGAAAACAAACAGATGTGGAAAAAGTCCTCCAATTGCTGATTTGGCAGATATTGAAGGCGACAGTTCATCAACTAAATTTGAGGATGAATTTCGTATTCAGTCCCCGCACTCCGATTGTGATGATGAAGGTAGCTCAGATGGCGAGTTAGTCGAAACAAATATCATATATTCAAACAGTGCCGATACAAATGCACTTCGAACTGATTGAAGTGACTTGTAGTGCCATCGTCATGGAGTACAAAATAAAAATACATGGGAGGAGTGGACTTGTGCGACCAAATGATGGAGTGTTACAGAACCTGGCTGAAGTCTAAGAAATTGATTTTTAAAGTGGCACTACATTTTCTTGATTTGTGTATGAAGAACCGTTTCGATTATAGCTCAAAAATATACCTCGAAAATTCCTCAAGGATGTCCTCTGATTTAAACTGGAGACTGCTAAAGCTTTATTATGCACTCCTAAAAGAAAATTGAATGAGTTGGACGAATCAACTAACAGCTGAGAGGAAGAACTGATTATAACAAATAGCAAATGTTCTCCTTCAGCAGGAAGCAGCAAGGTTTTAGATGGAGGGGGTCACTGGCAAGTGGTCGATAAATTGAAGACAGCGTTTGGGTGTCGGTTCAGCCATAGTAATAGCCACACGCGAACGCGGGGTGTAAAATGTGATGTTTTTTACGTCAGTATAGTTTTATAAGAAATTGAAACCAATGAAATAATTTTTTTTTATGCTTTTTGTTATTACTTTTTATTATATTTATTAATACAAATATATGATGAACTCCCTTGAGTTTTTAAAATAACTTTTTGTATTTTGACCAAGTAAAATTCCAAGACGCACATATCTTTAAGTGCTGTTTCCAAGGACATGAACTTTGTATGGACATAAAAAATAAATTTTTATAGTTTTTTCTATTGTATATTAAAAATTTTATTAAATTCCACTAATTTTGAAATTTCTTGGTACGGAAAGGGTTATCATATATTTTTCTGTTGTGATAATAATGTATTCTATAATATAATGAATAAATATGAATGCTAGCGACACAACAATGGATTGGAGCTCAAATTTAGAATATTTAAAGAGGCTTAATTGTATATTATTTATAACTAAAACACATTTTACCATCCAGACTTGAATTATTTTTATTTAAATATAACCTTTATTTTAAAGGTTATATTTTGAATTATTTTTATTTAAAAGGTTACGCTTACAGATTAATTCCTTCCATTTAAATTTTCACAAAATGCGTATCACTATACCTTCCAATAAAAAAATTTAATATAAAAATTAAAGGGTGCTCCCATAGGTGCTTACAGAATACTTCATTTAAAATTTTTAGTTTATAAGTCAGTCAAATGGTTTGAAGTTGTTTTTTTTTATAAATTTTTAGATAAAACTGTTGTGAAAGAAAAATTGTATTGTATTTCCAAGGTCAATTTCTAATAAAAATTACCATTCATCCGAGATCTGCTTTGTCATTTAGGTTTAGCAGTTTTTACCGGCAAACTTAGGCCTCCCACGGATTACTTGGCTAAACTTCCTATGTTTAAATGTAAAGTTGTTTCCATAATTGCGCTGCTTTAATTAATTTAAAAAATCGAATACCTTTTTAAAATCAAATATGCTTTCATAATATTGTAAACTAATAAATTCTTTCTACAGTAGGATAACAATTGAAAAGTTATGAGAGATACTGTATAAAATGTAAAAACTATAACAATAAGAGCTAAAAAGAAATAATAAAAAAATAAAAATATAAACGGTTATTGCTGATGAACAGAAAATAAAAAACCACCCGAAATCAGTTCCATTTCTGGAGTATGAAGTAAATATTCAAGGAGCACAAGATTCCCTGCACAATTGAAATAGAAATCAATGTGGCCGTATGTATGAGTTACTTACTGAGATTTTTATTTTATTGTTTCAAAAAGAAACTTTTTACTTATTTACGAGTTTATGAAAATTCTTCGACATAAAAAATACTTTCGTATGAGATTTAAGTTAATAACTTTTAACTATTCCCGAATGCAGAGATTCCCACTTTCTATTAAATTCGGTTTGAAAAATGCCTAATATCACCAGACATAATATTAGACATAATGCAATGCAAACACAAGATTTGGAGTTACGTAAAAACGTAACCTTATTGTTTTCGCTGCAATGTCTGTTCGTCTGTCCGTCTGTCCGTCTGTCAGCACCTTTTATCTCTTACACTCTTGAAAATTAATTTATTAAAAATAAAAGGGTGTTCCCTAGATATCGGGAATATGAGTAATTGCCTTTTATTCTAAACGTTATAGGCAGACACTTGACATTTACACAGGGTATTTAGTACTATGCTCTAGTATAAAAAATAATTAAAATCTACCCTATAAGATATGAAAAAATTAATAACTTAAATTTTTTCAGTGGTACTGAACATAGTACGGAACCCTACTTGTGTGAATATACCTCGCACTTGACTTATTTATTTTGTTATTATTTTTTACCTTCTACTAGACAAATAAACTGAATGAAAAAAATTATTAAACATTTGCTCGAGTTGAAGTGTCAATTTGCAAGAGATATTTTTGCTTCCCTTCTAATAAATAAAGAAACAAGTTTCTGTTTGAATTTTTTTTAGAAAAGCTAAATGAGATTAGATCATTCATTAACAACACAAATCCAGTTCAGTAAAAACAAATGAAAACTTTCATAGCAAATCAGAATTTCAGTAACAAATTGAGAACCCTTTGTAATATTAAAAATAAACTAGTTGGGAAACACTGTCTCCAACAAGTACTTATTACTCGAACACATGAACTTCACTTAATTCTATTCTTTTCTGTTTTTTGTTTCTTTCATATTTGTGCTCGGCTGCTGACGTGCCAATAAGGCTTAGACTCACAATTTATACGACGAGGCGGTAAAACTTTATTATTTTAACTGCAAAAAGGCAGATCGTCAGGATATAAATAAAACTAATGTACGATTTGTATGTAAACCGACACGATGTATAAGTGATACCACACTCGAATACCTTGTGTTTGGGTGGATGTTGAGGTGCGTATATGTATGTATGTGCTCTTTGCAAAGTACGAAAAATAAAATCTAAAAGAACTTATAAACATGTGGCGTCGTAGTACAATCTTGTATGAATGTTGTAATAATACGACAAAAGGGAATGACAATGATTTCGCAAACGAATCTTTCGAAGAACTGTTTTTTTCAAAGTCAGTAAGAAATAGAATTTTTAAATTTATTATATTTAGCATAATTTTGAAAAGTTGAGTTAAATTTTTACTCCCCTAGTTTTCTTTTGCATATTATTCTTTTTTTATGCCACTTATGAATGTAAAAGAATCCTTAGAAAGTTTATTTAAATTTTATTTATGTTTTTGTTGTAATCGTATGCGAAAAACAATTTAATTTTATTGGTTTTAACATAAATAACGTTTTTGTAATTCCACAGCAACTACAAGAAAACAAAAAAATACGTAAAATATTCATATAGAAAACGATAAAATTGACATCTTGATGAAATAGAAAAATAATTGAGTCACGTTTTAAGATTTTCATTTTTTACTCAAAATTTATGTGGCCATTAAAACTAATGAAATTTTATGACATTTTCATTCAGTGTTTTCAATTCTTTGCTTTTTTTAACACACAATGCAATCGAAATATTAACATATAAATGTATGTCGTATGTAAGATATTTAAGGATGTGTGTTCACGAATATTTAACACATGTAACATTAAAAGAAACAAATAGGGGACACTTGTATTTTTTATATAAAATTAACCGAATTCGAATACCTCGGGTATGAAATACCGCAGTATATAAAATAACCGATTTTTCATATAAAATTACCCGAATCCGAAATACCGCAGCAGTTTGAAAATTTATTTCTACTAAATCAACTCGGGTTATCTCTTATCTAAGAATTTAAGAATTATTTAACATAAAAAGCAATTTGGCGTTTTCTGCAGAGACTTTCTTTTAGTTTTCAGCTTATAACTTTTGTTTTTTAAAGCGACTAAAAACATACTGAAACATAGGGTTCCCAGATATTTATCTAGTTCCATTCCCAATTTTAAAATTTTCATCCCCAAAATTCCCAAAAAAAATGTAAATTTTTAAATTAAATTTCCCAAATTTTAGTTACCGCATAAATACATTAATCTGTATATTTTTATTGTAATAAAATTATACAAGTTGGTTGAGTTTTTACCTCACAATTTCTGGAAATGGATTAAAAGGGTTACAACAAATTTCGATAGACTGATTGGTAGAGCGCCTTATCTATCGGCTTAGGGATTGCGGGTTAGAATCCCACCAAAGACTCTGGGTGTTTAAAAAATTATGTTTAATATGCCGAAATAAGACAAGCTTTGTAGTTGGTATGCAAATTTTTTTTTTTCATAATTTATTTATTGTATCTTCAATATTTTTGAACTAAAAATAATTACTCGTATCTTAAGTCTAAAATAAAATATACTTTTTAAGTCCAGCCAGTGCTAGACAAAAATAATGTTTGTGTCATGGATTTTGCAATCATTTGCGGATCATCCCTCTAATGCACGGCCAAGAAAAGCAGTATCTCTTCTTTTTAGTCGAATGTAACCAGGTTCATTCAGAATGTTACGCGCCAAAGGGTTTAGATGAGATTCAAGCCTCTTTACATATGTGACTGCATGTTTCGCTATTTCTGCTTTAACTGATGGCATGTTTAGGTCTTTTTGGATGTTTTAATTTTTTATATACCAGGGAGCAGATGTAATCGTACGTAGTATCTTATTTTGGCGCCTTTGAATTTTTTCTACATTGCTAGCTGAGGCAGTGCCCCATAACTGAATACCATAACACCAAATTGGTTTGAGGATCGACTTGTACAGTAGAAGTTTACAATCTAAGCTCAGGGTGGAGTTTCTGCCAATAAGACAATTTAGTTGTACTGCTTTTAGTTTCATTTGTGTTAACTTGTAGTCAATGTGGCTTTTTCAAGTATGGCGACGATCAAGATGTATACCCACCTTCTTTTAGTAAAAACTTGAGATTCGTTAAATAATCTTTTAAGAGCTTATACAAGTTTTCGGGCAAGTTCAGCTTTAGCTTAAATATTAGGCCTTCATGCCAAACCTTATCGAATGCTTGAGAAACGTCGATAAAGAGCGCAGAACAGTATTTGTTATCTTCAAAGGTCGTTTTAATTACATTTACTAATCTGTGTGTTTGTTGGATCGTACTATGTTGTTTTCTGAAGCCGAATTGATGGTTCGGAATGCATCCTTTCGCGCTAAGAATCGGATTCAGCTTAGTTATTAATATTCTCCCAAATAACTTTGACACGTTTGATAAAAGGCTTATAGGTCTGTAAGATTCTACTTTTGTGTGGTCTTTTCCTGGTTTAGGAATCATAGTTATCAAAGAGACCTTCCACTCTGTGGGAAAGTACTCAAGACGTAAGATGGCATTAAAAACAAACAGAATAATTCTGCGACCTATACGGGGCAACATCTTGTTACTTGTTTTGTCAACGCCAGGGGCTTTTTTGGTGTTTAAATCTACTATTGCCCTTTCAATATCGCTAAATTCAAATCTTAGGGGTACTACGGTACTAGTCTCTACTGATGACAACTCAGCTATATCAGTACATACATTTGGGGTGAAAACCTTCTTCAAATGTCCAACAAACAAATTGCCTTTTTCGGTATCATTCCTTGCCCAGCCTCCACAAGAAGTTCGCAAGGGAGGCTTACGTACGACCGGTCTTTTAAGGTTCCTACATGCACGCCATAATGAATAATCTGATTGTGCAGTTGCGTCGAGGTCTTCCAAGTAATTTTTCAGAGATGCTACTCTTCGAGATTCTAGCAGCTGTCTTAGCCGTTTCGTGCAATCTTTAAGTCTAGATTTGAGTTGAGGAGATCTGTGTGCTTGCCACTCTCTTCTAATTTTTATTTTTCCAGCCAAGAGCCGCTCGACATTTACAAAATAAATTTGATTGTACCTAGCTGGTTGTCTGGTTTCTGTCGCAGCTGATTTAAGGTTTTGATCAAAATAAATTAGACTCTGGTCCACATCTTCTGGTGTTCTTACCGGTATGTTTTCCGATCAATGAGTACTGAGATACTTTTTATATTTCAACCAATTAATGCTTGTGCAAGTTGTTGGCGACACGATATTTTGCTGATTCCATATATAGACAATAGTGGTTGAATGATCTGAGGATAATTCGAGTGACGCTTCAACCTTAATCATTTCTCTCGAAATACCTTTAGTCACGCCAAAATCAATAACATCAGGTATTTTTTGTCGATCAGTAGGCCAATAGGTGGGTTGTCCACTTGATATCACATTCAGACGCATTTTTGAAATAGTGTCAAATAAAACACGACCTTTTGGAGTTATTAGGCTTGATCCCCAAAACGTACGTTTAGCGTTGTAGTCGCCTAATGCTATGAAATAGGGATCTAGTGATTTGTAGAAGTCGATATATTGACTCTCTGATATTTGAAATCTAGGAGGTGAATAAATCGAAGAAATAACAAAGTTTTGATGATATTCTTCAATACAGATGTTTGTTGCTTGAAGGTAGTCCTCACAAAAATCACACAGTAAATGATGTTTAATTCGAACCTTTATTAGTACTGCTGAACCAACACATGCTCTGCCACGGGGGTCTTTGGTGTCATATAATATATAGCCATTGATTTTAAAAAAGCTATTTGTTGTTAAATGAGACTCTGAAACCATCATGACATCAATTTGTTGGTTCTTCAAGAAGTACTCGAGTTCATTTTTGTGTTGGCGTAATCCGTTTGCGTTCCGGAAACATATTTTTAAAAAGTTCATGGTTTGTTAAGTACCGCCTGCAACATCATAGATTGCATGCGAACCATTTCTTGCATCATGCTGCTCATAGAGCTCATAAAACTGTTTAACGAATGCACTAATGTCTCGATACTTGCTTCGAGACGATTGTAGTTACCAGATGGTGTTTGTTCTTTAGCTTCTGGATGCATATTTGGGGTAGAATTGGTTGTAGGTGTCGCTTTGTGTGCTAAAACATGATTGGATTTTAACATATCCGCGTATGAAACATGTTTGATTGTGGGTTGAGCTAACTGAGGGTAATGAGCATTTGCTTGGTATTGTGGCTGCCTAGCAGGAGTATTTAATTTCTGAGTTGACTTCCTTACCATAGAAAAAACTGGACAGCCTATGTAGTTAGCAGTGTGTTTTCCACCGCAATTGCTACATTTTTTAACCTTCGAGACATACTTTATTTTGTCGCATTGGTCGGAACAATGAAGCTCTCCACACACAACGTATGCAAATTGAGATCTAAAAACAAGGCAAGTATTTGAATAAAAGACAGTGGAGCATCTGCAGATATCAGTTCTTTCTTAAAATCGTAAGCAAGTTCCATTTCATCCAATTCAATGAATTAACTTTTGTTGCTTAAAAAATTTCGGTACGACTTTTTCATCTGTATTTATCAGTAATACTTTAAATTTTAAATAATGAACAATTAAAATAATAATAAAATTACATTAGTCCACAAAGTATATGAAATCAAAATAAGAATCCCCAAAAAATCCTCAAAATATTGAAATTATCCTCAACGAATTCCCCAATCCCCAAACTAAAATTTTAATCCACACTGCTGAAACTTCAAATCATCTTTACATATAATAAAACTGTAACAAGACCGTACACTAAATATTTTTCGAAATTACTTTTGATGGTGAGATATTAATCGATATCGAATACAAAACACCAATTTTTGGAACTTTTGTCTATCTGTGTTCGTATGACGTAAAAACTACTGGATGAATTTTAATAAATTTTGTATGTATTACGATTCAAATGTAGGATACTTTTCTCATTTGCAACAGATAAAATAGTAAAAATACGAAATGTGGCCGATTTAATAGTACTGAAAACTTGGCAGCACCTTTTATGAAGTGGGAAATTTTAGACACTATTTACAGAACTCTACGATAATAAAATATTATGTTAAACCTAAGTTGCAGCACCCTGCGTAATAACCCAGGAATGAGTACCTCTATAGAAAATAAATACATAAACTACATATATCTTCAGCACTATAAAAGTAAGAGTCTTAAATTATGATTTTAATTGCTTTCAAAACAAAGTATTGTCATTACACGCACGACGTGGTGGGCACTGATAGGTTTTTAAATAAAACTAAAATAAATATTTTAGGGCGGTTTTCATAACTTGCCTATAAAGTTATAGATAGTTTAAGGCAAAATTGGTTAAAATGAATTAAAAAGTAAGGTTTATATATAATCCAAAATTAATTCATTTAAGGCCCATTATTAGAACTTCCCAATAGCTTAAGTTAGCATTTCATCGGAGGGATAAGTAATTTTTCGTTATTATAAGAAAGCTAAAAGTAACCTTTAACTACCAAGCAGTTTTAAGGCAAACTCCAAACTTTAGCTATTGGGAAGTTCTAATAATGGGCCTAAAAATAGCAAATTTACCTTACAATCAAAAAAAACCAAAACCTTGTGAAATGCAAAAAAAAAAAATGTCCAATAAAAAATGTTTTTCATGTAGACAAGCTAAATATCTTCAGCGGAAATATGACAACATTAAATTATTAAACCTTTCGTTAAGATTAATAGTCAGATTAATAGTCCGATACCTTCTAACTTAACGTAAACGTATAGAATTCAAACAAAAATTAAATTGCCTTTTTTAAAAGGAAATACATTGACCAAACCCTAAACCGAATCAATATGGACTTAAATCGTGCAAGCCGCTTTCAACACGTTGGTGAAATTGCACTATAAAACTCTCAAAACGTTTAGTTGCTCAAGTTCTTGTTATTGTGAATGAGAGATAAGTACTGACTCATCTTATTTCTCTTTTCTTTTCGCACTAATATTCAAACTTGCAAAAATAGCTTGCCCTGTGGAAAACCTTTCAAACTGAAAAACAACATTCAATGCTAGACAGTTGCGTGAATATATGTTTCGACAATGCTGTTTTACAATGAACATGATAGCGAAGGTCTTCACGAAATACTTTCATGTGGGCACGTGATATTGTTGAGTTGCTGAACATACCACATGGCTCGTCAAGACGTTGTGTAAGAATTTTCACAAGATTTACTATTTGACTCATATTGTTAAAGAAAAACTTAAAGGAATCGTAAGCGCAAAAATGGATAGCCACCGCTTTTTCTAGTTCTCTACATACATACTATTTTTATTGTATTTGCTATTCCCTAGACAACCTTTTTAAGTTCGGCCCAAACTAGGTTTGTTTGGATAATAATCAAGGCACATTTATCATGTAGGCTCACTATAGAGAGAAAATATTAAGGCGAAAATTTAAAATTTTTTTTATATGAAAAATTGAAAATATTTGTCCTAATATTTTCCATCCGTAGTGAGGCTACCTGACAAATATGCCTTGAATAATAATAAAGTAAATAATTTTTTCCGCAGTGTATGTTTTTGAAGACATTACGATTTGTTTCGTTTACAAAAATTTATTATTTATTATACATATTTTATTCTTTATTTATATTCGTATTTGTATTTAATATTTATACACAACTTCTCAATAATGAGTAAAAAGAAAATTCAAGATGTGGACATATTTCAACGAACACTATGCTGTCATCCACAGCGCGAAAAGGAAGAAGAAATTGAAATATCAGAATCCGAAACGGAGAAGCTTGAAGAAGAGGAGGAAATCCCGTTAACAGAAGAGGAAAAACTCGATATAAACCTCTTAATGCAAGAAATGGAATGTATGAAACGACGTATTCAAATGATGCAACTGCGTCTAAAATTAAAAATCCCTGAATGTCCTGAAGAAGAATGCATGGACTTTGAAGTGCTGCTGAATTGTTCTCAAAATAAAGAAATCTGTGATTTGCAAAAAAATCAACACAAATTACAATGTCAAATTACAGATCTTGTCAAATGTTTTAATGTGGCCAAGGAGGAAATACACAACTTGCATGTACTTATGTGCGAGAAAAACAAGGAAATATTAGAAATCAATGAGTCACTTAAAACACTAATGGAGTGGAAGAATATGTTGGAACATGAATTTGGCAGATGCCTTGAACGCTTTGAATATTTGAAACATGTAAAAGCCGAATGGACGGACGTTAATGAAAAAATGGAGCAGCAACAAAAATGTTTTTCTACACTAAAAGAATCGTTTATCTCCAAGGTGTGTTTCCAACAAGAAAAGAAAACATTTGTTAGTGTGATTAATGAACTCAGGCAAATGTTAAATGAACTTTGTCAATATCAATTCGAACGTTTTGCTAATCTGGAAAAACGTTTGCGAAATTCTCCAGAGACCGAAGTCTCAAAAAACGAAACTTAAGTGAAATTTTTAATTCTTAAATTACTTTAATTAAATTTTTGTTATGATATTATGCTGCTTTTAATTAAATTTTATTTATTCTTTTTTGGAGTTTTTGTTGGATTCATTTCATTTATTACAGGCCATAATAATTAAAAAATTTAAGTACTTTATCCTCCAGTACACAGGCTTGTGATTCAGTTTCTTTGGTCGCAAATAATACCCTGCAGAGCAGGCGGGGAGAATTCACAACTTTTTATTTTATTGTATGAGTTTCAAGGTTGGTGTAAACTAATCGCCGTATTTATTTACGCTAGGTTTTTTATTTGTTGTTGTTAGCGGTAACTTTTGGATATAAAAATTTTTAATTTTTTATTTTATTCATTATATCTTTAGGCATTTTCATAAGCGGTTTAATATTCCCTTTTCCTTTCATTTGAATATTTTAGCACACAAGCATATGCTTTGATTTTTAACGCTAACTACCCTTAAAAGTATACTATTATAATGTATACTTGCTTATGGTTGTGCGAACAAAAAATATTTTGTGCGTGTGCATGGTGTTGTGTGGGTATACATACATACATATATATTTTTGATTTTATGTTTACCAAAGCAATTACCATTGGAAATGTCTTTCAATTAAGATTATTAGAGCTTGAACACTTATTTGACTTTTTTGGGACATTTAAACGTATAATAATAAGGATTTTAGGGATCACTGATTTTGAAGATTTAAATACGTATTCAAATAGGCCCTTTCCACATTTTTGTTAAGTCAAAAACTTCGTTTTCTTTTCCAGGGAATGGCGTGTAAACATTTTAATAAAGTTAATTCTTAAATTTTCTACAATGTTTGGCAGGGAGGATAAAATATTATCACTTTGTTATTGGTTTTGAGTTTGTATATGCATTTTTCTTAATTATTTATTGTATTTTCAGTATACATAAGATTAGGCAATACCTTTATTCTGAATTCCATCTATAAGTTTTTCAAATGCAATATGTGGCCCTGTAAATACTGGAATAATAATTGAATTATTCAGTGAATGCACTTTGTCGAATGTCTTTGATTGGACACATTAGCTAATTGCCATGCCCGAGATATACAACATGTCTATAATAGGCTACAGGATACGAGTTACATTTTGGGAGCCACACTTTTTAATAACCTAAGCTGAATTTAAAATATCTATGTACTACTAGCTATCCTCACATCAAAAATGTTTTAGTTTATATACAAGGTACGACGCCTACAGTTCCCAACCAATCTATTTTTTGCTTGACTATTCATATTAACACGATAAGAATTTTTAACTTTTTATGAGAGGTACCACTATCATAATCCTGTCTGTGCTTTGCTAGACTATGCACAATAGTATGAGGGTTAATTGTGCAAAGTTTCAAGACTATAGCTATTGTAGTTCCCTAGGTACAGGATAATAATTTTTCACTTAATATGGGAGGTACCACGTCCATTGTCCCAATCCAGTTAGTATTTTGCTATACTATGCACATTACTCTGAGGGTTACTTCTGCAAAGTTTCAAGGCTTCATCGATTGTAGTTCTCCAGGTCCACGATAATTATTCACTTTGTATAGGAGGTACCACAACCACCATTCCAATTCAGTCTATGTTTCTCTAAATAATGTATCTTCGTAGAGGGGTTACTGATGCAAAATTCCCAGACGCTACCTATTGCAGTTCTCTAGATACAAGATAATAATTTTATACTTTGTATAGGGGGTACCGTGACCACTGTCTCAATTCAGCCTATGTTTTTCTAGAGTATATAGGTATGCGGGTTACTTGTACCTACTTTTAAGATCATATCTATTATAGTACTCTTGTTGGAAGTCTTGCTTTTATATATAATATGTATATAGCCAAAGAATAATACTATTCTAGATTTTATTATAAAATGTATTTATTTCCATGAAGAATTTTGAGCGAATGAATAAAATAATTTATTTTTACATTTGACATAACAATATAAAGCAATGTTATAGTGATTAAAAATAAATTCTTAAACAAAGTATTTGTATTGCAAAGTACAATTTCAAAACAATTCAACACTTCTCCTCAATACAAAGTACTTAAAATAAATTATAAAATTTTTTAATATAATCCCATTAAATTAATACAATTGTGATGTTTAATTTTTCCTAAATTTTTAGTTAAAACATCGGCGACCATTTCATTAGTTGGAACATACTTTAAGACAATGTCGTTGTTTCTGTAAGCATTGCGGACAAAATGATATTTAATATCAATATGTTTACTACGCGCATGATATACAGGATTCTTAATTAGTTGCTGTGCACTTAAATTGTCACCATTTATAACAATTGCTTCTTCTAAATTATTTAAACCAAGTTCTGTACATAACTTTTTTAAATAAACGGCTTCTTTAGTTGCTGCACAAAAAGCAATGTACTCCGCTTCGGTACTGCTGAGAGCTACGGTTTCCTGCTTCTTTGACTCCCATGAAAAAATACATCCAGCATAAAAGAATACATAGCCAGTGTATGACTTGCGTTCTATTGGATCACCTCCCCAGTCTGCATCCACGTATCCTTCGATTGGTTTACCAGTTTTATGGTAGTGCAGTCTGAAATCTTGTGTTTTACATAAATATCGAAGAATGTGTTTTGCTGCTGCTATATCTTCTTTATGAGGATTTTTATTTCTTTGTGAAAGTTTATTTACTGAATGCAATATATCCGGTCTTGTTGTCAGAGCCAGGTACATTAGTGTACCTATTAGTGATTGATACTCCGTTTCATTTACCTTTTCACAACTATCACTATAACATTTTAATTGAAAACCTTCATTCAAAGGTGTAGACATGGGCTTGCATTCACTCATCTTATATTCATTTAAAAGTTCATTTATATAATTTTTTTGACACATGGTAATAGATCCAGTTTCTCCATCCCTTTCGATTTCCATCCCCAAAAAATAGCTTAAAGGTCCTTTATCCACAATTTTTAACTTTTTCATTATTTGTTTTTTTTTATATCAATTAATTCATTCTTATCTGAACTTGCTAAGATAAGATCGTCGACGTATACTGCAATATAATTCAAATTTTGGTTTTTACGTCTTGAATACAAACATGGTTCACTTGGACAAGCAACAAATCCGATGTCTTTTAAAACATTATCTAGTTTCACATTCCACTCACGGCCAGACTCTTTAAGTCCATATAAAGATTTCTTTAACTTTAAAACTGCATTAGGAGCATTTTCTATTTCAAAATATTCAGGCATTTTCATATATACGTCATCTTGAAGTTCTCCATTAAGGTAAGCTGTTGCAACATCCATTTGATGCATGTGAAGCCCATGCTCCACAGCTATTGCAACGAGCAGTCTGATATTTGCATATCGAATAACCGGCGAATACGTTTCTTTATAGTTAACGCCGTACTTTTGGCTACATCCCTTCGCAACAAGCCTTGCTTTAAATTTTTCTATCATATTATTTTTATCTTTCTTTAAAGAAAAAATCCACTTGCATCCAATTGGCTTTTGATTCTCAGGTATTTGCGCTACGGACCATGTGTTGTTTTCAATTAAAGAATCATATTCTTTTCTCATGGCTTCTATCCACTTAGCAGCATGTTGTCCATCTAACGCTTCTCTCACAGTTTGAGGGATTATTACTTCTTCTTCATTCAACATATTTACCGAATTGTTGTACTGTTTTTTCGGCCTACCAGGCTTGCCTGTTCTTATTAATTTAGGTCTTCCTCTTTGATTTTTAAAATCAGCTATTCTATCTATTTCTGCAATATCTGATTCATTTTTCCAAATTTGATCATTATTTATATTGATATCTTTAGATGCAGTAGAGTAATCATTAATTATATTAATATCCTGGGACGCAGATGAGTTATCATTTAAAATTGCTTCTTCATTATCTACGTTGGTTTTAATTTCAATAAAAACATTTTCATTTTCAACATATTTTTTCTCTCTTAAGAATTCTGTCTCAATAAAAATTACATCTCTTTTTATTACTACTTTATTATTTTTGACGTCATATAATCTATAGGCTTTCGACTCTTCGGAATACCCAACCATTATATAGTCCTTGCCTTTCGGATGAAACTTTTTCTTGACAGTCTTATCTAGGGCTATTGCTGTTGAGCCAAAAACTTTAAAGTGAGCTACAGTTGGCTTCCTTCCAGACCAAATTTCTTCAGGAGTTTTATTTTGATTTATTTTCGTTAGGCATCTGTTTCGAATATAAACAGCTGATGATATTGCTTCCGCCCAAAAATAGTCTTCTAAATTGGCATTTACTATCATACTTCTAGCCATTTCTACCAAAGTTCGGTTAGCCCTCTCAGCGACGCCATTTTGCTGAGGTGTGTGAGGTACGGTTAACTGTCTCTTTATACCATTTTCTTTTAAAAAATTTTTAAATTGATTACTCATAAATTCTCCACCATTATCGGTGCGAAGAATTTTTATCTTTTTATTTAATTCATTTTCTACCATAGCCTTAAAATTTTTAAATGTTTGAAATACTTCAGCCTTCTCTTTTAAAAAATAAACGAATATTTTTTTTGACATGTCATCAATGAATGTAACAAAATATCTTGATCCTCCTATCGATTTTGTATTCATTGGTCCACATACATCACTATGTATAATTTCTAATAAATTTCTTGAAATAGTTTCAGAATTTGTAAATGGTTTTGAAAAAATTTTGCTTTTTAAACATGTTTTGCAAATAATATCAGATGGAATGTTTGGAACATTAAGGCCATATACTAAGTTTTTGCTTGAAATATCTTTTAAAGTTTGAAAATTTAAATGACCATACCTTTGATGCCATATTTCTAAACTTTCCTTTTTTGAATTTAAATAGAAGCTTGAACTTTCTTCAACCTTTACAATAAAAAGATTATTTTCTTTTGTACCTTTCAAAATAACTGTCCCATCTTTTTGTACAAAGATAACTTTTTTGGGATAAAATTCCACCTTTAATCCATTCTCTACAGCTGACGCAACAGATATAAAATTACATTGCATATTTGGAACATACATGCAGTTTTGAAGTTTTATTATAGAACGACCACTTCGGAACGAGACTTCTCCTCTACCTTTAGATTCTATGGTGTGTTCACCAACTAATCTTATGACTTCATCAAATTCTTTAAAAGATGTAAACAAATTACGATCACAACACATGTGTGATGTTGCACCACTGTCGACGCACCAAATATCTTTCTTCAATAAACTTGTTCCAAATAAAAAAGTTGCTAACGCTTTATGGTCTGACTTACCAGTTTGATTTTTGTTTTGTACACGACACTGTGCAGCAAAATGTCCCTGGCGACCACATTTGAAACATTTACCTTTTTGCCTTGAATTCGATTCTTGATTTGGTTTCTTTCTTGATGCAGAAAATGCTTGTTGATCAGTACGTTTATTTTCTGATATACGCCTTTCGCCTTCTTCAAGTAACTTGACTTTAAACATACTTAATGTTGGTAATATATCACGAGTTTCTACAGCTATGACAAATGATTCGAAGGATTTAGGAAGACTTGATAGTAAGATAATTACAAGTAATTCCTCAAAAATTGTCACGTTTATTTCAGCCAGTTTTTCAACCATTCTAGAAAATGTATCTAGAAATTGCGACACGTTATCATCATCATCCATTCTAAGTTGCATTAATTGTTTAAAAAGAGTAACCTTCCTCGCTGGACCACTTGGAAGAAATATTTCCTTTAATTTTGACCATGCTTGAAATGATGTACTGCAATTTTTTATATGATTTAATTGAGATGGCTTGATACACAGCATCATAGTTGCTAAAGCTTTTTCGTCTTTTGATACCCATTGTCCCAATTCATTAGCATCTTGCGGTTTTAAACATTCGCCACTTGCAATCTTCCATAATTCCGCATGCACCAACAAACTCTTCATTTGAAGACACCACGATTCATAATTATTTGAATCCAATTTCTCAATTTGAAATCCGGAACTCATTTCGAATATGTTATTTCTTCCTTCACACTTTGTCCACACTATTTGACTATACACACTGACTCATAGGCCCATAACCTGTTGGAAGTCTTGCTTTTATATATAATATGTATATAGCCAAAGAATAATACTATTCTAGATTTTATTATAAAATGTATTTATTTCCATGAAGAATTTTGAGCGAATGAATAAAATAATTTATTTTTACATTTGACATAACAATATAAAGCAATGTTATAGTGATTAAAAATAAATTCTTAAACAAAGTATTTGTATTGCAAAGTACAATTTCAAAACAATTCAACAACTCTGTACACGATAATAATTTGTAACTTTATATGGGAGGTATCACGCCCACTATCCCAATTAATTTTGTATTTTGGTAGACTATGCACATTAGCTTAGGAGTTACTTGTGTAAGGTCTCAAGGTTCTGTCTATTGTAGTTCGCCAGGAACACGATAATAATTTTTCACTTTGTATGGGAGGTACCACGTCCACTATTCCAATCCAGTCTATCTTTTTTTAAACTATGCATGTTACTATAGAGGTTCCTGTTGCAAAATTTCATGGCGCTACCTATTACCGTTACCAAGATATACGATGATAAATATTTACTTTGTATGGGAGGTACCACGCCCATTATTCCAATTAAATCTGTGTTACGCTAAACTATTTACGTTAATATAGAGGTTACGGGTGAGATATTTCATGATGCTACCTATTACTACTACCAAGATATACGATGAATAATATTTACTTTGTATGGGAGGTGCCACGCCCACTTCGGATACCAAAAAATAAGTGCCCTATTTTACCATCCGTATATCCAATAACAAACTGTGAAAATTTCAGAAAGATCGGTTCACTGGTGTAGGCAGCTATAGCTTTCCGACAAACAAACATACAAACAAACACATTTGTGCTTTATATATATATAGATAGACTTGCTTAAAGCTTTGTAACAGCTTACAGAATATTAGTGGATCACAAGGTATTTTCTTGCATTCCTTTGGACCTTTTTAGTTCTATCAATCTTACATTTGGACAATGAATCCCTTATTATTCGCGAACAATCATTTGGATATCGCACACGAACACGGGTTACCAAATATACTTCTCTAAACTAAAAAATACACAATATATTTCTCTAAACTAAATCATATTATTTACTGAAGTATTTATTTTATAGTAGACAGCTGAGGATGCGAAATCAGCCAAGAGCAATTAGTTGTTTTCGATTTGGTCAAAAATAATACGGATTATTTTAACACAACTATGGACTTCGGTAAACCTTTAAATACCAAACGTGTAGACCAGGACCAAGAGAACATATCAGCTACCCAACATGCAACAGTAACCCGACAACTATCGGAAAAAGAAAAATTCACAAAGATCTCCTTAACTCAAATCTAGAATTAAGATTGCACGAAACGGCTAAAACAGCTACTAGACTCTTGTAGAGTAGCATCTCTCAAAAATTACTTGAAAGATCTCGACGCACCTGCACAATCAGATTATTCATTATGGCGTGCATGTAGAAACCTCAAAAACCCGTCGTACGTAAGCCTCCCTTGCGAACTTCTTGTGGAGACTAGGCAAGAATTGGTACCGGAAAAGACAATTTATTTGTTGGACACTTAAAAAAGGGTTTCAGTCCAAATATATGTTCTGATATAGCAAAGTTGCCGCCAGTACAGACTTGTGCCGAAGTACCCCTAAGATTTGAATAATATTAAAAAGGGCAATAACTGATCTAAAAACCAAGAAAGCCCATGGTGTTGATAAAACTAGTAACAAGATGTTACGTATAGGTCGCAAAATTATTCTCTCTGTTGTTAATGCCATCTTACGTCTTGAGTACTTTCCCACAGAATGGAAGGTCTCTTTGATTACTATGATTCCTAAGCCAGGATATTTTCCACTCAAAAGTAGAATCATACAGACGTATAAGCTTTTTATCAAACATACACAGTGCAACACGGAAACAAATAACCATATACGGACACCACTACGTCATAAAAGACAAAAAAAAGACCCCTGTCTCCTAGTTTTGCCCAAAGTGTTCCAGGTTTTTTTTTTATGGGCCCTCAAAGATGTGGGGCCTTGATGTCATTTTTGCAAAAAAAAATATCATTTCCTCAAGCTCATATTTTGCAAACCGTTTGAAATTTTGATATACTCTCTGAGGCAAAGTTGTAGCTCTTGTCATAAAGAACAAAAATTATGAACATATGAAACACTTCATCTTCAAGGTCAAAATCGCAAAAAACTTAAAAAAATTCAATTTTTTTACCTTTTTTCCCCTGTTCAGGTCCATAGGTAGCAAAGCGTTCAAAATTCAAGGAAACAATCAACTACAAAAATGAACCTAAGATCTCAATAAACAACTTTCTAGAACATATGATCTTCCTAGGAATGATTCTTAACACCGTTTAGGTAGCGCTTATGTAATATCAATTTTATTGATGCAATGATGCAGCAATGCATTTTATGACGTAGTGGTGTCCGTATATGGTTATTTTGCCATGACTTAAAAAATTACACAGTGTGATATCAAAGCTGTTTGAGAAAAGATTAATAACTAAGCTGAATTCAATTCTTAGCGCGTAAGGATGTATTCCGAACCATTAATTTGGCTTCAGAAAACAACATAGTAAGATCCAACAAACACACAGGTTAGTAAATGTAATTAAAAGACCTTTGAAGAAAGAAAATACTGTTCTGCGCTTTTTATAGACGTTTCTCGAGCATTCGATCAAGTTTGGCACGAAGGCCCAATATATATGAAAGTTAAAGCTGAACTTGATAAAAGAAAGTGATTTTTAAAGCTCTCCTCAGCATATTGAAGATGGAGTTCCCCAAGGTATGGGACCCATTTTATATTTTCTGTACACATCAGATATGCCAATTAACACCCGAGTCCAAACATCAACATTTGCTGATGAAACAGCTTTTTTAAGTATTCATAAAAGCGCTCAAATATCATCACAACATTTACAAGACTACGTACTTAATTTGGAAAAATGGTTGAAGAAATGGAGAATAAAGGTGAATGAACAAAAATGTACTTATATAACTTTCATACTACGTAGGCACTCATGCCCTCCTATTCGCATAAATAGCCAAATAATACCACAGCTTTCAGACGTTAAATACCTGGGAATACATATTGATCGGCGTCTTTCTTCGAAAAGCCACAGAGAGTTCAAGTTAACACAACTGAAATTAAAAGCAGTACAACTTAGTTGGCTTATTGGCAGAAACTCCACCCTGAGCTTAGATTGTAAACTTCAACACAGAGCCAAAAATGCCTAATAGAATCATAAAGATTTTCTCTATGAAATGTTTTTATGCCAGCAAAACTAAAAGATGATATTTTCAAAGCGATTCCTTATTATTTTCATGTGATAAATCTTTTTAATTTTGTCAATAAGGAATTCCCATTAAATCAATAAGAAAACTTGTTATTCACAATTTTTTTACTCATTTTTGACACAAAAAAAAACAATCCATTAGAGAAAAACTTTTTGATTCTATTAGGTTTTCTTATGATTTGTATAAAAAATGGATTTCTTATTGATTTCATTAGTCTACCTAATTGATTTTTTTAAAAAGGGGTATCTGATTGATTTCATTAGGTTCCTATATGATCATGTGTAAATAATCTTTTTCATTTTATTAATAAGGATGTCTTCTTGATTACATTAGCTTTCTTGTTATTTCGTTTATAGAAATCAACAAAGAAACTGTTTGTTAAAAACCATAAAATATACATTTGGTGTAGGGGTTAAGTGCGTGCCTACAAAACGAAGCATACCAGGTTCGATCCCTGGCAGAGGATTGAAAATTCTTCACATGGTTCAACCCCCTCTAGACAATCCATCAGAAGAAGCTCCGCTCCCCGCCCCCCTGACCCTTCACCCGTGGAAAAATAGAAGATAATATGAAGGCAAAAATAAAATGTCACAAAAAGAATAGGTAGCAAGAAATCAACAAAGAGGATTGATTGATTAGATTAGCAAACAATTTTAAAGGAGATGCCACAAAAGCATATTCCAATTGTTTTTCAGTTTTTTATTTGGAAAATTTTATGTTAATTTTTTTAATTTATTTATAAAAAACAAGATAACCTAATAAAATCAAAAAGAAAACCTGTTTGAAAAAAACAATAAGAATACCTAATAAAAATCATAAGTTTTCTTCTTGATTTTTTCAAAAAGGTTTTTCTTATTAAAATAATAAGACTTTCCTTCTTGAAAAAAAAACCATAGAGATATCTTATAAATTGTTTTTCTATTTTATTAGGTATTTAGATACAGTTTTTTCTGTGTGTACTGTACATGTCGTGTGTACTGTACAAACCAATTTTGTGTTATGGTATTCAATAATGGCGCACTGCCTCAGCTATCAATGTTGAAAAAACTAAAAGGCACCGAAATAGGATTCTACGTATGATTAAAATTGCTCCCTGGCATATAAAAAACTCGAACATACATCAGAGGGATGACCCGCAAATGTTTACAACAACCGTGAAAAAACATTATTTTTGTTTAGCACTGACTGGACTTAAAAATTATATTTTTGTTTTTATTTTAGACAAGATATGAGTCAAGGTATATTTATCTTACTAAGTAGTGTCGTCCGCCCAGCTGATTTAGTAGTTCGACATGTCAAAAGTTGTATGTGTTCAGAAATTTTATAGTGTAGAAGTAATAAACCACATACACGCCTTCTCAATTTTCTTCTATGTTTTTTGACATTTCGAACTACAAGGCAACAACAAAATGCCATGTTGTTTTTGTATTGTTGTATTTGTTGTAGTACTTAATGATTTTAATTCGAAATGTGGCTCTTTTTATGATAAAATTTGTTCACATTTTTTTTGTAATTGTGACTCTTTTCATAAAATAAATAATAAATTTACTTTAACATTAAATACTTGCTGATATCGAAATAAATTGATTGCTCACAGTGCCGCTCCACGGTGAAGGGGCGCAAACTTGTGTAAGTGAGAAGCAAATATCGCTGTCGGCGTTATGGATAGGAGCACGAATATTGAATATTTGACGAAAAATTGGAATGTAATCAATGACTATTAAAACAAACAAAAATAAGTTGTAGAAGAGCACCTATGTATGCTCCACTCGTGGGTCAATGGTTGCCAGGTGTAAACACCGTTTTTCAAATGTACGATTAACCGTTCAATAATGCCGGCGAGTGTGCGAATTAAAAACGGCTAGCTATTGAAAAGTTAGTATTGGTTCTTTCATTGCTCACAAAAAAGTAATAAAGAAGTTAAACACGAAAACAATAATATTATATTTGAAATGACCAATTACCATACCATAAACATTCAGTAGGTTTATTACGAACTGAATAATTTTTTACCATCATGTTTAAAAAACTGTCTGGAGCACAAAGACTCAATTAGTAAGAGAAGAGGAGGCAACGATTGAAGTGCTTCTTACGAAGGTCCCAAAGCTCACTTCCTATTTTGCTCATTCTAGTTCTTCAGCTGTCATCAGTGAAAGTGAGTACACTTAATGAAGTTGAAATACTAGTAATACCAGATTCAGATTCTAATGACGATGATATTAATGAGAATGAAGCTGACAAAACGATTGGCTTGATAAATACGGAATGAGTTAATTTTTAAAGGGCCCTTGCCATTAAAGGCTGATAACTATTATCCTAAAATTACCCAAAAAAGATATTTTTATAATCAACATCAGCTTCGTTGTGCAGCAAATGGGGAAAAAATACACCGTTAATTTTTACCATTCCAGATTTTATTGAAACTTTTTTTATTTACATTCTTTGACTCCCTAAATCGAAATAAAATTAAAAAAAATTCTATCTCTTATATTTTTTTATTTTTACTACATAATATGTAACGCTTTTGTAAATAAAAGTATAAAATAAAAAAAAAATTAATTATATGAGAAATATAAATCAAAATCTCCGCCCGGGCACCTATTAATCTCGGGGCGGCCGGCCCTGATTGCTCATTACAGTAATAATGAAAATATTTAAAAACAAAAAAATTGTTGTATTGTATATTGCATGAACAAACAATAGTTAATTGAAATTTAATATAACGTGTCCAAACCTACATGGTGACAATAAAAGTTATACCTCTGGAGATCCATTCAGCTCTGATTCGAATAACGATTTCAATCCGTCGTTAGTAAGTCGAAGTAGTTCTTCGGATATAGATATGTGGTTGATGTAACTTACTGATTATAAAACAAAAAATAAAAACGTCAACAAATTTTGTGAAACAGAATATTCATATACTATACTAATCCTGCGAACTGCTTAAGGAGAAATCTGCCGTTTATGTTCAACGAAAAAATAACAGAATCTCCACGTTATCAAAAATTTTAAAAATATTGGGATACAAGACTGACAAAGCCAGAGGATATTAATTTCTAGTCACATAAAACAGATAAGACCCAAATATAGATATTCAAGTACTCAAAATTGTAGTTAATTTTAATAACGCCTTTTTCTTGGAAAGACTTTAAACTTATCCGAATATGCAAATCATTTTTTAAAGCAACTCACTAAATGATGTTATTGAAACAGTAATTAAAACAATTAAAGCTCTGTACAGACGGTTGTCAGATCTTACAATATTGTCAGATCTAACATCGTGCTGACACACGATTGTCACATATTTGGCATTATTATTGTTAGTTTGAAGTCTGACAATGCTTTTTCCGGCAACATTGCCATACAACAATTGTATGTTCACACGATTCTTAGACGTTTTCTGTATTATTTTCCAAATCTTATATACCCTTCAACATAGTATTGTTAAATATTGGCTTACTCTATTATGTTCTCAATTTCACAATAATATGCAGTCTGTTTTTACTTTAATAATTTTCAACTTCATGATTACAAATCAATTAATACATAATTGCGTCACTAATTGAATAAAACACGAAATGCAACCCTGCTATATGTCTACTGTAAATTATGTTTAGTGGGAATAATTGAGTTGTCTGCATGTCACAATAATATTAGGTAGTAGCTTTACTACAACAACATAAAGCACATGTATTTTGTAGGTTGAAATTTAATTTTCAGATGTCAATAAGAGCTGACTAAAATAAAACATTACATAGCAAATTGTAGGTTTTTACTTTTAAATTCTTTTAACTGTATAAAATTAAATCGTGCAACTTTTATAAATTTTTTCGAAAAAAATACAGAAAAACAACGTTTTTTCAGCTGGCAAATACTAATTCAGTAAGCTTAATTGAGCATTTCTGAACACTAAATTGAATTCCTCAATTAAGATTAAATAGTCTCAATTAAGAAACCCTTTCTGAACAGGTAATAATTGAGCATGCGTGAACTCCAAATTATATTGCGCAATTAGGATTAAATTGTCTCAATTAACGTAACAAGTCTGAACAGGGTATAGGGTTGTCAAAAAAAGCCAATGAAAGATCTATAAAATCTGGCGAGCAGCCAGAAATATAAAGAAACACAGACATAAATTAACATCTGTCATCACATTCTTTACTACTAGGACACATCTCATATAATCGATTGCTCAGGAGATGAATATATATAATAAAATAGTAACTCTTTTCCGTTCGCATCACATAAAACTACTGGATGGATTTTAACAAAATTGTGGGAGGAGGTACCTTAGCATCATGATTCCCACATAGGATACTTTTTTTCAAAAAAATATCTCATTTTCAGTTTAAAATTGGAATATTTAAAACACCGGGGCACCTTTTATTTTTGAAAGTGGTTTATTTTTAACAAAATTGCGCAACATATGGCGCCAGTTGAATAAAATTTTTATTTTTTTTTGTATTTTTGCTTTGTGGAATTACATTATTATTAAAATATTTTAAACACCTCTTACAGAGGTTTACAATAATTTTCAGAATTTTAGAATTTTTTCAAAAAATGGGTATCTTTTTAAAAAGTAAATACATAAACCGTAACTGAAGCAATATAAAAGAAAGAGTCTTACTTTTTTTCGTTCAAAGCAAAATCGAACAAAATATTGTCAGGACGCCCACGACGTAGCGGGCACAGCTAGTATTTTAATAAAATAAAAGAAACTTATAGAGAGATAACTGAAATAGACAATGATAATTTGGTCTGTGCTGTGGCTGATTGAGCAAAACAAAATATCACCACAGTTAACTACGACGAGATTCGAAAAACAGCAGTGGCAAATTCTTTTTTATAATTTTATAATTCTTTTTTTATAAATTTATATATTTTTTTATGAATATTGTAGAAATGACAAACAGAATCCTAACCACATGTGGTAAAACGTTTTCAAATGACTCAATAGACGATTTTATTAATGACTTTTTTAAATTATTGATAGTTTTTAGCTTTGCTTTGCAAATTTTCGGTTTTTAATAAAATTTTAGATCGAAATTTTGGTAAAATTTTAATTTTTTGGGTGAAAATATTATTTTTGTGGAGAAACTTGCATTTTTAAGCGAACTTTTAAATTATTGACAGTTTTAAGGTTATCTTTGCGATTTTTCGGGTTTAAATTAAATTTTAATTATAAAAATTAATTATAGAAATAAAATGTTTTTGCCGAAATTTTTATTGGAAATATGATTTTTTGGCAAAACTTGGATCTTTATGCGAACTTTTTAATTATTAGTGGTATTTAGTTTTTTTTGTGTGAATTTCCGGTTTTTAATCAAATTTAATTTTTGGTCTGAATAAAAATTTGTTGGTAAAATTTATATTTTTTGGTAATTTAGGGGTAGTTCGGTGAAACTGAAAACTTTAAAAAAAGCTTGTAATTATTGAGTTTCTAGTTTTTTTTTGTGAATATTCGGTTTTTAATCAATTTTTAAGTTTTGATCGTAATAAAAATTTTTTGGGAAAATTCCAACTTTTATGTGAAATTTTTGTGAAAATGTGATAGCTTGGTGAAATTTCGATTATTTGGTGAATTTCTGATTTTATAGTAATTTAGAGGCGATTTTTTTACCGATAACGCTATTATTTATATATAATATACGATCTATAGCATATTTGTAAGTTTCTAAAAATATTACAATTTTAAAAATGCTTATTTAAAAATAAGAACCACTGAGTTTTCTTTAAAGTTCGTATGATTTTAAATTTCCCGTTTCCCAGGAAATTGTGTATAGCTTTTCCCGGGAATTTCCGGGCGGGAATTCCCGTTTCCCAAAGCATAATGGGAATACTCATATTTAAAAGCACATAGTTTTAAACGTAAAAATGATTTTGAGGTTAATCTTTTTTTTTTTTTTGATAGGAAATTGCATCATTTATATCCATATATATAAAAAAAAATAAATATTAAAACAAAATTTTAAAATTTGTTGCTGATATCTGAAAATTTCGAAAAATTATGGTAAAAACGGGCAAATTTGAGGGAAGGAAAAATTTAAAATATGCAATAAATTTTTATTAATTAAGCAAATCAAATAAAAATTTCTATGCATGTGTTGTTGATCAAGTAAAATGAAATGGTCAAAAATATGCGATATTAAAATAAAGGAAATTCCACAATTCCCAAAATAAAGACCAAAAATCCCAAAATTGAGATTTTTTACTCTTTTTCCCATAAAGGGTACATACGGACTAGGGCGCATAAACTATTTTCAAAATCATTTTGGAGCATATATAGCTTTATTACAGCGGTCTTCTTTTTTCGATCCCAGCTTTAGCATTTTAGAATATAGAGGCTAAAATCAAAATTTCGATGTAAAATAGGTCATATTGTGGGATCTCCATCTTTTACAAGGATGATCAATTATATATGAAATTTGTTTAAGCGTACACAAATATAGTTAGCTTACACAAAAATGTAAAATTTTTATATATTTATTTAAAAAAATTTTTTTAATGAAAAAAAAAACGTTAACGTTTGGGATAAAGTACGCAAAATGCATAAATTTTAGATTTTTTAAATTGAAAATCGTCTAGTTTTTAACTCAGTGAAGATGCAATCTTCAAATGTATCAAAAATACTTAGAATTTGGCTCGCTAACTAGGATAGAAAATTTAAAAAACTTCTGTAAAAATTGTACCCAATGAAAAAACTGGACCAGGGTAGCGAAAAATCAAAAATTTTATTTCTTAAAATGCTTATAACAATCATTTTAAAATATTATTTGCAAATTTAGATACCGTTTTGGAGGTATTGACAAGACCTTTAAGATCATGTATAATTTTATAATCAGAATAAAACTGAAGAAATGGTAAGCTGTAAAAGAATTTTCAGGTGCGTGGTTCTCAACTATGAGTCCACATAGCGCCAGCCCTGGAGGGTGTACCAACCCACCTTTAAAACTTAAGTTCAGATACTCCTCTGCTATGCTCATGTCAAATTTTGGTTCAATCGGCCTAGCCGTTTATAAATTACTAGGTTATTTCCAAAATATTTTGATTCTGCCCCACTGTGCAATGGTGATGAATTTAAATAGCAAAATTTTCTATGCCTGACAGACCCTTGTGCTTATCTTTTCTGGGTGCCTTGGCGAAATCCATTTTAACCCGAATACAGACCGACGGACGGACATTGCTTAATTAACTTCTCTATGTATAAGGGTCCAGAATATATACATATATGGTTCTTGAGGTCGGAAATGAATATTGTAGAAATTACACACGAAATGACTAACTTATATATACCCTTTCCACCTGTGCTAAAGGTTATAAAAAGATCGAAGAAACTGGAAAGCATTATAAGCACAAGATTGTAAAAATTTTACTCTCCCATTGGTGTTGAATTCTCAACGTACCCGTATGTGTGAAGACATTTATAGTCACTTTTTTGACTTATTGAGAGTACATTAGGCCATTAGAGTCCATGTAAATTATGGAAATACTTTAAAAATTATTAAAACGAAATACACAGGTTACAAGGTTTGGTTGTAAATCAAATATTGTTGCAATTAAAGGTTTTTTGAATTAAATACTACATAACTTTTATGAACCTTGGTACACCGGACTCTTTACCTCATCTACAGTAAATGTACATACTTCGAACACGTTTTGTAATCTGCTTTTAGTACACATTCAATATATATTTTTATTACCACATACACAAAATGTATCTGTTACAAAAATAACTTAAATCTTAATTCTAATAAAACAACTGAAAATCCCTGTTCCAAATGTCAATTTTCCCACCAAGATAAATGCAGAATTAAACAAGGTGCAAAAGGAAAATGTTGGTTGCCATTATTTTTGAAATCAGATTAGCTCATACACCATGCAACAAAGTTAAAAAAAATTAACTCAAAAACATTTAAAGTTGTTGATTTGATGATAGCTCGCTAACTATTAAACTATCAAAACCCTAATGCATTAAACACACAGACAACATCAAACTACCGACTACAAACTGTCAAAATTAAAATACAAACTTTTATAGGAAAACGATTATTTTGACGACTTAGCTACATGGTTTCAAGACCACCGTTGTTGCTTTACCCAACTTAGACTAATTTATATTTTTGTTTGCTACAATTTTATTTTATTCAAGAGAAGAAAATTAAAAAATTAAAAATATAAATTCATTTACAATCAAAAGGTTTTGAGCAAATATATCTATTTGTTTTGGTATGACAAAAGTATTTTTTGAAGAAGTTTTTTTCTTTTTAAAGAAAAAATATGTCTATCTACAACATTTGTCTTCAAAATAATTCAGCAGCTGACTATACGGCGACGATTGTAGCCAAAGTCATTTAAAATTGTGTAACGGTGTAGCCGTTGTCATCCATGTGTTTAATGCATAATACTATGTATAAATATTCTTGCCATGTAAACTTTACTTTGTTCATTCGAAAACGTCTAAAATTTTACAGTTTTATTAGTATAAGGGGTTTTCAAAATGTTATAGTGCAAATTTGCATATTGTAAATTTGCAGTACATATTGAAGTAGATCGTGAACGTACCTTTTAATAGCATTTTTTACAAAGCATTTAATTTTCTTTCAAAAAGTACAAAAGAAAAATATAAAATGCAAATAAAAACACAAAAAGGAAAATAAATAAATTTTTTTCTGATTTTTATAAGCAATTTTATTTAATATTTTCCCTTTTTTTAATAATATTTCAGTATACTCGTTACCAAGTATCTCGACGTGTGAGGGAACCCACAATATTTCCCCTCCGTAATGAGGCTACCTAATTGATGTGCCTTGATATTGTACAAAAATCGTTTTCCTTATTTATTTGAATTGTCGATTCATTGAGTTGCCACACTTAATACAAATCACATAAAATAAGGTCTTTCGAATCTTTGAAATCAAATTCTTTTTTATTTCGTTTGAATTTTACTCTCAAATCGAAATACAACTCAAGCCTCCGTCTATATAAAAATTAAAAAGTATATGGTTGTTAAAACATTTTTTTTTCTTTTGTTGCACAGTGCTTTTTGTCTTAGAATAGAAAACCTATTTAGACACCTAAACACAGCCACCCAGAAAACCACAAACGCACTGAATAAAAAATTACAAATAACTATTTACGAATTCATGATCATGATAACAACAATGACAGACACAATGACTACTTCGATAGCAATGGTTCCATGCAATCAAACGACAAAAACAAAACGTAACATTAGGAACAATAAAGCTTTAATCAAAAGATAAGGAAGTTTTACTGCCTTGTAATTTTACACAAAAGTATGCATTTACAAAGTCCTCAATAGAGTGCAGACAGTCACACAAAAACCATAAAATTATTGCTACGCTTACACATTTAAAAAACCAATGAAATAATAAAAACTAACACAAATGCAGGGAATAAATAAGGATTAAACATCGAGTTAAATTCTTTTACATAAATTGCCATCCGAATTCACCCTCCTGTGATGAAGAGATTTAAATAAATTTTAATGAATGTCCGAGGTTTACTTGAGAAACAACTAAAAAACAAGAAACAGCTCAAAACCATAAAATATCACAAATTATACTAAATGAAATAATTAACATTTACATTAAAACAACATTTTGAAGAGAATTTTATATCTTATAATATTTATGTTGAAAAGTGCTGATACTTATATTAAGACAGCACTGTCTGCGTAGCTTCTGGCTTGCCTGCAGAAAACACACAGAGTCTTTGGCGGAAATCGAACCCACAAGCATTTCTTAAATTGATAGACTAGCACACTACAATCAGGCCATTAAGGCACTCAAAAACTTTATTCAGCAACCATAAAAGACGAACTGCGATTGATGATATAATATATTTAGACCTAATATAGATCAACAGATTTTCTTCAACTGAAAACGATTAAGTACGTTTCGATAGATATGAGGATAAAAAGGTACTGGACGATCTTTGTCGTGTTGTTGTTGTATCTTGAGCGGCTAACTTTATGTTTTTCTCAACGTAACAATAAGTATAAAATGTTAAATTAGAAATTAAAGGATTATATTATATTAGATATACATATTTTTTGTGTCCGCAAAAGGGACGTATTTTGTTTGACATAGCTTATCTTTTGAACCGTAATAAGCTGACGCTTGAAATTTCACATTTCATTGCTTCTATGCCCACTATAATAAAAGGTACAAGAAATGGAGAATAAAGAATATCGCTGTAAAAGATAAGGTTATAAACATCAAATTACATCACCTATGGAGACAACCTTTCATTGTTTAATTGTTATTGTTTTCACGTTCGCTTAGAATTTCTAGTGTCTAACTATAAGAGTTCAAAAGACAATGTCGTATGCATAAAATTTGATTAACTACTGGGACACCCCTTAATTTCCAGTTTTATATATGTTAAAGCGAACATAGTTAAACACATTTTGTGCAAATATCACACGTATGGCTACAACGGTTTAAAAACAAGGCCATTTACATCAAATTACGTCACCTTTGAAACATCCTTTATTTTTAGGGTTCGGTACGAGTAAAAACGAAACCCTATTGTATTCGCTACAATGTCCGTCTGTCAGCGCTTTTTATCTCTGGAACCGTAATAGGTAGACTCTTGAAATTTTCACAGATGATGTATAGCTGTTGCCACTATAGCAACAAATACTAAAACTTATAGGGTGTTCCGATAGAGAGGTGTTATTCACGAATATGTGTTTATTTCTTGAACTGTAGGATGCATAGTCTCAAGATTTAAAAACAGCAATAAAAACTTAGTTCGCTATATAAACAAGTTTAAAAAATAAACCTAAAAATTAAAGGGTGTTCTGATAGTGGTCTGATTTTCATGTATAAGGCATAAGTTTTGAACCATAATAGGTAGATGCTTGAAATTTCCACAGAAGGTGTATAACTGTGGCCACTATAGCAATAAATACTAGTACTTATCGGGTGTTCCGAATGTGAGGTGTTATTTGCCTTTATGTATTTATTTCTTGAGCTATAGGAGGGAACCACTTAAAATTTGGAGACAGTAATTAACACTATGTTCGCTTGCTAAACAAGTATATAAAATTAAACCTTAAAATTAAAGGGTGTTCCAACACCGAATCTTGTATATGGCCTAAGTTTTGAACGATAATAAGTAGACTCTTGAAGTTTTTACAGGAGGTTTATTACTATGGAAACTATAACAAATCATAAAAATTAAAGGGTGTTCCGACAGTGACGTGATTCTCATGTATAACGTCTTACTTCTTGGACCGTAATAGGTAGATTCTTAAAATTTTGTACAGGAGATATGTTGCCGCAGCCGATATGACATTTAATAAAAATTAAAGGGTGTTCCGACAATGACATGTTTTTCACGTATAGTGACTTATTTTTTTAATCGTAATAGGTAAACTCTTGATATATTCATAGAAAAAGAATTTTCGCGGCCGTTATAACAAATAACAAAATTAAAGGGTGTTCCGACATAGACATGATTTTTACTTAAATAGCCTTATTTTTTGAATCGTATTAGGTAGACTCTTAAATAATTTACAGTCGATGTTGTACTTCGGCCGTAACAATTGCTAATTACTAAAGGGTGATCCATCAGTGAAATGTTTTTCACGTATATTATCTTATTTTTTGAACCGCAATAGGTAGGCCTGATATTTTTATAGAAAGTGTATTACCATGCCCGTTATAACAACAATTCCTAAAATTTAAAGGGTGTTCCAATAGCGATTCAATTTTCGCGAATATAACTTTGATTTTAAAAATAAAGGGTGCCCCATAAGATATGAAAAAATTAACAACTTGGACTTATAAAGGCCTACTAAACATAGTACGGAACCCTACATGTGTGAGACTAACTAGCACTTGACTGATTTATTTTATGTTATTTTATTTATAGTAATACCCAGTTTGTTAAAATTTCAAGTGTCTATCTACAACGACTCAAAAGATAAGGCCAAGTGGGTATCGTGATCTGTTAATCGTGAGAGTAAGACGTTCTTTTATTGCGCTCTGTTAAAATTTTCAATTAATGATACATATAAACTTTTTTAAATAACAAAAATTAACTTAAACATACTTTTGTTAATTGTATTTTTAATCGTGTATTTTGTGCATCTTGTGATGATTTGTACTTTTAAACTTTTTTCTGTTTAATTAAAAAACAAGCAAACCAACGAAATTACAAATAAACAAACACTCGTTGATATACGTTTTTTTATTGTTGTTAATATTAACGTTATTCTGTGCTCTTTACATTCAATCTGTTTATCAAAAACAACAAAAACATCAACAATAACAGAACAAATATTCAAGTTTAAACAAAATAAATATTTCTGTTACACCATGTCCAACGTTAATGCGTATAAATGCATGAAAAAAAATTGTGCTATTGATAATGATGATGAGAGAATGATCACTTGTTGGTTATGTCATGGCCTTTATCATTGTAAATGTAGTGGCATAAAATCTTTAATTGCTGATGCTTTAAGTAGTATTAAGGGATTGCATTGGTGCTGTGATGATTGTACAAAAGTCAGTGTCGAATTCTATAGATTCCATCAAAGCACTAAGAGCACATTTCTCAATATTCAAAATAAAATGGCTTTGTTATCTGATGAAATTGCCTCTTATGGTAAATTATTTGATGATTTTAAACAGCTCAAGAATATTGATGTACCTGAGCGCCGTAAATCAGCAAGGAACAAAAATAAAAATAATGCTGAGGCGGTTGTCTCTATTAGCACGACACCAAATCGCTCGGACAATATTCTTTCAATCTCAAATAATGTAGTTGTCAATGAAAACAATAATAATATAATTCAACCATCATCTTCATTTTCCAATCTTCCGATTCCTGTTTCAAACTTTACATCTGCTGGGACTACTCCGACTACCCAAACTTCTGATTTAATTTGTGACAAGACTGTTCCTCAGCAATTAGTCGTTGTTCCACCAAAGAAGCATATTTTTATTTCACGTTTTGCCTCTTCTACAACTGCTAATGATATTGATTACTACGTCAAATCAAAACTAAATAATGATGCTGATATTCTAGTGAAGAAATTTTCATTTTCTCGTCCGAGGAGCATTTCTTCATTTAAATTATCTGTTCATTGTGATTTCTATGATCAAATAGTCAATCCTAACTTCTGGCCGAAAAACACTTTTGTTCGTGAATTCTTTTTCAATGATAACCGTGATAGTCGCAGTTTTGGAAATGTTGCCCAAATACCACCACAGAGTATTTCTTCAAAAAACTAAATAGTGCTGATAAACGTCTAAATATTTTGTACCAAAATGTTCGTGGCCTAAATACAAAATTGTCAACCCTGCTGGTAAATAGTTATGACTTTTCGTATCATGTTTTAATTTTCACCGAAACTTGGCTCAATCAAAATGTATTCAACTCTGAGATATTATGTTATAAATACCAAATATACCGATATAACCGAAGTAATCGCAGAGGTGGAGGTGCTCTTATTGCGGTTTCCAGTTTGTTTTCATCTGAAGCTATTTTGACTGATGTTTCTGATATCGAATTTGTTGCTGTTGTAATTAAAATGGCGTCTAAGAAAATTTTTTTTACCTGTTCCTATATTTCACCAGGCTCGGATACTCCAACATACTCTAAGCATATTGAAGCTATTAGATTGGTATATCAACAAGCTGAACTTAATGATAGTATTTTCGTTGTTGGTGATTTTAATCTCAAATTCATTACGTGGATACGTAATCCGGATGCTTCTTATCTTATCCCGGTAAAAAATAGAAGTTCTTATGATGACTTCTTGAATGAAATGTTTGATTTGAGTCTTTATCAATTGAATCATGTGTATAATGACAGTGGAAATTTGCTTGATCTGATATTCACCAATGATCCCGATGACTGTTCCTTAAATCGCACTGAGCCTGTTTCTTTGCCAGAAGATCGGTACCACCCAACTATCGAATTCAGCATCTCAATACCATCTCAATTTGTCTCGAATCGTTATAATGCTGATAAAATTTATTGCTTTAAGAAAACCAATTACACTAAATTAAATGATCTGTTAAGAACTACTTGTTGGAATGATTTGTTGTCTACTTCCATGAGTATTAAAAGTGCCTCGCGTATTGACACAATAATTACTAAGTTTTATAGGAAAATATATTCTTATTTTGAAGTATGTGTACCTAAAATAAAAATGAAACCGCCAGTTGGTCCACCATGGAATTCTAAGGAACTCTCAAGGTTAAAAAACTTAAAAAATAAAAGTTATAAAAAATTTAAGAAGTCTGGTCTGACAATAGATTACGGAAAATATGCAGTTTGCCGTGCTGAATATAACTCTTTTAATCGTTGGCTATATAACAATTATATCAATGGCATGAAAAATAAATTTACTCGTGATCCGAAATCATTTTATACTTTTGTAAATTCGAAAAGAAAATCTAGCGGCTATCCCTCTGTAATGAAGTTTTGTGGATGTGAATCTAGTGATGAAAGTATTATTTCCAACATGTTTGCTGACTTTTTTGCCAGTACTTACTCCAACGATCAATTTAATGATAAAAATGAATATCCATACATTAGCCATTCTAACAACAACATTTGTCTTCCAACATTAAATTTGACTGAAGTTGTATATAACTTGAAGAAATTGAAGATGTCATTTAACCATGGCCCTGATGGTGTACCAAGCTGTATTTTAAACCGTTGCGCAGAGTTAATAGCTTCTCCGTTAACATTTTTATTCAATATTTCTATTATAAATGGTTATTTTCCTAAGTTTTGGAGAGAATCTTTTATTATACCATTATACAAATCTGGTAATAAGTCTGAAATAACGAACTACAGGGGAATAGCTAAACTAAGTGCCATTCCAAAATTGTTTGAAAAAATTGTTGCTGATTACTTCTGTCATCAATTTTCTTCTATTTTATCATCCAATCAACACGGCTTCAGAAAGGGTTGTTCAACTACTACAAATGTTCTTCAACTAACCTCCTTAATTAACTCTGCTTTTATTGAAAAGAAACAAACTGATGCTGTATATACAGATTTTAGCAAAGCATTTGATAAGGTCAATCACAAGCTTCTTCTGATGAAACTAAACATGCTTGGTGTTACCCGCATTAGCCTTAATTGGTTGCAGTCGTATTTAACATGTCGTAGTCAAACTGTTCGTTTTAATAATCGTTCATCAAAATGTATTGCTGTTTTGTCCGGTGTTCCCCAGGGAAGTCACCTGGGACCTATTCTTTTTTCCATTTTTATTAATGATCTTCCCAGTGTTATAAACTCCTCACATGTATTAATGTATGCTTCCGACCCTTACATCACTAAACAGTTATTTGTGGCTCTGGTTAGACCTATTCTGGAATATGGGTCTGTAATATGGGATCCTTATTATAACGTACATTGCCAGCTTCTTGAATCTGTTCAAAAACAATTTTTGCTGTTCTGCTTACGTGGTTTAAATTGGCGTGACGATGTGAGGTTTCCTTCATATACTAGTAGGCTTGCTTTAATTAAACTTCCTACTCTAAAAAGTCGTCGTATTATGTTAAATGTTTCTTTTATGTTAAGTACTATCAATGGTAATACTTGTTGTGAATTTCTGTTAGCCAATATTAAATTTAATGTTCCATGTCGTAATATGCGTAACTTTATGCCTCTTTTTGTTCAAAATTGTAGTACGAATTACGCTATGGCTGATCCTCTTGTGCGATTATGCAATCAATTCAATAATTTTTATAAAAATATTGATTTCTCTTTAAATTTAAATATAATTAAAAGAAATTTAATTGTAATTTTAAATACTGTCTAATATAATAAAATCTCTACTAATTTAAGTTCTTATGTAATAGTCTGTAAGGATAACATCCATTGACTACAATAAATAAATAAATAAATAAATAAATAAAAATAACGGTTTTAAAGATAGCGCTATATCACCTGTGGGGGCACCATTTAATTTTTATGTTTTGGTTTTCTTTACTTTTTGTTACTGGGAGCTTCAGTATTGCGCACTTTATTTAAATTAAATTGATGCCCTTTTTGGTTCAAAAGACAATTAAAAAAATTCAAAATCGAATGTAGCCAGCGAAATTGAAACTGTGAAACATGCTTTCATGTGAAGGAAAACTAATAGCGGAGTTCAGTGTTCGATGCAAATGGTCTTGCAAAAGTGCAAGTGCATTTTATCATAGCTTTTTTGTGAAATCCAACAAAAAAATACCTATTGTTTTTGGTAAATTTGAATGATTGCACTTTCGCAAGACTATTTCCATTAAACACTAAATCACGCTAGTGTTTTTGTTTTCGTTACATTTAAAATAGGAGCGTTAGGGATAACGCTCTTATTCCACATTTCCAATTGTTTTGAAAAAAGTTACGTAATTTATATTTATGTATGTCCAGTGTAGCAATTTTAAAATATGTAGCACTCACATTTTTATTATCTAGGAATTAAATATCACAAACTTTAAATTAATGTTTAAAAAGGAGCAAATTTACACGAAAATCAACAAGGGCGCCGTGGCTTAGTTGGTTAAAGCGCCTGTCTAGTAAACAGGAGATCGTGAGTTCGAATCTCGCCGGGGCCTTTCTCGTTGTGTATAATTTTTTGATGATAAATGAAATGTATTTACACTTTTAAAATAATTTATTTTATTTTTTTTTTCAATTTTCATTTAATCGAGATTTATTTTCCCTGCTTATCAGTTCTTGCCAACAAAAAATGTCATGGTGTAAACTAGCTCTATGGTATTAATAATACTTAGAAAACAATATTTAGAAATTTAGCTCAATTAATACAAATTGCAATAATAATGAGAATTTTAAAATAATTTTTTTCCTAAACTGCTTAACATCTTTAAAGATTTAACAACCTAAATGGACAAGTTTATTACTTTGAAAAAACATAAAAAATTTTGTAATGTAAAAGGTCTAATATCGGAATAATTAAAAATTAATTTAATAAGAATTTAGAGAAAATATCCGAATCAGTTAAATAAGGTTCAAACAGTTTAGAAAGAAAGTAAAATGAAAATGCCTATTTTATTGAATACGCTCCTATAATATCAGGTGCAGTTTTTATGTGTACAATAGTTCCATTACCTCCAACAAACTAAAGCTAAAACAAAATTATTTTCATATCTCGGATTTGCATGCAATTTAAAATCGATCTTATCCGCTTAAAACATGCATTCATTGATTAATGAAAAATATGCATTTACCTACAAAATACCTATGTATATAGGAATGTATGTATGTGCTGAAAATAGAAAATATGAAAATACATTTTTTTAAACTAAATTAAATTAAAAAACAACATCAAATAACTCAAAACATTATCACTTAAATATACATAATTAATTAAGAAATTAATGCACTATATTCAAAAATAAGAGGAAAAAACTAAGTTATACATAAGTATGTATGTATTTATAGTTTATTATGTTTTTGATAATTTGTTTATGAAGCTTTTTTTTTATTCATCCATAGAATTTCATATTCATTTACAAATACGTATACAGATGTTTGGTTGTATAATAAATTATAGAGGGTCAGCCTGTTTGGCGACAAATTAATATTTGCTGCACTCTGTGTTGTGAGTTGGTTTGTATCTACAATACAGGAAGTTAAAGTCACAGTATTGCCAGCGCAAAGATTTTATTTGTATTTTATTGTATTTATTTTTTGTGGGCTTTGTGCACATGGGATATAAATTCATTTGGTTGTTTAGAATGAACAATTACAATTTACTGCCGTAAATACAACAAATGGTCCTTGTACATACATATGTATATACAATCTTTTATAAAAATTTTTAATGCACATGAACTTAAAATGCTAGAGTTAATCGGCGCTAGATCTCAGCACCTGAAAACTAGTCTACAGAAAAGTTAAATAACTTTCGGTTTTAAGTAAATCCACCTTGATGATCAATTGCTAATTAGTGACAACGGGGCGGGGCATTAACTCTATTAAATTTGCTGCAATATCTGCTGAAAACCGTTCACGAAGAAAAGCAGTTTGCACCAATTTTTACAAATCATATTAAATGTGATCGATCTCGCTTAAGCTTGGGCACCGGGGAGGTGTAGCTGGAGTTGTTAATTTGGTGCAAAAATTGATTTCCCAGGCAATCAAAATTAGAAGCAGGTTCTTGCTATACAATACATTTATATCACTATAAATGTATTGTATCAAGCAAGAACTTGGACATATGAAAAATTAAGTAATGGGTGTTCCCATAGGTGATGTTATATGAGGTGCATTAGTTATAACGCAACGTAATTTGACGAATTGGGTCTTACCCCTTAAAATGTTAAAGACAGACACTTGAAATTTACACAGCGTCCGTATTATTATATTTGCAATTACTAAAAAATAAAAAAATAATGTTAAGGTTGAAGGCTCTGCTTACTATAGTTTGATAGGTATACCATAATGATTTGTATATAGTGTGGAAGGTAAAACGCCCACTAAGCTAAAACAGTCAGTTTTCTATTTGACTTACACATGTTTTGAAGGGCCACTTCTACTCCCCAGTTACAATAACAAATTATTTAATTTGTATGGGAATTTACACCCCCAATTGTAATATCACGTTAAAAGTTCACTGATGTAAGCAGCTATATCTTTTCGACAAACAACTACATTAGAATATAGAAGATAAAGGAAATTTTTAATAGCAATATCAACTCTACCATGAATTTGTTATCAGCTTAATTTCTGGTTTACATTTAATGTGTATCAATATATTAATTTTGAACAGCTATAATCGATGCGCAGAGAGGCCAAAAGACCTTTTTTCGCGGATTAAATAATATCTTCACTACCCAAATAAAATTTTGTTAACCTTACATATTATATGGGTAGTTCTTAGCAAAAACTGCAAATTTGAACAAAATCGAGGAGGGAAATGGGTACCCCTATACAAAAATAATTTTTCCATACCTGCAGAACTACATCAGCGAGACACTCTAAAGTAAATGAGGGTAGCTCTTAGAGCAAACTACGTGTTTAAACAAAGTCTTGGCGATATAGGATAGGACAGACGGGTATCCCCATACAAAAAATATTAACGTTTTTATATCTACAGAACTTTAATAGCGAAGTAAACTAAATTCGAAAATCTATATATTTTTTATATAGATTATTAATTTTTTGGCCTTATGCTCTTCATGGGAGTACTTTAAGTTTTCACGATGCAATGTGTGGATTGGCTCATATATTATTGTCTTAAATTTGCTTTAAAAATCTAAAGGTAAATTTCCAGTGTTATTTAGTTTATTATAATTGCGTATGTACTTTCATTTTCTATTTGTTTTTCTAAGAAATAAAGTATTTTATTGCAGTAGAAAGTATATGTATATCCCAAGGTAACATTCCACAACATTTAATTAAAAGTTTGTCCGTAGTTTGAGTTAAGAGTTGAGTAATTCGGGAACAGACAAACAAACGAAAATTCTAAACTTTTATGTTTTGTATTCTAAATCGATACTACACGCAAAGAAAATATATGTTTGATGTAACAATAATCTAGGAGAATTATATAGTTGTAATCAAACCGTATTATCATTAAACATAAAACCAATATTGTTACTTTAAAACCATATTATTGTCAACTCTGATAAAAATATAAACAACCACAAAAAGATATAACCATAATATAATAAAAAATTATTACATTATGATCAAATATAAGCATTATATGGTTAAATTAAACGATTATAGTATGATTAAAAACTTTAAAATTTTTAATAATAAAATACACAATTATTTATTATTTTATTTAAAAACGATTTCATAAAAACTGCATGTCGTTTTTATTAACACATAAAATAGCAAAACATAATATTCACTTTATGTTATAAATAATGATTAAAAATGTATACAAATTCACAAAGAAAAAAAAAATATTATTAATATATTATGGTTACTTTGCTTTGAGATCCTTACCTAAATTTTGTTGGGGTTTAAAGTTTACCAAAAATTTTAGGCAGTGCCGCCCCAAGGGCAGGGCGACCGGGGCGATTGCGATCGGTGAAGGGCGCGGAAACTTGTGTAGGGGAAAAAGAAATATCGCCGTCGGCTTTATGGATAGGCGCACGAATATTGAATATTTGACGAAAAATTCGAATGTAATCAATGACTATTAAAACAAACAACAATAACTTGAAGAAGAGCACCTATGCATGCTCGTATGCTCCACTCATGGCTCAATGGTTGCCAGGTGTAAACACCGTTTTTCAAATGTACGATTAACCGTCCAATAACGCCGGCGAGTGTGCGAATTAAAAACGGCTAGCTATTGAAAAGTTAGTATTGGGTCTTTCATTGCTCACAAAAAAGTAATAAAATAAAATACGAAAACAATAATATTATTTTTGAAATTACCATACCATAAACATTCCGTAGGATTATTACGAACTGATTAATTTTTAACCATCACGTTTAAACAACTGTCTGTAGCACAAAGACTCAATTAGTAAGAGAAGAGAAGGCAACGACTGAAGTGCTTCTTAAGAAGGTCCTAAAGCACACTTTCTATTTTGCTACACCTAATGAAGTTGAAATACTAGAATTACCAGAATCAGATTCTAATGACGAAGATATTAATTCTAATTCTCCTAAAACTGTTGGCTTGATAAGTACGGATCTATCTTCTTGGCCAGAATTCGAGTTAGGTTTTAAGGGGTTAGGTTTTAAGAGGCCCTTACCAGTAGAGGCTGATAATTATTATCCAAAAATTACCCAAAACAGATATTTTTGTAATCAACATCAGACTCGTTGTGCAGAAAATGGGGAAAAAATAAAACGTTAACCAACGTTTAAACCGACAATGTTGCACTTTTGCACTTGAGCGAAGTAACCATTTAATGATAAACTTTTAACCAAAACTTTTTTATCGTGACGAAAGTTATGTCAGAAACAATTATAATCTGTTCATCGCAGAGAACATAATGTGGTTCTTGTGATCATATCACAACCATGGTTTTTCTCTGCTTAAATTTGTTTTAGGATTTTAGTTGTGATGCAGATCATCACCATTATAATTATTAATAATAATTATTAAAGGAAAACAAACCAGTTTCTTTTTACCTTCATCTGTTTGGTAATATAATGGTACTTCAATTTAATTTTTTTCTAACTTCACTTATTAATGCTAAAACGAGTTATATGTTTTTAATTATCTCCTAATATGAAATTTAATCTTTATAAACTAAATAAACAATAACTGCAATAAAATATGTTGGACGTTCATAAATGACACTGGAAAAATTATCCATTTCCTTATCCATCAAATGGCGCATGCCCATCGTTATTCCTTGGTTTTGTTTTTCAATGACAGAGAGAATGCATACAATACGATGACTGTTAATAAAAATACCAAAAATGTTTTATTATTTTTATTTCTCTTATTTCACAGTATCTTACCGTTTATGATTAAATCTACGTACACCATTTCTTATATCTGAAGCCAAATTCTCAGCCAATTGCAAAGAGCGCCAAGAATCGTAAGAACGACTAAAGCGATCCCATGTCAAACGATCCTCAATTGTTGCTTTTATAAGTTTATGCACCTGTTCCATACTAAAATTGGTGCGAAAGAAATCCCAGTCATTTTTAGGTTTTTCATTTTCAGCTTCCATCTCGTCTTCACCTTCAATTGTGGATAATTTCATTAGGTCCTTACGTTTTCCTAACATGGATTCAGAAAGTAAAGCATTCATGCGACTTGTGGTGCGCACTGAGGCGGTTATACTTAAAGAAAAAAGCATTTTATGAAAAAAAACTATTATAAAAATAAGTAATATTTAAATCTAAAGACTTAAAATAAAATCGGATTAATTTTATTTCGTCAACATTCTTTAATATTTGTTTGTTCACCAACCGTGATTTCATATTACTCCATGAAGCCATTTTGTTTATGAATTAAATTATAAATAAATAATTTATGTGTTGCACTGTCTGTGAGTAGCACCTAACTGAAATTGCATAAATTTACAACATTGAGAACAAGTCAGTAAATTTCTCAAAGAAAACCATAAATATTTAGTTTTATATATTTTTTTTATTGCATTCCACAAGCGTAACTTATCACCCCCCCCTTTTTAAACTTTTGCTGGCTACAATAAATTTTACGATAATACCAGTTATTGCTAATGGTTTGTAATATGTATTGGAGTCGGCTGAACTCCGAGAAAAGGAGGAAAATTGCAGTTTGTTTATATGTGTGTCCACAGAACTCCTCATTTCAATAACAAAAAGTAGTAAAAAACTAAACTTGAAAATTAAAGGATATCCCAATAGGTAACTAATATGGCCCTATCTCTTAAACCAGTACAGACACGCTTGAAAAATGCACAGAATGTGTAAAACTGCAAGTATTAAAAGTAAAAGGTGTCTACATAAAATCCGTAATTTTGGGGCATACAGCTTATCTTTTGAAGCGTAATAGGCAGAAATTTACAAAGAGTGTGAACTACAATCAAAAATGTAGGAACATAAACTTAAACACTAAAGGATGACCAATATAACAGTTGACTTACGTATATGGGCCTATATTCTGCAGGGTTGTCAGATATGGCGATTTCTCGCCAAACGTGGCGATATTCCATCTTATTTGGCGATGAAAATATGGATTTGGCGACATGGCGACTTTTTGGCGATTTTTAAAATGGATAGCAAAGAAATTAGAGTTGTAAAAGTAAATTCTTTTTCATATTTAATTATAATTTTACTTCTGGAAGCCGGATACTTTCAAAACATACAAATTTATATAAAGTTTACGAATATCTTTCCATTTCATATCTAAAGATGAATTTATTCTGGAAACTGCGACTTTAAAATGTTGCAATTCCTTATCACAAACAAATTTCTTGTTTTCAAATTTTTTTTATAAATCCTCACATACTTTTAGATACTTATTAACCATAATAGAAAATATTAGCTTTTGTTTTAGAAAGATTATAAAAAATATGATATTCTATTCAATTATGTACGGCTACATTAGTTTTGTACCTGATTTGCTGGTAATTGCAATGGATTTTTAACCGACTTCAAAAAAAGAAGGAGGTTATCAATTCGTCTGTGTGTTGCTTTTTTTCTTTATGTTTGTGCCTTCAGAACTCGGTCATTTCTGAACCGATTTTCAAAATTGTACTATTAGAAAGGTTATGGCTACAGATTGGTCCCATTTTAAAAGAAGTTTAAAAATTAAAGGGTGTCCCCATACAACATACATGTTTTTTACGTGTATTATGAACTTTATAGGTCACCAATTTAAAATTAAAAAAAGTGCGTATCACTGTAGCTCCCAATAACAAAAAGTAATTAAAAAATAAAATTAAAAATTAAAGGGTGACCCCATAGGTGACTTAATTTCACCTTTATTCTTCTATCTTTTGAACCGTTATAGACAAACACTTGAAAGTTGCACAGAATGTTCGTTACTATGTATGTTATAATAAGTATAAATATTTAAAATTAGAAATTAAAGGGTGTCCCATTAGTTGGTTTATTTTGATATATATACGGCCAAACTTTTGAACCGTTATAGACAGAGAGTTGAAATTTACAAAGAACTTGTATTGCTAAGGGTGTCCCAATAGTTAATGTAAAAGTAATATAGTTGGCCAAACTTTTCAACTGTTATAGATAGACAGTTGAAATTTACAAAGAACCTATATTGCTTAGTCCGCTATTACAACAAGTATAAAATTTGGATCTATAAATTAAAGGGTTTCCCCATTATTGATGTAATTTGACCATTATGTCCTCATCTTTGGAACCGTTATAGACAAAAACTTGAAAAATAGACAGAATTTTCACTACTATGTCTGGTATAACAAAAAGTATAAATATTTAAAATTAAAGGGTGTCCCAATAGTTGATATAATTTGATGTATATGGACACAAAGTTAAAATTCAAAAAGAATCTGTATGACAAAGTCCTTCTTAAAAAGTATTTATATTAAAATTTGAATTTAAAGGGTGTCCCAATAGGTGACGTCATTTGATATATATATGACCATATCTTTTAAACAGTTATTGATAAACACTTAACAATTAGACAGAATGTCCATTACTATATCTGTTATAATAAGTATAAATATTTAAAATTATAAATTACAGGGTGTCGCAATAGTTTATGTAATTAGATGTATATGACAATACTTTTAAACCGTTACAGACAGACGGTTGAAATTTACAATGAACCTGTATTGCTACGACCGCTATAACTAGTATAAAATTTGAATTCGGAAATTATAGGGTGTCGCAATAGTTACCGTCTTCAAGAAACATGATTTTAAGTTTGTCTGTTATTAATGAACTATGTTCACGGTTTTCAATAGGATGGATAATTAGGAAGATCGGCAGATTGTACACATATTTTCCTTTGCCATTAACAGTCCAAATTCGCCATTAGCGTAACTGTAGAATTAGACGCTGTAGACCCTTAACGAAGAGGTCTGCTCAAGTTGTTCTAAGTGGTGGTCTAAGCTCTCCCTATATAAACTTATCTACGCTAATCGAGTTTTCTGACTTTTGACCACCTTCGAAGTGAATAGCAATTATATAAAATATATATCTCAATGTATAAAGCGATGAATATGAGAAAATTTTTGTCTTTTAAAAATAAAGTCCTTTAATATCAATATGAATTAACTTATTGGATTATCGGTTTACTCACTGAGCAAATCTCAATTAAATAATTTGTGTAGTATGAAGATTTATCATATATTATTAATTTTGTTTTTTTTTTTGTTTGTTTTATAAATATAATTATAAACAATCAATTTGAACCATATTTAATATAAATAAATAAAATTATTTTTATTTAAGAAGAATTTATTGTGAAAACGGAAAAGAATTATTCTTGCAAGCAAGGCGAATTCATACCAGGTGTGAGCAGTACGACAACAACTACAACAAAACAACTTTGAAATTCTACTTGCTATTTTTTCGATATTTAGCGTATTTCATTCTACATTTGCATCTACAAAATCAAACCAAAAGTATAAGTATAAAAAAATGCTAAAAGTAGAACCAAATGAAAATGCGATAAATAGATGGCTCTTTGAAGTGTTTCTAATAGCATAGCAGTTTTTAATTTCATCATAACCATTAATTTCTTTTTTTTGCTGTTTTTCTTAAGTTTAGTTTTAACTAATTAGTTAGTTGTTGGGTTTATAAAAATAAACACCTCTGTTCTATACACCGTATCCGGAGTAACTCTTTCTATAAATCAGTAGACTTGGTTTAGTTTGAGCTTGGTTAACCTTGCCGAAGGTAATTCGAGTGCAATATTGATTAATTTAAGTAAATATTTATTCTATATTTATCTTCTTCTAACTTTTAAAATATTTTATTAAGATCATTTTATTCTCTACATCTTTGAATTGGGTAGCGATACATTGTTCAGTATTTGAAGATGTTTCATTCCACATTATTTCTTTCTTTATTTTTCTTATTGAATATTTTTTTGGTTTTAGTATTTATTTTTGGTTTTGTAAGTGTTGTGTACTCTTTTGTAAATATCTTTATTGACAGTTCATGTTGCTTTAACCGCCCACAATTTAAGGTGCCACATTTCTCTTTAACAGATACAAAAAGTTTTTGTTTTTGTTTGTTTATTTTTACGCCAATTTTTGTTGAATTATTAAGTTGGCTTGCGTGCATAAAATGATATATTTTATAATGCAAATTCCAAAATGCTTGCATTACCAGTACTTTAAATTAATTAAATATTTGTTGGTTCAAATATTTTCGTCCGTAGTGTAGATAAGCATTCTGGAACATCGAATAATAATATTGAAAATTAATAGACGCACAATATCGTCTTGTAATTATCATAAAATAAAAATCAACTCTAACGTGAATAAAATGTGAAATTTCTGTGATACTTCAATTCCTCTTTACGTGAAAATGTATTTCATAAAATCCCCGTGAAATTGTTATTTCCTTGAAAGTCAAAAATTGAAAATGCTGTGAATAATAATCAAGATTTATTTTTTTAGAGTATAATTTTATTTATTTAGAGTATAATGCCTTTATTCGTAAAAATTTTGATTTAAGGAAAGAAAGCACCTTTAGGCTAAAAAACGAATAAGAAGTATAAACAATTAAATCCACGAATTAACTCATCTTCATTATCTTCATGTTAAGACCTATCGATCGAAACGTGTGGTAATCGCAAAGACATATGGAGGATGAGGTCTGACCTCCAATATAGGTTTTACCGATTTTAGTGGCATTTCAGTTTCTTACTTTTTTTGTTTTTCTAAATTTTAGTATTATTGATTTTTATTATTACATAATAAAGCTTTAATCTCTTCACCTATATTTGTATATGCTGGGATCCGCTTTTTATCGCCCGTAACAATTTTATCCACAAATCCTTGTTTGCCTTTAAGAAATAAGTCAATCTGTAAAAAAGTAAATGATTCCGGAAGAATTTGTCATAAATCTCAATCTTCAGGTGGAACAAGACATCGATTTGAGCAAGACATAAACATAACGTCGGTAGAACAACGGTATTAATTTGATCATGTTATACGTGGCGAATACTTGTTTATGTGATATTCTGATTTAACATAATTTCCTTTATCCATCAATGTTGTTAGAATGCTTTTAGCACAGCAAATACATAGTAAAAATAAGGTTGAGTAACAGATGACCCTGTCAAACTAAAATAAAACAACAACGTCATTGTCATGTTATAAAAGAGCTTTTATAACAAATGTTTTAACAACCATGTTAAGACGTGTAAAAACATTAACATGGGCAGTCTACAATAGTCATTAATATGTCTTAACAAAAGTCAAACTTTATATAAAAAAAACGTTAATGTTTATAATTTTATGTACGTATGCGTTCTCGGAAGCCCAAATGCGAATATTTTGACGATAAACAACAAAAGTAGCCAGCAAACTTTAAAATATTGTTCTACAATGAAAACGCATTGTTCTCTCGTGTAATGCTATGTATTTACCATAGATAACACATAAATAGTCAACTGAAACGTCAAAAACCTAAGTCTCTTGTCAAAAAACCTAAGTCTAAAAATGTATTGGTAGGCAAAATTGTATAAGTGTTGGTTTAAAAAAAAAAATCCCCACAGCACCTAAACTACACATAGTTGTATAAAATATTTTGTAAAAATAGAATACTTTTTTACATTCAATTTATGATGTTAAAATTAAATAATTCTTTTGCTTTTTAAAAAAAATATGAATTTTGTATTTTTCTAATATATTTATGTGCAAAAAAACGTTAGATTAAATGCTAATTTTAAATATTTATTATATTGATTTGAAAATTTTCATCCCCCAAAAGACAAAAAATACAATATTGTGTAGAAATAAATTTCACCAAAGAAATGTCAACAAAATTAAATATATTTTGTATTAAAAAATTTAAAATGCAATAAATTGTTAAATAATTTTTAATTACAAAAACTCAAAATTGTTTAAATATTTGTAAAGTGAAATGGAATAACGCGTAATAGTGCCTAAATGTGAATAAAAATTTTTACTCCCCTAAGTGTGTTGAATCCACACCATACCCGTATGTGTGAAGACATTTGTAGCCACGTTTTTGACATTTGGAGAGTTGACCATCTATGTGTTATCTATGGTATTTACTATTACTTAACTGTCAAATTGTTTTTTGATGGTTTTCAACACTTATTGCTCAAATGGCTTCAAATATTAATTTTGTGTAAATTTTGGGGCAAATACACGAGACTAAAGGCCTAATTTACAAAAATATGTTTGATTTATAAATGGTATGGAAATTGGAATCAAAAATAATTTTTATGAACAGGGTTCTAAATATACATACATACATATGTACATTCTTATGTACAAACACATTTATATTCTATTGTTATATCAATTTTATTATTGAAAACTTTTTAATAATAATTTATTATTGATTTCATTTTATAAAATTTGTTTTCATTTCATTCATTTTGAAACACGAACATTTACATGCAATTTCAACACACATGTAAATAGACATGAGCATGATATATGTATGTAGTATATGTGTAAGTATGTACATACGGGTTTAGAAAAACCAAGAAATATAAACTCATATGAACTCATTTCAAATATTTACACAAAAAATAATTAAAAACAAATTTTATTTAGTACCTTCAAGGTTTTCTTTTTTCTTTTTTTTTTTTTTTTGATTTGAAGTGAAAAACTTTTTGCAAATTCAAGTAAATGTTCCGTTACACGTTTTGCTAAAGAATGTTTCTATTTGAATGTTGCTTTTATAGATAATTTTCTAACTCTTATTTTTTGTTGAATTTAACTAAACTTTATTTTTTTGTCCACAAGAGTTTAAACCACGAGCAAATAGAAATAAAACACGCACTAACAATTTTAGCTAAAGGTGAAGGAAGCATTTAACAACTTGCTTTCTCTATTTTTAATTTTCATTAAAATTTGATATGTTTTAGACATTTTTATTAGAAAAATAATAGATAAAATGCCGCAAAATATTACTTTTCTCCTAATCGTTTATTATTTTTGTGCTTATTGTTTGCATTTATTTATGACTGTAATAACTAACACCTGTATGTGACTCACAAGACAAGGCTTTCCTTTTTTGTATTGAATTTGGTTTTTTTTTAATTTGTCAACGAGAATGATGTCAAGTTCATTTTAGAAACCTACTTTTGTTTGCTAAGTAAGAGAAAAATAGTGTAAAGTATATGAAAAGAATAAAATTATCATGGAAATCGTAAGAATTAAATAAGAATTTATTTGCTCAGTCGTAAATTCAGACTTATACCACCAAGTATTGGCGGCTGGAAAGGGACTTTTAGTAGGTAAGTTCTCTGCTATAGGTCTGGCTAAATAAGTCGATCAAATCCTAATCCACGGTGCAACAGCATACGCCAGGGATGCGTGGTCAAGAAGGTACTTGGCCTTTAGTATGCGAACTCTGGATACCGGTCGACCTCCAGTTTCAATGATCCCAATATTCATGGGAATAAAATTGGTAAAAAAACAAAGAAACAAAACCATTCCTACGGTGATCCGAAAGAGATAAGCCAGGAGGCGTAAAGGTCAAACCCTCAAAAAAATACGGTCTCAACTGGCCTAAGGAAGAATTCGGAAGCGATGGACAAGAACGCCTCGCAAGTGGTGGACAGGTTATTCTCTAAGTGTTCTCCTATGACGTTGAATCATGACGTTCAGATAGGTATGGACATGCAAGCCTTACTACAGGTGGATAGGTTAATCCCCATAGGAGTTTCGGTTGTCACTAGAGGTTATTAAATGGGAATGACAAAGAAACCTCTCAAGGGGTGGACAAGTCAATCTATGAGGATACTCCCTCGGGTATGGAGGTGACTGTGGATAAGTCGGACGCACCTGACCCTATGGTAAGGTACCTTGAAACTAGGTACATATAAGCTTAATCTTCATGCTAGCAAGTCTGCTTCAGCGATGTTGATGTGTTTCTTACTATTGTTGGTATTTGAAGAACGATGCGATTTGCTGGTACTCAAAATGGGGGTAGAACTTACCTTTGTTGATTTACGAAGGGTAGAGGTGATCGATATCACTCTGTGCTCTGTGAATATTCTAAACAGGGTTGAGGATTGGAAGGTCGCAGAGAGACTAACCATGTCAGACCACAGAGCTATCTGGTTCGACATTCTGTTGGCAGTCGGAGAGAGGTTGGCAGACGCATGAGAATACTGATCATATCACTTATGAGAAGTATCTTATGGAACATATTGGAAGTGCTGCATTCCGGGCACCTCGTAACAGGGGCGAAATCGAGCGTACTGTGGAGCTTTTAAACTCCTCCTGAGAAAGCTCCGTCCCTCCACGTACTCCGTTTCCGAAGACGGAAACGGAGTGCTCTAATATGGAAGATTCATCTGAAGTATCTAGAATACAGAAGATAATATCTAAAGACCCTGTCTCCAAGACTGGACTCATTCTCAAAAGCGATGGCCAAATGACTGAGGCAGTTGATGATACATTGCATATGCTTATGGAGGATCATAAGCATATGCTTATGGAAGCTTCAGTTCTAATGACTCCTGGACTCTTATCAGTAGAGGGGCTAGTGAGCGAAGACGGGCTGAGGCTGAAAGTATAGTGACTCTAAATGGTGTTAGAAGTGCAATACTAGTTTTTGCACCATTTAAAGCGGCTGGAATGGATGGAATTTTCCCTGCTGTATTACAGTCGGGTATAAACACTTTACTTGAAAGGATTAGGGAAATATTTATAGCCTGTCTAGCGACGGGTTATATACCGGTGGCTTGGAGGGAAACTATACGAAAGCCAAGTCCTTCAGGCCTGTAAGCCTGATATCTTTTCTATTGAAGACAATGGAGAGGGTGATAGCTGACTTCCTGGAGAACCACACGCTGACGGATAGGCCCTTGAGTAGGGGTAGGGTAGTCAGGGGATGCCCACAGGGAGGAGTTTTCTCACCTCTTTTGTGGAACGTCACCGTTGATGGCCTTCTCTGGAAGCTGTACTTATTAGGCGTCCATACGGTTGCGTATGCCGATGATCTGGCACTTGTGGTTGGTGGAAAGTTTATCGATACCATTCAAAGATGTATGAGATAGGCTTCATAACAAGCGATTCATGGTGCGATTAACAGGGGCTAACCATAATTGCTAGCAAATCAGACGCTATGTTCTTCACTCGAAGGAGGAAAGTATAGAGCTTGGATCCTTAATGCCTTTCGGATCGCAAATTAGTTTGTCAAAGAAGGGAAATTATCTAGAAGTTACTTTGGAGTTGTCGGGATAGTTGCCTTATCCATGTACGCCGTCCCTGCATGGATTGTCGAACCCCTTACGTGCATACTCGTGGGAACAAAAATGAACAAAAATCTAAAAAGAACAATTAACACAAAACAAAATAAAAAACACAACAAAACAAAATGTCGCAGGAGGTGGGCAGGGGCAACCCTCGCCTGCTGAATGCATTGTTGCCCCAGCAGTACAAGCTAATGCGGCTGCTGAGGTCAATCCAAATGAGGTACCACTCGACTTTTCGGCTGGTACCTCTACGGTCCGTGCTGACTCCAGTTCAGCAAAAATCCCTGCCTCGGGTGCTTCGGTGACTGCTGTGAGCAACCCTGCGGTTATTGCACGAACTGAGCCCACAAGCTCAGTTACAATGTGCCCCCCGCCCTAACGGCTGTAAAAATAGAACCAAAAGACCGCAAAATTAACTCTAGAAGGGCCTTCATCGAAGGGCGTGCCGCCCAACGCATCATTGATAAATTTGGTAAAACACCAATTACCAATTTATCAACGGAGGAAAAGTCCTCCCTTACCTGGGCCAAAGGCCACTTAGCTAATGCTGAAAGCTCCAAACCCGATGCAGATGTAGACACACCATCTACGTCAGCTGCGTCTAAAAGACAACAATCGGGGGAGGAGCCGATGCATCAGCAAAATTCTCAACCGGACACAAAACGTCAAAAAATGCTTGCTCAGCTATCAACCAGAGTCATAAATAGACTTTACAGTGAGGTTGCCAAAGATCCACTGATAAGGGCTACCATTGACAGAAGCACTAGTGACGGGGCTATCTCCCGTGAGAAATAGGAGATGATCTGTCTCAAGTTGCTGGAAGATTTCTTGAGCAATGTATCCATTCCAGCACCCCAAAATGTGGATGCTGGCTGGTTTCAAGGCCACATAAAGCTGCTTTCATGTACAAGTGAAAGTTCAGCAAATCAGCTAAAGCTAGCAGTGACGTCCCTAGGGGAAGTGTGGCCCGGCGCTAGATTGGATGTGGTCCCGGTCTGTGATATACCACGCAGGCCGAGATCCATTGCAATCATTCCAAGGGAACCTCACGACCCCGCGACAATCCTGTCGATCATTCGGCGAGGTAATGCTGATCTACCAACCAGTGACTGGAAGGAAGTGAAGGTTTCTGAACCGGAAGGTCTGCCAAGGCAAGATTTACTACGGTTATGATAGTGTCAAGCTGAGTATCTACCGAGATGATGACAAACCCAACCCCGAAACTTCCAGCGACCAATTGGAAGAGCCGCAAGGTAGACGCGTAGCTGATAGCGATAGCCAATCAATGCCATCTAAAATAGATGAGGTAGTGGATGAACCCGCACTCTCTGACACTACGGAGGGCTCACAATCAGACTTAGGTCTGGTTGGGGAGTTCTTCTGGCGTCTGGGGGTTGCGGAGGAGGACGAAGATGTCCTTCTGGACTTTGATCCAGAGGACATTGATGTCACCGTCATCTACGACCCTGATAAAGATGATGAGGGTGATAAAGATCAACCTCCATCACTCTAAGGCAGCAACTGCTGCATTAACTCTTCGCCTCGCAGAACGTGGTGAAGACATCGCATTAGTCCAAGAGCCATGGATTAATAATGGTAAAATTTGTGGACTCAATGCAAAAGGCTACAAATTATTGTATGCAGCAGATTCAGGTAACAATAAAACTATTAGATCCTGTATTATAGCAAAAGATCACCTCAACATCTTCATTCTATCTGATTACAGTGATGAAGATTCGGTGACTGCAGTTTGGGAAGAGGCTGAATCTGTGGTGTGGTTATCCTCTATCTACATGCCACATGCCACATGACCAGGACCCTCCACCCAGTAGTTTGGTCCAAAAGATGGCCAGAGCGGCGAAGGCAAAAAGTATCCCCATAATAGTGGGTGCCGACGCAAATGCGCATCATCACATCTGGGGTAGCTCTGATAGCAATAAAAGAGGTGAGTGTATCCTTGATTTCATTTTAAACAATAATCTAGTAGTTGCAAATAGGGGCTCTGAGCCCACTTTTGTTGTATCAATAAGACAAGTTTTAGTTTGTACGTTGATAAGTGTGGTCGCGATTTTTTTTCAAGCTCGCATTAACAAAAAACAAAACATAAATTGTGTGAATAATTTAAAACAAAAACAAAAAAATAAATAAACCTGTTTTAATACAACAACAAAGTTGTTTGTAAAATTTTTCTTTTTCTTTCGTCTTTTATTTATACAACGGCATATTGAATTGCTACTTTAAAAATAAAACAAAAACAATAAAGGCTAATGAGCCTCTTTAATTTAAGCAACAAAAATGTTGACAATGTTGAAATAAATAAAAACAAAAAAACTAGTGACAATTTGTGTATAAATGCTAAGCAAGTTATACGTGCCCAACAACTACAAACAAATCCCCTTCTGAACATAGTGTTACTAAAACTAATATGGATAGTGTAGAAAAACCTAAGACTCAAGTAGGAATGGACAGATACATAACTGTACTGAAAAGAGGTCGAAGCCCTAAATCTTCCCAGATTGCACCAACGGCTAAAGTACAAAAAGACAAGGACTCTAACGGAATAAATTCCCATAATCGTTTTGCTATTTTATATAGCGAAACAAGTGAAAAAAAAGCGGCACCCAGGTCGTTCAAACCACCTCCAATTTATTTAAGGGAGAAAAACTCCAGCGACTTAATAAAGAAGTTAATTTCAACTATTGGTGAGAACACATTTTATGTAATTCCAATCAAGCGTGGCAACATTGATGAAACAAAAATACAATTTATTGATGAAAACAGTTATCGTAAAGTAGTAAACGAGTTTGAAAGCTGCAAAAAGAACTTTTATACATATCAGCTGAAGAGTAGTAAAGGTCTACAGGTAGTTATAAAAGGTGTAGACTCCTACGTTGATCCAGTCGAAATTAGAGATGGCCTCCAAAAAGCGGGATTTAAGATAAAAAGTGTAGACAACCTCAGAAATCGAGAACGTGTCCCTCAACCTCTATTTCGCGTTGAACTGGAACCTGGAGATATGCGATTGAAAAAGAACGAAACGCACCCTATCTAGTTATAATTTAAGATATCTGTTGCACCGCAAAATAAGCGTAGAGGAACCGCATAAGCGATCAGGACCCGTACAGTGTCTAAATTGCCAAGAATATGGTCATACTAGGGCTTACTGCAAATTGCCTCCGGTTTGCGTTATGTGTGGAGAGCTACATTGTTCCGCCCAATGCGACAAAGCAAGGGATGACTCGAAAGTTAAAAAATGTAGCAATTGCGGTGGAAACCACACTGCTAACTACAGAGGCTGTCCAGTTTTTTCCATGGTAAGGAAAACCACTCAAAAATCAAATACTCCTGCTAAGCACCCACAATATCGAGCAAATGCTCATTACCCTCAGTTAGCCCAACCAACAACCCAACATGTTTCATACGCGGATATGGTAAAAACCAATCATACTGCAGTACATAAAGCGACACCGACAACTAATTCTACTCCTAATTTTCAATCGCATCCTAAAGAACAAACACCATCTGGTAATTTTAATCGTCTCGAAGCAAGCATCGAGACATTAGTGCATTCGATAAACAGTTTTATGAGCTCTATGAGCAGCATGATGCAAGAAATGGTACGCATGCAATCTACTATGTTGCAGGCGTTACTTAACAAACCATGAACTGTTTAAAAATATGTTTCTGGAACGCAAACGGCTTGCGCCAACACAAAAATGAACTGGAGTACTTCCTTAAGAAGGAACAAATTGATGTCATGCTGGTTTCAGAGACTCACTTAACAACAAATAGCTTTTTCAAAATAAATGGCTATATCTTATATGACACCAAAAACCCCCGTGGCAGAGCATGTGGTGGTTCAGCAATACTAATAAAGGCTCGAATCAAACATTATTTACTGTGTGATTTTTGTGAAGATTACCTACAAGCAACAAACATCTGTATTGAAGAATTTCATCAAAACTTAGTTATTTCTTCAATTTATTCACCTCCTAGGTTTCAAATATCAGAGAGTCAATACAGCGATTTCTTCAAATCACTAGGTCCCTGTTTCATAGCATCAGGCGACTACAACGCTAAACATACGTTTTGGGGATCACGCCTAATAACTCCAAAAGGTCGAGTTTTGTTTGACACAATTTCAAAAATGCGTCTGAATGTGATATCGAGTGGGCAACCCACCTATTGGCCTACTGATCGACAAAAAATACCGGATGTTATTGATTTTGGCGTGATTAAGGGTATTCCAAGAGAAACGATTAAAGCTGAAGCGTCACTTGAATTATCCTCAGATCATTCACCCACTATCGTCTATATATGGGACAAACAAAACATCATATCACCAATGACTACCACAAGCATTAATTGGTTGAAATATAGAAAGTATCTTAGTACTGATTGTTCGGAAAACATCCCGCTAAGAACACCTGAAGACGTAGAGCGGAGTCTTATTGATTTTGACCAAAACCTCAAATCAGCTGCCCAACATTCAACAATAACCCGACAATTAGCTAGATACAATCAAATTTATTCTGCAGATATCGAACGGCTCTTGGCTGAAAAAAGAAAAATTCGTAGAGAATGGCAATCACAGAGATCTCCTCAACTCAAAAGCAGACTTAAAGAATGCACGAACCGGCTAAGCGACATGCTGGAATCTCGAAGAGTAGCATCCCTGAAAATCTATTTGGGAGACCTAGACGCAACTCCTCAATCAGATTATTCGTTATGGCGTGCTTGTAGAAACCTTAAAAGGCCAGTCTTACGTAAGCCTCCCTTGCGAACTTCAGCTGGAGGCTGGGCAAGGAGTGATATCGAAAAAGGAAATTTATTTGCTGCACATTTGAAAAAGGTTTTTACCCCAAATATATCGACTGATATAGTTGAGTTGCCAGTTCTCGAGGCTAGTGCTGCAGTACCGATAAGATTTGAATTTGGTGATCTTGAAAAGGCAATAACGGATTTGAACACCAAAAAAGCCCCTGGCGTTGATAAAACCAGTAACAAGATGTTAATTGAGTTGCCCCGTGTAGCTCGCAGAATCGTTCTTTTTATTTTTAATGCTATTTTACGTTTTGAGTACTTTCCCACAGATTGGAAGGTGTCCTTGGTTACCATGATTCCTAAACCAGGAAAAGACCACACAAAAATTGAATCATACAGACCTATAAGCCTTTTGTCAAATATGTCAAAGCTGTTTGAGAGGATGTTAATAACTAAGCTTAACCCTATTCTAAGCGACAAAGGATGTATTCCAAACCATCAATTCGGCTTCAGGAAAAAACATAGTACGATCGAACAAACTCACAGGTTAGTCAATGTTGTTAAGAAGACATTTGAAGAGAGAAAATACTGCTCTGCGCTTTTTATCGACGTTTCTCAAGCATTCGATAAGGTATGGCATGAAGGCCTAATATATAAGCTAAAACTGAATTTGCCCGTAAACCTATATAAGCTGCTAGATAGTTATTTAACCGAACGAAAATTTATTGTGAAAGAAGGAGATTTTTTGAGCTCATCCCAGCCAATCGAAGCCGGAGTTCCCCAAGGTAGTATATTGGGGCCCTTTTTATACTTATTGTATACTTCAGACATGCCAACTAGTAACCGAGTTCACACATCAACATTTGCTGACGACACAGCTTTTTTGAGCATTCACGAAAGACCCGAAGTAGCATCACGATATTTACAAGACCACATATCCAATTTAGAAAAATGGTTGAAGAAATGGAGAATAAAAGTGAATGAACAAAAATGTACTCACATAACCTTCACACTGTGTACAGCATCTTGCCCCCCTATTCGGATAAATAACCAAACGATACCTCAGCAAATATCTCGGCATACATCTTGACCGGCGCCTTACATGGAAACGGCACATAGAAACAAAGTTAACACAAATGAAGTTGAAAGCTAATTGGCAGAAATGCTACTCTAGCTTTAGACTGCAAACTTTTATTATACAAGTCAATTCTAAAACCAATATGGTGTTATGGCATTCAATTATGGGGCACTGCCTCAGCTACCAACGTAGAAAAAATTCAAAGGCGCCAAAATAAGATTCTACGTATTATTACATCTGCTCCCTGGTATATAAAAAATTCGAACATCCATAAAGATCTAAACGTGCCATCAGTTAAAGCAGAAATAGCGAAACTTGCCATAAAGTATTTAAAGAAGCTTGAAACTCATCCGAATCCACTGGCCCGTAACATACTAACTGAACCTGGTTACATTCGACTAAGAAGGAGGGACACTGCTTCTCTCATCCGTACATCAGAGGGATAACCCACAAATTACAGTAACCGTGAAACATACATTTTTTTTGTCTAGCACTGGTTGGACTTAACAAGCATATTTTTAGACTTAAGATATGAGTTAATTATTGATAGTTCAATTAAATTGAAGATACAATAAATAAAAATTGCGAAAAAAAAAATAAGACAAGAGGTGTTAGATAGTACGATTGTTAGTATGCAATATGCTTTTCTGATAGAGAACTGGAGAGTCTCCAATGACTGCTCCTTCTCCGATCATCGTTATCTTATCTTTTCAATTGCTAAAAAGAGAGATAATACTACAATATATATAAATAGGCGACGTACGGATTGGGAAAAGCAGAAAATGCTCCTCACTATCGCACTTGCTAATCCCATGAATATTAGGGGCAATACAGACATCGATGAGGCGGTGAATAGACTCACCAATGCTTTTAAGGAGTCAACGGGGAGGTCCTGTAAACCGTCGATTCATCGTTCAACTCGTAGACCACCATGGTAACTGGTCACTCTAGAAATCATCTGTTAACAAATTTAAAAATCAGGTTAGGAACGCAAATCTTGGAAAGACTTCTGCGGCAGAATTGAGAGTTTTTCCGAGACTAGCAGACTGCGTAAAGTACTTGCCAAACAACCGCCAATTCCTGGGTATATTCAGAAATTAGACGGAACTTGGACAACTAGTGCACATGAGTCACTGGAAGTCCTGTTGGACACTCAATTTCCAGGGTATCGATCACCTATGGATTCGCGACAGAATCCTATAGAGATGTGCAGTATAACGACCTCCGCAAACATCGACGTGGATAAGCTACACTGGGCGATCAAAAGCTTCCGTCCTTATAAATTTCCAGGACCGGATGGTATCATTCCCGCCAATCTACAAAACAATTTAGATCTGGTAACTCCCTGGCTACTAGATATATATCAAGCCTGCCTCACATGGTCATACATTCCACCATTTAGACCCATCAGTCTGACATCTTTCTTGCTCAAAACGCTAGAGAGACTTATTGACATTCACATTAGGATGACTATCGATAAGAATCTCATTTCGACATCTCAACATGCATACACAAAAGGCAAATCTGTTGAGACTGCGCTTCATTCGCTTGTGGGACATATAGAGAAGTCACTAGAGCATAAAAACTATACTATGGTGGCCTTCATGGATATTGAAGGTGCCTTTAATAATATTGATTCGATGGCAATAACTCAATCACTTAGAGAATTGGGGATTCATCAATCAATCATTAGATTTGTAGAAAACTTGCTGAGCGTCAGGACAATAACATCTACTTTTGGCGCAGCGAGTATTTCCAAAAGTGTGGTTAGGGGCACACCACAAGGTGGTGTTTTGTCCCCTCTGCTATGGAATGTAGCAATAAATAGGCTACTCAGCGATCTAGACTCCTTGAACTTCAAGACTGTCGCCTACGCAGACGATGTAGCGGTGGCAGTGTCTGGTATCCATTTAGACATTATCACACAAAGATTGGAGACGGCACTTAGAATGATCTGCTCCTGGGGAGTACAGAGCGGGCTGAGTGTTAATCCAACCAAAAACGAACTTGTATTATTCTCTAGGAAATAAAAGATTCCATCTTTCAGGTTACCGACTTTAAAGAAGCTTTGTCTTTGACTTGACGTAGGGTCCTGCATGCTCTAAAAGGGGTGATAAGGTTAGGGGTGGAGTTTATATGGAAGAGTTCGGAATCAAAATGTGTTTCAGACTTCCAAATGACTGCAACGTCTTACAAGCAGAAATATCTGCTATCAAAAGAGCGGCAAACTGGTTAATGTACCACAGAATATTCAATAGGGATATCTGCTTTTATACCGACAGTAAAGCTGCAATTCTGTCCTTAGCAGGTGTGTTTACCACATCAACCTTAGTCCTGGAATGCCGGACATCCTTAAATTTGATGGCGGAAAATTCAACAGTCACCCTTAAATGGGTGCGGGGACATGGGACTATTGTAGGCAACTGTGTTGCTGACGAACTGGCAAAGAAGGGAACTTTGCTCAATGATAGCGCCATTGACGTCTATTGTGGCATTCCCCTCTCTGCTTGCAGGCATCGAATAATCGAGCCTTATACGATCTGGCCCAGGTAAGATGGTCCAATGAGTCGACTTGTCAAACGGCGAGGACGATCTGGCCTATACTGAATCAGAAAAGACGGCTTTGCTATTTCAGCTGCCAAAAATGCAGCTACGCGATTTAATATCAACGATCACTAGGCATTGCCTGTTCGGAACTCATGCAAGAAGAATGGGTCTCCACTACAACGATTTCTGTAGAAGTTGTCAGGATGAGGATGAGGAAGAGGAGGAAACTGTCGAACACCTGCTGTGCCATTGCCCTGCGTTAGAATACCAACGCCTCCATTACCTTGGACAAAGGTGCTTTGCAAGCCTCTCCTGTGTCTCCATATTGAAACCGAGCAGGATTAACTCAGCGGAGTTAATCCTGCTGAGTTAATCCTCCAGGTTTTCTAACCAACCTCCACCTGACGAAGCATAGACAATCTCGTTAACAACCTGGCTTGACCAACCTGCCCTGCGTTGGCTACCTCCCAACATTTCTGACTCTTCTCTTTCTACCTTTAAACTGTTTGTCTGTCTGTCTGTGACTTTACCCTATGTCTTCTTTCAACGCTTTTTCTCTTTTCTCTCTCTCTCTCTCTCTCTTTTCTATCTCTCCCTTTTTCCTCTCCTCTTTCGCAGGTTACACAAAGGGACCAATACTTGGACCCAAGTGAGCTGTATTGGAGCTGCCTGCTTAACCTAACCTAACCTACTTTGGATAAGGAACTTTCCTGGAATGAACATATTGAATTGAAGATACGGAAAGCAAAAAGGATCTTGCATCAGTGTAAACGAGTTTGTGGTCGTAAGTGGGGAATCTGGCCAAAGGCTGCATATTGGATTTACACAATGATGGTGCGACCCGTAATAACTTATGCATCTTTGGTTTGGTGGCCCAAAGCCTCTCAGATTACAGATAAGCGTAGGTTAGATGAGGTTCAGAGGATTGCTTGTATGAGAATATGTGGCGCAATGCGTACTGCTGAACACAGGCCGAGCTGAACTTGTCCTTTAGTCTGCCTTTGGTGGAATACTTCTCCATTTACCAGGCAATTGCTTGGGCTGCTGCATGCGTTGGATCACCTGCTGGAATGATGGGTTCAAGGGAGTAAAGTTCTCATTGCACTTGATAACCAGTCGATTATAAAACGTATGTGGCAGGTAAACATGTACTCCAAACTAGTGGTGGAATGTGTTTTAAAACTTAACAGATGTGCCTCGGTCAATGAGGTAATATTCATGTGGGTTAAGAGAGACATAGGCACAGCTTGGAATCAAGCAGCAGACCAACTAGCAAAAGAAAAATCTGCTGTGAATATCTATTAGAACCCAGAGTAGCACTGGGTAATGGTCCAATGCGAGCGAAGGTCCTACAATATGGAGCTACAAAATGTAGGCAGTCTCGAACGGTGCTCTAAGAGCCCCTTGGCAGAAAGGCCAGTAAGGTGCTCCATAACTGCCTTAAGCTCCATAACTGATTACCGTCGATGCCCTTCTCTGGAAACTGGACTCAATAGGCGTCCATACAGATGTGTATGCCGACTATCTGGTACTTATTGTTGGTGGAAAGTTCATTGATACCTTGGTTGGTATCAATGAGACAACATAGGCATGTGGCAATGAATAGGGGCTAACCATAAATGCTAGCAAATCTGACGCTTTTCCCTCTAACGTGGAAGGGTATAGAGGTTGGTTCCTTAAGGCTTTTCAGATCTGAAATCAGTTTGCTGGATAAGGAACTTACCTGGAACGAACACATTGAAATAAAGATACGGAAAGCAAAAACGATCTTTCATTAATGTAAACGAGTTTGTGGCCGTAACTGGGAAATCTCAGCCAAAAGCTGCATACTGGATTTATAGAATGATGGTGTGACCATAATAACTTATACATTTGTGGTTTGGTGGCCAAAAGCTTCTTGGATTACAAGCGTAAGTTGGATTTGGTTCAAAGAATTGCTTGCAAGTATATGTGGTGTAATGCGCACGGCTCTAACACAGGCAATTGAGGCAATGTTGGAATTGCTGCTGTTGGACATATGTAGCTCAGCTAAACCTGTCCTGTAGTCGACAATTGGGGGAGTAGAACTCCGTTTAGCAGGCAGAATTGCTTGGGCTGATTCTTGAATTGCCATTGACAACCCGTCGGTTATAAAACGCGTGAGGCAAGTACTCGAATGTATTTTAAAACTTAACCGGTGTGCTTTGGTTTTATGTGGGTTAAAGTACACACAGGCACAGCCAGGAATGAAGCAACAGACCAACTAGCAAAAGGGGGGGTCTTCTGTGCATATTTACCAGAACCCAGAGTAACACTGGGAAATGGCATAAGGCGAGCTTAGGTCCTACAATGGGTGGACTCAGTAAACCTGAACAAGTGGAGGGAGACCACTAAGTGTGGTGCTCAAAGAGTTTATGGGCAGGAAGGCCAGTAAGGTACTCAGATACAAAAGAAGTACTCTAAGCTGGATAACTGCATTGGTGACAGGTCACGGAATCTTCAAGTATCATCTAGCCAAGATGAAAATCGAAGAAGATTATACTTGCAGACTGTGCCTGGAGGAGGCTGAGACTGTAGCGCAGATTGTTAGTGAATATCCACCACTGACTAGCGTAAGACTTAGTACCACTGGCAAAAGCTTTTTAAATGTGGATGCCATGAGGGACCTGAGCCTTGAACATATGCTAGCAATTACTAGAGACTGCGTGATGAGAAAGAAGGCCGACAAGATTAAAGGCTGGTCGTAGCATGTAATTACATTTCATATAGGACGGAAGGCGGTCGAACCCGTTAAGGAAGTGGTCTGCTTCTATATTCCCCCTACATTAAAAAAAGTATGTTTTATATTGAGTATTTAAATTTATTAGTCGAACTGTTTTCTAAATTAAGTTGAAAGAATATTAATTACAAATTAATATTTTTTAAAGAAAAAATGGGGAAATTTTATTTTATTTATTTTACATCCATCTTCAGCATTCTTTGCATCTATCTACTTTGGGTCGTGATTTTTAGTTGTAAACATCATCTATTTAACCAGCCAAACTCAGATAAAAGAATACGTGAAAAACTGCATTCAATCCAGTGATTAAAAATTCTTGACTATTTTCAATGCATATGTAATTGCTTAACTGTAGCTTAGAAAAATTGTGCAGCAAAAGCAAATAAAAGAAGAGCAACTCATTTGCTTAAATTTGCTATGTGTCTCTTTCTGCAGCAAAGCAATCAGCAAAGCAATTACTTTTAAAACATTTGCTGTTGCTTATGTTTGCTTATGCTTAACTCTTTACTGTGAAGTAGTGGCTGACTACGATTGCTGTTTTTGCTGTTACTCGCTGCTTCTGTCTTAAGTTTTAGAAAATTCGTTCACAGTGAGAGATTAAAGTTATGGCGCCACGTGTAAATAAAAAAAAACTAAATTTTGAAGATATGCAAAATAATGATTTCCAATATTGTTTTACAGCAACAGCAAAAAAAGAAACAAACATTAACTTATTGCTTAAGCAACAGCAATCGTTTTCAAAAAAATTGCTTTGCTGATTGCTTTGCTGCACAAAGAGACACATATTAAGCTTGAGCAAATGAGTTGCTCTTCTTTTTTTTGCTTTTGCTTTTGCTTCGCTTATAACAAAATGTTATATAAATGCTGAGGAATTTAGTTTTTTTATTTGCTGAAAAAGATGTATGCAAAGCGAAGATTTTACTGCTGTTGCTATTTTTAAGCAAGCAATTCAAAACCTGATTCAATCATCATCATTGTCAGTTGGTGGGACCGAAGGTCTACCATCTCCTAACGTTTTCCTCTTGTTCGATATTTCTCTTTAATATTTACCACCTTATATTTGTTGTTGCTTCAGCCAACCTTAGGTTAGCAATAATTGTTTTGCCTTAACATTCGCTTTTAGTTGATACCAACTGACTGAATACAGTTTTTCTCGTATTCATTTTACTGAGTTTGTTTGGTTAAATTATGTTTACAACTACAGACCACCCAATGTAGATAGATGCGAAAAATGCCAAGTATTTAAAAAACAATAAAGATTTATAAAAAATGTCAAACTTCAGAAAATGATATTGCACACTACTACAAAACATCTAAAGAAATTAACTCCCTGGCTTACAATGTCACACGAAATTGTTCTTTCAATAATTTGGTTTTTGTTTTAAACGAAATTGTTTGTAGTAAATATAATTCTGAGTTTACATTGTATCCAAACATTGTTGTCTTGTGCTAGAAGCAGCACAAACTCATTTGATTTTTGTACTTGAAATTTAAACAAAGCCACATGAATCGTGTATCTGTGTTGACGGTGCCCTAGCAGAAATTTTTTACCTATAATCGCGAGCATAAGAAATCAGAAAATCCGCGTGAAAGCTTTCTTGAAGCAATTCTTAAAAATCGTAGCCAAAAAACTTTCAAAGTCTCAAGACAATCACAAATGAAATAGTTCGTTCTAGATGTTCGGATGAGGTTTTTCATTTTTGCGTGTTCCGAAGATGGATTGCAGAACAATAATTAGAGTGATTGCGAATATAAAACTTGCAGCTGCCCCGGATACCAAACCCAGAGGGATCGCCGTCCTAAGAAGACCAAAAAAATTGCGTAAACACAAATCTAAACAGATTTAAAAAACTTCCAGCAAAATTCATTATAAACAAACTTTAAATTTAGTATTTTATTTAAATTTTCAGTTATTTTAGTCTGTACGTACATATCACACTGAAGATTATGAAAGTTTGTTACAGAGAATATACAGAGGAAGCTACATACTTTCGTTAATCGATATGTACGCAGAATTTTTCGAGTTTTTTGGCCTCGCAGAATATCCAATGAACAGCTATGACCAAAAGCAGGGCTTGGAGACATAAATAATGAAATCCGTAGAAGAAAATTCGGTTGGATTGGCCATACCCTTCGTATGCCGTTAAAAGAAGTTTGTAATCGTGCCTTAGTATACAACCCGCAAGGAAGTAGGGAAAGAGGAAGACCGAAAAACACTTTGAGAAGGTCAACATTAATGGAAATAAATTCAATTGGCAGACCCTACAATAACATTGCAGATCTAAGTGAACTAGCTAGAAATCGGCAGAGATGGAGACAATTTGTAATAGCAGAAAAATAAAAAAATTAACATACCACAAAACTCACCTAAACTCAAGTGCAACATGTTTTGAAATATGAGAAAGATGGCCACCTCTTACCACCCAACCCAGAGAAAATAAAGAATTCCCTAAAAAATTAAGAAGTTTCTACATATTCATTTTTATTGAGCCATTTTCTATAATTGTACAGATAATAGGTTAATTCTTATGAAAAAAACAACGGGAACATTCCATAAAAAGGGGAACTCTGAATAATATTTGAATTATATTTTAACAATTTAATTAATTTATATAAATGTTGCTTTCAAATAACCTTTTTATTTGAGACTAGCTGTGCCCGCCGCGTCGCGGGCTTCCTTTCAATATTTTGCTCGATTTTGCTTTGAAAGTATTCCACATCAATTGTAAACTCTTACATTTAAAGTGCTTCAGTTATGGTTTATATATTTACTAAACATAAAGGTACCCATCCCTAAATACAATTCTAATATTTATAAAAAATTCTAAAAATGATTAGATTATAAAGCTCTGTAAAAGGTGTTTCAAATATTTTAATAACATTGTAATTCCACAAAGTAAAAATACAAATCAAATACAAATTTTATTCAATTGGCAAAAAAAGGATCCTATATTGGAATCAGGATGCTAAGGTACCTCCTCACAAAATAAAATCCATCCAGTAGTTTTTATGTAATGCGAACACAAATGAAAAGCAGACAGACAGAAGGAAATGAGTTACTATTTATTTATATGTATAGATTAAAAAATCGCTGTACGTGACAAAATACAAAAATGAAGTTTTAATTAAAAAAAAGTATTTAAATGTGTTTTTACTAGTCAGTTAGGTTGAGTCAATCAGCTATGATTTTTTGTTTTTTTTTTTTTTTTGTGAGAAAAGTATCGTTTTGATTTAGCAAGTCAATTTATTTGCTCTGATTTTTAAAAATTGTCCCTTAACAAATGTATACGACACAAAATTCCTCAACTATCTTCTATGCAAACGTATGCACTGTATAATGTACATACATATGCATGTACGCGACATACACATTAAAAAATAAATTAAAAGTGTGCATTAATTATTGATTTATCTGTTTGGGTATAGTTTCAACCAATTTTTGTATATTTACAACTGGATTTGTCTGCGACTCGAGCTGCACACTTTGCTACATCTCGATTAAGCTAAGTGGAGTTGTTCGACTTTTTCGAAATCATGTTTTTAAAATTGACCATAAATTCTCAACTGGATTGTGGTCGGGACTTTGCGAAGACTACAGCATCAATCTTTCCTTAGGATATGCTCTCATATCTTAAAAATTGTGAAGATGGGTATAAAATAAGTTTAAATATTCTTTCTTTCTCATGATGCACTGTAAAACAACCCCACTCTATAATTTTGTTATATACTGTCGACGACATTAATACTGTGTACCATCAGACTGATATCGGTTTAATTTGAATACATCTGAACATATTACGCTCTTCTAGTCATCAACAGCCCAATATTTGTGATGCATGGCGAATTGTATCAAGGCATGATTCCTTTTGAAAGTTTATTTAAATAAAAAAACTAAATAAAATAAACTTTTTGAAATCGAAATGGTTACTATGGTTTTTTATTTTGTTTTTTATTTTGTTTAGACATTTAGATTTGGCTTTCTTTCTAGACTGATTGAACTTCTCATTTAGTCTATTAAGTTTTAAGCATAAGAATCTGAGTTTTTATTTAAGAAAATTGGGAAAAATCCACTGATGAGCTAGTTGAGCACTAGCGAAATAGCTATCTGGATATGCTTTCCCCATAGTAATCAATTTCGATTATTATATTTTTTGAAAATAAATATTTTATACTCATAAAATATTTATTTAAATAAATTTTCGAAAGGAATCATGCGTGAATAAAAACAAATAATTTAGTTTTAAGTTAAAAAACAACACTACTTGGTATGTGAAGTTATTCAATGGCAATTTAAAACTAAGGTATATGTATATCCATTTTCAAAACTCAAGATTATAGCAACCAAAACGAAAACTGAATTTGAAATAATGTTAAATTTTAAACTTTTCTACTAATTTAGTTGAGAACAAGTATGAGCAAAACTGAGTACATACGAGTTATTTTGTTGTTATTAAATTTTCTCTCATTGCTTATTGTATTTTAATTTGTTTTAAGAGCAGTTGTGTTAAGAACTAGCTAGGAAAGAACACAAAAAAGAAATTTGAAAATCGCTTCACTATTATTACTTGTACTCACTTCTGCTCCCTACTGTATATAACATGTTTATGTGACATATTTAGTTGTACATTTAATAACAAGAATATGAGATCTAAATTTTTTTACAAATATTTGATTATTTTGATAATAATTATATTTTGTTTTTCGGAATAGGCTTTGTGAGAGGTTTTTTATGTTTAAATATAATTTATCGGTTTAATGTGACAGATTTGTTTTAATATTCATGTATCTTCGAAAAAAAAATACACCACTTAAATTCATGATCTAGAGCTACCGAAGATATTTTTCGTTGAAAACTAGGTGAAAAATTCATTCGATATAAGATATCGATACACTATCAGCGATTTTGCGCGGCATTAGGGCAAATGTATTATTTCAATGGGTAAAAATTTCAGTCTGGGTTTCGCAATGACTTCTGAGTTTTTTTTTATCGAATATTGCATTTTTCTTGAATCATTTTATAATTTATTTTTTTTCTTTACTTTTAAAATGTAGTAAGATTTTAAATTAAAATTTTTTTACATATGTATTTCGACACTAAAACCGGTTTTGTACTTTGTTCTACGTGATTTTGATTCAAAACGAAGACATCGTGAAAATAACGGCCGCTTCGCAAAGAATTACGCATGCATGTATGCACATTTGTAAATTTTGAGTTTAAGATTTATATGATCTAGTGCACGGAAAAAGTGTTTGCACCAATTAAAGGTTTTAATTAGTTTCAGATACAAATTTAAGTAAGTTTTTAATTGACTCAAATATATATTTGATTAAGAATAAATAAAATAATATTCTAATTAAAATAATAATTGAATTAATAAAAAAGGAAATTAAAATTTTAACTAACTCTAATTAAAACATTTAATTGTGTTCGAAAAGTAGATTGATCGTCAAAAGTTAGATACACAATTTTTAAAAAAAAAAAATTATTAAAAAGTTTGGGAGAAAATTTCGGTGCGTTTAATATTCTCCAGATATGTATCTTTGTTCTATTAAAGACTTATGTTGAATAATTAAATCAGCAAGTTTTTCAAAATGTTATATTTAACTTAACTTTTTTATACGAATTATGATTACTAAGCTGTTTTCGGTTGTTGGATTTTTTTTATATGCCACAACTGCTGGAAAGATATACAAACTTTAATTTTGCAAATTACAAATTGTTTATTTAATTTATAAAAATGTGAAAACAATTGTTCAACACTATTATGTATGTAAATATAAATAAAAGTATAAAAAGTACGTATTAATAAGAGAAAATAAATAATTTAAAAAAAGTTGATGTTAATTAATATCGTGCCCTACGTTGTTGATTGCTGAATGTTATAGCCAAAATACAGGCTGATATAAATGCAACCGTCTGGAAGAAAAACAGAAAATATTGTCACCAAAATTTAATTATCAATATGAAACCAAGGATGATAGAAGATAAGGTTACGCCATTCCGAATATAAAATTGAAATTTTCGGCGCATGTCGGCCGCCTAATGACGCAACGAAACTGTCTTCATATTGGCTAATAATTTTGACTGAGAGTATAACTATAAATTATGGGAGTTTTTAATAAAAATTATGAGAGTTTATTTGCAGGGTTGCCAGTTTTTTGCCTATTACTTAGATTTATTTGTGCGTATTTATTTGAAGAAATTTGTTGATTACAGACATACATCGGCCGAAAAACATCTTCTAACGGGAAAACATGCGCATGGCGTAATCCTGTTCTCTATCATTCTTGATATGAACCGGTGAAAGCTAAATTCACCTGTATACTTAAGCTGGACCAGATGAATATTGTCACCCAATGTTCGGCAGCTTCATAATTTGCAATCAGTTTAGTCAAACAACCTTCAGAAAATAAAATGGTGGATTTGTCATAGTCTCCACCAACAAAACAACTATTCGGAATGGTCAGCTTGGCATTAATGTAATCAGTTGAATTATTAATGCCGCAGCACTTAAACTTAAAAATCATAATAATATATTTTAAAAATTAAGGTATAATTTATGGTGAAAGACAATCTTACGGAAGTTTCAATATTCGACATGCCATCTTTACCATTGAGTTGTAATGTCCATGCGTTGGTAATGTCCTGTCGAGCCTTCGTCTCACCATCAATTTGGTGAAGATAATAAAATATTATAATGGAATTTCCAATAATCAACACCAGCAGACACCCTGCATACTGCAGATTAAACAATTGTTTTGTTTTCAAAGAAAAAGAATTTAATTAAGTAAATAAATTACTTACAATCCATGTTAAAGAAACATTTTCCTGAACGGTTCCACAGCAACCAAAAAATGAAATAAGGAAAACAATGGATCCCAACAAAATCATAGAAATACAAATCATGCGTCCTCCATCCTGATAGTTTTTTAGAGCCAAACTACTAACCACAATAGTGCAAATGCCAAGTATCTGAAAAAGAACAAAAGAAAAAAAACAATCACTGAATTAAAAATTTACCTAAATACTCTAAAATGGGGCGTAGAATTAATTACAACTAGTAAAATCTACTGATGGTTTCCTTAAAAAAATAATTTTATTAAATTCCTTATATTAAAGAAATTTCTTCAATATGACTATTATCTTTTCGTTATTACACCCTATTGTAAATATGATAGAAATGTAGTTAAATTAATAAAAATCTTCCACATAATCTGAAAACAAAATTAAGTAACTCTAATGGCTTTCAATTCATGTTGAGGGCATTTAATTTCGGTTTATTGCTCTTCTCAAATTGTCCACAAAAATGTTCCTGTTCTTAATAGTAAAGATTTGCTCGATAAAGTCATTAGTTTAGTTTGAACCGAAAACAATTCAAAAACGCTTTGAAGTGCAAATTATAAATAATTTTACTGAAGTTAAATTTAATAAAATTTCTTCTATTTTACAACGTTTTTTAATTTTATATTATTTTTCGCTGCATGCAGGTTGTAAGGGAATGATGAGTTGTTAAGGCCGGGGCACATAGAATCCGTCATACGTTATACTTAACTGAAATTAAAGTAACAACGGAAGATGTTGACACAATGAGTACTTTGTTGACGGATATTAAATCAGAAAAGAAAACACTTGCACAGCTTTTTTCACCATTTTACTTTATTTCATTTATTTATTTTGTTTTTTTTTTCTTGCTGCCACAAACAGCGTTGTCAGATTAGGGGATTTATCCCCAAATCGGGGATTTTTATTTGCCTATGGGGATTAAAAATTTTGTTTGGGTATTGGGGAATTCGTTGAGAATAATTTCAATATTTTGGGGATTTTTTGGGGATTCTTATTTTGATTTTATATACTTTTTGGATTATTGTAATTTTATTATTAATTAAATTTTCCCTTATATAAAATTTAAAATTTAAAGTGTGTATGAGTGATAAATGAAGATAAAAAGCAGTAACGAAAATTATTTAAGCAACAAAAGATAATTCATTGAATTTACCCTGGATGAATGGAACTTAATTACGATTTTAAGAAAGAACTGAAATCTGCAGATGTTCCACTATCATTTATTCAAATACGTGCATTTAATATTTTCTGAAATTTGTTTGTTACAATCGAGAACATAAATTAGTTCAATAATGAAAATACTACAACCAGCAGTAAAATGTTTTAGGAAATATACATATATTTACAACTAACGTTTTTCCTACTTTACAGAAGAAGGAAAAACCTTAATAAAAATTATACTTAGTTTTATAGTCGCGAATTATGTTTTAACGCAATTTTTTTTTATTAAATTCTCCTAGCGTTTTAATACTGTAACATTTTTTTTTTATTTTACATTTTTTATTAGAAGATCATCTATCCAAATATGCAAAAAACTCGATTTAAAAAAAAGTGAGTTAGGGATTTTCTATATTAAGGTAACGATATATACTATATATTACGATATATACTATATATTAAAAAAAAATCATTTAAAAGGAAAAATAATATATGTACATACATGCGTATAAGTTTAAAACATTTGTTTTTTTTTAGACAACACTACCTGCAAAGTTTTTTGCTTGTCTTCAGAAGAGACTCAGTCTTTGATAGATAAGGCGCTCTTTCAATCAGTCTATATAAATTTGTTGTAACCCTCTTAATCCATCCCCAGAAATGGTGAGGTAAAAATTTAATAAACTTGTATAATTTTATTACAATAAAAATATACAGCTTAATGTATTAACGCGGTAAATTAAATTTGGAAACAATTTAAATTTTTTTGGGAATTTTGGGGATGAAATTTTTCAAATTGGGGATAGAATCCGAAAAAATTTTGAGAGAGAGAAACCAATTTATATCTCTCAACTGCTCTCAACGTACGTCAAAAGTTAAAAGTTGCCCAACTATCCTACTTTGCGTTGACGGAGACATACTGATTGTGACAACACTCATTAGTAACCTGAATTTCATATTTCTTGTACGTTTAAAAAGACGAAGTATAACGTATAACGAATTCTATGTGCCCCGGCTTTTATTGCTTACAAACCTGCTTACGTATGACATGCACCGGATGATAGGTGATTTATCCCAATTATGCCAACTAATAACTCAACCAGTATAGAATTTATCAATTCTTTATTGGATTTATCATTATTGAACTTAATTTTTGTGAATCAGCATACTGACATCGAAATAAAGCGTTCCGAACCGATTACCCAACCTGAAGAGCGGTAATCGTATCACCCTTTTTTCTTGGTGTAATTTAAATTTGATGGAGTTGAACTTAAAAAAGTGTAAAAACTAGTGTTTTTATAGATTACAAAAAATAATGCACGAAGTATTCTTGGTTTTATAAAACGATGGGCTAAAGAATTTAAAGATCCATTTGTCACCAAATAACTATACATATGTTTCCCTTGCCAGACCTGTATTAGCGTATGCATCTGTAGTTTGGGAGCCCATATGTAGATCACAGCAAGAATGATAGAAGATTACGCCATGCGCATGTTTTCCCTAGATTTCGGTTTTCAGCCAATGTAAAGTTGCCAAGTCTCTAATCAACAAATTGCTTCAAAAATTACGTACAAATACATCTAGTAATAGGCAAAAATTGGCAACCCTGCAAATAATTTTTGTTGTTCTGACTTCGTAATTTAGGCTGGAATCTTCCTCCGTACTTCAAACGTCTTCAACTAATCAAGCTGCCAACCCTTAAAAGCAGGAGTACTATGTTAAACGTAGCGTTTATTTTACACTTAATAAATGATAATGTTTATTCTGATTTCCTGCTCGACAACATATCAGCTCATTTTCCTCAGCGTCCGTCTCGGCAATTTGAGTTGTCAGCAATCAAATACTTTAGATCAAATTACGCATATGCTGATCCGTTAAGGAGGATGTGCAGTCAATTTAATAAATTCTACAAAATTGTGGATTTTTCTTTAAATGTTAATATTGTTAAATTTAAAATGATCATTTTGTTAAACAAATAATAATCTTTTGTAATTTTGTGTTATGTTTGTATGTACTTATGTTGTTTTAACTGTCTGTAAGGATTTAACACCCATAGACATTTGGGAAATAAAATAAAAAAACAACAGATGCTAGCAATGGAGCTGTAGGAGCAGTGCTTTCGCAAAATGGACATCCAGTTTCTTATGCATCTCGTATTTAAAAAAAATTATAGCGCGATTTAAAAAGAACGATTTAAAAAGAATTATTAGCAATTTTCAGACAATCGACCTTGGTTAAATTACCTAAAAGAACCAAATATAAAATTATAAAGATGGCAAATAGCATTAAATGAATTCTGATTTAGCTACAATTCATAGTGGTGTAGAAAATATAAATGAATTTTTATTTCAGAAAGTCCTACTAATATATATGGGCATTTCCAATATGTCGTGACGTGACATTTGTACGACAAAAAGAAAAAATATCAAATTTGTAATTTGAAAATTAATTCAGTAGCACTATATTCAGTAAAAATGTTAAAACAATCAATCCTAAATATTTGATGATATAAGCAAAAATATGTAGGAAGGGTTTGACTTGGATTACCAAATTGCAGAACTCTGCGAATTGGGCAAGAATTCTTGTTTAAAATCTTTTTTAGAATGATTAGGAATAATGTAAAACTATTTTCTAAGTTATCGAATTTAAACATCTTCTTTTTATTTTTTATTAGCCTTAGTATCTGGCGTGACGTTACTTTACTTAAATTTCTATTTGATAATTTTAGATTAAGAAATAAAAAAATATATAAATATAAGAAAATTATATAAACATATCTATTATACTGAATATATAAATCTTATTAGTCGAAATATTTGTTTGTTTGTTTCAATTTTGAGTTGCTCCTCTAAATGAAATATTTATTTTTAAAATAATTTAAGAAATATATTATTTCAACTTGTTAAAACTTACTTGAAAAATTCATATTTTTATTGTATTTAAAATAATATATTTGTAATCTTATATATATAATATTATTTATATCTAACTATGCGTAATTCCTTGTACTTGAAAGTTATTAAATAAATATTTTATGAAAGAACCCCGAAATGTTAATTTCAAAAAAAAATTTAAATCGGAATCGATTATTATTGGGAAAGCATATTCATACAGGTATTGCGCTAGTGGTCAACTAGCTCATCAATGGCTTTTTCCAAAGCTTCTGAAAAATTTCCAAATCTTATATTTAAAACTTAATAGACTAAGCAAAATTTAAATTGTTAAAGATAAACCGGATAACCTCAAGCCTATGTGAATCTGATTTAAACTTTTACGTATACTGCTTGAGAAATTGTTTCTTAGGATCGAAGATTTCACCTACAGAAACCATAATTTTAAAATAAATAAAGAAATATCACCACGCAAGCAAATTACTCACAATATGGCGCGACGTTGCAACTTTTGAAAATGAATAGCCGGGTTTTTTATTTTATTTGGTTTACTTTATTAACCTTTGTTAAGGTTGCTCTTTTGCATTTATTTTACGGCTAGTTGTTGCTGTAGCAAAAGTTTTGCGGTAAGAGTGGAATTTCGCAATACATATGTAAATACATTCTAACAAATGAAAAACACCTGCAGACGGTCACACACTGACACACTTCGGTCAGGGTGGACCTTTCTGTGGAAATGCCCATATATCAAAATCAAACTATAATTACTTTAGATAATAATTATAAATATATAATAAAATGTTAGGCACATTTCAAAAATTCAAAATTATTTTGAAGAAAAATTATTAGAATTTTTAAAGAAAATATTTCCGATAAAAGGAACAGTTGGAATCTTTTGTGATAATTTTGATTTATATAAAAATTAACAACAAACTTTAGTTCATTATTTTTCAAATTTACCTGGCATATATTTCATATTTCTCATAGAGAAGATCTCTAAATTGTATTGAAAGAATTTCATGATGATAAAAATTGCAGAGGTATTAAGGAGACATTTTTAAAATTAAAGGATATTGTTTATTACCCAAATTTAAAAAAAGAAATCCATAAGTTTATTAATAATTGTGTTTAACGCAATATCTGCAAATATGATAGGACACCTATAAAGCCAAAGTTTTGTATTACTGAAACACCTTTATATTCGAATGAAATAATTCATGTAAATAGATACAAATATGGCTACAAATTTAAACAAAATATCTGATATACGCAAATGAACTATTTTCGTTTTTTATGTATTTTACTTTTATTTAATCCGTATGTATAACAGCTAATGAATTAATTATTATAAGTTAAATAAAAATGAGCAAAAAAAAAAATTAAGAAGATTATTTAAAAAAAAAAGATTATTTAAAATATTGAATGTATTTAAACACAATGAAGCAAATAACACGACTACAATATCGATGGTATACAGGGCAAAAAAGCACTTAAGTCTTAAGCAATTTTTAGGTTATAATGAACAAAACTTTTTTTATTCATATGTATCAATCACTAAAAGTTATATCGGATTCAATTTCATGTTAAATTCACAAGGTTAATGCATGGGAAATATATTGGGATGGACTAGAGGTAGTTTTTTAAGAGCTAGTAAATATACACGTATGGAGCTAGCTCCTGTTTCTACGGCTATTAGCTCTTGTATGTGCAGATATCTGCTCGGGTTTGTGCAACAAATAAAACTTGTTCATGTGGCTAATAGCCCTTGTTCAATTTTTAACAGATTTATTTGTGATTTTTTCAGCTAACTAGGAATTTTCTTTCGTTGCCTTTTGTAAAGTAGTGTTTTTAGTTTTTAATATTGCTTATTAAAAGTAAAAAATTAAAGGCTGTAATTAAAATTGTGTGCTAGCCAAGTAATAGCCAAGTTATTGGCTATTATTGTGAATTTTTATTTTTCTAGTAGCAATTCCAATAGCCAAATTAGAAATGTATTTCCTGAATGCTGCTTATACTTTCTTCATACAAAATGTCTTTTCCAAATTAAACGATGCACAATGGTTTGAAAAAGTTTTTTTTTACATAATTCGGTATCTCATGAACCACTGAAGATATCTTAATGAAATTTCACATGGCCGACCTTAAGTTAGTATTTTTGTCGCGGCGTACTTATTAATGATCGGATTATTAGTTTTAAGTTTTGTTCTGTTAAAAGCCTATGAATTGGGAAAATGTAAGAAACCGTTTTTTTAGGATTTCCCCAAAATGGTTATATTCCTTTTTTGCTAATGTAATTTAAACTTACTTCGGTACTACTAATTTTTTTTTAAACCACTTTAAAGACAACCTATAGCAAATTATTAAATTAAAAAAAATAAAGATTAAAAAAAAATAGGTAAAAAATTACAACGGAACGAAATTTATAAATTATTGTTAAACTTCCCGGAGTGCAAAGCACCGATTAAAAAAACGTAAACGGATTTTTAAAACCTCAATTGCTGGCCACATACTCTAAAAATGATTTGACAGCCCTGTAATTAATGAAGGGTAGCCACTCTTGTAATAAAAAACAATTTTGTGAAAAATTTTTTTCTGTTCCGGGAATTTATATGTTTAAATAAAATATCTCGATCCATTTAGATTTTGTGGCAATTTCAATTCGATATTTTATTTCTCAAAAAACCGCCTTGACTTGATTTTTACAGTTTTTTAATTTAAAAAATAGAGCGTGAAAAAAATTATTATAATATTGTAGTCAAAAGCTTTGCTCTGATACCACTTACATGTATATCGAGCATATATTTAAGCTATAGGAGCTACCTAAACCTCATCATGATTTTTTTTTCTTATTTTGAATATTTACCCTAGGGGCGACCGTTCGCTGCTCGACTTAGAAACAACCCTGCTTTTCCGATGTGAAATTTCATTAAGATATCTTCAGTGGTGCATGAGATACCGAATTATGTCTAAAATAAATCGTTTCCAAACCACTGTGTGATGCACTTAACACTAAAAAGACGGACTGGGGTCATTTAGCTCATTTGCAAATCTAACTCCTAATATTTCTTTTATCAATTATGTCACAGATTTTTTACTTCGTGACTTTTAATAAAACTCCATTAAATTTTATTTAAAAGTAATATTTTTTTAGGTATTCCAAATTCAAATTATTAGAACCACTACCTATAAAGACGGATAGGGGTCATCTGACCATTTGCATATCTGACTGGCACTAATCAATTTATCAATTACTTTTCTCACTTTTTATTTCATAAAACAATTGCAAAAAAACAAAGACTTATCAAAATACCGTTGTTTTTTGTTACCTTTAGTATGCCAATTTCAATGTACTGTCAGCCAATACCCCATTCGCAGTTTTTTTATTTTTATTAGTTTGTAAGTTCCAGATCCCTCTGTGACAAAGATATTGCAACCAGGCGATGAAAGCGAAAATTAATTACTAGTAAAAGTAGAAGATAGTGACAGTTACGTTCCAGAAATAAGTTCTAATAACAATTCGATCGATGATACACCATTGCTTTTCTTATTTACGTAAAAGAAATGTGCTATTATAATCACTTTTCAAATTCCGTCAATAGTAGAAAATGAACACGACATGCGGTCAGCAGGTGAAAGTGTTGGCTTTGCGGTTTCCCATTTGGGAAAATATTACGCTTGGCATTTAATGGAACTTTACATAAATAAAGGAAGAAATGTGACTACCGACAATTTTTTTTCTCAGTATCGTTGGCAGAGAATTTGCTCTCCAAACGAAAAACTCTAGTTGAGACAGTCCACAAAGGGATGTTTCATCATATGTGAAAAATTTAGAGTTAAATTTGCATAAATAAACAATTTTTAAACCATATTTTTTAATTCAAATGTAAAATTTTGCAACTAAAAGTTAAAGGTGGTCAAATGACCCTTACCCGTATTTTAAGGTGTGTCAATTCTCCCGTCATTCTAGTGTTAAATAAACCAAGAATGACAAAAAAAAGATTACGCCAGCTCGTTCTAAACTAGAGTAAATTTATAACAGTTTTAAAATAATAGTTTGATTTTAATATTATTATTGAGTTCATTTCAAAAAAATCATACTTGGGATTTCTTCATTGGCATTGAATTTTCATTGGCATTGTTTCAAATAGTTACAATGAAAAAAATTGTAACTACCAATTAATGCTACTGATTTATTTTTATTTTTTTTACTAATGGTAATGGAAATCCAATGAAATTGTATAATTACTAATTATAATTTTATTAAACACAAATTTATTATTGCTGTAGGTTTTAATAACTTTACATTCACTCAAGTTTTGGAAATCTGTACTACGAAATCTCCAACGGGTTAAAATTTTATTTTAAAAGGTTTTTTTATTCTTCTTCTGATTTTTGTTTGTTTTTATATGTAAAAATGCCGATAATAGGAGAGCGGAGAGTGGAGGTGGGAGTTCTTTAAAAACATCACTACAAACAGGTTGATTGCAAATGTGGCCAATAATGATAATGCTTTTTATAATTTAATCATTGATTAATGGTAATGATTTTATTTTTTTAAATAATTATTAATGAAACTTTTTCATTAAAAACCATTACCATTAATAAAAACAATGGTATTGAAAAAAAAATGTATTAGCATTATTTGAAATTCAATGCTAATGAAATTGTCAATTAATTACTCAATCTAATTAATCAGTCCCATGTATGAAAAAAATAAATCATAAATACATTTTTTTTTTCAGATTGATGTTGATTGTTTATGGGTTTGTAAGTAAAAAACACCTGTTTTTAACTGGTTTTATATTCATCTTTGTTATACTGTTATTCAGATTTTAGGTTAAGAAGACCAAGCTTGTCGATTTTACTACGACTTCATCTAGTTTCAAACAAAATAGTTTAGTAAATAAGTTTTTAATTTTTAGTTATTTTTATGTACATCCCAGTGTCACATACGTAACAAGAATCATAATAAAGTTTAAATTACATCTCTTGAAAAATGTTAACATGCATAACATTTGGTAAAAGTTAGGGTGTGTATTAATGAAAAAAAATACTATTACGTATGTGACACATTAAGTATTTCGTATGTAATACCTCTAGTATATGGTGTGATATTTGAGAACTTGAAAAATTTATTACATATGACAATCGTAAAGATTATTTGTTTCGTCACAGATAATGGCTACAACTTCTTTAAAAGAAAGGATTGCCAAGTGGAGAGCAAAGAAATGACGACGCTAAAGTTGAAGATATTCAACCTACCCAATATCGACTCCGGTGAATCGGAAGATGACAACAGTAGAGAAAACCCTGCGGAAAGTGGAAATTAAAAGCAAATCCCGGTGATTGTGAAAGTGTTGAGTAAGAAAAATAAAGAATTTCATTACTCAGGAAAATAGATGATGCTACTTTAGTCACTTTTATGCAAAAATATGGAGAGGATTCAACTATTTTTAAAACCAATCAATTTTCCAAAAAGTACCAGCTAAAGAAGTGTAATTTTACTGCTCTCCTATTGTTACCTTATCCTTTCTATTAATGTTAAGTTTTTTTTGCAACCAATTTTGTAATAGTTCAAAGACGGTCAGAAACATTTGTAGTCTTATAACATATTTAGGATTGAATTTAAAACCTTATCACAATTTTCTTTAAAAACTCCAAAATAAATAAAACTATAATCGTTTTATAAGTTTAGTTATAAGGTTGTTAAACTGAGGTGTAATAAGTTGTACTACTGTAATACAGTGTATTACTTTTCACGTTTTTTTTTTTTTACTTGTCACATACGCAACATCCATGGTTTTATACATGATACAGATATACAGATTTTTCCAATAAATTCTCAGCATTTTAGAGTAGGGTTAATTCCATGTCACGTACGTAACAGCAACAATATTTGTTACTACTGTAAAACTATTAAACCTAGGTTAGCTAAACTTTATTATCTTAAAAAAAGATCAGTTTGCATTTATTAGACAGTTATATATTCCTTCATAACATTAAATTTTGTTCATATTATTATTCAATGTTGTGTAAGTGTCACATATGTAACAAAAGAATGGCTGTATTATTTTTTCAATCAATTTGTTTTTTGTTGAGCGTTTTTCTTTGAACATGGTAAAAAACTCTAAATATATTAAGAGTTTGTTTTTTAAATTTATTTTAAGTTTATTTGATTTTATACAAAATTATTATACTAAAAAAAATTTGTATCCTAAAAAATTTATTGAACGTTACCGACAGTTTTATAAAATAATTGAATCTTTTATTGCATAAAGGAGTTCTTGTTGAAACCTAAACCTAAAAGTAGAATCTTCCCAAACACCCTCAAAACAATTTTAATTCCAAATCATATCTGCTCTAATAACAAAGCCAAAATCAAAATAATTATCCAAAATCTGTTTTGTACAGGTTTTCGTTTTGTAAACTCAACAAATAATAAAATATTGCTTTTGGTTGGTTTCCATGCACTGTACTTTATATTGAGTATAAAACAATAAAAATATTTTTAAACTGTTTACTCATTAAAAGAATTACATTTTTTACAAGTCGCTTTATTCAATATGAGTGTAATTTTTCTTTATCAAAACAATCTCAATTATAAATAATTATAAAATTAAACAAAGGTTTGCAAGATTTATGCAGTTAGAAATTTAGCTTTTTTATTTTTGTTAGAGCTATTCAAGAGTCATCTGCTAATTGGATGTTTAATTAACACAGACTTCAGGTGGATGTATTTAGATAGACATTCGATATTTTCATGTTTTTCTGTCTTTTTTTTTTTTTTTGCTTTGGTAGATCAATTCAAAATTCTAGTAAACCTTTTGCAACGGCCAACTGCAGTTAAAACGTCAGTTCTGTTTTACTTGATTTACTCGATTTATTTTATAGAAAATTAAAAAAGTATTTATATGTTTCGCTAAAAAGCACATTTTAACTGAGTTCACCAAAGACAATTAATTAATAACGAAGCTCATTTAATATTTAAATATACAAAGTATTATTTGTTCTTGTTAAAACAAATAATTAAACAACTTTTTTGCCAACTAAATACATATTACCTACCAGAAGAAAAATATGAATTATATCATTGTCCTTATGCGGAAAAGGTAAGGAAATACATATTACCTACCACCTTCCGGCTAATATTATGTTTAAACTTTCAAAGTTATTAAGTGTTATTTAACTTTTTTTAAATTTGTGGTTAACGTTTTTATTGTTGTTATCGTTATTTTGATAAGATATGGCAAAAAGATATGAAAGGCCAGATCAATATGAAATAATCCTTTTATTTTCAATTTGAGTTATTTTCAAGATTACCGCTCAAACACTTTTTGAACTTCAACAAATCTAGATTAGTATATACAACTTTTACCAACCTACCGCACTAATTGTATTGAAAAGAAAGACTGAATATTTAATTGTCGGTAAATCACATCCCATTTCAGCGCGTTTTTCAAATATCTCTTTATTAAGTCACAGTCACTCGTTCACTAAATCATTTCAAGTTCATTGCAAAACGGCTGCGGTAGAGATTGAATAAGTCAGAGAGTGTAATTGAGCATTAATTGTTTTATTTTTTTTTTTTTGTTTGTATTTGCATTGTATTTTTATTTGTAATAAATCTAACTTTTAATGTTTGTTTGTTTAACTGATAACAAAACAGTTAAAAATATGTATGCAACAAAAACTGCTAGTTAACCAGATCAAGATCCTGAGATTCAAAATAGTCGATTATAATCTATTCGAATACGAAACTTTATTATGAGGGGAATTTGATAATTCTGTAACTTTTTGGAAAAAATATATTTTTACGTCAAAGAAGCGTTTATTTAGATCAGCCTTTTTGTTTCAATGAACACCACACGCCGGATTCTCTTAACACGGAGACACTTCTTAAACTTTGTAAGAAGCCATACGACCTCATTGAACGACTACATGAGCTTGGTGTTGACCGTGTTCAAAGGTTATAAATAATATTCGTTCGCTGGTAATCGTTGTGAATGATTCCGCAAACAATCCAAAAACTATAAAGATTACATTGTTAGCCGACATATCTACTCACCCTTCTTTGGTGAAGCTTCACCCGAACACGCAGCACAAATTTAAAGTTTTAAAATTAGTTTGGTCACGATAAACAAGTCTTGGTTAAAATTTCATTATTAAATGGTCACTGCGCCCAACTGTGCAACTTGGTTGGTTTTAACTATACTATTTTTGCTAAACTTCAAACCACAACCAAATTATTATAAGCATTCCAGAATAATACAATATATTAATACGTAGATGAAATTCAAAGTCAAGCTTAAGTTCATTTATTCTCTCTAAGAAAGAATAAACCGCCAATAGGCAGACAAAATTTTTAGCATAAATAATATGAACTGATAGCTTTTCGGTAATATAAAATATAAATTAAGTGCCCCAGTAGGCTAGTAGGTAGAATGATAGTCTATTAGTCTGGGGTTATGGGTTCGATTATCAACAAGTGTTTCACTCCAACGAGTGAAGGAGGTTCGTTAGTATGCTCGATAATTAAGTTAGAATTTAATTTGTAATTGTATTGTGACATTAAAAGAAAAATATGAATTATATCATTGTCCTTATGCGGAAAAGGTAAGGAACACGTTTTGAACATAAAATTTTTTATGAAGTGCAAATATAAATTGTTTGCTTTTGTACTTCATACACACCTATGCAAATATGTTAAATACATGAATTTGTAGGGAATCCTCGTAGTAAGAGGAATTCTAAAACATGCTTTAACTGATACTTAGAGATGTCAGTTTACAGTTTGCCTATTAAGATAAACTATACACTACTAAGAAGATTTGAATTATAATCATATTTTTAATACGATGTTAATAAAATAAATACAAAATGCTTGGAAAAAAAGTCATATTAGATTTGAAAAAAATTCATGGGTTTTATGAATTATTTCTCCTATGACGTGGTTAGACGTCTAGTTCGGAATTATTCTTAAACAAACAAATAAGAAGTAAAAAATCTGTAAAAATTGTAGATCCTAATAGAAATTAATTTTAGTCGATTTGTCGATTAATCAATATAATTTGTTCGAGTTATTTTTTGATCGAAATTTTAAATTTTTCTTACTCGAACGATTAATTGACTTAAAATTCTACGATTAGTCGAGCGATACGAATAGTATTAACGAAAAAACTAATGTTGGGAGAAAACAAATGAAAAAACTTTGCTTTCATTGCTAACCGAAGGTTGGCAGAAGCAACAACAAATATAAGATGGTAAATATTAAAGTAAAAAAGCAAGAGGGAAGCTTTAGGTAGTGGTAGACTTGGTTCTCACCAATTGATGATTGAATACACTTTTTCTCGTATTGCTTTATCTGAGTTTGGCTGGGTAAATATATGATGCTTACAACTGAACACTACCCAAAGTAGATTGTTACGAAGAGTGTTCATGACGGATGTAGCTCTCTAGAAAATGCATTCCTTTCTGCCGGTGTCTGAAATTACATTTTCCCAATTTTTCCTTTTATTAATCACCTAATATGTAATTTAAATTATTCTTTCTTAGAGAAAATGAAACGAACTTAAGCTTGACTTAGAATTTTATCTATATGTAAAATAAATAGTTCGACTAATAAAATTGGAAATATTCAATATATAATACATTAATAATTAACAAAATATGTTAACTTTATTCGTATGTAACCAAAGGAAAAAGCAAACAAATATTTTTTGAAGTCAACGGGTTTTACTGATTTGTGTTTAAAAAAATAAAATAATAAAAAATATTTTTAATCGTTATGTAAGTATATCATGGATTCTAATTGATTCAGAAGTCGATGCCTGTTTCTTCGTTTCATGATGAAATAGATTTTCCGAGTATCCCAGATAACTTGTGGTTACAATTTCATATTATAGTATAGCTTTGGTTATCTTGCTATTAGGCATCAGCAATGTCGGTCCATAAATGGCGGAGATATGTTGCTGATTTCGGTAACCGGAAAATTCCCTTATGAGATTTTTTTAAAAACAATAAATGCTCTTACGCCTCTGTCTAAACAAATAAACATTATTTGCATAATTAGTGCTTTTCTATGGTCGTATAATGTATTCATTTAAATTGATAGAATGAAATTTCTTTTCACCCACATGTGTGTTTAAGTTTCAAAAAAACAACTTTATTTCAAAATGAATGTGTATAATTTTTGTATTTTCTACTTAACAAAATTTAAACTTTTTTACTTTTATTTTCTTTGTTTTAGATTGCAAAAAATTATTCTTTATTCACATTTTTAACAGGTTATTGCTTTCTTGCAATCTATTATTTTAATGCTTAGTATAACCGATAAGACGTCCATATTATAAATATTATTATTGTACCGAAGAGATTGGTTCCCTAATGCTTTTCGGGTCAGAAATCAGTTTGTCAAGGAAGGTGTTATTCTGGATAAGAAACTTACCTGGAACGAACATATTGAGATGAAGACACGGAAGGCAAAAAGGATCATGCATCAGTGTAAACGAGTGTGTGGCCGTAAGTGGGGAGTCTCGCCAAAGGCTGCATCTTGGATTTACACAATGATGGTGCGACCCATAATAACTTATGCTTCAGTGGTTTGGTGGCCTAAAGCCTCTCAGACAACAATAAAGCGTAAGTTGGATGGGGTTCAAAGAATTGCTTGTATGAGCATATGTGGCGCAATGCACACGGCTTCAACACAGGCAATTGAGGCAATGCTGTGATTGCTGCCGCTGGACTTATTTATTATATTAAGGGTATTTCACACTATAATACAAGTATTAATACTTTTGAATAAAATGCAACTCTGATCTAATCGCCGTTTGAAATTTTTCAAAAAAACAATAACAACTCATTATGTCAGGGTTGCATTTTCCTCAAAAGTATTAATACTTGTATTATAGTGTGAAAAGCCCTTTAACGGCTGCGATGTCTGCTTTGCGTATGAAGAGTGATGACATTTGGCATCGCTTTGGGCCAAACATCGGTCATAATAGAATCCTGGACCTCATTAGTAAGGAGGTTAGGGAAGCTCAAATGCCGATGGAACGCATCAGTAGAAGAAAGGTAGTCGAAAGACTGCGTCGGACACTAATTGCGGACGGCGTTATACACAATGAGTGTATGGAGAATGACATCAGCATTTTCACTGATGGTTCTCTTATGGACGGGAGAGCAGGAGCTGGTGTACACTCAGTTGAGATAAACTTGTCCTGTAGTCTCCGTTTTGGGGAGTACGTCTCCGTTTACCAGGCAGAATTGCTTGGGCTGCTATATGCGTTGGATCACCTGCTGGAATATCAAGTGCAGGGAAGAAAGGTTCTCATTGCACTTGACAACCAATCGGTTATAAAACGCGTGAAGCAGGTGAAAGTGTACTCCAAACTAGTGCTGGAATGTTTTTTAAAGTTTAACAGATGCTCCTCGGTTAACGAGGTAACATTGGTGTGGGTTAAAGGAGACATTGGCACTGCTGGGAATGAAGCAGCAGATTACCTAGCAAAAAGGGGATCTGCTGAGAATTTCTGTGGACCAGAACCCAGAGTATCACTGGGAAATGGCCTTGTTAACCAAACATCGTGCTTTCATCAGTTCCTGGGCGATGCTACGGCTGCCAACATCGGTTAACTCCGATTATTGCAGTCAACAAAATATATCGACTTTTTCGACGGCATACCTGCCAAAATATAAGATCAGATCGATGAAAACAAAATTCCACAGTATGGAAACCATAAACACTTGTTAAAATTTCTGTATTTTCTCCTTTATCTAAGGGTACGGTCACATTAGGCAAATATTTGCCTCAGAATAGTTTGTTGGTGTTTTCTTTAAAGTTTCTGAAAATATTTTAAAATTTGTTTTGTGATCACACCAGACACATTTATTTGCTTATTTTTGTTTTTCCAAGCGGACTTCAAATAGCGGCTAATATTTATTTGGGAAAACATATTTGCCTTGTGGTCACAGTAAATATTTGAATAAGAAAAATATTTCATATAAAATGACATATGTATATTAATATATTAACATAATTCTTGCAAAAAAAAACCGACTTCAAAACAGACAAACTTAAAGGCATATTTCTTTAAGACGGTAACTATTGCGACACCCTGTAATTTCCGAATTCAAATTTTATACTAGTTATAGCGGTCGTAGCAATACAGGTTCGTTGTTCATTTCAACCTTCTATCTGTAACGGTTTAAAAGTTTGGTCATATACATCAAATTACATAAACTATTGCGACACCCTGTAATTTATAATTTTAAATAATTATACTTATTATAACAGATATAGTAATGGACATTCTCTCTAATTGTTAAGTGTTTATCAATAACTGTTTAAAAGATAGGGTCATATATATCAAATGACGTCACCTATTGGGACACCCTTTAAATTCAAATTTTAATATAAATACTTTTTAAAGAACACTTTGTAATACAGATTCTTTTTAAATTTTAACTTTGTATCCATATACATCAAATTACATCAACTATTGGGACACCCTATAATTTCCAATTTTAAATATTTATACTTGTTTTTATTCGAGACATAGTAGTGAACATTTTGTCTATTTTTCAAGTGTTTGTCTATAACGGTTCCAAAGATGAGGACATAATGGTCAAATAACATCAATAATGGGGACACCCTTTAATTTATAGATCCAAGTTTTATACTTGTTTGAATAGCGGACTAAGCAATATAGGTTCTTTGTAAATTTCAACTGTCTATCTATAACAGTTGAAAAGTTTGGCCATATATATTACTTTTACATTAACTATTGGGTCACCCTTTAATTTCCAAATTCATATTTTACACTTGTTATTTTAGCGGACTTAGCAATACAAGTACTTTGTAAATTTCAACTGTCTGTCTATAAAGGTTCAAAAGTTTGGCCATATATTATCAAAATAAACCAACTAATGGGACACCCTTTAATTTCTAATTTTAAATATTTATACTTATTATAACAGACATAGTAACGAACATTCTGTGCAACTTTCAAGTGTTTGTCTATAACGGTTCAAAAGATAGGAGAATAAAGGTGAAATTAAGTCACCTATGGGGTCACCCTTTAATTTTTAATTTTATTTTTTAATTACTTTTTGTTGTTGGGAGCTACAGTGATACGCACTTTTTTTTAATTTTAAATTGGTGACCTATAATGTTCATAATACACGTAAAAAACATGTATGTTGTATGGGGACACCCTTTAATTTTTAAAATTTTGAACTTCTTTTAAAATGGGACCAATCTGTAGCCATAACCTTTCTAATAGTGCAAAATTTTTAAAATCGGTTCAAAAATGACTGAGTTCTGCGGGCACAAACATAAAAAAAAAAAGCAACATTCAGACGAATTGATAACCTCCTTCTTTTTTAGAAGTCGGTTAAAAAAGGAATATGAGCGAATTCGAGGAATATGTTGTATTAAGCAGCATTCTGTAATTCTGTTAGAAAATAAAAAATATGAAAAACAGTGGATCCGGGACTGGGTACGACGGCGATAGGAGGGTGTTATGCAAAATTATTAATGGAGCTACGGTCAGAAACTCCAGAACTGTACCAAAACCTTTTAGGAATTTGTTCTACTGATTTCGATCATTTGGTAAGTACCAATTTAGTTTTAACCGCATCCCACAAACATATGTACACATGTGTCTCAACCAAAGAAAAAGGTTTTATCACGTCACCCTCTTCCCACTCCCGAACAACTTTCGATTTGTTACACGACTTTTTGTTGGTAGGAGGTTAAATAAATGTAACCGAATTTGTTTATAAAAATAATGTATTTATGTATCTACATACATATGTATGTAAATCGAATGAATTGAATAAATTATTAATGATTCCTATTTCACCAAATTTAAATGGGCACAGCTGTTTCTTGTTATTTATATTTAAGTTGTTGTTAAGCTGTTATTTGCCTCTATTTTCTCTTACAAAAACTTTGTAAGCTCAAATATTTATTTGCCCAAAAATTAGTCAAATATTTTTGCATTGAGTGGTCACATTAACAAAATTTTTTTTTGCCGGCGAATAATTTTATTTATAAGAACTGAAAATAATTACATATTACATAGTTATAAGGTTAAATATTAATTAATATCATTTATAATTGTTTTGAGCCATTTTTATAACTAAAAGAATTTTTACATTCAAACACTAATCTGAAAAATATTTAATGTGCGGTTACTATATTACAAGCAAGCGATTCGACTAGAAGGTTTGTATAAAAATAACTCAAACAATTTTGTTATTTTCATACTAATATTCTATAAGATTTGCTAGCATTTCTGAAACAGCATTAAAGATTCGAAACATACAAAAATAACATTTTACTTTTTTAATTCAATTTTTTTACTAATGTACATACATACTATATATAGTGTTTTATAAGCATGTAGAATAGTTCAAAATTTTTGTAAACATTTTATTGTATCTTTTCTACTTTATTTGTTTTTTCTAGTTTAATATTATTTTTTTTAATATTTCAGGATTTTTTAAAATATTATTTTAGCAATTTTAATTTCTTATTTCATTAAACTTGGAAATAATTGCTTTAAAAAATAACAAAAAGCGAATTCCTACATTTCTTCCGTTGGACATTGGGTTGAACGACAGTCAAAACAGGGATTAATTTATAGGAGCTTTATTCTTAAAATAATATTTTTTTTATTTCAAGGAGAAATTATATGTAAGTATGTACATAGATAAAATTTCACCATGATAAAGTAAATATACGAAATAATTTTTCTTTTATTTTTTATGCGTTTTTTTATTTTTTGAAAATATTAGCTTTTTCGCCATTTTTGCTTTTTTTCACAGAACTAAATAGGATAAAATCATAGTTAAAAGCATACATACCGCAGATTTCAAAAATTAAGCATTAAACAAATAGACAACAGCGGCTACACCGCTACACGACTACAAATGCCGTTGCCTGCAATCTTCGCCGTGTAGTCAGCTAATGAATTATGTTGAAGACGATAGCTACATACTTCAAAACTATGAAAATACTGTAGAAATACATATTTGTTTTTTTAAATAATTATTTTTTCAAAAAATACTTTTATCATATAAAATAAATTTTATTAATAATTGTAGATAAAATAGTATTTTTAATTTTGTGAGATTTTTTTCTGTTGAATAAAATAAAATTGTTGCGAACAAAAATAGAAATTAGCCTAAGTTAGATACAGCCACAACGGTGGTCGTATAGCCATGTAGCTATGAAGTCGTCAAAATAATCGTGTTTCTATAAACGTGTGTATTTTAATTTTGACAGGTTGTAGTCGGTATCCTGCGTCGTCTATGTGTTTAATACTTTAAATAAAACAACACAAATTTGTTTTTGTTTAAAAAAGATTATGATTGATATGCCTTGATTGTATCAATGTTTTGCTTGCTGTCAAAATAAAATAAATATTTTCACAAACAACGTTGCCATTGTTGCATATCACCTCCTAAATTTGGTAGAAATTTCTGGGATTTTTAGAATGGTAGGCTATAACTAATATTGGGAGTATTGAGAAAATGTATTACTTTTGAAATAGTTTTTATGGTAAATACTATTTTTTTTATACAACATAAAGAAAATACAATAGCGCTCAAAAGCGAAAATTTAACAGGTTAAGAACGCCGAGCTCGGCCTACGGAGGAAACAATGACGATATGTATATACGGCTGATGATAAAAAAATTGTTTCAACTTTTTGGAGCAGAAAGTTAACAAAGACTTAAAACTAATCATGAAATGGTCGGAAGAAAACTTTCTTAACTTAAATCCCTTAAAGACTCGATGCATGTGGTTTTCGCAAATTTTTGCTAAACCTAACTTGATTTTAGACAATGAAAAAATTGAATTTGTATCGTATTATAAGGTATAAGGATTATACTTAGATAATAACTTAAGCTTTGATTTTCAAGTTAATCATGTTATCTCTAAGATTACTTTTGTTCTGAGGAAATTATACTATATATTATATATATATTATATATATATAGCCTTGTTTTTACCAATCAATGTGAAAAGGTGTGTTGCCATGTCATTATGTCTTCCTATATTGTTGTACGGTTTAGAGATTCAGGAATTTCACAGACAACTCTAATTAGATTAAAACAGTGTTTCTATAGAATTGCTCGTTACATCTTTGGACTTAAATTTAGATCACATATATATATGACTTCGTACACTATTAAACTTCTGCAATGCGATTTTGAGAGTTTTATTAAAATAAGTCTAATGCTTCAATTTTATAAGGTTCTTAAAAATGGAAAGCCTAGGTCGTTTGTCGTCAGAGTTTCCAGACTATGGAATTCGTTTGTACCATGCGACCAACGAAATTTTTCTAACTCAGTCTCAATGTTCAGGAAAATTTTATTAGATAATCTCTTGTAATTGGGTCGCTTAAAATCAGCTGTAACAAAACCACTAGCGAAATTGTCATCATTTCTATTTCTTTGCTAAATATCTTTCAACATTTGTGCAATAGGGGGTTTTGTTTTTTATTTTATAAGTATATTATAAATTCTTTGATTTGAATAGATTTTTTTGTACTTGCTATTTATTTTGTAACTGGTTTAATTTGGCCCTTGGGGCTTACATGCCATACAAATAAATAAATACATAAAAAAAATAAATATGTATCAAAGGAAAATACGGTGAATTTTCCTATAAATATTTTTTAAACAATACACCTTAAAAGTAAATTATATAATTGCAGCCGAGCTTGCAGAAAAAAAGTTTTGTAAAAACAAATGTGTTATCGCATTATTATGGGTGGTATATAACTAATCATAAATGCTGTCGGTTAAGAATTAAAGTCTAAAACTCCATGTTAACCATACTTATATTCTAAAATAAAATCTATTCTAACTAACTTGAGTAATTCTATTAAGAATACGAGAAATTTGGTCAAAAGTAACAATACTGAAATTTATTGAAAATTATCACATAGATGTTTAAATATTATTTTCCTAAAAGCCGAAAAGTACATGAATAAAAATTATAATTTTAACAAAATTTCTAAAGTGAAGTCAAAAATATCAAATTTTATATTGAATGTTTTAATCAAATATACTCGGAAACCCATTTTATTACAAACTTTTATAATTAATTACGCTTTTTGAAGTATTTTCTTTAAAACTTTGATTTTATTGTTCCTAGTATAAACATTTCGCAACTTTTAACATTTCGGTTCCCATTTATCTATATCTATACATATAATAAAATAGTAACTCATTTCCGTCTGTCTGTTTGTTTTTCTTTTGCGTTACGATAACGTAGAAATTTGTGAGGTATCTTAGGATCCTGATTCCAATATAGTATGCTTTTTTTCGAAAAAATCTCATTTCCAAAAGAAAGTGGAGAAAATGCAGTGAAAGTACGCAATTTTCGGTTTAAAGGTTCTGAAATTTTCGGTTTAAAACTGGGAATTTTAAAAATGATTGCGCACCATTTATTTTTGAAAGTGGGATATTTCAAAAACTGGGATATTTAAAACGCGATTGTGCACCTTTTATTTTTGAAAGTGGGATATTTTAAACAAAATTTCGCAACAGATGGCGTCAATTGAATAAAATTTGTATTATTACTTTGTGGAATTACATTTTTATTAAAATATTTTAAACACCTCTCACAGTGCTTTATTTTAATTTTTAGAATTTTTTATAAATTTTTTAATTTTATGTAGGGATGGGTAACTTTATATCAAGTAAATACATAAACCATAACTGAAGCACTATAAAAGTAAGAGTCTTAAAATTGGTGTGGAATACTTTCAAAGCAAAATCGAGTGAAATATTGTCAGGACTCCCACGACGTGGCGGACACAGCTAGTTTTTAATAAAACCATACTTATACTAATTCCATGTGTATGCTTTCACAATTTAAGCTATAAAAAGTTTATTGGTTTCAAGGAATTATGTTAGATTTACAACAAAAAAAATTGGTAGAATAAAAACCTTTAGCAACGGCAACGTTGTTCAGAATAATAAAATGAGATTGAATCATGCCATGGAAGTAGTAATTACAAATATAGTACAAAATAATTTTTACACATTTTGTTATTTTAATATAGATTGAATAAATTTGTGGTGGAAGAGCTCTATAAATATATAACATTAAATATAAAGTAAAATAAAGATACCGGTGATTAAATATTACGAAAATTTTCATAATTTATTTAAACAAAAAACTTAGTGGTCTCAATACAATATTTTCAAAACATATGAAATTAAATTGTATATTTCAAAATTTTTCAAAGCTAATTACCAACAACAAAAATAAACTATTGTAAAAGAAGTTGACGGTAAACACTATAACATGATAACAGGGGCTTGTGAATTGAACAAATAGAAAACAAGACAAAAAACACGTATTTTGTATTGCGTGTATAAACAAAATTTTGAACTATAGAGATAAAAAACTGTTATATTTTATTGTTATACTTATTGTCACACTTTTTTTCATGACAAAAGCTAAAGTCTTGTGCTTTGTCGCTACATAAAAAAATTTTCCTGATCGCACCCGATAACTCTCAGCACAATCAATATAGGTTTCAAAAATATAAATTTTGTTGGAACAATTAAATAAATATATTTAAAATATTCCTACATTAGTTATGTATATACTTAAAATTCTAAAATTTAGTTAATGTCCAGAAGTTGTTGATATATATCCATGCTGCCATTTTAACAATTTTGCAATGTGGATGTAGTTTTAAAAAATGTTTGCACTTTGGGCGAGTGTACAAATAATATATGTATGTTGACAGATACTGATGCGGAATTTCGTTTTCTGTTACCCAGTGTAAAAATTTGCTTCAATTTAACAATTTGAAATTTTTAATTAATTAATTTTAATCCTCTGGGCGTTATCTCAAAATGAGAAAAATTTTATGGAAAAAACTATGTTATTTTTTATATACAATTTTAAGTTTCAAACATCATTAAAAATAGTTATACAGTTGCCAATGGCTTGGAACTTAATTCTCAGTTACATCTAATTTCAGAATTTTAGTTTTTTAATCGATTTTATGGTAAATATATACAATGCAACCGTTAATGGTTGCATTGACGCAACCAAGGCATATTGTGTTGACGGTTGCTTTGTTAGCAGCAGAGTAAGAATTTGCTCACCACTTTTGCTCATTTTCACCCGTTCTTGTATCGTTGAACATGAGAGAGCATCTGCTTTGCCTTTTATTTTTTCACCGCTCATGGGCGAGTGTGTGTATAGTTCATAAGCCATTCAAATTTCTCGCGCATGTACAAAATGAAAATTTTATCATTTCTCACTCGTGAAAGAAAACATACAACACGTAGTTTCATTTATGAAGTGTGTGCAAAACCAAAAAATATCATTTCATGAAAATGAAAATGAAAAAAAGTACACATACTCGTACATGAGCGGTGAAAAAATAAAAAGCAAAGCAGATGCTCTCTAATGTGAATGAGTGAATAAGCAAATACCTACTATGGTTAGCAGCATCATGTGTAACGTGAAATTTACTGATTTCCTTCCTCATATTGCAGATTTCATAAAGTGACTTTGTCAACATTTATATAACATGTCTTTCAACCGTTAAATTTTTAGATATATATATACATATATACAATTACGAATCTTATAGTTCTAAAAGTTCCTGAAAATTTAATGAAGTTAAAAAAATATTGGAAATATTTCCTGTACCACACTAAATGTTTAAAGCGAAACTACTAAAATAAGTGCACAAAATTTATTATACAAATGAAAAAAAAACTATTAAAATTCGTAACCAGATACTTTTAAATTAAAATTTATTGAAATATGAAATGTGTTTACTAGATAACAATTAAATTGCTTAAGCTAGATTTACACGATTGAAGGTATTTTGAAGTGTTATCAAAATTTTGAAAATTTATTTTGATGTTCTATTTACACGTTTCAAACATTTGATCAAAATATTCTTTCAATATATTTCAAAATCTTTTGATAAAAATTTGATCAAAATTTGTTGAAGTTAATTTACACTATTGGTAAAATTTTTATATTGAAAATATTGACTTTGATCAGCTGTTTTCCTTCTTTTGTGAAATAATTTATTATTATAAAAAATAGTTTATTATTATAAAAAAAAAATTAATAAGTATGGACGACGATACAATCATCATAGCATCAACATTTTTAATATTGGAGGAAGAAGTTGCTGATAATAATGCAAAAAATAGAAGAAAACAAAAGGAACATTGGATTCGACCTTTTCTTTTGGAAGTTAATGGTATGTATGTCTCTTTTAGGGAGCGATTGAAAAGGAATGATCCCGACCTATACAAAAACTTTGTGCGAATGTCACCAGACGATTTTGATTATTTGCTTAATCTCGTCACCCCATCAATAGAAAAGGCCAATACTAATATGCGGGAATCTATATGCCCCGGAGAACGCCTGGCAATTACTTTGAGATTTTTAGCGACTGGGGACAGTTACGCAAGTCTGATGATCTTGTTTAAAAGATCAAGATCATCGATATGTAAGTCTGCGCTGCATTATATAAAGTATTAAAAGATGAATTTTTAAAGGTAAAACCTAATTTATTAAATAAAAAAACATATCAAAAATAATATCTATTGGTATAGATGCCAGCAACAGAGGAGGAATGGGAGAGTATTTCCCAAAGTATAAATAAAACGTGGAATTTTCCCAATTCAATCGGGGCATTAGATGGAAAACACATCGATATTATAGCACCAGCACACTGTGGAAGCGCATATTTCAATTATAAAAAGAAAAACAGCATTGTTTTGATGGCGCTTGTGGACGCAAACTACAATTTTGTTTACATCGACAAAGGGTAGAGAGTCGACAAAAGGTAGAGAGGCGGAGTATTCAGTAGATGTTCGCTATCGAATGGATTATATAATAACACGTTGAATTTGCCGCAACCGAAACCACTGCCCTGTAGACAAAATCCTATTCCATATGTGATTGTTGCAGATGATGCGTTTCCCTTAAATTCCAATATTATGAAACCATATAGTTTTCGGAATCAAAGCACGAAGGAAAGAATTTTCAATTACAGGTTGTCCAGATTTAGGCGTGTTTCGGAAAACGTGTTTGGATTAATATCAGCCCGATTTCGCGTTGTCAGAAAAACAATGGAACTTTCCCCACCAAATGTTGTCAAAGTTGTTCTCGCAGTATGTGCATTACACAATTTTTTTAACAAACGCAAGTGTGGTACCTATGCACAAACAAGAGACTACGACCAAGTGAATGCGGATGGATCGATGGCGTGAAGAATATTTTGTCTTCGCAATCAAGGTCGTCAAAGCGAAACGTCCAAGCTCATTCGACAAGAACTCACGGATTATTTTTTAAATGAAGGAGAAGTTCCATGGCAATACAGGTATATTTGTTAAAAATTAGTTAAATACCCAATAAATCGAAATAAAAAGTTCAATTCATTTATTTGGCAACATAAAATCACATTCTGTTTCTATATAAACAATAAAATTAAAATATTAAAAAGAAATTACATTCTGTTCACATAAAATATTAAAATAAAAGTAAAAAAAGAAATAAAACAAAGTTAATTGTTTTGCTGTGCTTCAAATGAGTCGATGACATTATTAATTTGAGTTCTCAGTCTGAAAATATAAGTTCGTATCAAATATTATTTGAGTACTATGCATTTCAAACTCACCTGCGAGCATCTGACTCTGAATATGCAGAAAGCTGCTGTCCAACATACTCTCCATAGCCCTTCTGCCAACTTATGTCTTCTTTTCCTTGTGACACTTTCTGAGATAGGAATTGGCCAAGTTTTTCGTAAACTTCTGAACGCTTACTGTCGATTTCATTTCCTTTTTGCACTTTTCTACGCTTTGCAGGAGTACTATTTTCGAGAGCAGTATTTGCAAGTGAACATTGAGCTACCGAATTCTGAAACTGCTCTTCAACATCATCCCAATCCTCAAAAGCAAAATTAGTTGAAATCTCGAAGTTTGACTCTGTACCTCCTGATCCACGATTTCTCACAGTATCTAAAAAGTGTAGAGCTGCAAAGTATTCATATTTTAATACATAAGTAGCGCCACCTTGTCCAATTTTGGAAGTATTTATTTTTTTGTGCTCCGCCTTCAATATATAATACTTTTAAATGTGATCAAAACATACAACAAAAAAAAAACAATTTACATTATAGCGTGATCGCACAGCATTAAATTGTGCTTTGCAGTCGGATATGCAATGATTCGTTGCAGCAGCAATCTCTGACCAGCACTTCTCCTTTTCATTTCGGTTTCTGTACCCATCAAATTTAAAATTCCAAATTGGTTCGCGTACTTCAAGCATTTCGATGAACAGTCTCAGTTCACCTCCTGTCCACTTTTTCTGCTGCTTGCGATTGTTGCGCAAATTATCATTTATGTTATCACTTTTAAAAAATGTTGATATATTATTACAAAAATATATTGTTATTAAATATGTAATACTTACCAACTCATATTAATTTACTAAGTTGAATTTTAATCTTTAAGACATTTATTTACATTGCCACTTGGCGCAACAAACATATTTAAATAAAAACAGATGATATGAATCAAAAGAATGAACATGCTGTCAAATTATTTATAGTTATCAATATTGCCAGATGCGATTTTGATGCTTATTTACACAGCATCAATAAAATCTTCAAAAGTTTTGTTCAATAAATTTTGATCAATAATTTTTGAAGAAATTTTGCTGTTTACACGAGTTTAAAGCATTTTTAAGAACATTTTGAAGATAATTTCAATCGTGTAAATTTAGCTTTAGATACTTATAATGTATGCTAACATTTTTTAATTGTTATTGTTAACAACTGTGTAAACTTTTATACTGAACTCTGTGGTCAAATTTAAAAGATTTGATTTTGAATATCATAAATCTTTAAGAGGATTACATCTAAATTTTGTAATTAAATTCAATTTTTGAAATTGTAAAATACTTTCCAAATTTATTATGAGAGAAAGATATTCAAATGACCCCGAATTTGAAGAACTTAAATTATTAAATTTTAAAAATTTGGCAAACTAAAATGATACTAGTAGCTTGTTCAGCCATTGGAATTTTTTTTGGGAAAAAAATTTGTAGATTTAAGAATTTATTTCCTTTTTTACGGAATTATCACACTGCCTTCGTATTTCAGCTCTTAAGTGATAAATCAATAGTTTTAAAAGTAGTTTTTGCGCAATTGAATAGAATTATTTACTAAAATTAATCTGTTATTTTCTTAAACAGCTAGGGGCTTGGTGATGTACGAGTATATGTATATAAATTTAATTTAAAAATAATAAAACCTGATATAAGAAGCATAGAAAAATATTTGACTAACTAAGCCTCATGGTAAATTAAAGATTAGATAAAGTTTTTATTGGGATTTGTTTTCTTTTTTAACCGACTTCAAAAAAAGAAGGAGGTTATCAATTCGTCTGAATGTTGCTTTTTTTTTTTTTTTTATGTTTGTGCCCGCAGAACTCAGTCATTTTTGAACCGATTTTAAAAATTTTGCACTATTAGAAAGGTTATGGCTACAGATTGGTCCCATTTTAAAAGAAGTTCAAAATTTTAAAAATTAAAGGGTGTCCCCATACAACATACATGTTTTTTACGTGTATTATGAACATTATAGGTCACCAATTTAAAATTAAAAAAAAGTGCGTATCACTGTAGCTCCCAACAACAAAAAGTAATTAAAAATTAAAGGGTGACCCCATAGGTGACTTAATTTCACCTTTATTCTCCTATCTTTTGAACCGTTATAGACAAACACTTGAAAGTTGCACAGAATGTTCGTTACTATGTCTGTTATAATAAGTATAAATATTTAAAATTAGAAATTAAAGGGTGTCCCATTAGTTGGTTTATTTTGATAATATATGGCCAAACTTTTGAACCTTTATAGACAGACAGTTGAAATTTACAAAGTACTTGTATTGCTAAGTCCGCTAAAATAACAAGTGTAAAATATGAATTTGGAAATTAAAGGGTGACCCAATAGTTAATGTAAAAGTAATATATATGGCCAAACTTTTCAACTGTTATAGATAGACAGTTGAAATTTACAAAGAACCTATATTGCTTAGTCCGCTATTCAAACAAGTATAAAACTTGGATCTATAAATTAAAGGGTGTCCCCATTATTGATGTTATTTGACCATTATGTCCTCATCTTTGGAACCGTTATAGACAAACACTTGAAAAATAGACAAAATGTTCACTACTATGTCTCGAATAAAAACAAGTATAAATATTTAAAATTGGAAATTATAGGGTGTCCCAATAGTTGATGTAATTTGATGTATATGGATACAAAGTTAAAATTTAAAAAGAATCTGTATTACAAAGTGTTCTTTAAAAAGTATTTATATTAAAATTTGAATTTAAAGGGTGTCCCAATAGGTGACGTCATTTGATATATATGACCCTATCTTTTAAACAGTTATTGATAAACACTTAACAATTAGAGAGAATGTCCATTACTATATCTGTTATAATAAGTATAATTATTTAAAATTATAAATTACAGGGTGTCGCAATAGTTTATGTAATTTGATGTATATGACCAAACTTTTAAACCGTTACAGATAGAAGGTTGAAATGAACAACGAACCTGTATTGCTACGACCGCTATAACTAGTATAAAATTTGAATTCGGAAATTACAGGGTGTCGCAATAGTTACCGTCTTAAAGAAATATGCCTTTAAGTTTGTCTGTTTTGAAGTCGGTTTTTTTTTGCAAGAATTATTTTTGGCAGTTTTTACCCGGTATCCTGATGATGTCTATGTGTTTAATGCACCTAGGTTTTAAAACAGAGATCTCATCTATTTAAAATCAATCGCATTTAAAAAAAAATCAAACGCATTTAAAAAAATATGTTACTCTATATACACACATACATACATACATATGTATATTCTTAATATTAAATATATGTTATGTTACAGTCATGATTTTCATTTTCAAAGAAATATTGAAATTTTTGTTTTAATTTTTCGAAAATTGTGTGTAAAAATTTTTTGTAAAAATATTTTTTTAAAAATTTGTTGTAAAATTTTATTCGAAAATTTTTTGGAAAATTTTTAAAAAAAATTTTTTTTCTCCTATTTTTCTGTAAAATATCTTTTTCGAAATGCTTTGTAAATTTTTTTGAAAAAAAATTTAAAAATTTAAAATTTTTTTTTTAAAAAAATTTTTTTAAAATTTTTTTTTCAAAAATTTGATTGAAATTTTTTTGTTAAATTTAGGACCTATCTGCAGTCTATATTGAGTTAGAATGGTCAGACTAAAGCAAAAAAAAAAATCCTTACAAAAAAAAAATTTCTTCATATTGACACATGGGGGGTCCTTTTAACTGCTCCTATTTATCAGTGGGTACCCGGTGGGTCCATTGGCTACGTCTATGCGTATTGCTTTCTATTAAGGTCTCTAATACAAATCAAAGCAGAAAAACCCTACCAATCTAAAAACAAACAAAAATCGCCCCTCGCAGGGGGTTATTGATCCCCCGAGATCTGTATGCACTCCTTGCGATCTACCTGTCGCAGTCTAATATTTATTTGACAAAAAAAGGCAAAACAGAATCATTAAAGCCGAAAAAAAATTAAAAAAAACGTAAAAAAAATATAGGTGGGCTTGGTTTTTGGCCCGTAGCCTCCAAAGGAATGATCCGATGTTGCTGAATTCCAATACCAAAATTTTCGAAACTATGCCTGACAGATTGGTGTGCTTAAATTTTTTGTATCTCTTCTGGTGCCTTGGCAAATGACATTACCACACTAACACGGACAGACGGACGGACGGACAGACGGACAGACGGACATCTCTTAATCAACTTCTCTATGTATAAGGATCCAGAATATATATACTTTATGGGGTCGGAAATGAATATTGTAGAAATTACACACGGAATGACAAACTTATATATACCCTTTCCACCTGTGGTGAAGGGTATAAAAATATGTTACTCTATATACACACATACATACATACATATGTATATTCTTAATATTAAATATATGTTATGTTACAGTCATGATTTTCATTTTCAAAGAAATATTGAAATTTTTGTTTTAATTTTTCGAAAATTTTGTGTAAAAATTTTTTGTAAAAATATTTTTTTAAAAATTTTTTGTAAAATTTTATTTGAAAATTTTTTGGAAAATTTTAAAAAAAAAATTTTTTTCTAATATTTTTCTGTAAAATATCTTTTTGAAAATGCTTTGTAAATTTTTTTGAAAAAAAATTTTAAAATTTAAAATTTTTTTTTTAAAAAATTTTTTTAAATTTTTTTTTTTTAAATTTGATTGAAATTTTTTTGTTAAATTTTGGACCTTTCTCCAATCTATATTGAGTTAGAATGGTCAGACTAAAGCAAAAAGAAATCCTTACAAAAAAAAAAATTTCATCATATTGACACATGGGGGGTCCTTTTAACTGCTCCTATTTATCAGTGGGTACCCGGTGGGTCCATTGGCTACCTCTGTGCGTATTGCTTTCTATTAAGGTCTCTAATACAAATCAAAGCAGAAAAACCCTACCAATCTAAAAACAAACAAAAATCGCCCCTCGCAGGGGGTTATTGATCCCCCGATATCTGTATGCACTCCTTGCGATCCACCTGTCACATTCTAATATTTATTTGACAAAAAAAGGCAAAACTGAATCATTAAAGCCGAAAAAATTAAAAAAAAACGTAAAAAAAATATAGGTGGGCGTGGTTTTTGGCCCGTAGCCTCCAAAGGAATGATCCGATGTTGCTGAATTGCAATACCAAAATTTTCGAAACTATGCCTGACAGATTGAGGTGCTTAAATTTTTTGTATCTCTTCTGGTGCCTTGGCAAATGACATTACCACACTAACACGGACAGACGGACATCGCTCAATCAACTTCTCTATATATAAGGATCCAGAATATATATACTTTATGGGGTCGGAAATGAATATTGTAGAAATTACACACGGAATGACAAACTTATATATACCCTTTACTCCTGTGCTGAAGGGTATAAAAATGATTGTTTTTTACACCAATTTTCCAAAAAATATTAAAAATATTTCACAATAAAAATATTTAACTGAGATACACATTTGAGTTTCCAAATACTTGAAGTTGACGGTTCCATTGAAAAAATATTACTTTTATGCAAGAAAAATACAAAAATTTAATTAAAAAAAAATGTTTATTCAGTTCGAAAAGTAGATAACATAGAAAAATGAAAAAGATAATTAGTGATGCAAAATTTTGTTTACTATAACCTGAAATAGATTACTTTTTAATAATATAAATTAAGAGGCATTATTGGGAATTTCAACCCAACGTGTGTCGTAAGATCAAAAAGTAACAAAAACTTGTTTATCGTGACGATAGTAAGGAATAAAACAACACAAGACTTAAATTAAAAACTTCGTTTGGTTATGTCTTTTAAATAATTATTTTCTTCTTTATATTTTGCAATTTTTCTTTTTGTTGCGTCTTCTATAAACGATAAACTTTCATGTAAAGGTTTCCAATTTAATTATACTAGAGAAATTTCATTTAAAATTACTTTTTATATCTGCAAGATCTGATCTGATTGATAAATTCTTAAATAAAGTTTTGGCATAATGTGCGGGTTCTGCGTTAGTAAAATAATGTTAATTTCTGTAAAATTATAGCGTTTTATCAAGATCCCCATCTTGCAATAAAGATAGGGTTTTTTTATAGAGGTATAGAACTTTAAGTTGTAAAAAAACAACGATGGATTATTCGATTGACATGAATTTTATTTATCCGAAAGATAATCTTGTGGCATTATATTTTAAATATGATTTCTGGCATATGACCGCCACGGCTGGCGCGGATGAAATCCAATCTGGACGTCCAATTTTCGATGACTTTTGCCAACATTTGTGGCCGTATATCGGCAATAACACGGCGAATGTTGTCTTCCAAATGGTCAAGCATTTGTGGCTTATCCGCATAGACCAATGACTTTACATAGCCCCACAGAAAGTAGTCTAGCGGTGTTTATTCACAAGATCTTGGAGGCCAATTCACAGGTCCAAAACGTGAAATTAAGCGGTCACCAAACGTGTCTTTCAATAAATCTATTGTGGCACGAGCTGTGTGACATGTTGCGTCGTCTTGTTGAAACCACATCTCCTGGACATAATGGTTATTCAATTCAGGAATAAAAAAATTAGTAATCATGGCTCTATACCGATCACTATTGACTGTAACGTTCTGGCCACCATCGTTTTTGAAAAAGTAAGGACCAATGATTCCACCAGCCCATAAAGCGCACCAAACAGTCAGTTTTTCTGGATGTAACGGTGTTTCGACATACACTTGAGGATTACCTTCACTCTAAATGCGGCAGTTTTGTTTGTTGACGTAGCCATTTAACCAGAAGTGCGCTTCATCGCTAAAAAAAATTCGCTTATGAAAATCGGGAACAACGGTAATCTCGTTTTGGACCCGTTCGACGAATCTACGCTTTACGTAAGTCTATTCATGATGAATTGCCAAACCAAACTGAGAATAAATCACTTGACAGGTGTTAAATCGCTCGCCATGTTGAAAAGTAATGCCAACTTAAAATTCTATACATCTATAAAAAACAACCTTTACAAGAGGGCGTCTAGGAAATATTTAAAAAGAATAAAAAAAAGTGAAGTTATCATTGAAGCACTCGAGAATAATTAATCTTAGAACTGCACCTTTGCGAAATTTCTTACATTATATTTTTAATTCAAGAGTTATTGAGCCATTAACTCTTGAATCGACTTGCCAATAAAATACTAGCATAGGGCTGTTCCATTTTATCAGTTTGATAACTAATAACGAACGAACTAAATTGTTGTTATTATTCCTTTACAAGCTCTTAATAAATATATTTCACTATACCAACTAAAATATGTATAACGACGACTTTTATTGACTTGAAATCTCCAGTAACTGGAACGTAATCGTGCAGTAAAGAATAAAACAAAATAACAATTTGTTTGTTTTTATTTATTTTACAAAATTTATCAAATTTATTTTTAACGAAAGTGGAAAAATGAGTTGTGGATCATCAACACTAAAATTCACATTATTAATATTAAATATTCTATGCTGCGTAAGTTAAACAAAGTTTTGATAACTTTATGTTATCTATCTATCTATCTATCTATCTATCTATCTATCTATCTATCTATCTATCTATCTATCTATCAGTCTTCATAAAAAGTATTAAAGACAGTATAATACAGAATTAAAATCAGTGTTGCCGATTTCTTTGTGTTTATATAAAAATCAAACAAAATTTCCCGTTAACTTAATACCGAAATTATTTTCTATCAAATACATATATGCTAGTCAAATGTAAAAAATATTTAAGTGTTCAGCAACAGAGAGTTGTTTCTATAATTCGGGCACACGTTAGTGACCCTGGACAATTCCCGGTCTATGCACACTATGTGTATTATAACACGAAACCATTCATAACACCTTTTCCCTCATAAAATAATGAAACTTCACCTACTACATACTGGTAGGTGAAGTATGAAAGTTTCACAGTACAGACTTTCTGAGATATGAATGTGAAAAAGTTGCATATTTTAGTTCACTAACCACTATATCTAGTAAGCTAAAATTTGATCTCGGTGAGAAAGTATTCAGAAAACTCTAAAAACAATAAATGTTTATGAACAGTGCGCCGGACTATAGTTTTAGCGCTGGCATTACCGACCGTTGACTTTAACATTGAAGATGTGAAAAAAAAACATAGCAAAAAAGTAGTATAATTGAAATTAAGGCCTCGTTTCTATCCAAAAATTAGCCCGTTAAAAGTGCTATCGTCGAAATTCGAATAATGGCGGTAATGAGCGGACGGGCCGTTTAGCCATCTTAGAGCCCAGACGTAGAGCTATAGGACCGCAATTTTTCGTTGGATTATCCACTGGATATGCTAAGGAAAAAACTAGTTCCTGGGTCGAAACTGAGCTTTCTCGTCATTGGTAAGCTCTGGCAGGGCTCTCGGTGTACGTCACAAAAGCTACTATCGCTATAATAAAAGTGACTACTTACGGAATGTGGTGTCTGGTACCATCAATTTACATTAGAAAACAGTGAGATCAAAAGTTTGAGGCACTTTATGAGACTTCGGAATACGTGTCCTGCCTTGAGGTCTTGCAAAACAAAATGAAAAGATATCTCTCTGTATAAGATTATTGGCTTTATCTGTAACTTAGAACCGGTTCGGTTCCTTGAGTTGCGTTTCTTATAGGCTATTATTTCATAACAACATACAGATTGTTAATTGTTATAAAAAAAATTTTAGAGAACAAACTATTTTTCTGCGCTTTTTATTGACGTTTCTCAATCAAGCATTTGATAAAGTATGTCATTAAGCGTAAGCATTAGGGAAGCACTCGATATCAATACCGCTATATCAGCAATACTTTAGTTTTGCCGATATATCAGTTTCGGCTATATTATTCTAGTTGATACATGGATACTTTTACGAAATATAAACATATATATATACATTGTAACGCTACGGAGATTACGATTTTTGCACCAGAGAGTTTTAGTACAAATGTATATATCTGCTTTTTATAAGATGCAAAGTATCACTTACAATTTAAGAGTGGATAATAAAGGGAGGTTTTAACATTTTGCGTTACTTCGAAGTTCTTTAACAAGGAGAAATGCAGTTATCTAACGCCATCTTGTTTGTCATCCGTCTTCAAAATGATTAGAAAACATTATAAATAAGTCTAAGTTTGTCAAAGGTGACAACAGGGTTAACTGTTTGACAGACATTTAGTATGTTGTGCCAGTGATAAAAACATAATCACAATTTCTCCCAGTGAGCATAGATGTTGTGCTCTTTTCCCACCCCTGACCATGGCAGCATAGTATACATAGTTTCTTATACTGCCCCTTTATTGACATCCTCACTCGATACCTACCTTCTAGCCTTACTGCTCAACCTAAACAAGGGCGTAAGGCGTAAAATAACTGTCAAAAATTCTTATGTATATACAAAATGTATGAAGCGAACCTAAATAGCGCAGCGCCATCGCTTTGCAATTGGAAAATCCAATTTTGACAGAACGTTAGGTAGTGAAGTTGGGTGCAAATAAAATGTTATTGGTTTTTTGTGTAAGAGTGGTGCTATTTTAGCTATTTTCTACTTTATCTAGCGATTTTATCTCTCTGGCGATTAAATTTATTAGATTTTACTAAACAAAATATGTTGATATTACTGTTTCTTACAAAACGTTGCATTCTTATTTGTTCAAAGCTAGGCGCTAGAAGTCATTACGCCCTTGTTTAGGTTAGTCAGTTAGTTTACTAAAACATAAACATTTTTATCTTCAAATGTCATTTAAAATATATTCTAAATTTCAAATCTTTCTTATTTATCTTATTATAATTGTAATAATCTTATGCCAAGTGGCTAATACAATTCTAGGTTCGAACCGTCTTTACATCTGTTTTTATAAATAACTTATAGTATCTATTACTGTTAATACATACATATGTTCAGTTTTATTTACATATTACTTGACGATCGAAAAAGGAATAAGAACCGAGAGATTTCTAAAGTTAATTTGTGTTAGCTTGAATAAATTCGTTATTTGAAATTTTGAAAAATTCTATTTAAGGCAAAAATTCAGATGTAAACAGCTCCAATGAGTTTCTGCTTCTTCTCTTATTTCTTTTTGGTATCGGTATTTCGATGAATCTATAAAACAGTATATATCTATAATAAATTTTGGTTTACAATCGCAACACACTGTAAATCCGTGCATATCGGCTAAAGATTCAAAAATTTTAAATCAAATATTTGTTTTTTTTTGCTAATTTTTTTTTTTCTTTTTAAACTTTATTTACATTTTTTTTGTTTCAATTCCAACGGCTATAAAATTTCAATGATTTTCCGCGTTTTTAAAAGCCTCATTTTTAGACTATTCCGCGAACCTACACTTATCTGATTTTATCTACTTTTACTACTTTAAAGTCTATATATACATTGACTAATATTTTGTTGGATGATATTTAAGATTTGAGCTGTTTTTTTGAAAGTGGTATAAGTCCACTTTCTCAAAAAACTGAGTTAGCGATAATTTTAATGAGCTACATACACATTCTCTCCATTTTAACAAACAAAATGTCAATAGAGTTATATTTTGACATAAAATAAACAAAAACAATTTTGCTGTACAATGCCATCGCACAAATATTTCTTTTGAAAATGAATTAAATCCATTCTTAATAATTTTAATTGCAACAACTTTCATATTGCAATTATTATTGATTATCGCTACTTCAGAGCATGATGCTGCAGATATTACTAAAGCCCTTTTCACACTTAGTATTAAGATTTGCATTTGGTTTTGTAAGAAAGAAATCATTTCGTTTTTACACTATCACACTTCAAATAAAATGAAAAATCAAGCAAAGAAACAAGCCTAGACGAAACATTGAACAGCGGCGGTTGAGAAATTTATTTATTTTTTATATGGAAAAAAGTAATTTCACCCCAGCAAAATTAATATGTTACCACTTTATAAACCATCAAGGAGCAAAACAAGAAATAAATATATGTAATAATATGATGTTTGTTGTATACCACCTATTCACCATAAATATTTCAATATGTTATCTGTAAAAGAAAACTAAGTTTAAAATATCCTTTTTTAGTTAAAGATATTAACGAAGTAATCTTCACTTTTACATTTTAAATATAACTGAAATAAACTCCTAATAAACTTGGTTATTCGTGTATTAATAAAATTTTAATGGTGTATAGTGTAAAAAACATCACTAAAATTGATTAAAGTTCGGAAATATTTTTAAATTGTTTTAAACGTAAACCCTTAAATATCTCAACAGAAGAAAAAATGGACTTATACCACTTTCAAACAAACCAGTTCATTTGATGTTGGTTGATTTTGTTGTTGTTATCCCGGTAGTTGTTGTAGATCTTACTGTTGCAAAAACTTTTTTTTTTTGTACAGAGTGACAGTTAAAAATTATTTTCGAGACTTTGTGGTTCTTACATCTTTCATGCGAGAACCACGACTTCTCAGCAATAGCACGTTTAGTGCCGTTTTTAAAGTTAAAATAAGATATACATAAGTGCTAAATAACTAGCTCTGGGTTATAATTTTATTCACAATAAATCGATTGCTACGGTGACTATGTGGTAGGTGAAATGGTATTTTTTAAAACATTTACAAATTGTATCGAATACCGTAAGTAGCAGCACAAAAATAATCTTATTTTTTAAAAAATATATGGGACGAATTACTCCACCAGGATGAGATGTAAACAAAACAACTTTATCTGGATGTGCTCCGGTAGGTGTTGTTGTCTTCTAGTTTGCGGGTTGCATTTGTGTCACTTCAGCAAAAGATATTAGTTACTACTCGTGTAAAATTAAGTTACACTTTTAAATATAATGTAACAAAAAAGCCTGAAGGCTTAAAAGGTTCTTAAAAACTTTGCGAGGATTTTCGACATTTGTTTACATAACCATTTAGAAAATATAATTGTATTAAAAATGAACTAAATTTTCTAAAAATTTTAGAAGTTATTATTTGAGAAAGGTTTAATTGTCAGAAACTTATAAATCGTTCTAAATGTAATTTTTATAATTTTAGCTATTTTTTACTTCAATTACCGCTAAACAAAAAAATTTAGCGGTTTCTAGCGTTTTTCAGTACAAATTTAGAGGGAAATCGTAAGAAAAAGTTGGCAACAGTGTTCTTGCTAATTTGACTGTAGTTGTTGTATATTTTGTTGTTGCTAATTTCACTGTAGTTGTATTTGTTGTTGCTAATTTGACTGTAGTTGGTGCTGGTTCATTGTAGCCTTGTCGATTAGGAGTTGTTGTTTTTGTAGCGCTTGTTGGTGTAAATTTATCGTTGACTCCGGTACTGTAGGTGTATTGTAGGTGCTATTAACATTGGTGGTTGTCGATTTTCTTTTCCTAGTGCATCTTTTGTTATTCCTTGTGGTTGTAGGGGCATTCTTTTGGGGTGTAGAGTGTTTTTATGCAGGTGCGGCCACGCTCTAAGCCTTTTCCTGATGTTTCTTGGTAGTGTGTGCGGGGGCCTGTGTCTTTGTTCTTCTGGTTCGGATGAGGGTTATGATGCAGTCTAGTTTCGGAGCAATGGCCCTTTTTATCCCTGATGTTTCCGTCTCTGCTCTACTTATTTCAGGCCGACCACCAGTCTAAATATGCACCACCAGTCAATTGGCTTTCTTTCGCTCTGTGGTGATTGGCCGGAGCGTGTATTTGCCGCTACCACGATTGTTCTTCCCTCTTTGAGAATGAATGCTTCCGATACCAAGTCGACACGTGTCTTTTTACTTCACCGCCTACCATCAGAAAATGTCTTGACACCAAAAATAATTATGGTATCTTGCATTTTACCTTTCCTGGTTTCTGAAACTTGATCAATTTTCTTGATTCCTTGCGATAACTTGACTAGCACGAACTGCACCTGCTGACGTCCCTAGAGTGAAGCATTTTGTTTTACGCCTGCGCCACTCGCGCTAACTATACTACACGCGGTTGAAAATAAACCTATGGTCACAAACAAATATCTCGCTAGTTTAGCCATTCTGTTGATGTGTCATCTTTGTGGCTTCTTAATGCTTCCGAGCTGTAAGAGGTGATCCATTTCGAGGTTCCAATCTACAGGCCCAAAACGTGAAATTATGTGCTCACCGAAATGTTCTCTCAAAAAATCCACTGATTGATGCGATGTGTGAGAAGTGGCGCCGCCTTGCTGAAACCAAATGTCGCCGATATCACGAGCTTCAATTTCAGGCATCAAATAGGCGGTTATCATGGCACGATAACGGTCGCCATTAACGGTTAGGTTCGCACCGGCATAATTTTTAAAGAAATATGGACTGATGATTCCATCGGCCCACAAACCACACCAAACCGTTGTTTTTTCTGGATGAAGTGGCAGCTTTTAAATCTCTTCAGGTTGCTATTCGTCCCAAATGCGGCAATTTTCTTTATTTACATACACATTGAGCCTGAAATGGGCTTCATAACTAAACAATATTTTCCTCGAAAACGTCTGATCTTCTTGGAACTTTTGAAGAACCCATAGAGCGAAGCGATTCCGGCATAAGTCTTTCCATTATGAAATGCCAAACAATACTAAACAAAAAAAAAAAAAATAACATGACAGCATGACACGACCCACACGTGATCTGTCAATAAAAGGCGATTGGAAAAAGTATCTTTATTTATTTGTCCTGCGTTTACACCGGCTGATGTTATCTTGATCCAGTGTTGTCAACACGGTACACGCTCTGACGTATTTATCATGTTTTATAATAAATCGGAACCACAATATTTAGCTGCGGACGTAGTATTGGCTTTTAATGAAATATGAATTTAATTTTTTAGAAAAGAATAAACGTATTGTTATAAAAGAAGAATTTACTAGATATCATTGGTGCGCTTCGCTGCCCCCACTTTAAAAAAATAACATACATAAACATTTGGAAGCAAAAGTTTGGACATGCTAAAACATGAAAACGCACGTATTGCTCTTGAAATTTACTTGTGTTTTTGACTTGCATCTAAAAGTGGTTTTACACAACGTGTGTTTGTCATTTTTTTTCATTTTTTTTATTTTTTTTTTTCATATTTTATTTATTGTATCTTAAATATAATTTCTTTTGTAATTCTTTATTTACAATCTATCCAATCAAGGATAATAAGTTAAGTTGATATGGTGATAAATATAACATATTATGTTGAACTTCATTAAGAACAACATCTGACAAAATTTATGTTGATGTACATATTTATATAAAACAAAAGTGATGTTTGTAATATATTACAATTGGAAAATACATTCACATAAATACAGATTATAAAAAAGATAAAAACTAGTGTTTATTCAAGTAAAATGACTAGTTTGTAAAAAAAATATGGTGCCTTTTAAGTATTTTGTTTCTTCTGTGTCATCTAGTAGAGCAATAGCTAATGGGTTCACGTGTTGACTCAGTCTTTGTAGCTAGGTTTCACTGTATCTCCGAATTTCATATATGACTTTTAGTATGTATAGATCATTGGGTTGTGTTATTGGGTTGTGTTATTTGACAAGTACCATGGAGCATTAAGAATTGACCTAAGAGTTTTTGATTGATACCTTTGTAGAATCTCAATGTTTGAAATGCTGGCTGTACCCGAGAGTTTTGGTTTTGATTTTGGATTAAGTAACCAGTATAGTTTTTTTTTTGTTTTAATATTTAACTGTTGTTTTTGTATCTAATATGAGTTTTCCACATTAAACTTTTATCAATATGGGTTCCCAGATATTTAACCGATTCTTTTTGTGGTATAGTTATATTGTTAAAATTAACGGCAGGACAATTTCCTCGTCGTAATGAAAACGTTACATGAGATGACTTTTCGGTGTTGACTTTAATTTTCCATTTATTCATCCATATTTCTAGTGCATTTAGTTGGGTTTGTACTTTATTTGATGCATCATTCGGGCAATTACAATATGTTAAAATTGCTGTATCATCAGCGTATGTGGCGATTAAAATATTACCATTGGCCGGCATACCTGACGTAAATATTGTGTATAAAATTGGTCCAAGTACACTGCCTTGTGGGACTTCAGATTTTATGTTGTATATTTCAAAAATCTCTGTGTTCACTTTAACGTAAAAACTTCTATCTGTTAGGTAAGATTTCCAAAGCAAATAAAAAGGCGTCGGAAGTTTTTTTCAACTTAAAACATAAACCGGCGTGCCACACTTTATCAAAAGCTTGTTGTACGTCTAGAAATAATCCTGAACAATATCTTTTATTTTCCAATGTATGTAGTACATATATAGGCAACGATACGATAGCATTGCTCTGGAGTGCCGTGCTTTTTCCGAAAACCAAATTCAGGAATAATTTTCGATTTGTCTAAAACTGGCTTTAATCGTTCTAAAAATAATCTTTCAAATATTTTAGCGAATACTACCAGTAAACTTCTCGGTCCTAAGTTTTCTGGCTTATTTGGTTTGTTAATCATTTCGATTTCTGCAAATTTCCATTGTGTGGGAAAATATAGAATTAATATATAGAATTATAAAAATAAATATAGAATTATATAATATAAAAAAATAGAGTTTAAAAGTGTAAAAGAATTTCAAAAAGCTCTATCTTCTATGAAATATAATGTAAAATTAAAAATTTCTCAGATTCTATTTCTTTGATAAGTTTGTTTAAATAAAAAATTAATAACAATTGAAACTACCGGGTATATCGATACGAAGAGTACTGATGATGGACGTAGCTGTCTAGAAAATGCATTCTGCTTTGCTGGTATCTAATTTTTCTTTATCTCTTTATAATTAAGAACTTAAGCCTAAATAACTAATTATATAAAGCCGTTAGATAAGTAACAGCTTTTTTTGAAGTGCTTAAACAACCTTATAATTTACACCATCGTAGCCAGGAGATTTGTGAAATTTAATTTTCTTGATTTGGCTTTTAACTTCATTCACGGATATGTGTTTTATAGGCCAGTCCATAGGGCAGGGACAGTTGAGAAAATTAACTATTTCATTATCAAGCTTACTTGGATTTTCATGACCCTGAAACTTGTTATGCAGGTAATTAGCAAATGCCTCTGCTTTAGCTTTATGGGTTCTACACCACACACCGTTACTGTCTTTAATTGGAACATTTATTTTAGCTGGTCGTTCATTGTATTTGGTTGATTTCCACAATGAAAACTCGTTATTTTTGTTACTATTAAGATCAAGGTTGTTCAAATTACCCAGCTGATCATTTTTCCAGTTGATAAGTGCAATTTTGAGGTCTTTTGCTGCTTTATTAAAGACTTACTTGTCTCGAGGATTTCTACTTAATTGACAAATTTTTCTAAGTCTCCTTTTTTTCTTAACAGATCTCTTATTTCAGTTGTAAGATTTAAATGATCAATTCACTGTCGACTTACAGGATTTGGGGTAGATACAAAACCGGCATCAATGATTGTGTAGTAAATTTTTCTATTGCATTTTTTATTTCAGCTGGAGACGATAAAGACACATTAAGATTTAGATTTCGTTCAATCCAAGTGGAAAATTATATTAAATAAGTTTTCGAATTTATTATATTGTGCTTATAAATTAAAGATTGTAAAACAGTATTAAAGCATACTAGTAGAGGTGTATGATCTGAGCTTAATTCGTCAACGTCGGATATATGAAGTAATTGATTAGAAATGCCATAGTAAACAACAAAGTCGAGATGATCAGGAATTTTTCTCTGATCAGTGGGCCAATAAGTTGTACTTCCTGTGGATAGCACTGAAAAGTTCTTATTTGTAATGCATTTATATAGTTCACTTCCCTTAGGATTAACTAATCTGGATCCCCTGGATCCCCACCATTGATTTTTTGCGTTAAAATCTCCTCCAACTAAAAATCGTGGTCCTAATCGATTAAAAAACGAATCGAACTCTTGACATTTAACTGGAAACCGAGGTGGGAAATAAACAGCACAAATAGCAATGTCATTTACATCTGTACTAATTTTTATACAAGCAGTGTGAAGGTATGATTTTCTTACTTCATCTAAAACTTCTTGACCGAAGGTTTTATTAATATTGCGGCTCCAGCATGATCTCTACCGTCCGGATGATTAGCTGTTACCAAATCATATCCCTGTATTTAGCATTCCATATCGCGATATTTAAATTTATTTGCATAGTTTCGTAACTAAGACAGTCATCATTTTGAACAGCTTGTTGGTTAGTTCTATCTGATCTTGTATTAATTTTTCTAACTTTTCCAGCGAATTAGTTTATTATTCTTTAAAATGGCGGAGTACGGAATATTATTATTTGGATAACTCGCCTTATTTATATTCGAATATTCATAAGTATTATAACTGAAGTTAGGGTGATCACATCTATTGAGTGGATTTTGTTGTAATTTTTTCTTTAATAATTCCTTATATACAATGCAACCTTTATAACTTGCTGGATGATTTTTCAAACAATTTATACATTTAGGTGGAGTGTTATCATCTTTAGTACATTCAGCAGTCAAGTGACCTAGGCCACATTTAACACAATTTACGGATTTTATACAATAGGTCTTGGTATGGCCGAATTCTTGGCATCGATGACATTGAACAATATCTTTCGTTTTCAGTGGTTTTACGATGTTAACAATAGCATTGTTAATTGCTTTAATGTCATATACATACATACATTTTTATTATTCTGGTTTGGTTCTAGGTCAATTGTGTCCTAATCTTTCAAAGGCATTTTTAATTTCTTCAGTTGGTGTTGATTGATGCAGATTTTTAACCACTACTCTATAAGATCTATCTTGTTTTGGTTGATATGTATGAAACTCTATATTTTTATCATTTAAAAAATGAGAAAGTATACGGTAGGATGCTATAACCTTAGTCATAACCCTTTTTTTGGCCATCTCTACGACTTTTGTAATTGAACAAAACATTTTTCAATTTGGTAAAACTTTCTACCATTGCGCAAATATCTGCAACGTTTGGTATGATAATTGGTTTAGGAACGATAACATTGGCATCTTTTTGGTTATCATCAGTGTCTTCATCATCGTTGTTGTTTTTATTATTATTTTGATTTAAAATACTGCACATATTATGACTTACATTATCATCTTCAAACTTTTTAGAGCTGCATGCATTGTTGTTGGCATTTTTTAAAGCATGATCGGATGCGTTGTTGTTGTGTGATGTAGATTTACTAGCAATAAATGCATTATTATTTGTGTAATGGGATTTATCCGTTTGTTTAAAAATATTTTTGGAGAATCACTTTTCTTACGTTTTTTTGCTTTAGGTGTGACTATTTGTCACGATATCTCATCAAAATCACTACTTTCATTACCATCAGTCATACTGATAGCAATATAAATTGTTTTAGTTCAATGGAGATCTTTAAATTTTCTTTTAATTTCTTTAAATCCTTTTTTTATTTTTTTTTAATTATTTTTATATTTTTCACCCTGACTACTCGAATTCACGTTCAATTTTGATCTTCAATATATTGAACTACAATAATTACTCATATCTTAATTCTGAAATAAAAAATAAATATACTTAATAATAAAAAAATAATTTATGTTCCACGATTATTGAAATCATTAACGGGTCATTCCTCTATTGTACTGCCAAGTAAAGCAGTATCTCTTCTTTTTAGTCGAATATAACCAGGAGCATTAAGAATGTTACGCGCCAATGGATTTGGATAAGTTTGAAGCTTCTTCATGTTTCGATATTTCTGATTTAACTGTTGGCATGTTTAGATCTTTCTGGACATTAGAGTTTTTGAGTTTTCGTAGAATCTTACCTTTGCGCCTTTGAATTTTTTCAACATTGCTAGCTGAGGCAGTGCCCCATAATTGAATCCCATAGCACCAAATTGGTTTAAGGATCGACTTGTACAGTAGAAATTTGCAATCTAAGGTAAGGGAAGAGTTTCTGCCAATAAGCCAGTTTAGTTGGACTGCTTTTAACTTTATTTGTGTTAATTTGGTTTCACTGTGGCTTTTCCAAGTAAGGCGCCGCACAGTGGCTGAAAATCGTTTTTTGTTGGCCAAAATTCTGTAACTTTTGAACCGATCAAAATATTGGAATAATTTTTTTTTAATGGATAGATATTTAGCTCAGCTTGATTCAGTTTTAATTACATTAAAATTGATTGAGGACTTTTTAAGGAATTCGAGGTCAAAGTTGAACATTTTAATTTTTTTAACTTTCAGAGTGAAATATGGGTTTATTCTGTGTGTAACATAGTAAAATATCCCTCTAAGATCCAAAAAAGTATATATATTCTTGATCAGTGATGAAATCTAAGACGATATAGCTATGTCCGTCTGTCCATACGTCCGTCTGTCCATCCGGCCGTCCGTCCATTCGCCTGCCTGTATGAACACGATTCAGTCTAAACGAAAAGAGCTAGACCCTTGAAATTTGGTACATATATATCTTGAAGGATAGGGCAGGCTAAGTTCGTAAATGGGCCAAATCGGACCAGGGGGAAAAAAATCCCCTAAGAAGAACTAAACCAACCCCTGAAAAACTACACATTTTTACAAGTTTTTTTGTAAATTTGTTAAGCAAATGAAACATTTTTATGTCAAAGAAGGTTCAAAGTCTTTCCCCTGGAGCCAGAAAATCATAAAAATTTATTTTTGGACCCCGCCCCCTTTTTTTGGGCGTTTATATAGCATATTATATGTAAAATAGTGTCAATAATTAACAAATTGTATTACCTAAGCCTAGATTGCATAAAAAAATTAATTTTTAAGCTTTCATGACGAATGGAAAATGTACTCGGATCTTCTGCGCTACCTTCACCTTTTTTGGTTAAGCAACAAGAAAATATAATTTTTATACATTTGACTTAAATATTAATTGCAAATATTCCATATTTTGTTCTGTGCTATTTCTGTTCTTTAGTAGTTTTTTGGCTTCGTCATCTAAATCCCGATGGTCCACTTTCCATTGATTTCGAATACTGGATATGAACGGATCTGACGTTGCCAATAATATATTAAATAGATCTTCATTTGTTGAATTCCGTGAAATTTTCCTAGTATTGCGCTCTCTATAAAATATGTAATCCTTGTTCCTTTTTTCCTGAGCCTCCTCTGATAGATCTCCAAGTGGCACCAAATGATATTTAATGATATCTTCACCATGATAAAGGATTTTGTGAACTGTTGCAGACATATTTCTCCATGGGTAGTTAGTTGTATATATTTTTGCAGTTTCCTTAGCATAATCTCCAAATTTTCTACAGTCAATTTCTTCATTGCACGCAAGTGCTTCTATTATTATTTTAAATCTGAAAATAAGGTTGAAATCCACTCCTGTTATTTCAGATGCTGTTTCTGGATCTGAAAAGAATCTTCTTGCGGTATTGCCATCATTTGTATTGCCTGACCCTTGTTTTGGCTGATCTATAATCAGTCCACGTTTGCGATATTCATCTTGAACATGTTTCTTTTTTAACCGACTTCAAAAAAAGAAGGAGGTTATCAATTCGTCTGAATGTTGCTTTTTTTTTTTTTTTTATGTTTGTGCCCGCAGAACTCAGTCATTTTTGAACCGATTTTAAAAATTTTGCACTATTAGAAAGGTTATGGCTACAGATTGGTCCCATTTTAAAAGAAGTTCAAAATTTTAAAAATTAAAGGGTGTCCCCATACAACATACATGTTTTTTACGTGTATTATGAACATTATAGGTCACCAATTTAAAATTAAAAAAAAGTGCGTATCACTGTAGCTCCCAACAACAAAAAGTAATTAAAAAATAAAATTAAAAATTAAAGGGTGACCCCATAGGTGACTTAATTTCACCTTTATTCTCCTATCTTTTGAACCGTTATAGACAAACACTTGAAAGTTGCACAGAATGTTCGTTACTATGTCTGTTATAATAAGTATAAATATTTAAAATTAGAAATTAAAGGGTGTCCCATTAGTTGGTTTATTTTGATAATATATGGCCAAACTTTTGAACCTTTATAGACAGACAGTTGAAATTTACAAAGTACTTGTATTGCTAAGTCCGCTAAAATAACAAGTGTAAAATATGAATTTGGAAATTAAAGGGTGACCCAATAGTTAATGTAAAAGTAATATATATGGCCAAACTTTTCAACTGTTATAGATAGACAGTTGAAATTTACAAAGAACCTATATTGCTTAGTCCGCTATTCAAACAAGTATAAAACTTGGATCTATAAATTAAAGGGTGTCCCCATTATTGATGTTATTTGACCATTATGTCCTCATCTTTGGAACCGTTATAGACAAACACTTGAAAAATAGACAAAATGTTCACTACTATGTCTCGAATAAAAACAAGTATAAATATTTAAAATTGGAAATTATAGGGTGTCCCAATAGTTGATGTAATTTGATGTATATGGATACAAAGTTAAAATTTAAAAAGAATCTGTATTACAAAGTGTTCTTTAAAAAGTATTTATATTAAAATTTGAATTTAAAGGGTGTCCCAATAGGTGACGTCATTTGATATATATGACCCTATCTTTTAAACAGTTATTGATAAACACTTAACAATTAGAGAGAATGTCCATTACTATATCTGTTATAATAAGTATAATTATTTAAAATTATAAATTACAGGGTGTCGCAATAGTTTATGTAATTTGATGTATATGACCAAACTTTTAAACCGTTACAGATAGAAGGTTGAAATGAACAACGAACCTGTATTGCTACGACCGCTATAACTAGTATAAAATTTGAATTCGGAAATTACAGGGTGTCGCAATAGTTACCGTCTTAAAGAAATATGCCTTTAAGTTTGTCTGTTTTGAAGTCGGTTTTTTTTTGCAAGAATTATTTAACTTCTTAACTCTTTGTTGGTCACGTTGTTTCTTATTGATCCTAAAGACCCGAAATCCAAATCATAACAGATTTTTAGTATGTGTTCCATAAGTCGTATTCTTGCGTGTAGTGGTGATAATCCAAATTCATATGCATCGGTATTATCTAATGATTTTGCTGGGACTTGGTTTAATTGGGTTGATGTTGCTTGGCATATAATGCAGCTGGATGCAGCCTTCGTGTTAGTCAAAGCCTGACCCACTTTTCCATCTATCATAGTCAGGACTGACTGGTAGCTTGCTTCAATTTGCTGCCCATCTAACTGTAATTGTAATGGCTGTAGTGCTGTAATTTGGGCCTTGATATCACTAATTTCTTTATTAATAACATCATTTGTATCTTTTTTGAATTGAAATTTGATTGGCCTGCAGTATTTCGTAGAAGATGGTGTCTCATTTTTCCAAATATCCATTGTTTGCGTTGTACTAGTCGAAGGCTCTGAATCTTCCAAAATCTTTTTCAATCGCAATGGTACAAATGATACCATGAACATATCTGAGTCAGAAATATTTTCACATACAGCTTGTTTATATTGTTTTTGTCCCGAAGAACCATCACATCCCCATTTACAAAAAAGAATTAACTTTGTGTTTCCGTATTTCTTCAACTCATTTCCTGTTATTGATTGCAGCAAGCGTGCGGCTGTGTGATCAAGTAGAGATTGTAGTTGTACCTCTGCCGATGTATACCGAGGTATTTGACGTCTGAAAGCTGGGGTATCATTTGATTATTTATGCGAATAGGGGGGCATGAGTCCCTACGCAGTGTGAAAGTTATATGAGTACATTTTTGTTCATTCACCTTTATTCTCCATTTGTTCAACCATTTTTCCAACTTTGTTATGTCTTGTAAATGTTGTGATGCTACTTGGGCGCTTTCATGAATACTAAAAAAGCTGTGTAATCAGCAAATGTTGATGTAAGCACTTGATTGCTAGTTGGCATATCGGATGTAAACAGCAACTATGAAATGGGTCCCGAAATACTACCTTGTGGAACTCCGGTTTTATTGAGCTGTGGGGAGCTTCAGAGATCTCCTACTTTTAGTATGAACTTTGGATTAGTTAAATAATTTTTTATCAGCTTATAGGAGTTTTTGGGCAAGTTCAGCTTTAACTTGTATATAAGGCCATACCTTGTCGAATGTTTGAGACACGTCGGTAAAAAGTGCAGACCAGTATTTTTTTTCTTTAAAGGTCTTTTTAATTACATTTACTAATCTAAGTATTTGTTGGATCATACTGTGTTGTTTTCTGAAGCCGATTTGATGGTTCGGAATACATCCTTTCGCGCTCAGAATTGGGTTCAACTTAATTATAAATATTTTTTCAAACAGCTTTGATATGTTTGATAAAATGCTTATAGGTCTGTATGATTCAACCTTGGTGTGGTCTTTTCCAGGCTTAGATATCATAGTAATCAAAGAAATCTTCCACTTTGGAAAGTACTCAAGACGTAAAATGGCGTTAAAAATAAAAAGAATAATTATTTGGGCTATGCTGGGCAATTCAAATAACATCTTGTTACAGGTTTTATTATTTCCAGTAGCTCTTTCGGAGTTTAAATCAGCTATTGCCTATTCAATATCTCGAAGCTCAAACCTTAGGGTAACTGCCGGGCTAACATCGATAGGTGGGAGCTCAGCTATATCAGTCCAGACAATTAGAATAATCTGATAATCTGATTGTGGAGTTGGGTCCAGATCTTCCAGGTAATTTTTCAGAGATGCTACTCTTTTAAATTCCAGTAGGTCTCTTAGCCGATTCGTGCAATCTTCAAGTCTAGTTTTAAGTTTTTCTTTTTTCAGTTAAGAGCCGCTCAACATCTGCGGAATAATTGTGATTGCATCTGTCTATTTGCCTGGTAACTGTTGCATGTTAGGCAGCTAATTTGATGTTTCGATCAAAATCAATAAGACAGTTCGTCTTAGTGGGATGTTTTTCGAAAAATGTGTACTGAGATATTTGATACGATATTTTGCTGGTTCCGTATATAGACAATAGTGGATGAATGATCTGAGAATAATTCAAGTGACGCTTCAACTTTAATCATTTCTCTCGGAATACCCTTAATCACGCCAAAGTCAATAACGTCCACTCGATATCATATTCAGACGCATTTTTGAAATAGAGTCAAATAAAACTCGACATTTTGGAGTAATTACACTAAACCAAATTTCATAGGTAATATGAACGAAAAAAATTTGTTAATCCTTAACGACAAAAATATTTAAAACAATTTAATTTTTATTCAAATCTATACACCAATTATTCATTTAGACTAATTTTATTCAAAAGCAGAATTTCTTTTGTTAAAAACATATTTCAATAACACTTCAAAAAACTTATAGAAATTTAAATAAAACTCTGTTCAATTAACAAAAATTTAATCAAAAAAGTAGTAAAACATTCTAACAAAAACAACCCATAAAATTAGTTAATATACGTCCCTAAAAGAGGTTAATGTGACTAATTTATCCGTTGATTTGACAAAATTTTCGTTTATTCTACTTAGTTTTTTTATTTATTTATTTATTTTATTTTTTTTTTTTTTTTTGTTTAATTATAATTATTAATCTCCTTTTATTTTCTTATTATTATCAGTATTATTGATATTATTGAATTACCTTGACATTAACTGAAACTAAAGTACAACTACTATCAATCATTTATGCTAAAACCGGTCTCATTTTATTTATAAATTTCAATTAACGGTTGAGAAACTCGTGAGTCAGGAAGAAATGGACAACTAAAACTGTCAGCTGTTAAACATATATAATTTCACCAATTTCTAACTTAAATATGCCTTGAATTTCACAGATGATGGGTGTCAACCTATGTAAACAAACAATTGTACATGTGTGTGCCCACTCACGGGTATAGAAGGCACAAGATTTCAGAAAATTAATCAGATAGCAAGCAGCTCGCCTGCATGAAGGAATTTTATATTCCGCAAATACTTCTTATCGACAGGACAACTGCAATTGGTGGAAGTACCAATACCGCAGACATTTATCTTCTACCGGTGTTGGCTCGACCGTGTGATTAGTGCGGGTGCGGAATTTTATATTCCTGCCATATCATTTGAGACGGCTTTTGCTTTTACCGTCGCTGCCGCCTGTTCCGCCCTGCCGTAGCTACCTGACTCCACATTCATCGGCTACGAGATCTGACCGTCTATCCTATACGTTGTAAGAGAACATATACAATAGAATAAACATTGGCGATAAGCTTTATAACGTTTAAAGAAATAAAAACCCAACTCGTTTCTTTCCCTCCCAGACAAAGAAGGTAAGGACAAGTAAATAAAGAGACAAGTAAAATTAAAACGAACCTTGCCTCCGCTATAGCTATCCCAGCAATGTGGATAGTGGTAGCGGACATTTTCTACAAGTTCTGACAAGCCTACGAATTGTGTCATTTCGCGTGTAAAGAGTCAGAGAAAGATCAACCCTGTCGATTCAAGTACTTTGGTTTTGACTTAATATTTTCCACTGCCGATCTTTGTCAAACACACTTGCAAAATCGTTGTGATTTGCAAAATTTAAAATAACATATTGTATTTTCTTTTTTATACAAAAAAAAATATTAGCCCAATTTACAATCTTGTGCAAATGGTATTGGATAATTTTACAACACACTAACAAAATATATAGAAATGCATATGCTACACAAACAATATACATAAATTAAATAAAAAATATGAAAATTAAAATCAACAAAAAATATGTAAAAATTATAATCCAAAAACAAACAAAAAAAGTGTGAAAAAAGAAATAAGAATTTAAAAAAGGACCCAAAAGGACATAATACAATTTTACTGGATAACTATTACTGGACTGTCTGCCGAATTTTATTATTGATAATTCCGTGATCTTTAGTATTTCTTCACTAAAAATTCCAAACAAATACTGTTGCCGTTAACTGTAATCTAGTACTAGACTAAAGTTAAATTTTGGGCAAGTTGCGTCTATTACCAGGGTAGTTTTTTTGTGAAAATTCCATTAGGAAATTTTTTGTTTTGCAATAAGTGTTGCAAACTGAAATAAAAAACCGTTCACAATTCATGAGAAATTTGTACAATTGCATAAATTTACAATCTCAAATGCACAAGATTGTGAATTGAGCTATTAATAATTCTTGCAAAAAAAACCGACTTCAAAACAGATAGAAGGGCACCAATTCTAAACTAAAAATGTAAGAAGTATCTGTAAGAATTAGATTTGAATCAAATAAAAGATGCGCCAAACTTATAGGCAAAAAATGAAGACTATTTGAATGTCAAGCCTGGGGCACCATTCAAGGCTCTGTCTACGGTTTCACAGATAGGGGCACACAGATCAAATAATATCACATATTCGGACACCCTTTAATTTACAATGTTAAATTAAATACCTGTTATACGGGACTTGGCCACAAAGATTCTTTGTAAATTTCAACTATCTGTCTATAATGGTTAAAGAGTTTAACCATATATATCAAACTACATGAACTATTGGGACACCCTTTACATTATAATTCCAAATATTTATACTTGTTATCATACCAGAGATAGTAGTGGACAGTCTGCCTAATTTTCAAGTGTTTGTGTTTAACGGTTCAAAAAATAGGGCCATATAGATCAAATTAGATAATTTATGGAGACACCCTTTAATTTCTAAATTCAAATTGTATACTTGTTATAGTGGACTTTGCAATACAGGTTCCTTGTAAATTTCAGCTGTCTGTCTCTAACAGTTCAAAAGTTTGGCCACACACATAGAATTACATTAACTATTGGGACACCCTTTTAGTTCCAAATTCAAATTTTATACTTTTTGTTATAGCTGACTTAGCACTATAGGTTCTTTGTAAATTTCAGCGGTCTGCGTAAAACTGCTCAAAATATGGCCATATACATCAAATTAAATGAACTATTGGAGCACCCTTTAATTTAAAATTTTGAATATTTTTACATTTTATTATAACGGTCATAGTAATCGACATTCTGTCAAATTTTCAAGGTTTTGTCTATAACGGTTCAAAAGATAGACCCAAATAGGTCAAATTATGTCACCTATGGGGACACCCTTTAAATTTTAAACTTATTTTTTTATTCATTTCTGCTGTTGAGAGCTATAGCGACACAAAATTTTTTAAAATTTTAATTTGGTGCCCTTTGCGGTTCTTAATACACGTAAAAAATATGTACGTTGTATGGGGACACCCTTTAATTTTCAATATAATGAACTGTTTTTGGGACCAACCTGAAAGCATAACCTTTCAAATAAAGGAAAAAAATTTAAAATCGGTTCAGAAATGGCTGAATTCTGCGGTTACATCATAAAAAAAGCAACATTCAGACGAATAGATAACCTCCTTCTTTTTTGAAGTCGGTTAAAAAGAATTTAAAATTTTATTAGTCGAACTATTTATATTACATACAATGAAATTTGTAGTCAAGCTTGAGTTCGTTCTATTCCTCCTAAGAAAGAATAAATTAAATTACAAATTAGGTGATATTATCAAAGCAAAATTGGGAAAATTTAATTTTTAGACACCAGCAGAGCGGAATGACCGTCGTCAGCACTGTTCGTATCTATCTAATAATTTTTAATACTTATAAGGCTGTAATTTTGTATAAATCAGTTATGGGCGGGGGGGAAATGTTTCAAATACATTTTAAATCCAATTTAAAAATTTCATTTACAATTACTTGTAATTAGTAATTGGACATTTTCAATAACACGTTATATATAATTATAATAAAGTAATAGTAATTAGGCAATAATCATTACATGCAATAAAACAAACTTCAATTACAATTTTAAAATCAGTAAGTTAAATTGGAAAACTATCAAATCGATCTTCTGCAACATTTAAAACAATTAAACTTTAATTACCTTTAATTATTAAAAGTAACCAAATGTAAAATTTAATGTTTTTCTTTCCTTTTTTATATCATTTATTGTACTGTGTTTTTGTCATTAAATACAAAACCTAATTTATTTATTTAAATAAGATTGTCATTATCTTTTTACGATTTTATTAACTATGGGAAGGTAAATAATACTTTTTGTTATTAAATATTTTTTGATCAATAAAAAATATTAAAAGTAATAATTGAATATTTTTTTTTAATTACTTAATGAATGCTTAAACGTTTCATTTGAATTTTTTCAAGTTCAATTACATGTAATATCGTATGGTGAATAAAATACGAACAAGTGCAATACTGTTGTTAAAAATGTAACCATGATGCTTACAACAAAAATATATACCTGAAGTTGAACTGCACTATCTCCTTATGAATCCGCTGGTCAGTTAACATTAGTTTTGAAAATTTCACTAAACGAGTTGAATCGTCTCAAAATAATTTGTAAATTTTGTGAAGAAAATTTAGATAAAAAGAAATGTAAAATTTTAAAACATTTTCAGAACATGGGTTTCAAAAAGACGTTTATTTATAGTGCAATATACATATTATTTACAAGACTCCTAAGTTCGAGAATAACAAAAAACTGAAACGGTAGGCTACAGTGCCAAATCGTATCGTTAATTGGGTAAAAAATATGACTGTGACAAAAATACTGTTAGCACAACTCCCAAAATCTCCATAATTTATTTTATTTATATTAAGTTGGCATCATTTTTTTAGTACAAATTGACATGTAATAACCTGGCAATATCATTTAAATGTACATTTTTTATTTAACGAAGCGTGTAATTGCCAAGTCAAGTTCTGGCGCCTTCGCCATTTTCTGTCTAAACTTTGCGAGGTGACCTAGCACTTATTGAGCTAAGAATTTTTTATTTTGTACATAATTCCCGGTAATTTTCAAACCAAAAAGTATGTACTTATTAGTATTAATATAATTATATATCCTAATGAATTGTTATATTTTATTAAGGAATTTTAATATAAACACATTTGCATCTTAATCAAGTGTTTTATTTGCATTTGCGTTTTATTCAAAATCCATTGGAAATTACTGGCTCGGCCTTTTGCCTTTTCAACATTTTAAAATTCTTTTTGCGATTCATCCGTTTTGTCTGGATCAACCCCTATCTTCAAGACGACTAGCCAATCTCGCAGTAAGTAAAAAATGTCTTTGCAAAACTTAAGTGGTCAACAGCAAATTGAACAATACACTCACGAGTGTTCAGTTTGTCGTAATCCCCCTGACGAAAATATGTCGACTTGCGCCCAATGCCACAACGTATTCCATCAACACTGTGGTAAAGTCGTGGATGACATGATTTTCAAATGTCTTTCATGTTCATCCATAAGGCCAAGTTCTCCTACACTTAGTACTACTAGCCGACGTTCAAATCGTTCTCGTCGGTCGCAGTCACAGAAAATTGATTTGCAGCTTCAAAAGTTAGAGGAAGAACGAAAACTAAATCAAGATTACCTAAATAAAAAATACCAACTTCTTGAGGAAGCTGAGTCACTCGCTGATGTTTCGTCCCAAAAATCTCAAACTATAAATAATTGGCTTGCCTCTACAGAGTCTGTGTCTCAACAACATACCCTAATTAAAGTTGTAAGTAACAATTCAAACTTACCAACAACTAGTTTGCCAAATCAAGCTAATAACATTGCGCAGAATTCATTAAATATTGGTGCGTCTCAAGCAGAACAACCTACAACAACATATAACGGCTCTACAGTAGCACCACAAAACCACGTTACGTTTGTCCCAACAATGGTAAATAATGCTGCCAAGAATTCGTCCCTACCTGCAGTACCCAACTGTACAGCGAACATTCCCACCTTTAGTGGATTTCAACGAATGCAGTCCTCAATACCAGCGACGACAAATAATAATCCCAATCATGGACTTACCTTTTGCGCTTTAAATAACACACAACATTTTTCAATTCCACAAGAATTTATTTCACGGCAACCAATTTCATCCACATCACATTTCAATTCTAATACACCAATAAATCCATCATACTTACCTACTAATTTTCCCCCTCCGCACAGCCTTTTACAAGCAAATATTTCCTCGCGACAATCGCTGCCAAAAGATCTCCCAACCTTTTCCGGCGAACCTGAAGAATGGCCCATATTTTTCTCTACCTATGAGTGGTCCACTGCCTCCTGCGCCTTCACCAACGAAGAGAATCTAATCCGTCTTCAAAAGGCCTTAAAGGGAGAAGCACTACAAAGCGTAAGACATATGCTCATCCACCCCTCAAACGTGCCTCACGTCATGCATGTCCTCTACTTGTTGTTTGGACAACCTGAAAAGATAATAAATACAATTAAAAATAAAATACAAACTACGCCAAAAGTTGACGAAAATAATTTAAAAACACTTACCTCCATGGCCGTACAAGTTCGTAGTTTGATATCCACTATCACTGCCAGTGACTTACTTGATGAACTTAATAATTCATCAATTCTTTACGATTTGATACAAAAGCTTCCAACTTTGTATCAAATGCAATGGGCAACTCATAAAATGCAGCTGATTAACCAAAACAAAAAAGCAAATCTCCACGAATTTGACAAATGGTTTTTTAACATTGGTATAACAGCTAGCAGTATAACAGTTGACCAGAGCGCTAAAGATCAAAACAAAGAAAAAATAAATAAACTACCAACAACAAACAAGAAAGCTTTTTTACATTCTCATAATCAACGTGTGTGTGTGGTATGTAACAATAACAATTGCAAAGCGATAGCTAACTGTTCAAAATACCAATCACTTGATAGAGGGGAGAAGTGGAGTATTGTAAGAAAAAATAATTTATGCAAAATCTGTTTAGTCAAACACAGTGGCGATTGCAATAAAAAGAAGAAGTGTGGGGAAGAGAGGTGCGAATTTTTCCATCATCCTTCATTACATCGTTATTTTAAACATGATAGTAATAAAGTTGAAAACAATCAATCCAAACGTGAGGAAGAAAAGGTTATCATAAACAATACACATAGTGAAGAATTAAAAGAAGTTTTATTTAAAATAATTCCAATTAAAATTTATGGAAAAAATAAAACAATTAATACGTTTGCCTTCATTGATGAAGGATCGTCTATCAGTTTAATGGACGAATCTCTTGCGAAAGATTTAGAACTTGATGGTGTTGCAAATCCCTTGTGTTTGCGGTGGACGGGAGGTATGGAGCGAAACGAAGAAAATTCAAGAAGAATAAAAATTTATATTTCAGGTGGAAATAACAAGCGGGTAACTATTAATGTTTCTACAGTTGAATCACTAAATTTGCCTGTACAATCGATGAACTACGAGAAATTATCTCAACAATATCGCCACTTGCGAAACCTTCCAATCGAAAGTTATGAGAATGCAGTACCACAAATATTAATTGGTTTGAATCATTTTGACCTTGGTGTTTCAAATAAGACTCGAGAGGGATTAACACAAGAACCCATTGCTGTTCGAACAAAATTGGGATGGCTGGTTTATGGATCTGTCGGGGAGGATAAAACAAGTAAGAATTTTAATTTTCAAATATGTAATTGTACAACCACTGTTGAAGAATTAGATCAGTTGGTTAGAAATTTTTATTCGCTAGAAAACATGATAGGAAAAAGTATGATAGAGGCAAAATCTCCTCTGCAGTCTAATAATGATAAGAGGGCATTAGAGTTATTGAATAAATTTACGAAACAAAAGCCTAGTGGGCATTATGAAGTTCCACTATTATGGAAATTCGACATAATAGAAATGCCACCTAGTTATGAAATGGCCTTGAAAAGGTTAATTTGTTTAGAAAGGAAACTAAAATTGAACCAAGATCTCCTTATCATTTTCAAACAAACGATATCCAAATATCTTTCTAAAGGCTATATACGTAAATTGAGTTCTCATGAAATTGATTGTGTTGATAAAAAGGTTTGGTACCTTCCCATTTTTGCGGTATTTAATAAAAACAAACCCGGTAAATCCCGAGTTGTATGGGATGCGGCTGCTAAATCGAATGGCGTGTCTTTAAATTCTTACTTACTGAAGGGACCTGATTATTTAGCCTCTTTGCCATCAATTCTTTTTAAATTTCGGGAAAAATCTGTAGCTGTCTGTGGAGACATCGAAGAGATGTTCCACCAGGTGCACATCCGACCTGAGGATCGTAACGTACAACGATTTCTTTGGCGTGAATGTGAGCAGAATAGATCCCCCGATATATACGTAATGGATGTAATGATTTTCGGTGCATCGTGCGCTCCTAGCCTTTCTCAATATGTAAAAAATTTAAATGCTACCAAATTCGAAAATGAGTTCCCCAGGGCTGCTAAAGCAATAAAAGAAAATCACTACGTTGACGATTTTCTTGATTCTGTTGACAATTCAGAAGAAGCATCAAAACTTATTTCTGATGTTTGCTATATTCATCGCCAGGCTGGTTTTAATATTAGAAATTGGATTTCTAATGATGAAATAGCATTAAAAGCTACGCCTCCAGCTAAAGAAGTTGGCGCGAAATGCCTAAATATAAAAGAAGAACAAAAAATTGAAAAGGTTTTAGGCATTTTTTGGGAACATCAAGAAGATGTTATAACATTTAAAATATCGCCATGGCTATTACAAAGTGAGTTATTTTCCGGTACAAAAATTCCAACAAAACGAGAAATGTTAAGAATAGTTATGTCCATATATGACCCCCTTGGTCTAATTGGACATATTATAATGTATGTCAAGATTCTGCTGCAAGATGTATGGCGATCGAAGATAGATTGGGATGATCAGATTCCCCTTGAATTATTTAATAAATGGTCTAAATGGCTTAGCATTTTGCCTGATATTGCCAATATAAAAATCAAACGTTGTTATTTAAAATCTTTTCAAAATTATAACGACGTTGAAGTACAATTACATACGTTTGTAGATGCAAGCATAGATGGGTATGCATCAGTATGTTACCTCAGGTTGAAGAAAGACGACAGCATAGTGTGCTCAATAGTTGGTGCAAAAACTAGGGTAGCTCCTATGAAGATTACTTCTGTGCCCCGGTTGGAGCTTATGGCTGCCCTAATAGGAGCTCGGTTTGCTAAATATATAACAGAAAACCATAGCATTAAAATTTCAAGAAAACTTTATTGGACCGACTCAAAAACGGTATTGAGCTGGATTAATTCAGACCACCGTAAATACAACCAATTTATAGCCTTTCGGATCACCGAAATTTTAGAGTTATCATCAATGAACGAATGGAGATGGATTCCAAGTAAGCAGAATGTTGCAGATGATGCTACAAAATGGTCAAAAATTCCCATAATCACCAACTCTTCTCGGTGGCTACAAGGACCTGAGTTTTTAAGCCACTCTGAAAATGGATGGCCACAAACATATACTCCACTAGAGCCAACACAAGAAGAATGTGTCAAGCATTTACTAAAAATTACAAATTTTGACATGATTTTTAACGTTTTCAGATTTTCAAAATGGCCGCGTCTGCTACGTACAGCAGCTTATGTTTTAAGATTTATTAATAATTGCCATTTTGATAAAAAGGAACGAAAAGAGCTTACCCAAGAAGAATTAAAAAGGGCAGAAACAATTTTATTCATGCAGGCCCAACACGAAAAATATTGCCATGAAATTTCTTTACTAAAGTCTAATTTGTCGATACCCAATACCAGCAATATTTATAAGAAGAATCCATATTTGGAAAATGGAATACTACGAGTCTACGGCAGAATCGATAATGCAGAGATCCCGTTTGAACAAAAGCGTCCAGTTATATTGCCAAGAAAAAGCTACATGACTAAATTGATTTTATTAAATTATCACGAGAAGTTTCATCACATGAACCATGAGACTGCAGTCAATGAAATTAGACAAAAATTTTCTATTTCAAAACTTCGGACAACATTCAAGTCAGTAGTTCGGAATTGCCAAATGTGCAAAATTAAAAAGGCGCTACCTCAAAATCCACAAATGGCTGTGTTACCTCGAGCGCGTGTTGCTTCATATGTAGCTCCTTTTACATATACCGGAATAGACTTCTTTGGCCACATTTTAGTTACGGTAAATCGTCATAAAGAAAAGCGTTATGGAGTCCTATTTACATGCTTGTCCATTAGAGCAGTGCACATTGAACTTGCACATTCGCTGACCACATCATCATGTATACTTGCTATTCGCAACTTTATGGCCAGAAGGGGAATTCCACATGAATTCTATAGCGATAATGGAACCAATTTCGTTGGTGCAGAAAGAGAGCTGCGTGAGGCCTTAGCAGAAGTTGATCGAGACGAACTCGTCAAAACGTTTACTACAACTACAACAAAATGGAATTTTAATCCTCCGGCTTCGCCCCACATGGGTGGTGCATGGGAGCGTCTAGTACGCTCTATAAAAACAATTTTATATCAAATAATGCCTTTAAGGTCGCTAAACGATGAGCTTTTGTACAGTATGCTGCTAGAAATAGAAAACATTATTAATTCCAGGCCCCTAGCCTATGTTCCTGTGGATGCAGAAGCTGGTGAGGCTTTAACACCAAATCACTTCCTAGTGGGCAGTTCATCAGGGTTGAAACCTATGTCGACTTATAATGATAGTGGAGTGCTTTTAAAACAATCCTGGTTAACTTCACAGCAATACGGAAACATATTTTGGAAAAAGTGGCTTATGGAATACTTACCGTCATTAACGTGTAGGACTAAGTGGCATGATCGACAAAAGGCTTTGAGTCAGGGGGACTTGGTAATCATCGTTGACCCTACCACGCCTCGTAATGTTTGGCTGCGTGGTAAAGTTTTGGAGACGAGATTGGCAAAAGATGGGCAAGTTAGAAACGCAAAAATACTTACTAACCATGGGATTCTGGAAAGACCAGCAACAAAATTAGCTATTTTGGAAGTTGCTTCTCAGGAGGAGTCTGGCGGCGAAGATGCTTCTTGCCATACTGCGGGGGGAATGTTAGCACAACTCCCAAAATCTCCATAATTTATTTTATTTATATTAAGTTGGCATCATTTTTTTAGTACAAATTGACATGTAATAACCTGGCAATATCATTTAAATGTACATTTTTTATTTAACGAAGCGTGTAATTGCCAAGTCAAGTTCTGGCGCCTTCGCCATTTTCTGTCTAAACTTTGCGAGGTGACCTAGCACTTATTGAGCTAAGAATTTTTTATTTTGTACATAATTCCCGGTAATTTTCAAACCAAAAAGTATGTACTTATTAGTATTAATATAATTATATATCCTAATGAATTGTTATATTTTATTAAGGAATTTTAATATAAACACATTTGCATCTTAATCAAGTGTTTTATTTGCATTTGCGTTTTATTCAAAATCCATTGGAAATTACTGGCTCGGCCTTTTGCCTTTTCAACAAATACATTACAGAAATATTTAGAATCAATAGAAATTTGAAAAAGGAAGAAAAAACAGCAGCATTCACCACCGAAACACAACAGAAGACTACAAAAAGCAGGTTACGCAAACTTTCCTGTTCACCAGAGTACAAATGCGTGATGGATAACGAGACATATTTCACCGTCGGAGGCAATGAATGTCAGCCAAAATATTACTTTAAGTCTTCCAGATACAAAGCACCCGAAGAAACTAAGTTTATCCGAAAGAAAAAGGTTCCAGGAAGATTTTGTTGTGGTTAGCCGTAAGTGAACGTGGCATCAAAGAACCGTTTTTTACAGTTGGTTTAGCTGTGAATGCCCATCTTTATAATGAAAAATGTGTGCCAGCTCTTAGCAACTATATCCAAAAATATACAACTTTAATTAAAATAAGTTATATTACACATATATTTGTTACTTTTAAGTTTGTTCGGATTTCGTTCACCAAACGTTAGTAATTGGATTTTTTAATTACAAATTACAAGTAATTGGAATTTTAGAATTTTGAATTGAAAAATTACAATTATTTATGATTGCGTAATTGGATATGTAATTAATTACAAATTGTAATTGACGTCCCCGGTATAAATATAAAAAATAACCTAGCTTTTTTTTGATTTTTTTAGCTTAAATTTAAACTTCACAAGGCATATCGATATTGCAAATATTTTTACTCGAATATCGGTATCACATAGGTAAACGACGAATCAAATAGTGTATTAAACAACTTACAGCAAAAATGTCCTTAAAACTTCAATAAATTGCAAGAAAGTTTTTTATCTGCAAGTTTGTTAAGAAGAGATTATTTAAGCCTTCTTCAGTTATTTAAGCAGTTCCTCAAGGAAGAATGTTGGGTGCCACTTTATACGGAATCTATACATCGATATTTAGCGAAGTCACCCAAATATTACCCAGGTATTCGAAGTACCATATGCTTCATTTTAAATGTGTACTAATATACCTTTCACACTGAGTACAGACTCGGACTTAGTTAAGCGGTATGTACTGCCTTAAAATTATATTTAAAACAAGTAAAAAAAATGTTGAACCGAATTATGGACTTTTACGATTTACAAAATTTACGACTACTAATTAAGCAATAAATGTTAACAAATTTATTTTTTGGACTTTGATAAGCTTAAAGGTTTTAGAGGAATGTCTGCTTGTTAGTATAATATAAAAAAATAGTGTTTAAGAGTGTAAAACAATTTTAAAAAGCTCTACCACCTATGAAATATAATATAAAAAATATCCTATTTGTTTAAATAGAAAATTAATTGAGACTACTTTGCTGACGACGCATGTAGCGATCCAGAAAATGCATTACATTCTGCTTAATAATAAAGAACTGAAGCCTAAATAATTAATTAATTGATTTTGTAATACATATTTATTTTTATGTAGTTTAATTTGAACCGTGATTTTGACAACACTGACCAAAATGTGCTGTGTTATTTAAATATCCATATATGGAATTATAGTTAATGTGTGATTTATTCTTTTCAGATATTTGGTGTTTTAATAATCTTAACCTGTACAAATGCTCTGTTTGAGTTCGACGTAATTGAAGCTATAAAAATTCCGTGTACATTGGGAATCGTTTTAGGTTCCGTTTTATTTTGTAACAGTATTTTAGGATGTTGTGGTTTTGCAGCCAAATCAATTTACGTTTTATGGACTGTAAGTTTCTAATAAATGAATTTCCTATAATAAAGTAGTTCATTGTCAACATCTCCTTCCAGTACACAACCATAATGTTGCTTTTGCTAATGGGCCAAATAGCTGTGATAATTTTAGAACCAGTTAATTTTAGTTACTTGGCCAATGAAGTTATTAATAGTATGTGGAATTCCGATATGGAAAGCAATTATAAGATGGCGATGTTTGAAATGAAGGTAACAAATATAAAAGATATCGGGCATACACATACATATGCTCAACATTTAGTTAAAAATAAAAATTTATGACGGAGCTACACTGCATAATATACACTCTGGCAAATAAGCCTTAATAACATGGCGTGCAATGCACCCCCTCCCCCCAGAATTTTTATTGCCCTACCAACAATTTTTAAAAATTGTACTATACATATATTATTATATATAAATTAATTATATATATATATATATATATATATATATATATATATATATATATATATATATATATATATATATATATATATATATATATATATATATATATATATATATATATATATATATATATATAACTTACTTTTTATAATATTATTTTCCAACAAAAATAGTTTTACACAGGGCAATTTGAATAAAGTCTTGTAAGTAGTTTTATCAATGCCAGGATTCTTGCCAGCTTTCTTGGTTTTTAAATCAGTTCCTGCCCTTTCAATATCTCTAAGCTCAAACCTTAGGGTAACTGCTGGAATAACAATCACAGGTGGCAGCTCAGCTATATTAGTCGAGACATTTGGAGTAAAAATAATTTTTAAATGGCCAACAAATAGATTACCTTTTTCGGTATCATTTCTTGCCCAGCCCCCTCAAGAAGTTCGTAAGGGAGGCTTACGTACGAGAGGCCTTTTAAGGTTTCTACATGCACACCATAATAAATAATCTGATTGTGGAGTTGAGTCCAGGTCTTCCAGGTAATTTTTTAGAGATGCTACTCTACGAGATTCTAGTAGCTCTCTTAGTCGCTTCGTGCAATCTTTAAGTCTGGTTTTCAGTTGAGGAGATCTATGTAATTGCCATTCTCACGGAAGTTTTCTTTTTTCAGTCAAGATCCGCTCGACATCTACAGAATAAATGTTATTACATCTGCCTAGTTGCCGGGTTACTTTTGCATGTTGAACAGCTGATTTGAGGTTTTGGTCAAAATAAATAAGACTCTGCTCTACGTCTTCTGGTGTTCTTAGTGGGATGTTTCCCGAACAATGCGTACTGAGATATTTTCTATATTTTAACCAGTTTATGCTTGTACTAGTTGGTGTTAATATTTTTTATTGGTTCCATATATAGACAATAGTGGGTGAATGATCCGAGGATAAATCAAGTGAAGCTTCAGCTTTAATCATTTCTCTTGGAATACCCTTAATCATGCCGAAATCAATAACATCCGGTATTTTTTGCTGGTCAGTAGGTCAATAGGTGGGCTGTCCACTCGAGATCACATTTAGATGCAACTTTGAAATTGTGTCAAACAAAATACACCTTTTGGAGTTATTAGACGTGATCCCCAAAACGTATGTTTAGCATTGTACTCGCCTGATGCTATGAAACAGCGACCTACAGGGCCTTGAAAATATCTCTATACTGACTCCTCTGATACTTAAAATCTAGGAGGCGAATAAATTGAAGAAATAATTAAGTTTTGATAAAATTCATCAATGCAGATGTTTGTTGCTTGAAGGTAGTCCTTACAAACATCACACAGTAAATAATGCTTAATTTGAGTCTTTATTAGTATTGCTGAACCACAGCATGCTCTCCCACGGGGGTCTTTAGTGTCATATAATATATAGCCTTGGATTTAAAAAAAGCTATTTGTTTTTAAGTGTGTCTCTGAAACCAACATGACATCAATTTGTTGGTTCTTAAGGAAGTATTCGAGTTCATTTTTGTGTTGGCGCAATCCGTTAGCGTTCCAGAAACATATTTTTAAGCAGTTCAAGATTTGTTACAACATCATAGATTGCATGCGTACCATTTTTTGCATCCTGTTGTTCATAGAGCTCATAAAACTAAAACTATTTTTAAAGAAAAACAAAGATTTTTTAAAATTATAGATATGCTTCCATTTGCCATCGCGGCTGCTCTCATCTCATTTAATGTAATAATCTCCTTTTTTGCTTCCTCCAAATGTTCTCAGTGGGATTGAGATCCGGTGAGCATGCAGGCCAATCTAGAAGTTCTTCGCTAACGGATCACCCTCTTAATATTTGTTATAGCCGTCATAATAATGCGACTTTTGGATCAATTCCAAGGGTCTAACTGTTCCGGAGATGTAATGCGCTGATAGACGGATAGACATTGTAGCGAAAACAACAGGGTCACGATTTTACCCTTTGGATACGGAATCTTAAAAATGATATAAAACAAACATACAAATAATTTTATTGTTTTTATACTTGTTTTTTAATAAGAGCTCTTTTTTAAATTGAATCTATTGATATTTACTATTGATAAGAGTACATTTAAACATTTGGTTTAAATTTGGATTAGTTAGAGAGGTGGGTAAAAGAGTTCTCTGATCCGTATTTTACTAAGCAACATAGGTTCCTTATTACAATATTTATCGCCTATACATACATATATTGAGTCGGTGCAAAAACATTTTTGCTTTTTGTTTACATGATCTCCATTGGAATCCTGGCATAATTGTCACTTTATTTACAAGCAGACGTGCGTAATAAAACTACCTATGCTTAAAAGTCGTCGCACTATGCTAAATGTGTCTTTTATGTTGAACCTTATTATTGGTAATGTTAGATGCGAATTTCTTTTGAGTAATAAATATACTGTTTAATGTTCCGTGACGTAATACTCGTCATTACAAACCTCTTTTTAACCGACTTCAAAAAAGAAGGAGGTTATCAATTCGTCTGTGTGTTGCTTTTTTTTTTGTATGATTGTGCCTTCAGAACTCGGTCATTTCTGAACCGATTTTCAAAATTGCACTATTAGAAAGGTTATGGCTACAGATTGGTCCCATTTTAAAAGAAGTTCAAAAGTTTAAAAATTAAAGGGTGTCCCCATACAACATACATGTTTTTTACGTGTATTATGAACTTTATAGGTCACCAATTTAAAATTAAAAAAAAGTGCGTATCACTGTAGCTCTCAATAACAAAAAGTAATTAAAAAATAAAATTAAAAATTAAAGGGTGACCCCATAGGTGACTTAATTTCACCTTTATTCTCCTATCTTTTGAACCGTTATAGACAAAAACTTGAAAGTTGCACAGAATGTTCGTTACTATGTCTGTTATAATAAGTATAAATATTTAAAATTAGAAATTAAAGGGTGTCCCTTTAGTTGGTTTTTTTTGATATATATATGGCCAAACTTTTGAACCGTTATAGACAGACAGTTGAAATTTACAAAGAACTTTTATTGCTAAGTCCGCTAAAATAACAAGTGTAAAATATGAATTTGGAAATTAAAGGGTGTCCCAATAGTTAATGTAAAAGTAATATATATGGCCAAACTTTTCAACTGTTATAGATAGACAGTTGAAATTTACAAAGATCCTATATTGCTTAGTCCGCTATTACAACAAGTATAAAATTTGGATCTATAAATTAAAGGGTGTCCCCATTATTGATGTAATTTGACCATTATGTCCTTATCTTTGGAACCGTTATAGACAAACACTTGAAAAATAGACAGAATGTTCACTACTATGTCTGGTATAACAACAAGTATAAATATTTAAAATTGGAAATTAAAGGGTGTCCCAATAGTTGATGTAATTTGATGTATATGGACACAAAGTTAAAATTTAAAAAGAATCTGTATGACAAAGTCCTCCTTAAAAAGTATTTATATTAAAATTTGAATTTAAAGGGTGTCCCAATAGGTGACGTCATTTGATATATATGAGCATATCTTTTAAACAGTTATTGATAAACACTTAACAATTAGACAGAATGTCCATTACTATATCTGTTATAATAAGTATAAATATTTAAAGTTATAAATTACAGGGTGTCGCAATAGTTTATGTTATTTGATGTATATGACAAAACTTTTAAACCGTTACAGATAGATGATTGAAATTTACAATGAACCTGTATTGCTACGACCGCTATAACTAGTACAGGGTGGGCCAAAAGAAACCAAGGGGTGTAAAAGTTTAATAACTTTTTTGTTTATTAACTTTTTTTTATTTTTTCTTTCAGATTATATAGACAACACTTGGAATTGTATTATTTAAACCAGAGATCAATTATTTTAACGCAAAGAGCATATCGCCGACATTATTGAAAATTTGATTATGAGTGATGAAGCTCATTTTCATTTGAATGGCTTTGTTAATAAGCAGAACTGTAGGTTCTGGGGTTCTGAAAATCCAAGAGCCATTCATCAACGCCAATTGCACCCCATCAGGTGTACAGTATGGTGTGGGATCACATCTGAAAATGTCATTGGGCCCTACTTCTTCGAGAATGAAGATGGAAGTGCTGTAACCGTAAATGGAGAGCGGTATCGGTTTATGATAGAAAATTTTTTACGTCCTGCTCTTGAAAACAGACCTGGTATGTGGTTTCAGCAGGACGGAGCCACTGCCCATACTGCCCGAGACACAATGGCACTTTTAAGACAAATTTTTGGAGAGCCCTTGGTTTCTTTTGGCCCACCCTGTATAAAATTTGAATTCGGAAATTATAGGGTGTCGCAATAGTTACCGTCTTCAAGAAACATGATTTTAAGTTTGTCTGTTTTGAAGTCGGTTTTTTTTTGCACGAATTATTGAAAAATTGTTTAAAACAAATTATCTCTCTAGATTAATAGTTTGTATAAATTTGTTAATGTGTTTGTAAATGTAAAAGTAATTAATATCATTGTTTTTATAAATTTATATTTTTAATTTGTTCATAAGATTAAGTTAATATGTACATATGTATGTAAATAGTATGTAAGGATTGTATCTATAGACTAATAAATATGTAAATAGTAAAATTGAATAGCATGATACAATATTTTAATTTAATATTTTTCCTAATATATAGTATGAATGCTGTGGCAAATTTGGACCAAAAGATTATAGAGAAGCCGGTTTTACAATACCATTGAGTTGTTATCGTGACAAAAACAACACTTTCGAAACCAATTTATTTTCCGAGGGATGCGTAATCAAAATGTCGGAATTGTATTTAGTTAGTCAAAGAATTGAGGAAATTTCTGACTGGACTCTGCTCAGCCTAGAGGTTTGTAAAATTACTTATTAATTATAGAACCACTTTTATTTTTAAACTCCATTAAAAACTCTATGCAACAGCATAAATAACTGCGAATATTTTTACATATACAGTGGGTGAAAATCAATGAATTTTTTAGACTATACCGTAATTTTAGTTTTTAATAACAACTTCCTCAACAAAATATTACACCCAATCAAATTTTCTTTAAAGAAGGAAACGACGGATGCAAATTATAATAATAAACTAGCTATCCCCGGTGCGATTCGCTACACCGATCCACAAAAAATATAATAAGCACTTAGATGAAAATAATGGGTAATCTTTAACTTGAAAACGCACGCTATTCTCAAATCGAAAATGTTTTAGTTTATATGCAAGGTACGACGCCCACTGTTTACATCCAATCTGTTTTTTGCTAGACTATACATATTAACGCGATAATAATTTTGTAGTTTTTATGGGAGGCACCACTCCCACTATCCTAATCTAGTCTGTATTTTGCTAGACAATGCACATTACTCTGATTGTTACTTGTCCAAAGTTTCAAGACTCTACAGGTTCACGATAATAATTTTTCACTTTATGTAGGAGGTACAACACCCACTGCCCCAATTCAGTTTGTATTTTGGTTGACTATGCGCATTAGCATAGGGGTTACTCGTGCAAAGCTTCAAGGCTTTATATATTGTAGTTCGCCACTACTACAGTTCCCTAGATACAGGATGATAATTTTTCACTTTTCCACCACGCCCACTATTCCAATCCAGTCTATATTTCTCTAAACTATGTATGTTGATAAAGAGGTTACGGGTGCAAAATTTCAAGGCGCTACCTGTTACTGTTACCAAGCCATACGATGATAAAAATTTACTTTGTATGGAGGGTGCCATACCAACGTCGAATATCGAATATTTACCAACCGTATATCTAGTAGCAAACATAAAATTTCAGAAAGATCGGTTAAATGGGTCAATATTGATGTATCTGTCCTGAAAAAACTGGTGGAATCAATGGTCCGTGGTGTCAAATTTGTCAGGATATATAAGAGTAACACAACCTCTTCTTAATATATATAAAACTTTTATTTTTTAACTAAAAAAATATGAGTATCTATTAAATAAAGTTTTTGCACATATAAATATTTTCTATGGAGATTAAAAGCTTTTATTTTTTCCATGTTAAAAAAATTAGATTGTTATAATTTTTTATTATATTTTAATTTCTTTTAACTATAAATTAGAAAAAAGAATATCTTTTCCAAATTTCCATTGCTTCTTTTAATTCAAATTAAAGTTGAAGCATTGCACATATAATTATTTATCTAAGGTACTAGTTCTTACAGATTACTTCCTTTAAAATTTTTAGTTAAGAATTGAAGTCGGTTTTTTTGCAGGAATTATTCTTAAATTCATCTCATATACTTATTATCTTTAATTGATAGATTGTAAACAAAATAAATGAAATGAAACAAAAATATAATATTAATCATAAACTAAATGAAAAAAGTTATGTTTGGTTCATAGTATTTATGTATGAAAAAGTGAATGGGATATAGGTAATATTTTCTTCTGTGTACTGAAATTTGAAATTAAACTTATTTTATAAAAATTAATAATTTTAAATGTTAAAATCAATAAAACGTTAATTAAATTAAAATGTTTTTGGTTTCTTTCTCTTGTCCAAAAGTGAAAATGTCAGTTATATGGTTTTGCATGTTAGCTAACGAAATGAATGTACATTTTTGTTGTAGCGAAATATCGAATTAAAAATTAATAAAAGACCTTAAGTTCAATTAATTAAATTAAAAATAATAAAAACGTAAAATAAATTCTAAAAATGTTCATAATTATTATTTTTATTACAGGGTGCCTCAGCATTTGTGGCTGCTATGCTTGCGATAAGTTTAAAAAATATACAACGACGTAAATTATATCATTAATTTAATGGTCAATGAAGAAAACTGTGGAAATAAATATCATATTTGTAAAAAAAACTTATTGTTATAATATTCTTAAGAAATTTAGTATTGCAATTGTTTTAAGTAAACGTGTAAATAGCATTACATATATGTTTATTTTATATTTATTTAATAGACTTTATAAAAGTGTATTAAGATATGTGAGATCAAGGATAACTTAAAAGTTGTGAGCCAGATTTTCATAATAAATCTGTAACTAGGTTGTTTACAACGAATTAGGCATAAAAATAGGATTTTTGATTAAATAAACTATTATGGCACATATGTATAAATATTTGTATAATTTCTTTACAATTAATGCTTGAAAAGAAAGTTGGCGAAATTCATTTAATACATTTATATGTGTTAATATTAACCATTATAATCGTAGCCAGTTCCATTGAAGATATTTAAAACTTAAAATATATCAAAAATTGGTTTCTTAAAACACTTTCAGCAGATCTCTCCGAAAATAGGACATACACCATTAAAATAAAGCGTGTTCTCGGATTCTGATATTGAAAACTTGTAGCACTCGAAGATAACCAAAAAGAACAGATGCCATTGTAATGAAATTGATAGCATCTTGTACAATATATGCACTCTTTACTGACTTTAAGCGATCCAGTATTCACTTATTGGTACTAAGGGGTTGTCTGGTATGAATTGAATTCTTTGTCGATCTTCAGACCAGAAAGTATTTGCATCAACAATACTTTCGGCTAATTGTCTTGGCAATCTTCATTCATTCAAATGCAAAACTCTATTACTGTAGCAGAAGTGAATCTTCAAAGTTTCAATATAAAGGGAGCTGAGGCCAGTTTCTAGATGAAGCAATTCGGTGTATTCTTAGGTAGGTTTAGTTTTGTTTGACAAAATATCTGAAGAGTTTTACCTTTTCCTCATATTCTCTAAATCTCCATATTGGAAAGCCGTTAAATATTATAGGCATCACTAAAAATTTTGAGTTTGTTGTTGCTAGATATTTTCGGATGATTAAAAAAAGCTTCTGTCGTTTTTATGCCATTTAAAAACAAGTGATTAAAAAGTTATTTTTAATTCTTTTTAGGCATATCAGTAAATTGGGCGGAATCAAAACAATGGGCTTAATACCTCAAAAGCACGAATTATTTATTTCTTAAAGTATCAACCTACATTTGGGGAGTTTCTTACTGTGATTTTTTTTATTTCTTGCTATTGAGCGCAGAAAACTAAAAATAGTAATTAAAAATCTGCCTTTTTATCCATCCAAAAAGTGACAGCGATAAATTTAGCTCGCATTTTATGTTCCTTCAGCTCATGCAAATTAAAACTAGCTATCGCCAGTGCGCTTTGCTACAATAAACACTTTAAAGAAAAGAATGTACAACTCGAAAACGAGAAAACTTTCAGTTTTCATGCAAGGTACGACGCTTACTATTCCCATCCAATCTCTTATTTGCTAGATTATGCGTTATAACTAGAGTATCCATTTTAATTTTATTCGAGCAAATAATTAATCGATTTTGCAAATTTAAATTTTCGTCGATTAATCGATTAAGGTTTTTAAATTACTCAAATAACTCGAATTAATCGCGCATATTTTAAAATTTTTTATCTACAAAAGACAACCATACAAAATTGATTAATAATATATTTTATTAATGGCAACTTGTAAATGATTTTTAAAAAAGTTCTATTGATTTGTTTACAAAATTATTTTCATTTCGTATTTTCATTTCTTCCTCCAATACACAGAGAAAATTTTGAGCATAAATAATATGAACTGATTTCATAGCATAGCTGTTAAGTAATGATTAGTAATCGCAATCATTAGTAATCAGATTACTTGTTTTTTTAAGTAGAAGTAATGATTACAATACGATTACATTCAGTTTTATACGATTAGTAATTGATTACGATTACAAGTAATCAAAAAATAATCAGGATTACTTGCGATTACTGAAAAATAATCAAAAATGAGTTCGACTACTTTAAAAGATTACTTTTGACTATTTTTGATTACTTTTGATTTTTTGTGATTACTTTTGATTATTTTTAAATGAATCTTGTACATTACATTTATTGAAAAAAAAAACTATACAAAGTTAAGTTAGGGTGAATCCGCTAAATAATTGAAAATCTGAATTAAGCAAGTAACATAAATAAATTAATTTCTGCTACAATAAAATGAATAAATAATGAATAATAATTCTCATTTACATAAAATTTGAATTGGCTTTCATTATAACTAATTTTTCAAAAAAATAATCCGACAATGATTGCCGCCTTGGACTGTTTACGATCCCGGCAAACGAAAACAGTCGTTCAACTGGAGCTGAAGATGTTAAGGGTGTGTTAAAATAAATGAATGCTTCCTTGAGCAAAATATAATTTTGCCAAATGTCATCAGCACTTGAGTTATCATTTAAATAACTGAAAAACTGATGTTTTATATTGGATCGTCGGTCAATTTTGGTTTGGTCATTTGAAGATAAACTTGTGTTAATTTCAACATCTGCAAAGTGAAATCTTTAAAGTTGAAAATTCAAAGTAATGCACGCATCAGCTCTTTATTAGCTTCTTTATTTGATAGCCTTATTCTCTTGTTTGTAGAAGGATTAATGTCCGGATCCTCAGTACTGTCGTCTGCGGAAAAATCGCTTCGAAAATATTTTGAGACATTTTCACCTATAATTTAATTTTTTAATTTTATTTATATTGAATTGGAATTTGTACTTCCGTTACCTTTCGGTTTTAGCAGGCAAAAGAACGAGAACAGAAAAAATCAAGACTGACATATATTGAAATGTCAAACTTTTGACAAACAGACTACTATGACTCTCATACCGATTTCGCGAGTCTCCATACTGAAATAATCTTAAGTAATAGTTTGCTTAATTCATATTTTCAATTATCAATTATTTAGCGGATTCACCCGAACTTAACTTTGTACAGTTTTTTTTTTCAATAAATGTAATGTACAAGATTCCTTTAAAAATAATCAAAAGTAATCACAAAAAATCAAAAATAATCAAAAGTAATCAAAAATAGTCAAAAGTAATCAAAAGTAATCTTTTAAAGTAGTCGAACTCATTTTTGATTACTTTTGATTATTTTTGATTATTTTTCAGTAATCGCAAGTAATCCTGATTATTTTTTGATTATTTGTAATCGTAATCAATTAGTAATCAGAAATTGTTGAATAGTGGATTATATAATCATTACGATTATTTTTAAAAATGAATGTAATTGATTACTAATCTTAATCGAAATTTAATAGCTCTGTTTCATAGCTTTTCGGTATTATAAAATATGAATTTGGTTATATCGTTAGTATGCTCGATAATTAAGTTGGAATTTAATTCGTAATTGTTTTGTGACATTAAAACAAAAATATGAGTATTTTGAATATAGTATGATTTTGTCGTTATGCAGAAAAGGTATGGCACATTTTGAACATAACATTTTTCATTATGTGCAAATATTATTTGTTTACATTTGCACTTAAATCACACTTGTGTAAATATGATAGATACTTGGACATGTATGGGATTCTCTTAGTAAGGGGAATTCTGAAACATGCTTTAACGGATACTTAGAGACAGGGCAGTTTACAGTTTATCTATTAAGTAAACTATACACTACATAATTTTAATTATGTATGTAAAAATTTTAAAAACACTCGTCATATTATTTTATTACGAAGTTCATATTCATAAATTGAATAAAAAAATTTGGGAAAAAAGTCATATTTGAGTAAGAAAAAATTCAGGGGTTATACATGTGTTATTTTGTGTCTGTATGATTACTAAATACGTCTAGTTCGAAATTATTCTTAAACGATCAAATAGGATATAAAAATTGGAGATCTTAATAGAGATTAATTTTAGTCGATTTGTCGATTAACCGATATAATTTGTTCGATTTATTTTTTAATCGAAATTTAAAATTTTTCTTACTCAACTAATTAATCGACTTAAAATTTTACGATTAATCGAGCGATGATTGATCGAGTGGATACTCGATTAACACGATAATAATATTATACTTTGTGTATAAGGTATCATTTCCACTATCCTAATCCAATCTGTGTGACTATGCAGGTTAGTCTGAGGGTTACTTGTACAAAGTTTAAAGACTCTATCTATTGAAGATGTTCAGGTAAACGATAATAATTGTTCACTTTGTATGGGAGGCACCACGTCCACTTTTCCAATCTAGCCTGTGTTTCTCTAAAATATGTACATATATTAATAAGTACAACATTTCAAAGATCTACTTATTATAGTTCTCTAGCTAGCTACTTAAAAAGTGGTTGTGAAAATGGGCGTTGTCAATTTTTATTTCCGTAAAAACCTAAGTTGGGTTATGATAAAGATACAAAAAAATCGGTGAAGCCGATCTTAAGTGATGCGATTACCAACGAACGACATTTGATTTTATTTATGTATATGTATGTACATACATACGAACAGTGATGCGGAAGCCGTCATAAACTCGGTTAGTTATATAAATAAAATAAAAAGTTAATAACCCATCAACATTTTAGCATGAATATCGTAATACATACATACATACATATGTATGTATGTACGATATATGTATGTATGTACCTTTCAATATGTAATTGTTATTGCTAAGTATAAAACCAACTAAAATGATTTATAATAATTTAATTTTTTTTAATTAACAGTGTGCTATTACCCCAAATTATAAATTCACTCCGGGGTAAGCTAGTTTCTATGACCATTTCTCTAGTAGTAATCAATTTCAGTGAATTTATAATTTGGGTAAAAGCACGCTATTAAGTAAAAAATAAAAATTTTATTGAATATTTTAAAGTCTCGAAAATTCATAGTTTGATTTGTTAAGCTACGTATACACGACATGTTTTTTACATTTGACATGTCAAATTTCCCACTGTAAAACACAAACATGTCGTGTGGGGCTTTTAAAACATTGCTTCTGCAAAATACATGTGAAAAATCATCTGACAACATTTCATTTAGAGCAAGTTCTATTTTGATCTGACAAACCATCGGACATCAACAGTGTTGCCAAAAACCTTCTTCGTGTGAAAACAATCAACGGCGGTTAACCATTGACGGAAGCATTAGCCGCCTAAAGATAATATTTTAAAAGAGAAAATATCTGAATATAGTTTTAAATAATTTTGTCTATTTGACAACAATTATTTAAATCGTGTATCATCATTTAATGAAAACTTAAATTCTTTACATTTAGAGTAAAAAAAAATTAAAAATGGATAAGTCGTCAGTAATTCTGTAGCGCACACAAAAATAATTCAGGGCGGCAACAAGTTATTTTGCAACCAAACGGCTTAGATAACTGTATAGTGAAAAATCAGACGTAATTGTACATGTGCGTTTGTGACCAAATATAAAAAGTGATCTGTAAAACAACAATTTTGACAGACATACAGAATTACATCTGACCAAAGCGAATTCATACCAGGTGGTGTTGATAGCCCAGCTGATTGTTTTTTGCTCTCGTTTTTTTGCTAATGTCTTGTCAAAAATACATTGTTTCATATCTGCTAATCTAATGTCAAAGTTGTTGTTTTGTTGTAGTTGTTGCTCTACTGCCTACACCTGGTATGAATTCGCCTTGCATCTGACTCACGCAGTTAAAGTGGTTTTACACGGCGTGTTTTTGTCATATGACTTGTCACTTTTCCATGTGTAAATTCTATACACGTCGTGTGAACCCTTTCAAACATAACATGTGTATTTTCCATGTGTACAATACATATGACATTTTTCATTTAAGGTGTGTTTACATTGAGTGTACAAGTTCTATACACGTCGTGTGAACCCTTTCAAACATAACATGTGTATTTTCCATGTGTACAATACATATGACATTTTTCATTTAAGGTGTGTTTACATTGAGTGTACAAGTCATATGTACTGTCAAAATTGCTATCTATATGGAATTTCATGTGTATGTCAAAATCAGTGTTTTACACATGGTTTATAATTTTTGTGTTTAAACGTACACATATTACGTACATATGACATAACCTCCTGTTATTAAAAACAAAAATCAAATATTAAAAAAAGCTGGTCTTCAAACTGTAGTTTAGATGGATTATTTTTTTAAATTATTAGTCTATATAATAAAACTAATAATATTAGCTTTATTGGGACTTGCTGTAATAAGTTAGCCAATTTTGCATATTTTTGCCGCCATTTCATTTCATTAGAAACCCGCTAGTGATGTCAACTATGCAAAGAACTACCATTTTGTGTTATCATTTGGGAGCTTCTACAACAGTACAGAATTCAATTTGTAAGAGAGAAATTATATAAAAACAAAAAATAATTATAATAAATAATACAATAAGTATTAATTAATATCATTTGAACTATATCAGCAACAATTAAATTAATAATTTTGTTGATGTTAATGTCAATTTATTTTCGCTCCTTTTTATTAGGAATAAAATATTTTTTATCCTAATTCTTATGACAATAGAAAAGAATTAAATTTCTTTAAAAAGCCGTTGCTTTTAAAAATAAAAGAAAGAACTCCATTTTATTTTATTTAATAATTTGCATTTGAATGGCGTTAAAACAATCACAAGCCGTAATAGACTTATTATTTTGTGGTCTTATTCCATGTAAGTTTAATAAGGTTTTGGTATGCGCCAATGTAGTTGTTGTTAAATAATTAAATTTTAAAGTAAAAAGTGGAAAAAGAAAGAAAGAAATTACAATACTTATATTTCCTAGGTTACATAGCGTAGATTTTTCACCATAGTTGCAGTATGATTGCTAAATTCTGATAAGGCTAATGATATATTGCAATATAAAAAATAGAACTATTCAACATGGATTAAAAACATAAAATTTTGTTAATTTGTAATAAGATTTAGGTTTTATTCATTTTATTTTTTTTTCGCAAAATGGAATTCTCTCATTTTCAAAAGCAACGGCTCAATTAAGTGATTTGCAGCAGTTTCGTTACCCACAATACCTCAATAGCATTTTTTTTGTCCTACAGTCCAAAGTTGTTAATTAGGTAATATTATAGTTTACACAGTTACCGTCTTAAAAAAGATTTGAAAAATAATGCAATATAGTAAAGTAAAATTTTAATTTAATTCAGTCTTTCGTAGTACCAGTAATATAGATAAGCACAGCTTGCCTTTCATCACTATACATTTATGAAATTGTGTTTTCAACTTCTATTAAAATTGAGTCATTCGTATAAAAATGTCTTTTATACCCTCCTGGCTCTAGTTTTGAAAAGACATATCCCAATTGACCCACAAAAAATAAAGATCTGTCTATGTTTTAATTATCACTAAATTCGATTTGGCCGTGATTGACGTACAAATAATCAAATTTGCAAATAGATATATGATATACATATGTATCTATATTATATTACATAACATTATTATTAATATCACCTATGAGTTATCGATATATATCTTCGAACATTAAGTTACTAACAAAAGTTAGAATAAAGATATTGGTTAATTTTAAACTCCTTAAATTCATGATAAAAATGTATAAGCGGAATTTTTGAAAATAAAAGTGAACATCACTGAAAACAGCTGTTGTCATATAGTTTTACACATCAAATAGAGCGTGTTTTAAATAAAAAACTAACACATGTTATTGCACATAGGTAAATAACATATGTTATGTTTCAAGAGGTTTACACTATATGTATAGTTTTACATATGGAAAATTTGACATTCCATATGACTTGTACACTCAATCTAAACACACCTTTAGAACGTGTTCTATTTTGATGTGACAAAGCATCTGACATCCTGTAATGCCAACTTGATATTTTGTTACTTTATGATTTTTGTGGTACCAAAAGCGCTAAAAATGTGGTAAAAGCACAAGGTTTGCATCTTTGCATCAGCTGTGGTTGCAAATAAAAACTGTGTGGCGGCAAAATTATATATTGTAGGTTATGTCACATTACATGTTACACATGTACGTTTGAAAGCAAAAATTAAAAACGTATGTAATATGGTTCTTTTGACAAACACATGAAATTACATATGGATTATCAAACTGACAGGACATATGACCAATACACGCCGTGTAAAACCATCTTTAAGAAGTCATATGTAAAAAACATGTCGTATATGGGTAGCTTTAGAACAAAAACCAAGGACCGGAAAAAGTTTTTTTTTCGTTTTGTACAAAAATATTTATTATTGAGGATGAAAAAATATTTTAAACTGTAGGACAACAATATATAAGACATAAAAGATATTTAAATATGTGGCAACCTGGCTGAAGTAGCAGGCGGCGAGAATAATGAGTTGATATAATTTTAATGTTTTTTTAGGTTTTGACGAATTAATAAATTAATAATAAATTAATAAAAATAAAAAGTTTAAATATAAATAATTAAATTGAATTAATTTTGTAAAACTGGAAGAATTTATAGGCTGATACATTGGCGACGAGGTAAATATGAAAAAAAAAAAATAAAATAAAAGCTAGCGTTTGCACGCTTTAAAGAAAATCATTGAAAAGAAGGAAAAGAAGGAAAAGAAGACAAATTGATTTACGTAAATGATTTCATTATTGATTTCAGATTGCCAGTTAGGCAAATATATTCTGTGTTTTAGTTCAAGGAACTAGAATAAGAACAAGCACGAGTGAGGTGTGCAGAATCTGTTTTCCAATTTGGAAAATCCATTTGGAATAAGATCTGGGCCAGTGGGGCAGACGAAGTACAAATTAAAATACAAGACAATCAGTTGTAGGTTGAAATATTATGTCGAACTGACACTGAATGTATTAACACAGTTTATTTGTTTAGGAAAGAGGAACGTTGATTCCCAAAATGAATGAGACAAATGGTATTAGGCCATTTCTTTGTGAAGTGATTGATAAATCGCTAATTCGTATTGAGTGGGAAAAGTGGCTACGAGCATTTACTTTCTACATTCAGGCAGAAGAAATATCAGATTCTGTCAAGAAGAAGAATAAGCTCTTGCATTATGGAGGAACTCAATTGCAGGAAGTGGCATATAACATTCCAGGTGCACTTATTTGTGGGGAAAAAGAAGATGCTTATGAAACATTAGTTGACAAATTAAATGACTATTTTTCCCCAGAAAGAAACACAACATTTGAGAGGCATTTGTTTCGATCGCTTAAGGCAGAACATGGTGAAACCTTTAATAAATTCTTATTAAGGACGCGACAACAGGCTTCGAGGTGTGTATTTGGTCAAACGAAGGATGATATTCTGGAAATCAGTATTAAAGACAAACTTATTGATTCCTGGGCATCTGCGGATTTGAAAAAGAGGTTATTGGAAAAAGAGCACTCCTTGAAAGAAATTATTGAAATTTGTCAAGTCCATGAGCAAATTAATGTCCAATCAAAATCAATGGAGGCTCCAAATACAACTGTTGAAATCAATAGAATTGCAAATAACTGCGAATGTTTTAGATGCGGACAAAAAAAGATTGTCCAGGCAGGAAAGTGAAATGCAACAAATGTAGCTTGTTGGGACACTTTGCCCGGAAATGCCGTACTGGCTCAAACAAACGGAAATTTTCTACATTCGATAGCAGAAATCCGAAGCGTCGAGATTTTGGTTATTCCAAGATAAGATATATTGATGGTCAATCCAATTCAAATGATGACTGCTGTTTTAAAATATTTGATAACGGAGAATCTGCGATTGAGATAATACCGTGTTTTGTAGGCGGTAGAAAGATAAGTATGTTGATAGATTCGGGATCAAAATACAACCTCCTTTGTGAAGATGATTGGAATTTATTGAATACCGGGAAAGCAGTCATGTGGAATACTCGATTTAAATCAGATCACCAATTTAAAGCATACGCTGGTAATGTGGCACTTACGATAAAAGCAGTTTTTGAAGCTGTTATTGGGATTGAGAGAAGTTCTAATTTAATTTCAACATTTTATGTTATTGAGCGTGGCGAGCAATCATTGCTGGGTAAAGATACTGCCATTAAACTGGGTGTATTGAAGTTGGGTATAGGCATAAACCAGGTGGAGAAATTGGAACCTTTCAGTAAAATTGCTGGAATTAAAGTAAGCTTATCTGTTGATACCTCCGTTAAACCTATTCAACAACCGTTGCGTAGATTGCCAGTTGCTATTGAGGATAAGGTTGAAGCGAAACTAAATGAGGCATTAGCTCTGGACATAATTGAACCGGTTGTTGGGCCGAGCGCTTGGATATCTCCAGTGGTCGTTGTCTTCAAAGGAAACGGAGACATTCGGATTTGTATTGATATGAGACGTGCGAATACGGCAATTTTAAGGGAAAATTATCCCCTGCCAACTTTCGAAAGTTTTATGACGAGATTGCAAGGAGCTAAATTCTTTTCAAAGCTTGATCTTAAAAATGCCTATCATCAATTGGAGCTTGAAGAGGAAAGCCGGTATACAACAACATTTATAACTTTAAAAGGCTTATTTAGATATAAAAGACTGTTATTTGGCGTGAATTCAGCTCCGGAGATATTCCAGAAGGCTATGGAAAATATTTTGGCTCCATGTAAAAATGCATTAAACTATTTGGATGACATATTAGTTTTCGGCGCAACTGAAAAGGAACATGATAAATACTTGGAAGATGTTCTTACCACATTTAAAGACTTTAATGTAGCCATAAATATGGACAAATGTTTATGGAAGGTACAAAATTTAAAATTTTTAGGCCATATTCTATCACCAGATGGCATAAGCGCCGACCCGAACAAAATCGATAGTGTTTTAAATTTTCGAGCTCCAAACACCCGTGAGGAAACTCGAAGTTTTCTAGGTCTGATAACCTATTTAGGTAAATTTATACCAGATCTAAGTGATCTAGTTGAACCCTTGAGAACGACTATAAAAGCGAATGAAAAATTTGTATGGTCCACAAAACAGAATGATGCATTTGTAAAGCTCAAGGAAAAGTTGGAGGAGCTTCCAACACTAACTTATTTTTCACCAAACCGTCGAACACGATTGATTGCTGATGCAAGCCCTGTAGCTTTGGGAGCGGTCCTCATCAAATTCACTGAACATACTCCGTATGTTGTGTCTTTTGCCAGTAAAGCACTTTCTGAAGTTGAACGTCGCTACTCACAAACGGAAAAAGAGAGTCTCGCTCTGGTGTGGGCTGTAGAAAGGTTCTACTACTACTTAGCAGGGATTGAATTTGAGCTAGAAACAGACCACAAGCCCCTTGAAGCTATTTTTAAGCCAACATCGAAGCCGCCGGCTCGTATCGAACGTTGGGTGTTACGACTGCAGTCGTTTAACTACAAAGTTATTTACAAAGCAGGAAAGCAAAATATTGCAGACTCGCTATCCAACAATATATAAGACATAAAAGATATTTAAATAAATATCCGTCAAGTTAAAAAAAATAAATTTTTCAAAATAAGTTTTCTTAGGAAAAAAAATTAAATAAACGTTTGTTTTTGTCTTTCTTGTGATGGTGTTTCAAATTTTTATAAAATACAAAAAATAAAAATTTTAATTTTCAAATAAAATGGTGTATTTTAAGCAGTATAATATAGAATCCTATTTATCTCTCGCCACAACAGGTTCCGGAAAATATTTGTTGTACAATAGAGTCCTTAAAGCACACATGCGTAACGTGAAACGTCATTATTATTTAGTTCACAAATACATTTATTTGATGAAGAAAGCGTTTCTTTAGAATTTGCAAAGTCACCTTTAGAGAAACCAAAAGTTTAAAGCGTTATGTAAAACGTGGATATAGAAAATAAAAAAAAAAAATGTATCGTAACAGAAATACACATGCTACTCCGAATTTTTGATAAAGAATCAATTAAAATACATTTTTCAATTGAAAGATTTAAAAAAAGAAATATACATATAAAACGTTTTTTAATTATTTTACAAAATTATTTTGTACTTTAAAAGTAAATATCTTTTGAATTTTTATTGTTTTGTTTTTGAATTGAGTATAAAAGTTTTAATATATTGTACGCATGTTTTTTTATTTTTTCAATGAAAACTTGAAGTTTTAAGTTTTTGGTTTTTAATTTCTGATGCCTCATAAAAACTCAATGTGGCCTAAAATACGTTATTATTCAAACCTTCTTCCGTTAAAATAATATTAAGTTCTGTATAAAAAGTAATGGCAATCAAAGCAAGTTGTGTGGTATGTTCAGTCATTTACAGAGTTGCTTTCTTAAGTACTATTATATTGTTGGTCCACTTTAAACCAACCAATTGTTTATTTCATTTATTATTATTATTAATTTTTTATTGAGTAAATACATATGTTTTCCAGTTTTTTGCGGTTGTTATTATTATAATAGTTTAAATAGATGTTTAAGACAACAATTGAAACAACAACTAATTTCATATAATTTGCATTTGAAATGTTTAACAATACAAAATAAATAAAAAGGTGTTGCAAATGTTTAAAACAAAATAAACAAAAAGTGAGCTGTTGTTACACAAAAGACCCATGAGCAAACTTCGTGAGTAGAACGGCCACTTGTACAAAGTGGAGTAGCCAAACCAATAGTACAACAAGAGCAATGGTCTATAAGTTAACAACGTCAAGAGAAAAGGCCCACATTCGGCAGTAAGCGGTCAAAGCAAAGACATCTTGATCACGTCTGATTGTTGTTTTTTAATTCAGTTTCATTGTTTTTTTAACGATCTACCCACCGTCTTGAACATTAACGGCATAATATCTTACCACGTTCGGTTTGTTAGCTGGTCGGTTTAGTGAAGTAAACAAGAAGTGAAAAAAGAAAAACATAAACCAAAATAAAGCTGACAAGAAGTTTGTTTACACGTAACATAATGGGTTTGCGATTTCAAAAATTAAAGAAGTTGTGGCTTTTGTATCTGTTCCTGTTATTTTTTGCATTCTTTATGTTTGCTTTCAGCATTAACTTGTATATTACCAGCATGCAGCCTACACCTGGCCAGGAAAGACTGTAAGTTAGATCATAGATGGTTAATATATTCATAAAATTGTAATTTTATTTTATGGGTTATTAAGATAAGGAAGTAGAGAAGGGTTTTAGTTTATGGTAGTAGACTTTTTGGTTGGCAGCGGATATAGAGACGTCCCTCACAGTTGACTGAGCATCTAACTGTAATAAATAATATACGAAGAAATCAGCTTTGCAATAAAATTTAAATTACGTTTATATATAATTCCAAAAGAACAAAGTATTTAACAAATAAACAAAATTTATTTTGAAAACAAAACAATTGATAATCCATCAGCCTTGTCCGAAATTCAACCCAAAAATGTTGAATTTTCATAAATAGCATGAAGGTTTAAAAAGCAAAAATATTTAATATTTTTCTCATTAAAGACTATTTTTTTGCTGTTGAATTATAAATTTGTTGAATAAGTGATAACAAAAATAATTATTGTTTTATGTTGGATTTAAGCATTGCTCATAAATAGGTATGTCAGCTTTTTCTAAATTCATTAATTTCTTTTATCCATTTATATTTTGACATTTATAAGTAACATTAGCAAAAAAAAAACACTTTATTAGGAGCTAAATTATCACTTAACAAATGAACTTTGACAATCATTCATTTTTAATAAAAAAAATTATGTTTAATTTGAAGTTTCGAAACTTTTTATAAAACCAAATTGAAACCGTATGCTCCACCGAAAGACAAAGAATAAAAGAAGCCTTAATTGAAGAGAATTTACTGAAACGTCGTAGAATGGTATATGGCCAATTTATAAGTATCACAGAAAGTAAAAAATATATTTTTATTTGTATAATTATAATTGAATTTAATAATAAATTCTCTGAAATTGATTGTTACGGGGAAAGATAGTTTTTGAATCTAAAAGCATAATTCAGTTCATTAACAAAGCATATCTATATAAAGTACATGCAGTTCTACAACAAATACAATATTACAAAAACCACAGGAATTTTGTTTGTGTAAAATTCGTTCTTAAAAGTCAAAAACAGCTTACTAAACTGGTATGTATATAAATTGAAATAAAAACAAACACAATGGCGCTTTAAAAATTATAACAAATTTTGACATTTCAGAACAATAATAAGTATTCACAGCTGTGGACTTGCATGTACTTTATATAGATATACTTTGTTCATTAAGAAAAAAAAAAAAAAAACACAAAAACAAAGTAAGCAATAAATCTATTGTTTTATTTTTCAAGACTATAATCCAGGAAAACATATATATTTAGTTATAAGGTTAATTTGTGGTTATAAGTTTATTTCATAAAAGTCACATATGAGTTATTTTAGATTTTTAATTTTTTTTTTTTTCTTCGAGCAGAAATGAAATTCATGGAGTCCTCCAAAAGGAATTATTTTTAATCCTCATGTAGGTATTAAAAAAACTTACTCCTTATTCACAATGTCGTAAGAATTTGTTCTTTCATACAATTACGTTTAAATCAAAAACCAATTCAAAAATATTTTTGAATTGTTTCTGTTTTGAATAAGTTTTGGGATTTAATTGCATTTCCCGGACTTTCCGGGAAAAATCAGTTCCTAAAGAAATTAAGTTTATTTACTAAAATGGTATGTAAATATTATTAATAAAAATTATTATTTATTTCTCATTACGCATAATTCCTTTTTTTTTAAATTTATTATCTTATAGTAATCCAAACAGATTACTATTGGAAAGCATATCCATATAGCATATAGCTATTTCACTGGTGCTTACCCAGATCGTCAGTGGACTTTTTTAAATTTTCTGAATAAAAACTCAGATTCTTACGCTCAAAATTTAATAAACCCAATGAGAAGTTTATTAAATTTAGAAATCAAGAAAAAAAAAATCCAAAATTTCTAAACAAAAAACATAGTAACCATTTCAAATTTAAAAAATTAAAAAACTTCACTTTTCTTTTTCTTTCTATTTTCTACATTAAGGGTTTCCATTGGATACCATTCATAATGTATCAAAAGGCTTTAAAAATCTATAAATTTGTATGTACATATGTACATATGTATATGCCACATTCGTTGATATGTTGCAATATTTAATAATTAAAAAGTGGTTTTGTATGTATTCGATTTAGTGAAACCAAACTGAATCTATAGAAGCTAAAACCATTCCGATCGGAATGATAACTACGGAATCATTTCAATTCCGAACGGAATTTGTGACATGCTTTTTTGAAAAACAATAAAAATATTTGTGTTGTCAAGGTCAAAAATATTTAACAAAATTGTCCGAAATATCTTTAATTACGGCAGCAAATTGATAAATTATGTCGCAGAGTTTTAATAAAAAGATGTCCTGAATTGTTTAAAGGACTAGAAAATGCTTAAAATTGAATTGAATATGGTTTCATTTCGAATTTTTTTTTGTTTTACGTTTTCTATAAAAGCTAAGTACGGAATCAATTCCACTTCTGAACGGAATTTAGCTCTGTGACATGGCTGATTAATAGAAATTATGTATATACTAAATGGTTTATTAGCATCATCATCGTAGCATCGACATCGTAGCATCGTCGGGAAATAAAAATAGCTTTATAATATTTAATTGAATAAAAAAATTCACAAACAAATTTTAACATAAAAAAAATTTTAATTTAAAGAATTTATTTCAATTTCATAATTATAATAATAAATTTCAATTTCAACTTAGCCTAAAGATTCTCAAAAAGATGTTAACAACAACCAAAATATCAAAAATCATACAACCATATACTATAACAAATATTCTAATTTATGCAAAAATGGGGATTTACTAAAATATCGAAGTTTCACAATAAATAAAAATATGTTAAAAATAAAGTGATTTCATACAATATTTATTTGTGACTCCAAATATGTTATATATATTATGGATTATGAAGTCAATTTAACGATGTTTGAATTGACGGGTTAAAATGGACTTTTGAGGACCCTTAATAATTTAAAAAAAATTGTAAATATAACAATCTGTCAGATATTTTTTGCTATTAAAATAATTTTAAAAAAATCAGTTAACATATAACAGATACATGGGAAATAAAAGTGAATGCTACTATTTTCCTCGCACGTTTCCCTTATTGATGTTGTTTTCGTTATTTTTTTTTTTTACAAAAAAGCTTGAAATTGTAAAAATCGAAAGAAAGTAGAAATTTTAGCAAAGTATTACATGCAAAGTATTGCATCAAAATTTTTAACTAATATATATAAATATTTCCCAACACTGTCAATTGCAATAAAATACACTGTAATTACCTATAAAATCAATAATAAATATCCTAATAATTACTATCGTAACAAATCTAATTTCATAAAAAAGTCACATTTTACCAAAGTATTACCGAAATTGCAATTACAATAAAAAATCTAATCCAAAATCTTAATTTAATACAAAATCTAAATTTAACCAAAACATAATTTCAGCTACGTCTATGTAAAATTTAATCCAGCTATTCCGCTTGTTGAAAATAAGCAAAGCAGCGGTACATACATATGTGATAGAGTGTAGAGTGCCTTTCTTGGTTTTCTTCTTTTTGTTTTATAATGCCAAAATTGAGAAAAAAAGGCTTAAAATTTTACTATAAATTAAAAAAAACTACCAGCAAATTGAAAATCGATTTTTTTAAATTAAAAGGTGTCTTGATGGTGATGCCATTTATATGACCTTTTTTTGAACCATAATAGGTAGACTTTAGAAATTTTGATAAAAAGTGTATTATGTACTATGGTCGATATAACAACACTACTAAGAATTAATTTCATTTAGAGAATTTCAACTATATTACTCAACATTTTAAAAGTAACAAGCGGACATGTAAAATAAATGCAAGTAAGACTTAATAAAAGAATCTTGTACTTTTGAAGTTATACATAGTATCGAACCATACTTGTGTGAGTCTGATTTGCACTTGACTGAATTATTTGTGTTTGACTTTCTGCATTACACATCAACTGAATTTATGTGAGCGTACTTAAAAGAATATACGAACCTTATTCCACTGATTTATAAATTTTAAAATGTAACCGCCGTATTTCTCTAAAATCTTAAAAAATCTTTTTTTTATTTTGATATATATCATTTATATTATTATTTTTTAAAGTCTCTAATGTAACACATTTGACCATTTCGGGTATTAAATGCTTTAGGATGTTAAATAGTTTCACGGAGAAAGTTGTATTCCGAAGATAAAAAGTCAAGCTATTTTAGATAAAAAGTCGAGCTATGAACTATTATATAAATTAGTGTAGTGTTGTGTATGTAGCGGATCTTTTACAAGAATAAAAGTACAATAAAATTGTTTTGCAATAAAAGTGTTTGAAACAAAAATTTAAAAATGACAAGTATGCACTTAAAACATCAAAAATATGGATTTATTAGCAAAATATGTTTTCAACACAAAAATTTGCAACATTAAGCAATAACGGTTGTGATGCTTCAAAAGAATGTGCAAATATTTTTGATTTTGAAGTCAAATAAATCAGGATTGGAAAATTGACTTTAATTGTACCTTGCAAAATATTTTCATTCATTAAAAAGAAACCGATTGATTTTTTACCTTGAATTTTTGTCATTAGCTAAAAATAGCGTTCTAAGATTTAATTAATATTGTATTTAGATACTTCCTGAGTAGTATAATGCGATAATCACACACAGCTTTATTTACGTAAAGATTACTGCCAACATTCGTAGACTAACAGCACCCAAAAATCAAAGTATTTTGTAGATTATCACTCTTAGCCTACAAGCAGCAAATCACGGTAACCATCAGAGTCGCATCGCTTGAGCTCATGTGCTGATTGATAAAAGCTAATACTGCAAAACATTCTGATATACTATATAGTAAAATCTTGATTTATATTTTTTACAATGCCCAAATAAAGTTATTTTAAAATATTAAAAATCAGAAAAAAAAGAGTGGAAAACATTTTTAAATTGTGCAATTGTGCTAAATTGTTCATTAGTGTACTATTGTAAATTTTTTGTTTAACACATAAAGTTATATTAAAGTAAACAAAAGAGTTTTTATGACGGACGTAGCTGTCTAGAAAATGTGCATTTCGCTCTGCTGGTGTCTAATAATTAAATTTTCCCAATGTTTCTTTTTCTTTAATATTATCACCTAATTTGTAATTTAAATTATTCTTTCTTGGATAAAATAAAACCAACTTAAGCTTGACTATAAATTTCATATGTATGTAAAATAAATAGTTCGATTAATAAAATTTCAAATTTTCAGAAGTAAACAAACAAAGTTATATTGAACCAAATTTACCACCTCTGATCCACATTAAGGCTTTTTGTTGTTATTTAATTTTAAGAATTAAATTTGTTGTTGGATTTTTTCAAGAGTAAGATATTTAAAATGTGTTAAATTTGGTTTCATGTTTTAAAACTTGTATGATCATAGTCCAGTAAGCAATTTAAACTTGATTTATATTTATGTAAATCTTGGTAAATAGTGATTTTATAAAAATCAAAAAGAAACAATATGATTTTTAATTAATAATTTCTTTAACCTTGATCGAAAAGATTTGCCTTTTAAATACATACTTTTCTTGCCCATTTTTTTAGTCAAATTTATTAGAAAGTAATTTTGTTCTTCTAATAATAGTTTAACCTACCAGTCAAATGCGATTACTTGCAAAAAATTGAAATATAAATGCAAAGTGGTTCTAATCTTAGTGCAAAGTGGTTCTAATCTTAGGATTGTATATTTTTGTCTTGGCTTGGAAAAAGACTCTTAAAATACTGCAGTATTTAACTGTAACGTTGTCGTTAATTTTGTAAATTTAAGAAAACTCCCTTTCCGATGATACTCAAATTTCATCTGTCGACAAATAATTTCATAAGGTATGTCCTACTAAGAACAATTTATGTACAAAAACACGAGTAATATTGTTAGTACGAAATTCGATAGCGCTTCTAGTGGACAGCATCACTGTACACTGTATGGACGTATATCGGAATGTATGGGTATATCGGGACCTGAACTGTCTTCGGAATCTGACACTGACTAGCCTAATAGGTTTTGTGAAAAGCTAAGGATACTGGAGTACTTTTGCGATTTAAAAGGTTAACCATTTTGCCAGTGTTAGAACGACACTAAAAGTGAAACCAGGCAATGCCGGGTTCACTTTTAAAAAAAATTTATAATGTTTAAATGAAACCAATTTGCAAAATATTAATATTAAACACTAAGTAACGTTTGAGCTACTTGAACGAATTGAGTTGCAACGAACACTTGTTTCGTAAATGTTTGCACATTTTTCTCATTGTAAGTCATATTCTTCGTTTTTCTTCAATTTTTTCCTCTACTCTTCGAAACATAAAAAGTATTTTAAATTTGCATAATAAAACAGTTAAGGTGTTTTCTAGTTTGGTTAAATAGTGATATTTTTCTAGCACCTGATTCATCTTACATTGAGCGAAGTTTACGTTTGGACATTGTGTTTATTGTTCTACTGCAACATCTTTAATTCTTTATGTCTTATGATTTTTTCAATTTTTAACAATTGTTGATTTACCTCTCGGTACTTCGTTTTCGTAAGGTTATTTATTCATACATATTTGTTGTACTTCTAATAAATAATAAAAGAACATCGTAACTGAAAAAAAAACGATAGTGTAGAATTAATTCAATTATTTTTCATTTTAGGGAAAAATGTAATAAAATGCTCTTCGTTAGAGCCAGGTGTAGTAAATCTTCTGTAAATTTTTCTGTAATAAAATTAAAATATGCTCTTCTTGAGTTGTGACGTTTTTCTAGTAAATAAGCTACATATATGACGGTCTTTATTTGTTTTGTTTAATTTATTTACACATGTATTTATTTGTTTGGAATTTTATTTATTTAACTGGTTTCTCGTTTTGCAGACAACCGAAGCCACCGCCAAAAAGACGATCAATTTGGCCTATAAAAAATGTTGTCGCGCATTATATAGGCAAGGGAAATATATTTGGAAATATGACAGCTGGTAAGTACAAACGATTTTTTTAAATTATTTAAATCATTATTTAAAAAACTATTTTAATACTAAAACTCTTACTGGATAAAAATTGTAATACTTTATTTTAATAAATATTAACTAAATTACTAATTTTAATTTTAATTAAATCAGTAATTATGCATTTCATACATAAAAAAATTAATGAAAAAATACCCAAATAAAGAAGAAGAACTTGTTTAACACATAAACTGCTTCCACCAACATAAGCTTAGTTCGGGTATTTTTAAATATCTAATAATTAAACAGATATTAATAGACATAATCATAAATATAAATACAAAAGAATACGTAGATACATGATGTTAGAACAGGTTACATTTGCACCGTTAAGTTGTGACAATGACATTTTGTATTACATTAGACTTTCATGAACTTGCGTTCAAATAATAAATTTAAATAACTTAAAGTGTATAATTGTGAAAAAGTTAATAATTTTTTATTTATTCTTATTCTATTACTACTTTAAAAGTGTGAGTATTTTAACAATACACCTAATTCTTTTTTTACACGGTAGATTGGTTCCAGAAAAATCCATGAAAAAAACCGTGTAAAAAAAGACATTGATCATATACAAAAATACGTGATTGGTTCCTTATCTCTAAAACCTATTAAAATAGTGAAAAACGAGAATTTTTTAAGAACAAGAACTCATGTTTATTTTTACACATATCGCTCCTTTATTGCAACGTAGTCATATCTCAAAAAAAAAATCAAACTTAGGAAAACGCAATTTAAGTTTTAAAAGCGTATGTTAATATATGAAAGGTCATACTGACATTTTTCGCTATAATATCGGTTCAGATTGAAATATAAGGCAACATTTTTTTTACATATAAAAAATCTATCAAGGAGTTATTTTGCTTAAGTAACTTCAATTTTTTGATTTGAGGAGCGATATGTATATGCATGTACATATAATGTGTACTTACACCGTTTATTTACATCTTTAGTGTATGATGAAGATTTAACAGATAGTTTCGTTCCAGAAATCAACAATTGCCTAATTTAATTTCAATTTTTTTATAGTTCTTACTGTGACTTCGTTTAAACCGAACATTTTCCCAAGAAATATTGTCCATCGAAGGCGATCAAAAATTTCAATTTTGTTTTGTAAAGAAATGGCTTTACGTTACAGTTTTTTATTTGAAATTTTCGACGTCTTCCTTTAGAGATGTATTGATAGTTCACAAAATATTAACAAATTTTAATTGCTCTAACAAGTAAAAATGCTCGTATGCACAAACAGGGAATTCCTCAAAATTTTTAATATGAAAATATTTCGCAAAACTTTAATTGTACAAATAAAATCTAGGCCCAAATGATTTTGAATCGTGCCAAATGGAATAAAATCGAATAAAAAAATATTTTTTTTATTTTCAAACCGTGTTGAATCAAAACCGTGTAAAAAAGACCGTGTAAAAACAGAATTGGGTGTATATTAAAAAAAAGCTAAAGCACACCTTCATAGATGGACTAAGTATTTTGCGTATTTACTGATGTTTGCACACATGCCCAAAAAGCTTCTGTCATCAATATCTCTAAATAAACCATAAAATGTGTTTGTTTGTCGGAATGCTATAACTGCCTGCATAATTGTGCCCGCAGATCTCTGTCATTTCTGACCCGATTTATAATTTTGGTCCCATTATAAAAAAAAAATCATAATTTTAAACAATATACATCGTTTTTAAGTGTTTTGAATCGTAAGGGTGCGTACAGAGTGGCCGCTTGTTGCCGCGCCGAGCCGACTGACGCTTATTGCGGGAACCAACGCGAGAAAACTGGTACTATACAAATTAGTACAAATATGCACGAACAGCGAAAATGCGTTAATAAGTAAAAGCATACAAACATACATAAAACACAAATAATAGATAAAATATTAGCGCTGATTCTCGCATCCTCTATGCACACTCAAACTTGTTTCTCGTATGAACAAGTTCTCGCAATAAGCGTCAGTCGGCTCGGTTCGGCAACAAGCGGCCGCTCTGTACGCACCCCAAAGGGCTCTTAATAACGAAAAGTAATAAAAAAATAAACTTAAAGATTGAAGCGTGTCTCCATAGGTGACGTTGTTTAGCGAAGCACACCGCGGATCGCTAGTATATTATAAAGGTAAGCGTAAAATGTGCTTGCGGCAACAAGTCAGAATCGAGTCCTCATACGATCGAGAGAGTTATGTAGTATCTTCTTTCTACCATCCATGAGAAGGATCCGATGTTTACCTTTATAACGTACTTTTAAATAGATAAGGGCTAGAAGTTTCGCCCTCTAGAAATTTATTGTGAAATGTTCTGGAAAATCGTAACAATGGGTAGACCCATTGTCCCATCTAGGATTTTTGAATGACATTTTTTACCTCTTAAATTTGGAAGTTTATCCGTTTATTCTAATTACCCACAATCTCATATTAAAGCTCTGAGGAAAACCTTCTCTCCCGACTAGTTAAAGTGAAGTAATTTGAACGGTCGAAAGTTTATACTTAATGAAGATGATTTGTTAAGCTCACCTTAACCAATGAAGCTGAAGTTCCGAACACCATACACGACCATAAATTTCATTTGTAAAAATGGCTAAAGGATGTGATGGCTTCTACCTTTACTATGATAAAAATTATGAATTTTTAGGTGAAGTTAGAGGTATACGAGAATGAAGGATAATCGATTAAGTTGCTTATGTATACTTTGGGGATGAAAACAAACTTACATTTTATCAGTATGATGGGAGAGTTTAAGTAGTAGCAAATTACATCTGAATATAAATAATCCGAAATGTAAACGACGCCATCGACTTTGTTGTAAGTCATACAAAAACTCCTAACGATTTCTACGATGATATAGAGACAAATGTTGAAAAACTTTTTAATTTTGCCTACAAGCGTTGACTTCGAAGGTTGATTTAATTTGATGCATACATTGACAACAAAATTAGATCCAGGCTATCATATGACACACTAGATGCACTTTAATTTTTCTAAGAAGTTTTTGTTTTTTAAATTGATATTAATTTCAGTACAAACATAATTCCAAGTTAAAAACTGTACTCTAAAAATTGATATTACTCGTATTACTATCAGTTTATGGGTAGCGGTTTAGATCTCCTCAAAAAATTCTTTTGCAGACAAGCCAATTAAAAATTGCTCAAAGAAAAACTGTGAGCTCTCATTTACACAATTTTAAAGTTAAGTTTTGGTGTTTTTTGATTTTTATACAAAATGACAGTCTACTTAAAAGTATTCGTAAATTTTCGGATTCACTATTATATTTTACAAATGCGCTAAATCAAACTATTTAAAGACTTGTCAGAACTTGCACGGTGAGTGCAAGCTTTAGAAAGTAGAGACTGATTAAGGTCAAGTAACTCAATAAGATGTTTTTTTCGCTATAGAAGTAGTAGACTGCAATTTAAATATACGTAGTTTGTACGGAAACTGTTACAAACCCGTCAGATATCTTAGCAGTAGCTTTTGTAATTGACTTTGTAGTCCTTTTCGAGTTTTCGCCATGTTTTCCTTAATTATCTACCATCTAAAGAGTGGAACAAACTTGTTCTATTAAACGCCTTAATAACTGTAGCGTTGCAATATATTTATAGTGATATTTCAAAATTTGTAAGGTATTGACAATAAAAATATGCCCGATATCAAACCCGAAGTAAGGGTGATTAAATTTTAAAAGCCGATGTTGATTTTGAATAAAACACAAATTATTTAGGAAATTATTTTCGTTTCTTTTTATTTTGATAATATTGGTACGTTTCAATTATGTATGGAAGAAAATATCGGGCAAATGGCCGCCTCGACCTCGGCGGCACACCTCCATCTGATGCTCAAAATTTTCGATGACGTGAGGCATAATTGAGATTTTATGGCGTTAATGTGCCGAATTATCTCATCTTTTAGCTCTTGAATTGTTGCTGGCTTTTCTTCCAAATAACCCCAAAGTAAGAAGTCCAACGGTGTCAAATCATATGATAGCGGCCAATTGACATCGCCAATTTGTAGCGCAAAAGTGCCATTATTTCGTTAGCTGTGTGGCAAGTGCCACCGTCCTGTTGAAACCACATATCGTCCACATCTATATCTTCCAATTCGGGCCATAAAAAGTTTGTTATCATCTCACGATAGCGAACACCATTCACAGTAACTGCCTGACCGGCAGCTGTACGAGCACGCACTGGTGTTTTTACATCTCCTACAGACCCGGTTTGCACAAATTTTTGCACGATTTTTCCGATTGTACGCACATTTGGACAATTAAATTGACCGAACAAATCACGAAGTGGACGATATGCATTTTGATTTGAACGCCCATTTTCATAATAAGCCTGAATAACTTGAAAGCGTTGCTCGATTGTGTAACTTCCCATGGTTCAAATTGAGTTAGTCTGAAATTGAGAAATGTCAAATTAAATGCAGAAAAAAACTTGACGTTTTGGTGTGGTTCACATTCAACATCGGCCCTTAAAATTTAACCACCGATATAACGATCGGATGCACATCCCCTAACAAGTTTTATAGACGAAATAAAGGAGGATTCATTCTCATATGAACATATTAAAAAATAACATCTTGATTTCAAATCAACCTTGCTCTAAAGTTTAAATTGCTGCTCTAAATACTTCTTCTTGAAATCTTAAGTTTGATGAAAGAAAACTTCTACCTCCCGACAATTTTTCAACAAGAATTTAAAGTGGTTTTTTACAATGGGACGAAAGAAAATATCTTTGTTTTTGTTTGTATGCTTTGAAACGAAACGTTCTATCGAACAGTTTGAATTAAGTTTTATTTTTGGAAGAAGATAAAAAAGAATTCTTTATTGATATCGAAAAAGAAGTGTGAAGAATAAAATCATGTTCGAATCCGAAATATTATGTGATCAGTGGCGGTTTTTAGATATTGTTTTTGTAAAGATAGTTGAGTATTTCATAAATGATACGAGTAATATAATAAATAATATGTAACCCGGTCTATAAAAAGGTGGCTTATGACTCAAAAACAAAATTTCGAAAAATTAGCTGTTAAAGATAAACAATGCATTTCGTCAGTTTCTTAGTAGTTTTTCTTTTGCATTATGTCATGCCAAAAAGGCAACCAAAAAATGCAAAAGAGCATAACTGAAATAAGTTCGTGTGTGTATATAAAGAGCAATGTTTTTTTTCAATGAAAAGCACAAACCAGTCTCTGACCCAGCGTTGTCAGGTTTTTGGGGATTTTATGAATGGGATAGTTATTTTAAACCATTCTACAAGCCACTTAAAGTTATTACACAATTTCACCATTTTATAATGGCCAAAAACTCTTTGAAAACCAATAAATTTTGCTGACAGTGAAGATGTTGAATCATTTCAAATGTCATTAATCCCAGTTGATGACACCATGCCCGAAATTATTCAACCAGTCGGTTTATCTCTGCAGCTTCAGTGGTACATTTATCAGAATCTCAGAAGCTTGGTTTCAGACCCAACGAATGCGGATAATTTGGCTCCATTGCCATCGAAAAATTGGAATCAAAAAAGTCTGACGATGCTTCACCAGCCACCAAAGTGGCGTACATTAAATATTTGAAGCAGGAGCCAACACTCAAGAAGACTATTAGATAAAAACTGCTTGTCCTTAGATTCGTGTTAAGAGGTTCAAAATATTGTAAAGCTGTACAGAAAATAATTGTAAAACTTTTATATTCATAAATTTTGTACAAAATATCTGACCTTGGGTTAGACCTTGGGTGCACACGGGCGGAACCTGGCGTATATATAATGAAGGATTTGTAGTGTAGTGCAGGATTCGTACTTTAAAATGGTTGCACCATTTTTTTTGACGTGGTTTGACTACAAGGAATTATTTACTATTTATGACATGCATTTAAATTTTATAAAAATATGCGCGGGCATTATTGGTTTTATTTTGATCTTTTAAATATAAAAAATAGCTTAAAAATTTCTAAAAGACACAAAGACTTTATTTATTAGCAAGAAAATGTTATATAATTATACAATTTTTTTTGCATTAAAACTTAAAGGCAGTATAATTATAGTGAAAAAGCAGTGTAATTATTTTGCTTCTGCTTTTGAAAAGCGTACGCTATTTCGCCAATATTTTGGTGGTTTTACTGAAACACTAGTAGCTTTTTAAACACTGAAAGAAACCAACTTTGAATCAATTGTTGCACATACGCGTGTTAAATAATTATGACCAAATATTCGCAATAAAAATAAAACCAATAATGCCCGCGCATATTTTTATAAAATTTAAATGCATGCCATAAATATTTAAAATATAGTTCAAGTGCAATATACTAAAACCACAGTTTTCGCAATAACCGGCAATTTTGTGTTGCTCTAATTATTGCATTTTAAATTTATGTGTACATCTTCCAGGAAAAACATTAGGCTTTCTAAATATAGTAATTAAAAATTAATCTATTGATTTCATTTAGTTGCATTAGCACTAATTTAATCTAAATTAAAAACAAATACAAAAAAAAAATGCAAACAAAAACGTTATTTTTCCTGACATGTTTGTATCGACAAAAAGTTGATCTTCGTTAAGTTTTTAGTTTTCATAAATGCATTGCCATTAATTCTTTAATTTATAGTTATGGCTTTGTTTATATCATTTTTTTGGTATTTTTATATATCAAGGTTTTGTTTTTATTTGTAAAGAGGAATAATATTTTTATTTAAAATTAATGTCGTTGTTTAAGCAACGTTCATTTTTGGATGCAAACGTTCATAAATTTCAAAAATTAAACTATTAGAAGCCATTTAGGAAATAGTTTATAAATTTTCATAACTTCCGTATATTTAAAAATATAGCGTTTAATTTATTTAATAATGTTTACTTTATTTCCTAAAAACTTCTTCCAGATGACTACAACATCAATTTGTTCAGTCCCGTTCAAGGAGAAGGCTCAGAAGGCCGGCCTGTGGTTATACCATCTAGAGAACGCTTTCGTATGCAACGTTTTTTTAGACTAAATAGTTTCAATATATTGGCCAGCGATCGCATACCATTAAACCGAACTCTTAAAGATTATCGTACCAAAGAGTAAGTTAAAGTGCAATTTCCTTAATTAAAAAATAATTAATTTTAAGTTTTTTTAATTTTTTTGGGTTATAATTGTTAATACCTTGGCGGCAAAAAAACCGCAACCACAATTACAATATCAATATGACTTTCTACTGCTTAATTTAATTTCTTTTTTTTTGTTGCTGTTTTGTATTTTAGAATTTTTAAATCGAAATTGCAAGTTTTATGAAAAATATTTTTGGCCTCTTTAAGACCAGTACGCGCTGTACGGAATTTCAGGTTTGATTTTTTTTTTGCCTTTTTTTCTACAAAACTAAAATTCATCATGTGATCGTTTGTAGAAATAATAAAACTGGAGTGGCCTACACTCAACTTTATCATACTCAATGGAAACAGATATTTTTATGGATATATTACATAAAGAATATAAGTTCAAAGTATATTCGAATCGAAAAATTAATTATTTTTGGTTTGGAGTGTTAAGTGAACTACCCCTTGCCCCTTCCCGATTTTGCCCAAAATTTATAAAGCTCTTCTCTCTTCTCTTCTCCATAAACCAAAGGCACATACTGAATTTCATTTTGATATGTCACACGGTATGTCCTGTACAAACTCCACAAAAATAGTGGCATAAAAAAATGTCGAAAAAGGACTCATGAAGTTAGTGGTCTGCTTCGGATTCCCCCGACAAAAAAATACTTTTTCGAATAGGACTGCACGTGTGCCAACGCAGTATTAATACTATGTTAGTTAATCTTTATTTTCCAATATTTTAACCACAATTCAAATGAATTATATGTCTTGTGTATTGGAATGATACTTGGGAGATTAGTGAATGCTTAGAAAAGCAGTGTAGTTGGCAACAAACCACAAATTAGTTATCTGTGCAACAAAAAACCGAAAAGATTTTATATATAACAAAGGAGATCTGTTTTCCATTTTTATTTTTCAAATGCAAAATTAAATTAAAATGAATTTATTTTTCTTCATAGATTAGAAAATACGGCAACTTTATAGATGACAAAACATGGCAACATGGAATACAAAAACTTTAATATTTTAAATATTAAACTTTTTATATTCCTTATAGTAGTAAAACAACAATAAATACATTAATTAATTATGAGTCTAGCTGATGTATTTTCTAAGGTTTTGGTGAATTGCATAAACGCTTTACTTGTCAAGATTATGGCAATACTTTAATTGTAAAAAATACTTCATTATAATAAGATATTTTATTGAAGCTGCTTCAGAAGATGATAATTGCAATAATAATTATATTTACTGCTTCAGATCGCTTGATGTTATTAGTTTTCACTTAAATTAGCTCTGGGAATAAAAATAATTTAACAATATAAATTATTATCTAAATGATTAAATTGTCAAGATTTTATTCTCTCAGCTTATTAAATTTGTTTTTGTTGTTTTAGAATTTAATTTGGTTTAGTCAGGAAATTTTATAAAAATTTACAATTATTTGTATAAATTCCATCTGTCATTTACCGATAATAATTATTGGCAAACGTTAAAATCCAAACAAATTATTTTAATTCAAAATCATATAAAAATGTTTTCTTTTAACAGCTAATCAATCTAAGATTTAAATAAAAAGTATAGATTAAATAATTTAAACTATATAATTACACTGTACAACAAAAATAAACTTTACCCAAAAACAAAAAACGTTTCGACAATGAATTCTGTTAGAGTGGCCAAACCTGTACGTGTATCAGTACTTAAAAATTTACGTCGGAGCTGTGGCTAAAGTGCCTTACATTTAGGGTATGATTTTTGTTGTTGCTTCACGTGATAAATGGTAAAACAAATGTAGTGTTCTCTTTAAAAAAGAAAAAAAAAACTTAATGTCTGAATACACGAAAAGTCAGCTGAAATGTTAAAAATAATTCAAAGTTTAAAATGTGGTCAATAGGTTATTTCGTACTTATCCAGAATTGGTGCTAAAATATTTAACAAACCCGGATTTTAGGGAGTTCGTTTGTATTTATAAAAATATGTCACTTAAGAATGTTCTTAATAACCTTGTTTTTTTGTGCTGTGTAGTGTCATTGTTTGTTTTTAATAAATAATAGTTTTGTTTATAAAACAGAAAGTGTTTCCAATTTATTTCCTAGAACAATTGCAGTAGTGACATTTAGCTAACAAATGATGAGTTTGATTTTCATAAAAGATTATAAAAATAAATGTATTTAATTAATTGTTCATCGTTAATACTAATATGCAATGTTTTAAATTAAGTTTTCTGTCTTTTTTTAACGTATTATATCGTTAGTTGGCACTAAGCTACGACTTGCACCAATACAATTAAATTAAATTTTACTAAGGCGCCTAATTAAAAACAATAATGCAACATTGCCAGTCAATAATTATGACACTTTTCATGACTTTATCAGTGCTTCACATCTATTGCCAATAGATGTATTTCTCTTTATTTGTATTAGTCTATCAGCCTTTGCTGCAGGTTCAATTCCCGCCAAAGACTCCGGGTGTTTTCTACAGACAGACCTGGAGCATATTGGCACTGTCTTTTAAAAAATTCAAATTCTATAAATATTTATGATTTTACCAACACAATAACAAAAATCCCTTCTTGTCTTTGCGAGTAATTCGATCTTAATGACATATCGACGACAGGAGGTACCCTAACATCCTGATTCCTATATAGGATACTTTTTTCGCAAAAATATCTCATTTCCAAGAGAAAGTGGGGAAAAAGCAGTGAAAAATCAATTTCCGGTTTTAGGGTACTGAAATTTTCAGTTTAAAACTGGGATATTTTAAAAGCTTTCACACAACATTAGGCGCCAATTCAATAAAATTTGTATATGATTTGTATTTTTATTTTGTGGAATTACATTGTTGTCTTACAATTGGTGTAAAATACTTTCAAAGCCAAGCAATATTTTGCTCGACTTTGAAATATTGCCAGGACGTCCACGACGTGGCGGGCACAGCTAGTATTAAATACCGAACCGGGTGTCCACATCTCAACATGCATACACCAGAGACGGCGCTGCGTAACTTGTAGGGTTATTTAAAAAAATCTCTAGAGCATAAGTAATATGCGTTGGTATACAATATGAAATCGGAGACCATTATCACCTCTCTGGAGAGACTGAATGTAAATCAGTCGATTATTAGCTTCGTTCGGAATCTCTTGACCCATAGAATCATTGCTTTCAACATGGCGCATGCTACAATCTATAGGGTAGCTACGCGAGGCACACTGCAAGGAGGGGTGCTGTCTCCTCTTTCTTGGAACCTTGTCATAAACACATTGCTTAAGGAACTGGACTCCATGTATAGAACTGTGGCATATGCAGATGAGGTTGCAGTGAAAGTATCTGGAAGACACTTATAATCTATCGCAACGTTTGCGATCATCGCCTAGACAAATTAGTAGGTGGAGTACTGAAACTGGTCTTAGCGTTAATTTTCAGAAAACGGAAAAACAAGATACTCACTTTTTCGCTACCGCTCCTAAATGGAGTAGAGCTCAAGTTATCTGACAGGGCGAAATATCTAGGTGTTATCCTAGATTCCAATTTGTCATGGAATCTAATGTTCAATTTAGAGCAAAATAGACATCAATAGCCCTCTACATTTGTAACAAGGCCATAGGTAAAAACTGGGACATTAATCCCAGAAACACCCACTGGCTTTTTAAAAGTGATAAAGCCCATACTAATATATGGAGATTAAATCTTCAATATAATGACTTCTGTAGAAGAGACGGTGAAGAACCTCCTGTCTTATTGCCCAGCCCTATCTACTGAAAGGGCGACGCTTCTTTGCAGTCTGAGGCTGCAAGACCTTGCAGGCTTATCGGATTGTTAACGATGGCTTTGCACTAGACCAAGTGTGAATCCGCAGGAATCTTAAGGATCTTCCTTCTCATACCTCTTTCGGACGTCACAAAGGGATCACAAGAACCCAAGTGAGCAGGTCACCCTTAACGTTTTAAAGATATGGATTGTTACATCAAATTATATTTAATACTCTATGCCATGTTTGACTTCTAGTAAGTTCTCTGTAAGTAGCCTTCATGGTCGGTTTTGAAGAGTTTTATCGTCTTACGGTTTTGGCGCGCTGTAGTTTTCACTTTAAATGAGCTCTATACTATTCCTAGGAAGGGGATTAACACATTATATGTTTCGTGAATAGTTCTCGAGTGATACAAGTTTTAACACTTTATATAAAGAAGACTAGTGACTTTCGCATGACATTGTAATTGGAGTGGGTCAATTGACACTGTTTAGATACTCTGTGAAAGGCCTTAGATCTAACCTTATCGCTTTAGTTCAACGACGGCTACCTAACACTAATTACAATATAATTATATATTTTTTAACACTTCTAAAACTTTTACATTAGGCATTCTCTTTTCATTAGGAAGAGTACTATAGGAATAATTGACTCTAACTTCCCGCAGAAAAAAACACAGGAGAAAAAAACACAGGAGAAAAAAACACAGTAGAAAAAATAAGTCTCCAATAGATTAAATTTAAGTTAAAAAAATATTCAATTGTTAACATAAATTAATTATTATCATTTTAGATGTCGTGACATAAATTATAGTGTTGACGATTTACCAACAACCTCAGAGTAATTATTGTGTTTCACAATGAGGCCTGGTCTGTTTTACTTAGGACCATAACCAGTGTTATAAATCGTACACCACGAAGACTACTTAAAGAAATTATATTAGTTGATGATGCAAGTGATCGAAGTAAGCTTAATGGAGTTTCTTTTAATTTTATTTAATTTGTTTTTGCTTTTTTTAGCCTATTTGAAAAAGCAGCTAGAAAGTTACATCAAAGTCTTAACAGTTCCAACCCGAATATTCCGTATGCCAACTAGAGGTGGTCTTGTTCCAGCTCGTTTAATGGGCGCTAAAAATGCAAGAGGCGATGTTTTAACATTCCTTGATGCTCATTGCGAATGTTCAAGAGGTTGGATTGAACCATTGTTGCAACGTATTAAAGTGTCACGTAGTAGTGTTATTTGTCCAGTTATTGATATTATATCTGATGATAACTTCAGTTATACCAAGACTTTTGAAAACCATTGGGGCGCATTTAATTGGCAATTAAGTTTCCGATGGTTTTCGAGTGAACGTAAAGGGATGTCATTAAAGGAAAATCCCACCAAACCGATTATGGCTCCTGCAATGGCGGGGGGTTTATTTGCAATTGATCGCAATTATTTTTATGAAATGGGAGCTTACGATGAAGAAATGAAGGTACAGTAAGCAAGCTTTTTTTGTTCATAAAAAATATTTAAATTCTTTTTCTACAGATTTGGGGTGGTGAAAATGTGGAAATGTCTTTCCGTATTTGGCAGTGCGGCGGTAGTGTGGAAATAAGTCCATGCTCTCATGTTGGACATGTGTTCCGCAGCACTACACCTTATACATTTCCCGGTGGCATGAGCGCAGTATTGGGTCAAAACTTAGCACGTGCAGCAATGGTTTGGATGGATGAGTGGAAATATTTTACCATGCTTTACACAGCAGGACTTACAATTGATATGCAAGAGAAACTTAACGTCAGCAATCGTTTAGCTTTGCGGGAAAAACTGCAATGCAAACCATTTTCCTGGTATTTGCGCAACATTTGGCCTGACCATTTCTTTCCCGATCACGATCGTTTCTTTGGCAAAATAATTTGGTTAGACGGCGAAACAGAATGTGCACAGGTCTATAGTAATCATATGAAAAACGTTCCAGGACGCCGATTGTCTCGTGAGTGGCCACGAATTTTTGATGAAATCGACAGCAATGCAGAAATGTTTATGAGTCTTATTGATTTGGATCGTGATAAATGTTTAAGACCGGCCAAAGATGATGCTCCGCGCGCTTCTGCACAACCAGTGACGGTTGGAGATTGTAATGCCCATTCTCAGACTATGGACATCTTTGTTATAACCCCCACGGGTAAAATTATGACAAATAATAATATTTGCTTGACATACAGTGAACCAAAGCAGAGTGTAATTAAAATGTTAAAAAATCGTAATGCTACAACATCAAACATCCATCTAACGAATTGTGGAAACGATTCACGTCAGTTGTGGAATTACGATATGGATGTAAGTGCATTAATAATTGTACATGATTTAATAATTTATTTATTTTCTATTTTTTGCAGACTCAACACATAAGTCATCATGACAATAAACTTTGTTTAACCCTGAAAGCAACCGTGTCAGTAAAAACGCATCTTCAGGAAAAAGTTGTTGTCGCTATGGAATGCAACTTTAATGATGTTACACAAAAATGGGGTCTTATACCTCTACCATGGAAAATGTAAAATATTTCACAATTACAGTGATAAACTACAACTGTAAATTGCTATCTAACACCGAGACTACATTACAAACAACAAAAATAATTCAATTAATTTAAAGCAATTAGAAATTCTAAAAAAAATTAATTTAATCCACAACACCACCCGCAAATACAAAATGTGATATTTTAAATTCAAATGATACTGAAGGCGATGGACGGATGCATAATAAGTTCAATTAAGCTTATTTAGTTGTTTTTTAACAACACATTTTTCCTATTAAACCTAATTTTGAATCAAATAACCGAAAAATTAACAACTGATAATATGTGAATTTGTGTTTATTTTGTAAATATTTATACATGAGTGAGAATAATTGAAAGTATCTCAAACAAAACTGTTTATTTTTACTATTTGTAAAATGTTTACATCTAAGTTAAAAAATCTAAACATATTAAATCCTACTTTAACATTTAGTAAAATAGTTTTAAGTATGTATACAAAAATGTATTTCAAGATTTATTAAATCTTCTAAATAAATTATTAATTTTAAAATATTCTATAAGTTTTTAACGTTTGCAGTGCGATTTGAATAAGATTCACACTCCTCCATCTCGAACTCTTTTTCCCAAAGTCATCAAAATTTAAGTTTACTTGAAGTATTCTTTATTACAAATTTTGTATGAAAATTTGTCATAAAGTATGTCTAAAGTAAACTCTATATTTTTATGAGTAAGAGCATTTGTGTTTATACGCATGGCCCCTACAGGGGATTTGGGGGTGGAGTTTGTATAAAGGAATTTAGAATAAAAATGAGTTTCAGACTCCCAAAGCACTGCAACGTCATACTATTAGAAAAGCGGTAAAATGTGTTAGTATGTGCTATAAGAAAAGCGGTAAAATGAAGGTACTTTAGAACAACGAATTGAGTCCTTTAGATTTGAGTAGTTCATGAACAAACAATTGACTTGATTTAACTAAATGAATTAGTTTAAATTTTAATGTAAAATTGGTAAAATTTTCCAACTATAGTTTGTATTTTGAACCATGAAACAAAATGAACTGAAATGAACTAAACTGAAAAAAATGTGTGTGTTTTGCAGTTATTAAAGTTTCTTTTTAATTATTCTGATAGCAATGACATATTATCATAGTTTATTTAACGTATTAAGTATGTGTAAGATTGTATAGCCATAAACTTCGGTGTTTTTTTGATGTAGGTCCAAGTAAAATGTATATTTTCCATGTTTTTATGCTTTGATAATTAAAAATTTTGATAATTAAAAAATATTGCAAAAAACACTTTTTATTAAAAATTGACTTTAAAAACACAAAGAAAATCTCACTGCTTGTCTTGTGATTAAAAGTAATTCCGAACACAAAACATGGTTCAAGAGCAAAAAGAGCAATTACACTAATTGCAACTATGAACTAAAATGAGCGGTCACAAAAATGAACTTGTCGGTACATGTCTCTAGTGTTTTAAATGCGAAGGTGGGCAATTCGACGACAGTCACCCTTAAATTGCAACTGTTGCTGATGTACTGGCGAAGAAAGGGACAATGCTTCGTGATAGTGCAATTGATGTCGATTGTGGCATTTCCCTTTTGCATCAACGATGCTCTTTATGATATAGCCCAGGCCAGATGGTCTAATGAGTTGATTTGTTTGACTGCAAGGACAAAATGTAATTATGCGATTTAGTGGCTACAGTTAATGGTCATTGCGAAAAAAATGGAATGCTGAAAAAAGAAAGAAGAAACAATCGAACAGCTCTGCCGTGCACTGGAATACCGACATCTTCAGTACCTCCCAGAAAAAAATTAAAAACATGGTAGTCGAGTTTGGAATTAAGCATTTTTGATGGAAGGAATTCCTAACTGGATTACCAACTTAATGATTTTAACAAGGCGTCAGACCAGTTCTTCAGAATTGATTTCGTAATATACATTACGCAATAAAATGTAATGTACATAAATACTTTTACATATTTCTTTTAAAATAGTTGTGAAGCAAGTGTACATATATTAAGTGTCATCTTGAACCAACATCTTAAATGATGAATTTATTTATTTAGTGTTCGTATAAATCTGCGGATCAGATACAATTTCCATGTTGATTTCGCCTATCGGAATTTGAAACGCGACTCCCATTCGAAACCTGTATAGTGCAAATCTTTCAACCTTCTCTAACACACAAAAATGTTAACTTCCGTTAATAGCGTAGCAACTTTAAGATTAAAATGGACTTTTCACACATCTGGAATATGCGGCTTTGCAATTTCTGAAAAAAGTTATATTTTAGAGTCGCATAATGAGTTATTTATTAATGAATTCGTCTTCGCATGTTTACTAGCATCTTTTGTATGTGATTTATTAATTTTGAAAGTGGCTTAAACAAATACATTCTGGAAAAAAATGTTAATAATATTGATTGACTAGGCCCATTATTATAAGTTGCCAACAGCTAAAGTTAGGATTTTGTTGGAGAGATAGGTAGAGTTTCGCTACAATAACGAGGGTAAGGCTCATTATTATAACTTGCCTTTAATATATGTGATAGTTAAAAGTTATTTTTAGCTTAATTATAATAACGAAAGTTTTTATCGCTCCGACAAAATCCTAACTTTAGCTGTTGGCAACTTATAATAATGGGCCTAGTCAATCAATATTATTAGCATTTTTTCCAGAAAGTATTTTTTTTCCAACTCAGACTGACAAGGTTTTGGACAATTGCCGAATTTGTCTCATCTGCTTTGCTTGATGTTCTAAGCAAAATATTTGCATTATCAGCATGCAATAAAAATACGATCATCAACTGGATGAATTGAGTTTTACGTTGATCTGAAGATGTAAAAAAACGATGAGAGAAAATCCAACTCTATATATTATGAAAATAAAGAGTTTGATAAATTTGAATTACTAGATAAATTAACTGAGAAAATTTTACCTTTGATTAATTATTTTTAATGGGAAAAATTAAAAGTTAAAGATGATTTGTGATTTAGCAAAATAAAAAAATGATTTACTTCTTTCCAAACCTAAAGTGCAAATAAAAGAAAAATTGTTTCTGCTAAGTTTTTTTTTTTTTATTTCCTTCTTTAGTTTCATGTAAATTTAATATAAATTAAATTTATGATTACAACTAGTAGAGAATACTTACAGAAATCTAATTACACACAAGGTTTTTTGTTTTTTAAATATAAAGTAAATAAAACATAGGCGAATTAAATGAAATTAAATATTTTGTTTTTTTTTTAGAACTTTGTAGAAGGTCTTTCAGATAGAAAATGCCACGTTTTGCTTTTACAATTTTAATCAAACCTTAGTTGGCGTCAGTAAATTAGCGGTTTGGAATAAATAACATTTTTATTTGGAAGTTATAATAATGAGCCTTAATTACTTAAGGAACAAAAAAAGGTTGCACCTTTTGCACTATTAGTTACCAATATTTTTAAATTCGATGAAACACAAAACTTTAAATATCTCAACTTTATTTTAAGAAAACTTACGCTACTTTCAAAATAGACAGCTCACATGTATGTAAGTCGAGAATAAGGCAAATTGTTGCATTTGGAAAAATTATTTACAGATTTACATATGTTCTTGTTGTAACAGCTCTACTAATGTCGAGAGTTTTCTCTGAAGAAAAATCTTTGGGTTAATACAGCTCTTGCTCCGTTGACAATATTTGGCCGATTATAACTTGGACTTAGGGTAGTTCTGCAGTGTAGATCCAGATTACACTTACATGTCAGAAGTGTCTCAACAAATATAAAATATATTTTTATGAAAGTTTATCTAAAATCCGAAGAATATTATTCAGGTATTTTTCAACATTTATAATATAATTAATATTAATATAATTTTATTATAATAATATTCTTAATTTGACAGCATATCGATGTGTGAACATTTTAATAATTTTTTTTTCCCAATAACCATTTAACCAATTGCCTGAGTAGCGAAACCATAATAATTTCTTATTTGTGCACTTAAATTTACATACTTATATTATGTCTTTCATTAATACGTGATAATTTTACAAATCTTGTGATATCAACACATTAGAATTAGATTTATTAGCCCCAAAAGTGAGCGCGCTTAATAAATTAGGTCATTGAGCTCAGTAGGTCAGTATAAGTTTTGTTAAACAAACAGAAATGAATCATCAATTTGTTTCTCTCTTCTTTTAACTGTACTTGTACTTGATATGCAAAGCAATAAAATTTTTAACACTTGTGAATGAAAGAAATTAGTTAAATAATAATTTAAGTTATAAAAACAAGAGACCGAAATTCAAGCACTTGTTTTATTTTTCCAATATTTATGTTATTTTGAAATTCAAACATTGATTTATTTCAAGATTTAATAGCTTGGTTGTCTAATAATCTGCGATCAAACGGGAAATAATTATCGATGTAAGGAAAACGGCAAGAGGAGCGAAACTCGATATATTTGCAAATTTTGTGTAATAACTCTTCATTACAAAACTTGTTTCCAAGCATGCCATACCAAAAAGTACAAGAAGTATATAGATAAAAGAAAAAGTAATAAAACAGTTTATCTATTTTTTTTTTAAATAATCTACTATATAATTATTAGGCAAACACGTTTTTTGTAATTGCACCGATTTTGGAAAGACTTATGTATATGGTTTTAAAACTTTTTGTACACAGCTGTGCACAATCCTAATTTTATTTAAATCGGTTCACTACTTTAGGAGTAATACGACTATCAAGTTCTTACTAATACCAATAAACAGATACATATGTATGTACATGTTGTTCTCTTGGCTGCAAGTCAAAAACACAAGTTAATTTTAAGAGAAACACGTCCAAGTATTTATTTTATTAAAAAGAGGCAGCGAAGCGCACCAATGATATAAGTATATATAAAAAGAAGTGTACACTTTGATGTCACCACAATCTGCGGAAACGGGTCAACCGATTTTAGCCAAAATTTCAGGTTATGTTGGGGATGGTTTGTGTGAAGTTTGCACGCAATCGGCCCAGTCGTTCCGGATATATGGCATTTACATTTTCCTATATATTCCCATACAAATATCAATCATGTCACTTGAAAGGTTACCAAACCATGTATCGTAATGTCTTGTGTGTATAATGACATTCGGTCTTTCTAATTGGAATGTTGAGATGAATCTTTTCAATCGTTGCTTCGATCTTTATTTTATTTGTGCGCTGGGTATTCGATTTTTCACTTGCTATACACCTGCATTGTATCATAGGTATGTGTTGCTTTGCAATCTCTAAGGGTGGACCCAGGCAACGTCGAGTAAAATACACTAGTATAATATACAATTTTACAATTTAGGTTTTATTTAGGCGATTATATCAACAAAAAATACTATTGAAAATAATAATCAATTTTTCGCTAACCCTACCCTTGTTATCAAATTATGTGGTTATTTCTTAGTGTTATTTTTTTTTTAAATTTACCAACTGATTGCTCTAAAACGCAAATTTACTAATATAACACGGTATTAGCGGTGTGATGTTTTCAGATTGTTATTTAAGTCTTCCCTTGGCATTTGCAAGCAATTTTAACTGTAATTATTTAGAACTAGCTGTGCCCGCCACTTCGTCAGCATCATTGCAATATTTTGTTCGATTTCTGTGAAAGACCCTTACTTTTAGAGTGCTTCAGTTATGGTTCATATATTTACTTTATATAATGTTTCTCATCCCTACTAAAATAGGTAAATACATAAATGGTCACATCTTTACTAAAATAACTGCGTACTTTTACTGCTCTTTCTCCACTTACTCTTGGAAATAAGAATTTTCGGAAAAAATTATCCTATATTGGAATCAGTAGTTTTTACGTGATGCGAACACATACAGAAAGACAGTAAATGAGTTACTTTTTTATTATATGTACATATATATTAATTATTTTATTAGAAAATACGTTGCACAGCTGATTCTGTAAATAATCAGATAACCAAATTCAAAATAAGTCACGGGGTACGGAGTACAACCTACAGTAAACATGTTTACTATGTTTTTGATATTTTTAGTTTATAAATTTTCAACGAAGTATGCAAAGATTTAAGGCGAATTTATTTTATTAGGTAACAGCAAGGCGAAGTTAGTTAGGGTTTGCTTTACTTTGTTATGTGTAGGCCAGCAGTCAAAGGAACGTTTGTTTTTAAAAAGTTTAAAAAATGGGATTCCCCGTAAATAAAATTACAAAAGTCGTTTCGACTTACTTAAACTTTTCATGTCATTAAAGTAAAGAAGTCTTAAGAATCACAGCACTAAATTTAAAATTTTAAAATGTTTGTGTACATAGCTTTCTAAGAAATGTAATTCACGAAATTCAAGGAAAATATACATTACCTACCGAACTTTATTTTAAACTTTATTTCTTTAAACTTAAATTATAATTCATTTAGGCCCATTATTATAACTTGCATTAGGCTAAAGTTAGGATTTTGTTGGAGCGATAAATAGTTTTTCGTTATTAAAAGTAAGCTAAAAACCACTTTTAACTATCACGTACTATTAGGACAAGTTATAACAATAAGCATTGTCCTCATTATTATAACGAAAAACTACTTATCGCTCTAACAAAATCCTAACTTTGGCTAAAGGAAAGTTATAATAATGGGCCTTAGAATTATAATTTAAGCCCTAAAAATTTCAAATGATAAAAAAACGCCGTTAAAACGAAAATTTATCAGCATTGAAACCAAAATACATAGATAGATATTTTAAGTTAAATGAGTCAAGAATAAGAACTATTAAACAAAACGAAGGAAAAATTATATTTTTTATGAAATCAGTTGCAGGAAACGGGGTTTCCGATAGCAAAATGTGTAGAGAGGCAAGGAAAAACTGTCAGGTTATTTAATGATTGTTTTCATCAATGCTTGGTCCCAGACGTAGAAACTATTTTTTAAGATGGAAGAAATTAGCATTTAAGGTTTTTCTACTGTTAGATAGTGCATCATCCCCTTCATATGATTTAACTCATACTAATGTTCAAGTCGCATTTTGAGCACTCATCACGACATCATTATTATAACCTTTGGACCAAGGGATAATAGCAACTTTCAAATCGCAAATCATTTGAGTTAATATCAGAGAAGACGGAGTCAGCAAATATTACATTCAAAGAAATCTGAAGTTACAGTCAAAGAAGTGTTGAAATTGTCAGTACATCACTTAAAGAAATTCGGAAATCAACACTAAGATATTGCTGGAAAGCACTGTTGCCGGAAATAATCGCTCATGAAACTGTTGCTAAACCGATAGAGGATGAATATAGGAACATAGTGAGACTGGCGCGCGCAGTAGAAGGAGATTGATTTGATGAAATTACAATTGACGATATTCAAGAACTACATAAGTGCAGACGAGGAAATCAACGAAGGAGATTTAGTGGTAATGAGAAACGAAGTATAATTGATTGGAGATAGCTCCGACGATCTTTCCGATACAGAAAATAAAAACTTTTCTCTAAAAAGCATCGAGAAAATTTTAAATATGGCTAAGCAGCTGAAAGAACATATTTTAGAGCACGATCTTCTGAAGGATAGAGCTGAAATATTTAAACGAAATCTTCAAAATGACAAAAAATGGCGATACAACAGCATACAGACCTAAAAAAATATTTTTTGAAACCAGTAATCGCCGAAAAGTTACTCGAATCTGATAAGGGATCAAGCTCGGATGTTGAATTAGCACAATTTTTTTTAATATGTTAAGTAGATTTGTAACTCTAATTTTTTTTGTCTCCTAAAACGCGGAAAATTTTAGGAACCTTTCTACCGCGTTGTAGGAGATTTGCAACAATTTAAACCATATACCGGAAAATCTGTTCATGTGACATTTAAATTAAGAAAAAATTATTGCTCTCGAGTGTATTTAAATGGAACTGTTATACCTCAAAATGACACAGTTAAATATTTGGGCTTTCATCTTGATCGACGATCAACATGGAAACAACATGTCTTAAAAAACGTGAACGCTTAAATATTAAAACATGAAAAATGTACTGGCTATTACGCCGTAAATCTGGATTAAGTCTGGAGAACAGTTTTTTATATAAAGCAATCCTGAAACCAGTATGGACATATGGTATTCAACTTTGGGGCACAACAAGCAACTCTAACATTGAGTTTTTACAAAGATATCAGTCCAAAACACTAAGATTATTAGCTAATGCACCTTGGTTTGTGAACAACAACAACATACACGGAGATCTTAAAATTAAAAAAGTCAAATAAGAAATTTCTAACTTCAGTCAAAGGTACCTTAACAGACTTAGCAATCATTCAAATTATTCGCAATCAACCTTTTAGATGATAGCAATGAAATCCAAAGACTGAAAAGATACCACGTACTTGACCTACCCTTCAGAAAATAGGAAAATGTATTATTACTATAAATTTGTATTTATATGTATATATTTTTTAAGTTTATTGGAACTTAATATATGTCACTTAAATTAATTATGTATTTTGCTTATTATTTTATTTTTGTAAAATAGATTGCAAATAAAAATGAATTGAAAAAAAAAACTTTAAACTATAGCTTTATCTGCTAGGCAAACTGACAGCTGACAATAAGATATTAAATAAAAAATATGGATATTAAAATGAACAAAAAATAGAATTATGATCATATTCAAGGCGAATCTATTTATCAGGTGAAAGCGATACGACAACAAGTACAACAATAAAAAACTCCATGTATTTTGCATTACTTAATAATACAGTTAAACTGTCAGAACAGCTGTTTAAATTTGCTTATCTGAAAATGTCAAACCTTGAATAACACTTTGTTCGCGCACTTAAAAATTTGTAATAATTAAAAGAAATACAGTTTTTTTTTTAAATTACTCAGTGTATTGTTAACTAATTGGTGTATTTTATTCAATCCTTTATTAAACTTGCAATGTTAGTTAAAGAAAAGAAAAAAAAAAATAAGTTTTTTAAGTAATAATTTTTAACTAAATTAAATCAGTTCTCGTAGGTGGAAATTTGGTATTCGGCAAAAATTACATGGTATTGATGCTGCTGCTAGGGCCACATGTAGCCTACTCAATTCCTGACTTGCTTAAAGCAGCCATATCGGCTTTAGGCTTGTTAGATTTAGTTCACAAGTACTGCATATTTATTTTAATGTCCTTCCTATATCTGCCGCGTCCCTGTATATCTGCAGAGTCTCTTAATGAAGGCCAAACGTACTCGGCAGTTGTGTACTTGGCTATCTTTATATTATGGCTTAAGACCAGAATAACTTTAAACACTTTATTGGAGATTGATCTTTATAGATTTTAACTTTTTAATTAACTTTCAAACATCAATACTTATGTTAATCAAATATCTAAAATTTTAAATAATTAAAATCTTTTCTTAAAAATGCTTACTTTTACATATAATTTATTTTAATTATGTAAAGAAATCCAGTTTAATTTTTTATTATGATGTTTAATTATTTTTATTATAATGAATAATTTGTCATCGAAGTGTTTGCGAACATAGCTCATTTTATTTATATTTTTCTTTATATTTTAGTTAAATATTTTGACACAGTCGGACAAAAACAGGTTGCTTAATGTTTTTGAATTCGCTTTGCGTATACCTTTTTATTATGTTAAAATAAATTAATTCGCCTTAATTAATATCAAAGCAAAATGTAAAAAAAGCTTACTTTCGAAGCAGAAACTTCCAACATTTATGAACAATATTGCATTGAAATATTTTTTTACACAATAATGATTGAAGGGCTTATTAATCGAATGTGTAAAGATCCTTGAAAGATGTTAAAACGAACTACAATGTTTCTAGAGCTGCTGGCTGCATGACTAGCAAACAACAAAAAATAAATTTACTAACTATTTTTAATTAAAGAACAAACCTAATGTGTTTTGTGTATTTTTACTAAAAGAAAAATCGAAGAAAAAAATAGAACTAAAAAAATAAAAAGCAATTAAAATAAAATCATAAAAAAAGAATCTGGACCCACCGCAGCTTATTTAAATTGTTAAAATGTGGTGAAAATTTGTGTATGTGTTATTGTGTTGTGTGTAGTAAAAATTGAAAATAAAAAATCAACATACATTCATATTGTTACGAAAGAAGAATTTATTCATTATAGGCTCTGAACAACAATACTCTCAAACATCAACAACATTAATGGTTTGTTTTCTTACAATGATGAAAGAAAGAAACAAACAATTAAGAGCATCGCTAGTCATTTAGTTGTTGTTGTCGATTAGTCTAGAAACGCCTCATTCGCATACACGCATATACACACGCACATTAAATAAACACTCTTCTATTAAATCCTCAGGTACATCCATAAATACAAGCATAAACAAATAAACAGGCACAAAAATAGGTATAAACAACCACACAAACAGGTATAAAGAAATAAACAACCACACAAACTGCTAGATCTGTCTGGAATGGAACAATCTGGAGCTTTTAAATCAGCTCTATAAGCGAATCGTGTTGGCGAGTAGTATGGGTTGTCTTTGGTAGTATGGCAGTATTATTAAATAAGCCACACAAATAGGTATAAAGAATTAAACAACCACACAAACAAGTATAAAGAAATAAACAACCACACAAACAGGTATAAAGAAATAAACAACCACACAAACAGAAAACAATCGAACCTGCCAGATCTGTCTGGAATAGAACATTCTGGTGCTTTTAAATCACCTATATAAGCGAATCGTGCTGGCGAGTAGTATGGCAGTATTATTTAAAAAGTCAAAGAGTTCAGTTGTCGAATTTTAAGAGTGTTTAACAGTTTGCTGTATTTTAGAACAGTGGTGTTAATAAATAAAGTGACTTACAGTAAAAGTAATAACAGTGTGTATTTATTTTGCAATTAAAAGAACCCAACGTAAAGTAAAAACGTAACAATATGTAACGCCTTTTTTAAATAATTTTTTTTCGTTTCAATATTGTTTCTAAATAAACAAATTTTGACAAAACCTGACTCCAAAAAACGTAAACAAACAAAATTTAGCTGGGCTATCAAAACCACCTGATATAAATTCGCCTTGATCATATTGTATATATATGACCTATTACACAGGGCAACAGCAAAAATATGCTCGAGTAACTACTATATACATTTGATGTATCATGGCTACCTTAGTACAAAAATGGTAAAATTTTTAAATTCTATGGATAGATTTTTTTTTAAAATTTTTTTTTTTAAAATTGCAATTTTTTTGAGACGTTTCTTCAAATAATTAATGATAACTCAAAAACTACTAGTCCGATATTACTAAAATAAATTCAGAAAAATTAAGAATTGCATAGCCTTTAATTCGTCTATATATCGCGTTTCAATCGGATTAATAGTATCGGAGTTATAATAAAAAACTTAAGAAAAAAATATATTTTTTACGTAAAAATGGCAAAAATTTTCGTTTTAAAAAAATCATAAAAAATCGAAAATGGCAAAAAACTTCCAGATTCATTTTTTTATCGCATAGCGACATATAATAGCAACAAAATGAGATATCGACCATAAAAATCGATTGATTTTTTTCGAATTTATTCACAATTTAGTGAATTCGCTCATTTTCACAAAATTTTAGTTTTTTGCTTGATATACGCATTATAGCGGGTTTTCAAATGTGTGAAAAACATAAATTTTCCAATTTCAAGGGGTGCATGTCGGATTAATGTTAGATTTGATGAGAAACTTCCACCCACAAAATTTTAGTCGAATTCGACAACGTTAACACGTAGCGCATAGGCCCCAAATCTGAAAAAAAGCGTTTAAATCGAAAATAATTGACAAATTTTCAGTTTTTGCAAAATTAACGCTATTTATTTCCCCTTTTGCAAAAAAGTGGATCCTGGTCCTTAGGGCAAACACAATGAGATTTACAATAAGCTACATATCTTTTAAATCGGTTAAACAGTTTTCAAGTTACTTGCCGAAGGCAATTGACAAAAAAATGTAACTAAGTCAAATCGATGGAATAGATCGAAAATGCATTTCATTGTTTTATTCATGTATTTTCTTTTATTTTATATTTTATTATTTAAATTTATTACAACATATAAAATAAGGAAATAAATAAATAAATATTATAAACTACAAACTTTGGAATTTTCTTTTATGACATTTTCTATTATTGAATAACGAAGTGTTGCTCTGAATACTCCAGCAAAAATCTGCCATCATGTGTGCATCCCAGCGACCCTGGTATCTTTCCTCCATTGTCCGAATATCTTGGTGAAATCGTTCGCCCTGTTCCTCACTTAAGTCTCCTAGATTTTCAGGAAAACGATCTAAGTGACTGTGAAGGTAATGTAGCTTGATGCTCATGTTGCATCCAAGATTCTGGAAATGAGTTAACATCTCTTCAACGTGCGCAACATAATCATCATCCTTGTTATTTAATAAGAAATGTTGAATAACCCATACAAACGAATCCCATGCATTTTTCTCAATTTCTGACATTGAACTGAGAAAATCGGTATCTTTGACCAATTTGCGAATTTGTGGGCCGTCAAATATTCCTGCTCTCAGCTTTTCCATACCCAAACTTTTAAACTTCCTTGAAATATACTGGAAACATTCACCATCTTTGTTAAGTGCTTTAACAAATTGTTTCATCAGACCAAGTTTAATGTGAAGAGGGGGTAATATGATGCGATCTCGGGGCACCAGAGGTACATTTATAACATTCCTCATACCTGGGTCCAGTGTTTCCCTATACGGCCATTGTTTTCTCTTCCAGTGTTCTGACTTAGCTCTGCTGTCCCATAAACATAAAAAACAAGGGTATTTGGTATAGCCACTTTGTTGACCTAATAGGAAATTTACCATCTTAATATCAACACAAATTACCCAGTTATGTTCATTATACTTTATCTTCTTCATGACCAATGCAATTACAGAGTATTCTTCTTTTACCTTGGTTGAATGTGCGATTGGCAAGGAGTGAAATTTATTTCCATTGTGCAAAAGGACACACTTCAAGCTGCGTTTTGATGAGTCAATAAATAAACGCCATTCGCTTGAATCATATCTATGTAAGCCCATGGCAGTCATCAAACCAGGAATATCCGTGCAGCAGACAAAATCGTCCTCTTCTGCAAAATAGTGAAGTAAGCCTTTTTCTCGGGTACGGTAATACGAAACTTTAGTTTCCTCCGTTATGAGATTTGATTCCTTCATCCGGGATGCAAGTAATTCCGAAGATGCTTTTGACAATCCAAGTTCTCTTATTACATCATTTAGCTGGTCTTGATTCCATGGTCTCGGTGAGATATTTTTGTGTGGGATGAACTCGTCATTTTCAGATATAGGTAGTTCTGGATCTGAACTTCCTGATTGAAATTTTATATTTTATTGTTAAAAAAGAAAAAAATAAAAAATTTTAAAAGTAAAATGTTTTTGTAAATTGTCTTCGGCAAGTTCTCAAGGACATATAATGGCCAGTGAAAATTGTAATAACTCGAAAACTTAAAGACATGTAGCTTATTGTAAATCTCATTGTGTTTGCCCTAAGGACCAATATCCACTTTTTTGCAAAAGGGGAAATAAATAGCGTTAATTTTGCAAAAACTGAAAATTTGTCAATTATTTTCGATTTAAACGCTTTTTTTCAGATTTGGGGCCTATGCGCTACGTGTTAACGTTGTCGAATTCGACTAAAATTTTGTGGGTGGAAGTTTCTCATCAAATCTAACATTAATCCGACATGCACCCCTTGAAATTGGAAAATTTATGTTTTTCACACATTTGAAAACCCGCTATAATGCGTATATCAAGCAAAAAACTAAAATTTTGTGAAAATGAGCGAATTCACTAAATTGTGAATAAATTCGAAAAAAATCAATCGATTTTTATGGTCGATATCTCATTTTGTTGCTATTATATGTCGCTATGCGATAAAAAAATGAATCTGGAAGTTTTTTGCCGTTTTCGATTTTTTATGATTTTTTTAAAACGAAAATTTTTGCCATTTTTACGTAAAAAATATATTTTTTTCTTAAGTTTTTTATTATAACTCCGATACTATTGATCCGATTGAAACGCGATATATAGACGCTATGCAATTCTTAATTTTTCTGAATTTATTTTAGTAATATCGGACTAGTAGTTTTTGAGTTATCATTAATTATTTGAAGAAACGTCTCAAAAAAATTGCAATTTTAAAAAAAAATTTTTTAAAAAAAAATCTATCCATAGAATTTAAAAATTTTACCATTTTTGTACAAAGGTAGTCATGATACATCAAAATTATATAGTGGTTTTAAGAGCACATGAATTTTTTTTTATTTTGTTGTGCTGTGTTATAGAGCAAAATGTCAAGTACTTGAACAAAACGAAAAAATAAACGCAACGAACGATGAACGATAAAAAAGAAAACACCGCCCGAGTCAGAATCGTTCACCCCTCACAACTCTAATTGCATGTGTAAACATGTATGCAATTTGCAAAATTTTAGTAGATAATACCTATACAAAAGTTGTATGGTACTTGCATGTGTAAAGGCAGTGAAACAATCGAAATTTTGATTTTCCAAAAAATGTATATGTACGTTAACAAGTTTAAAATCGTGAAGATTTATGCCCTAATGCAAAAGAAATTAATCTTTTTTTTTAATAGATGATAAATTTTTAGTTTTTTGTTTCGTAAATTTACTATAGTCGATATGACTATTGAGTAATTTTTTTAATTCTTGCACTCTCGAAAATAGCCAAAATGGATTGAGAGACCTCAAAACGTAAAAATCCGTCGAAATTCTTACTTCGATTTTTTCTTACGATTACTATACTTTACCTTAGACTACGTATGGTAAAGTAAAAATTGCCTAAAATAAAATCCAGAAAATCAAACAACGTGCGGTATTCCCAAGGGTTCCTCCATCTATGTACTAGCCGCGCCCGACACTTATATTCTGTGGTATAGTCGTTGCCAAAAATTATTTGTCAATTTAACCGAATGAAAGTTAAAATTTTTAAGTGGTAATACATATGTTCTTCGTAAAGCTGGATTCACCTATTTTGTCTGGACAAAATTTTTGTTCGGACAACATTTTTTTATATGTACGTAGTTTCACATTTCTCCCAGAGAGTGAAAGAAGTGATTTTGTCCAGACAACTCTCAGCTTGATTTGGTTTAATTTTATTTTTTGACCGGACAAAAATTTTTTTTAGAAAAAGCTGAATTGAGTTGCCATTATATAGATAGTGTTTGTATAGTATGAAATTGTGGCATTTTTTTGTTTGTATTGATTATCAACAATGAAATATTTTTTAATAAAAAATTATTTTATGAAAATGGAGTTCAATTTAGCAATTGCTCTTAGCTTATAACGGAAATGAAAAAGCCCAGAAGAGAATGCGTATACGTCCTAACCAATAATCATGCAAACCAAAGCATTTGGACGACAAAAGCTAACGCCATCATCTCAGGAACCAATGCGTGATAGTAGCCCCTTTGCTGTTTTTTGCGGCAGATTCTTTTCGGTATTTAATTTATTGATTGTTGTTTTTCTAAACTTGTCTATATTATAATTATACTAATAGAAGTTTAAAACGATAAGTGTACAAACCGAAGATATAATATTGAAAAATTGGAAAACATAACAGTGTAAGGCAATATCTAACAGCAATAAACTACTCTCCCGTGTTTTTTTATTTTTAATTTAAGTTTTTGGTTTCTTTGACTTTTTCGTTTAAATTGGGCTTAATTGGCTTTGGCAAATTTTTTAAGTCGGTTGGTTTTTTGTAATAATAACTTAACCAACGTACTAACAGAATCAAATAAAACGAAAATATAAAAAAAAAATATGAACCGTTTTGTTTGTTTACTAACCCATTTTTTTAAGTTTTTTAGCAAAATTCACACATCTGTTAATTATTAGAACTGTATCTGAAGACGTAAGAAACATATTTCATAAATCAAAATAACAATTCTTCTAGGATTAAAAAAAAACAAGTAAGAGTGCTATATTCGGCCATGCCAAATTTTATAAGTACATATACCCTTAACTATAGTAAAGTTAAATATTCAATTACTCTGTTATGTTCGTAATTTCACAATAATATACATTCGGTTTTTACTTTTTTGATTTTCAAATTCATTATTACAAATATAATATAAAAATATAGAACTATTTTTAAAATTTTATCGAAATATTTTTTAAAAATTTTATAGAAGATCTTTTATAAAAATTGTATTGGAATTTTTTTGTAAAAATTTACCCGAAATTTTTTTTAAATTTATCGAAAATGTTTTGTAAAATTTTCCATTAAAAACCCTACCAAAAAATTTTAACAAAAAAATTTCTAAAGGTTTTTGTAAAAATTGAATAGTAAATTTTGTGTAAAAGTTAGAATCTTCCTGCAATCTATATTGTGTAGAAAAGTCGGACTAATGCACATTGGACCTATTGCCTGGTCCTGGTTCCCAGTGGTCACCCATTGGGTCTGTTTGAGTGTATTCCTTTTCATACAGGCCTTTAATAAAAATCAAAACAGAAAAACCCTACCAACCTAAAAACAAAAAAAAATCTCCCCTCTAGAGTGGCCTACACTCAACTTTACCATAACCAATGGAAAAAGATATTTTTATAGATATATTACATAAAGAATATAAGTTCAAAGTATATTGGAATATGACAAATTAATTATTTTCGGTTTGGGGTATTAAGGAAACTACCCCTTGCCCCCTCAGGATTATGCCCAAAAACTATGCCGCTCTTCATCTCCACATACCAAACCCGCATACTAAATTTTATTTTGATATGTCAAAAATAGTGGCATACACACCCACCTCAACGCGAAAAAAACCAAAATGGATGCAGGAGACCTCAAAACGTATAAATCCGTCGAAACCTCGAACTCGATTTTTTTCATGATTACTATACTTTACCTTAATACTACATAAAGTAATTACCTTATACTACGTATGGTAAAGTAAAAAAGGAAAAGAGAATCATTACAACCTAAAATATAAAATCAATGTAAACAAATATAGGTGGGCGTGGTTTTTGCCCGCAGAATAAAATGGAATGGTCTGATTTTGCTGTATTGCATTAGCAAAATTTTAAAACTATGCCTGAAAGATTGGTGGGCTTCAATTTTCTTTATTTTTTCTGGTGTCTGGGTAAAGTTGATTCCATCATTTGCGGAGTCGGAAATGAATACTTATATGTATATACCCTTTCCACCTGTGATGAAGGGTATAACATGCTTTTTTCTTGTAGTCATCTTATATTACTTCGCCTTAAACAAAGTCAATTTGAGATATTGCGTATCTTAGTTTGCTTCTTAAACTTTTTTTAAAACTATATTATTAAAATGTCCTGCAGAGACATTACTTAGAAAAGGTGTGCAAATATTAACATCTAATTTTAAGTTTTTAGTTTCTAGAAAAGCACTGTTTATTAATTGTTATAACATAAATCCTGAGTGAGTAGGTATATTACACCATCCTAAAATCACGATTTTGGCGTAGAGTGACTAAATTCGTATTTTTATGTGAGTCACTGTATATGTGTACATGCTATATAATTAAATAAATTTAATTTAAAAATAAAATTATGAGACAAATATTGTTGTTACCTTTGCAAAGAGAGTTTGTTTTGGCGTAAGTATATTTTAGTGTTTTTGAGGTCAGATGTCAAAATTCTTTGCAATAATTGTATTTTCAATTGCATTTGCGTTATATATTTTGTTTTAATATAAAAGCAAAATTTAAAAGTCATTATCAAGCAAATAAATACATAATCGCAGATGATGAGGCACCATTTATTTATTATCTTTAAAAGCTTCTTGAACGTGGCTGCTGTTAGTGTTACTGTTGCAAAATACGATTTGTTTCTTTAAACAAAATATTTCAAAATTAATGAAGTTCAGACAATCCATATCATTTGTATATTGTTAAGAATAAATTTCAAATAAAAGCAATGGGATCCGCATTCAAAACTGTTAAGTGGTTTGTATTTGCCTTGAACATCGTCTGTCTGGTAAGTTGAGAACGAATTGTTAAATATTTATTTAACCCACAAACCTTTGGTTTATAAAAGTTTCTTGGAATTGGTGCCATTTGTGTAAACGCAATGGGCGTCAAAGGTGCACAATCGGGAACTGATGCACATACATTTTTTATTTTGGCCATTTTGCTCTGCTCACTTTTGTGTTTGACAACGGTCATTGGATGTTATGGTGTCTTTAGTGAAGTTTTCGGCATTAATGTTATTGTAAGTGTATTATTTTTTTAATCATACCCATTTTTTGTCTAGACAGAAAGAAATTACTAAAGATAAGCAAATTCATCATATACAGTGGAAAACATATTTGTTAAAACTTCCATAGAATAAAACGCCTCTTTCAAACTTTAGGGCTATTTAAGACTGATTAGCAGTTTTATAAAACTGTTTCGGATTATTTATTGACACGATTTTTAAGGTTAGATTTATGATTTGATCGTACATGAGTACTCTCACAGAGTATCTATTAAGTAGTCAAATGATCTGCTCTATTGACTTCGCCTTGTTAAAGTGACAGGTCCACCTAATATAAAGTGTAAATTCTAGAACCGGTCCACATCACTTAGAAACCAGACACCAACCAGTTTTGTGTCCGTAGCCTTTCCTCTAGATAATGAGGAATAGGTTTTGAAAATTTTACTAATGAAACATATTGTTCATCTTCCATACATATTAGGAATATTTTAATTACAATGTATTATAGTAAGAAAACATTTTTTCGAGTTACTTGATCTTATTCTCTCTCTGTATTCCAAAACTACCGTAGACACCGTCACACCTACCCATGGTACAAGTTCTGAAAGCCTAACAAAAGTTGGCTGTGGTGCTTTTGTGAAAAAACGTTAGAGGAATCCTGTTCATTAGAAGCTTTATTATTCTAAAAAAAGAATTCAAGAGATACATAAGGTATCGTAATATATTTGAAGACTCGGATTTAAAGACTCGGATCTGCTTTTTTCCTGATATACCGAAATTTTAACTAAATGGCCCAGCAGTACTTTAGTATTCAAATGAGTTCTGACTGAAATTTTTCACTGCAGGTTTCAGTCAAACAAACATGGGAAATCCCTCTTCTACGAAAAATTTAAGAATACCTTGTTTTTAAATTAAAATCTTAAAAACATTGATATAATAAAACAGTAACTTTTTTCCTGTCTGTCTGACTGTGTTCGCATGACGTAAAAACTAAGATGGATTTTAATAAAATTTTGTGAGGAGGTACCTTGGTATCCCTATTCAAATATAAAATACATTTTTCCGCAAAAATATCTTTTTTCCAAGAGAAAGTGGAGAAAAGGCAGTGAAAGTACACAAATTTATAGTTTTGCATACTTTAAGGTGGGATATTTTAAACACCTTTTACAAAGGTTTACAATAATTTTAGAATTTTATATAAATTTTACGTAAAGCGCTATAAAAGTATGAGTATTAAGATTTGGTGGCCCGCACACAACCTGTGTGGGCACAGCTAGTTATGTATAAGATTATTAAGTAATAGGCCCTGAGTACCGTGACCAAAGGGGACTATGCCTTTAAGTTCACCGAACAAGTCCTAGGCAACGGATAAAATCAATAATATTATTCGGTAAGAGATCATTCATATCCCCTGAAGACAATAGAGTGCCTCCTAGAGTTTTGTTCTACGAGTCCCCATGGCAGGACAAGTACAAAGTGCGTGTTCCGAAGTCTTATTGTGCTGCTCGCAAATTTTGATCTCTTGTTACCTATTGTAAACTGATGATAAACAAGATCACAATGTCTGGTATGGCATCCCGTAAGTAGCTTTAAGTTACTTTTAATAAGTGACTTGGTTTACATTCTTTGTATCCCATGTACATGTAAAGCGATTTGCTTGTCTGGCACTTCTTATAGCTTTTCAATGACGAGAGAACTCTGCTTCGACCCAAGAAGCAGTTATCTCCTTGCATATTCAATGGATAAGACCAAGAAGGATTTTGGTCCTATAAGTCTACATCGGCCCCTAGGTTGGCTAAATATCCACTCTTGTGTCACCATTTTCCAGTTTGGAGAAATAGTATCCGTTGTGAACCTTGTTGTAACATCATCGTTGTCTATTTGAACATTTTGCCATTTTCCTGCCTCTGCACAGTAGTATAAAAACTTTTTATTTTGGATATAATTGTGCAGGTCATCAACCACTAAATATATCTCAATGAAATTTCAGATTTTTTTTAGTTTGGGAGAAAATGTCTTGTTATTATACCCTTCACCACAGGTGGAAAGGGTATATATAAGTTTGTCATTCCGTGTGTAATTTCTACAATATTCATTTCCGACCCCATAAAGTATATATATTCTGGATCCTTATACATAGAGAAGTTGATTAAGCGATGTCCGTCTGTCCGTCCGTCCGTGTCAGTGTGGTAATGTCATTTGCCAAGGCACCAGAAGAGATACAAAAAATTTAAGCACACCAATCTGTCAGGCATAGTTTCGAAAATTTAGGTATTGGAATTCAGCAACATCGGATCATTCCTTTGGAGGCTACGGGCCAAAAACAACGCCCACCTATATTTTTTTACGTTTTTTTTTTAATTTTTTTCGACTTTAATGATTCTGTTTTGCCTTTTTTTGTCAAATAAATATTAGACTGCGACAGGTAGATCGCAAGGAGTGCATACAGATCTCGGGGGATCAATAACCCCCTGCGAGGGGCGATTTTTGTTTGTTTTTAGATTGGTAGGGTTTTTCTGCTTTGATTTGTATTAGAGACCTTAATAGAAAGCAATACGCATAGAGGTAGCCAATGGAACCATAGGGTACCCACTGACAAATAGGAGCAGTTAAAAGGACCCCCCATGTGTCAATATGATGAAATTTTTTTTTTTTTTTTGTAAGACTTTCTTTTTGCTTTAGTCTGACCATTCCAACTCAATAGATTGGAGAAAGGTCCAGAATTTAATAAAAAAATGTCAATCAAATTTTTAAAAGAAAAAAAAAATTTAATTTTTTTTCAAAAATATTTACAAAAAAATTTACAAAGCATTTTCAAAAAGATATTTTACAGAAAAATATTCGAAAAATAATTTTCCAAAAAATTTTCGAATAAAATTTTACAAAAAATTTAAAAAAAATATTTTTACAAAAAATTTTTACACACAATTTTCGAAAAATTAAAACAAAAATTTCAATATTTCTTTGAAAATGAAATTCATGACTGTAACATAATATATAAGAATATACATATGTATGTATGTGTGTATATAGAGTAACATATTTTTATACCCTTCACCACAGGTGGAAAGGGTATATAAGTTTGTCATTCCGTGTGTAATTTCTACAATATTCATTTCCGACCCCATAAAGTATATATATTCTGGATCCTTATACATAGAGAAGTTGATTAAGCGATGTCCGAAGTTGGTTAAGTGATGTCCGTCATAGTTTCGAAAATTTTCGTATTGCAATTCAGCAACATCGGATCATTCCTTTGGAGGCTACGGGCCAAAAACCACGCCCACCTATATTTTTTACGTTTTTTTTAAATTTTTTTCGGCTTTAATGATTCTGTTTTGCCTTTTTTTGTCAAATAAATAATAGACTGCGACAGGTAGATCGCAAGGAGTGCATACAGATCTCGGGGGATCAATAACCCCCTGCGAGGGGCGATTTTTGTTTGTTTTTAGATTGGTAGGGTTTTTCTGCTTTGATTTGTATTAGAGACCTTAATAGAAAGCTATACGCATAGAGGTAGCCAATGGACCCACAGGGTACCCACTGATAAATAGGAGCAGTTAAAAGGACCCCCCATGTGTCAATATGAAGAAATTTTTTTTTTGTAAGGATTTTTTTTTGCTTTAGTCTGACCATTCTATCTCAATAGATTGGAGAAAGGTCCAAAATTTAATAAAAAAATTTCAATCAAATTTAACAAAAAAATGTCAATCAAATTTTTAAAAAAATTTAAAAATAAAATTTTTAAATTTTTTTCAAAAATATTTACAAAAAATTTGCAAAGCTTTTTCAAAAAGATATTTTACAGAAAAATATTCGAAAAAAAATTTTTTTAAAAAATTTTCCAAAAAATTTTCGAATAAAATTTTACAAAAAATGTTTAAAAAAATATTTTTACAAAAAATTTTTACACGCAAGTTTCGAAAAATTAAAACAAAAATGTCACAAAATTGTAAATTACAAATTCATATTCAAACAAAAAGTATTGGAGGAAATATTTATAATTTTTTGAAAAAGTTATTTTATTTTATAAAAGCAAAATAAGTATTTCTACAACAATGTCAGAGTTTACTTTGTAGCTGTCGGCTTCAATATCATTAAGTAGCTGACAACACGGCGACAATTGTAGCAAACGGAATTTGTCTTCTATTTCTTTAACTCATGAATAATGATTTTTTCTCATACGACTTTATTTAAGTAAAGATTCAACAATATGGATAATGCTGTACATGTCTGTATAAATAAAATCACCGTGGTGAAGGGTATAGAAGATTCGGCACGGCCGAATATAGCACTTTTACTTGTTTTTTTAACAAGTTTTGTCCTGACAGCCTGTAAATCGGGTTTTCCCCAAAAAAGGTGTTGTAGCTTTTTTGCTTACATAAATAAAACTTACTGCGTTACTATTACTTTTTTTGAATTATTTTTAAAAATAACCCAATGCGAATAAAGGAAAGTTGCGTCATAAAAAATCAAAATGCAGCCGATATCTTAAAATAACAATCCTATCATAAATAAGTCCATCACGTCAAAAATACTAAGTTAGTGTTGACTAAAAATTTTTCCGAGTCAAATTTCTTCCCAACTCGCAGTACATTTTTTTTAGATATTTTCAAGGACTATCTAAATTTAAAAAATTTTAACATTTCAATCTATACATATAATATAACTGTAAAAGGACTTTTTCTGTACATGACATATTTTTGAAAATTTTATTGCTGGTGTAGTTGGTAATCGAAGTGGAATACAAAACAATAACTTTTAGAATTTTTGTTTGACTGTCCGTCTGTGTTCGCATCTCGTAAAAACAACTGGATGAATTTTAATAAAGTTATGTAATGAGGTACATATAGGATACTTTTTTCCCAAAAATATATTTTTTCGAAAAAAAAGTAGTGAAAGTACGCAATTTTACCTATTTAAAGGTACTGCAAGATTGACAGCATATTTTATTTTTGTCAGCGGGTTATTTTAAACACTATTTACAAAACACTACAATATTTTAAGAATTTTATCCAGGGAGGTATCCACCTCTATATAATAAAAGTAAGAGTCGTGAAATTGATGTGGATTAATTTTAAAGCAACCTCTTACAAAATATTGTCAGAACGCCCACGACGTAAGCAGGTATGTACATTCGAAAACATATCTGTTTTGTCTCTATTCATTAAATTTCATTAAAATATCTTTAGTGGTTCATGAGCTATGGAGTTTTTTTTCCAAAATAAAATGTTTTTAAACCACTTTACTTAGTTGGAGGCAAGGAGCACAGATTCTTTCGCAGCATTTTGAAATTTGCGTGATCTGTTGCTGTTGCCTGTATGCCACCCTTTCCTATTGGTTTGGGTTCCTGGCGTAGGCTTTTTCGCCGAACACATGACATATTTCACCATACTGGAAGGCTTACCTAAATTAATGGAGTTAGTGGTAACACCTTTATCTTGGTTACCAAACCAGAAGCTATATGCGCTTTTGTCATTGGATTTATCATCCGTCTTCATAGGATTTGATATATCCTTTCCATCGGACTTAGCCGGACCTGTCGTTTTATCCATCTTTGGCTTTTTGGGTACGTCGTTCCTCTCCCTTCTTTTGAAGATTTGTGGGCCTAATGTGAACTGTCCCACACCCATGTGATTACTTTTCAGTCTTAGTTTGGAGCCCGAATTAGGGTCAATTACAACAGTAATCACCACAATTTTTTCTCTTGCTAATCCGGTTTAAAGCCTTTCAATATTCCACCGAAAGTAACTGACACATTTGGACTCTCCTCCCTCGATACCACCTTCAGAATGGCATAACTCCATGGCTTGAGAGTTGGAACGCAGTCTCTGATCCATTTTACAGACCTATATCCTTTTCAATTGAATATAAACCAATCTGTATTAAATGTACAGCCTGCAAATTGTGGCTTTACTGATCCCTCCTTTATCTCCACAATTTTGTCCAGGACTGCAGATTGAATAATCCTCAGCTCGTCATCCGATCAGACTGTTTTTCAAAAGTCCGGTGGAATAACTCCTATCTTTTTCACCTGTACAATGTCTTTATATGTGAGTAGCCATTGCATAATCTTATTTATAATTAAAAGTAACCCAACTTGTGTTTTATTTATTTTACCATTCCGCCAGTGCCTAAATAAACATTTTACAATTTGTAAAAATCATCTATTTGTTAAAATCATTCTCTTAACTTAAAAAGAGTAAAGCGAACTCAAGCTTTACTTTAGAATTCATTTGTATGTTAAATAATAGTTTGATTTGTATGCCTTTGCATATGCAACGATAATGGTAAGAGCTTATTGAATAACATGCTTTTGTAAACCACTAAAATGCTCGAGTGGTAGTTGCAGGCAAGTTGCTGAGTAAATATATTCAAACTAGCTATATATTTATCTTATTTTTATTATTATTATTATTATTTATTTATTAATAGATTTTTTTTTCATTTTACACATTCATTGATTACAAAAAATAATATTCTTAATGTTAAAATCTATATATATGGCATAACATTATTGTTGTGAACCAGATTGACAAACAATTATTTTATATATAAATAAGTATAACTATATTATAGTACATATATTAAATTTTTTATTAGGTGTAGAGATATGACTAGACATCAAACTCGTTAATAATCAGTTTACGATATTTTAATGACATACCAATATATTTGTATAGCGCATCAAAATTGCTATCATTTAAAATATTTACGACTTCAATAATGGAAAGATTACTTTTACCAAAACAGTTTATTCTTATTTGGTTGTAAATAGGACAGACTCCCAGAAAATGGAATGTATTTTCGATTAGATTTAGGTTACAGATTGTGCATATAGTTGATGAATTGATCTGCCATTAAGTCCTAGTAATCCGCCTCTGGCTTTGATAGGAAGACATGCGACGTGCGATGAAAAATTTGAAGCGAATATAGGAGCAACATTATAGCTGAGTTGGGAGTATAGATCGTGGTTTTGAGAGTTGATAGCTTTTTGTATGTTTTCCTCTCGTTCTTTTCTTTTTAATAAAAATAACAAGGATTCCCACTGCGTGCAACTAGGACGATCTGTTGGAGGAATGTAATTTAATTTTTGGCACAAGTTATGCCATTCTTTAGCCCAGAAATTTTTTTGTGATATTACAGCTTCAGCTAATATATATCTTATTTTTATACTTAATTTCTTCTTAGTATTGCATATTCGTATTGTCGCTGCTAATCATACAATATTTGCAAATACGATCATTTCAACCGCATGAGTTTTACTTTAACAATTTGCAAGATCTGGAATCAGCATGGCGTTTAGTCGAGACACAGCCGAAACATATGAACACGGTTCAATCAAAAGTAAGTTTTAATTATAACAAACGTCCCTGTTCTGCATTCCGAGTAGAATGAAAACATGTGTAATTATAACAATAATGGGTGTCGTTTAAAAATCGAAATTTTGTTGTTCTGCATTCTGCATAATGTTTTCATTTTCTGAATTATAGTTTTTTATAGTTAGTATGAAAATTGAAAGAAAACATTTCGATATTTTAGTTGTGGTTATTATCTTAACGTCTCTCGAATGAAATTTTTTGGGTTCGCATTACAGGGCAGGGGTAAAATATATGTACATAACATTTAAATAAAATAGAGTTTTTTTATTAACAGTTTTACTGCTGCGGTTTGTTTAATTCCCACGACTATTCCTACAAACATTTATCGATACCCGATAGTTGCTATGCATCCACTATTAATGCTGATGACGGAGACGTGGCTTCCAGTATACATCAGACAAATAATGTCGGCTGTTTGGAAACTATGTGGAGATACTATAAGTTTGCTGCAAATCGTCATATTGTATTCAATTGGGCTCTCCTTATAACCGAGGTAATAATAAACTTTTATTGTGAAATACTATTAAAAGAACAGATTGGAAGTAATGAACTTTGTTTGCAATGTACGAAATGAATTGAACTCCAATGTGTTTTAAGCCATAGAAAAATCTACATATAGAACCAACGCTCTCACATAAGAGGGTGCAATTTTACTTTCCATTATGCTATATCGTTATATTTTTTAAAGTATATTAATTTATAATGTTTGAGTGCCTCGATAGACTGATTGGTAGTGCTCAGATCTATGTTTTCATTAAAATATTTTAAAGTTTTAAACATTAGATAGATTTTTTATAATGAAATCAATTTTTTTGCATGTTTTTAATCACAGGGCCAACATTTTTACTATTATGTTTTCAAAAATATTTAAAAGTTTAAAAAAGTAATATTTATTTCTCAAGAACAATATTTGCTCCTATATAATCGATTTTTATTACAATCTGAAAACATGAAACTGATTTCGAATATGCTTTTGGGAATTAGTTTAGAATTAGTCAGAACCCTTAATTTATCGTCTAATTACTCTTGAGAATTGAATCAATCGGTCCCACTCTATTATGTCGACTTCTCAATGCTTTACCAGCACTAATTCAAAGAGTTTTTATGCACTGAATTATTTCTATAAAATATAGCAGTGTTGGAGGATTTGTGGTACAATTGTACCAAATTTGGTACAATCGACACATCACTGGTACACTTTATACTTTTGGGGTACAATTTCATATAAAATTTATTCAATAAATTTATTTATTTAATCAATATCTTTTTCTTGCAATAAAAAAACATTTCCAATTTCAAAGTTCATCAACCCTGTCTAGAACAAACTAAATTGCTACATTCTTGATTTTCGTTCATGATTTTTATTATTTAGTTTGCTAACCCTTTCATATACAATGCGGGTCAAAAAAATAGCTCCAACGTCAAAATATAGTTTCATTCCAACAGAAAAATATACGGTATATGAGTCCCAAATAGTGGTATTTGGAAACAAGAGATCACGTTCCTACGTAAGAAGATCCCCTAACGCAGAATTCAACCCAAAATTTACAACTTAAACCATAAAACACGGTGGATCTATCATAATGGCATGGGTAGTTTTTTTACTATACTGTATGACCTATACATTGGGTCAAAACCACAATGGATAAGAATATTGTTGGTTGGTATCCTCAGGTAATTAATGCTCCCTTATGGTTGTGGAGAAATGCCATTGGTGTAGGTCTTCCAGCAAGATAATGACCCGAAGCACACAAGCAAGCATACGACAAAGTGGTTTCGGGACAATAGAATCAATGTGATGGAATGGCTCATTCAGAGCCCAGACCTCAAATCAATTGAGAATTTATCGACAGATATAAAAAACTAAGAACGAAATAAAATACCAAAGAAAAGATGTCAAAACGTTGTGCAGACGTTATTACAAATAAAGGACACGCAACAAGGTATTGATTAGAATATACGAATCATGCTCAACGTAATAAATGCATCATTTATAATTCTTTTTAATTTGTTCTTAATTTAGTGTTTAATATGTATTAGTACAAATTGAAGTGAAGTGCTATTTTTTGAAATAAAGTATAAGTTTCAAAATAAAATAATTAGGAAAAATAAATTTTTTTATTTTATGTAGTTATACAGTTTACTAAGCGTCTTATGACAAATTTTGAAATATATCAATTAAACTATAGGAAAATATGTATTGGAGACATTTTTTTCTTAAGCTTGGTGATATTTTTCTGACCGTAGCTGTAAGTAATATGTAATTTAGTAACAAGACATTTTTGCTGAACTACAGCAGTATTTGGCTGATATATTTTTCTATTCTCTTTAGAGAGAAATCGTAAGGACGTTTATGGTAATGAGATGACTCGTTAATTATTATTCCAAATAACTCCAACATACTCTATCGAATTAAGATCCGATTACTTTGGTGGAGTTTCAAGCATATGCTGTAAATCATGCTGGTAACATACAAATACTTTTGCTTATAAAATATGTATTTTGGCCAAATAATAGTTAGTACATAAATTAGCAACACAAAAACAGTAATTCAAGGAATCAAGGTCAACTATCATTACTTTATAATACCTTAGTATAATAACCTAGTATAATGATTTATCACATTTTATTGTCGAGGCAAATTTTGGTACAATTAATACTGATTTGGTACAATTTTATCATTGGAGCCGTACAATTTATGTATTATCAAATCCCAACACTGAAAGGTAAACTTGTGCTAAATAGTCCAATTTAGTTCATAGTTCAAACATGAACTAGGTCATTATTTTAATTCATTCGCTCTTTAGCCTCTTGAACTGCGCCCTGCACTTCTTCTAATTGATGACAAAATTTGCTTTGTGATTTTGATAGAATGTTTAATAAAAAATGATCATATCGCAATAATGTGTCGGTTTTTGTTCAGAATAAATAAAATTATTTTAATTTTCAAAAAAACAAGAGAGCAGGTTGCACTCTAAGTACAACCTATTATGATCAGAGAAAGAAAAATCGAGCCAAACTTTCCAATCAACTATCCTAACAGAGTTCCTACCGCTTACCAATGTAATAAAAATGATTCTATTGAAAGACGTTGGTCTATTCCCCCTGTTAAAGATCTTAAGATTGGTAGGTAGAAGGTAGTATAATAGGTTCTTTCTTCGAGTGTTGATGTCCGTGTTCCCCCACAGAGTATGATGGGTACTCGAGAAAAGAGCATGTATTTTCGTGACCGGACGCCGCGAACCTTGTTGGCTACAATCCAGGGTTCTTGAATTAAGGCCACGTTGATAACTTTCTTCTCCATGAAATGAGGCAGGTTATTCAATGCCACCTTGGAGTGGTGCAGATTTCTCTGTACCACCTTCATGTCGCTTGGACTTCCCAATGCGTTTTCTGAGTGCAGAATCAACCGAAGTTGATTAAGCCCGTATTTAATGACGCCTTTTGAGGGACGTTTTTATTCAGAGATTTTATTCAACACCTTTGTCCCTTGCGAGTCAATCGTGCAGCTTTCGGTACCAAGGCCGTTATTCTGATGCTTGATAAGTGTAAGTATGACTTAGTCCTCCAGAATAGGAATCCATAGTCTCACTGTCGTCTGATTTGGTCCAAGGGGACGATTTCGATTTTGGCGCATGGCTATAGTTCGATAATATCTCGTATGCAGTCCTTGAGAAAGCCTGAGGCCATCTTTCATTTCCAGCATTTTACCACCGGAGTGGCTGCGATCAATGATGGCCATTTGTAGCTCAGGAGCTGATGTTAAGCTAGTTGTAAGCTTCAATGGCTTATTATCAGGAACTTGAGACTGGTGCTGGACATCGGGTACAGCCAACCTCTTGGTACCGTTGCTTACAGAATTCGCTGTACCGCATTGGTCATCGCCCTTCCTTGATCCAGATGAGGGCCATCTTCTAGGCTCGCGGAGGTGACGATCGTGATCGGTCCATGGCTTTTAGCTTCTTCACATGCTTGTCCTTGTTGTTAGCCGTGCTGTTAGGCTTGACCCCTACGACAGTAGTATATAGCTTCATACTTCCAAACGAGATAGGTGTGCTTGCGCTTCAAACTGTTCTTCCGGACATTTAAGGAAGCTGGAACGCCACAGACCTTAAATTACTTTTTATGTTTGTCATTTGTGGTCTTGTCCAAGTTCACTCTTTCCCTGTCACCTTTGTTACTTCCAGCAGAGGTTTGCTGAAAAACTGCCATACCACTGACGTGAGCTTTGGGATGGGTGGTTCTTGTTCTTGGTTCACATCAATCTGATCCTGCACAGTGCTAGAAGACTCAATGGTAAAAAAGTTTAAAAAGCAAATTAAAAAAAAATAAAAAAGTTTTAAAAAGCAAATTTCAATAAAATTGTTAGAAAAAAACTTTTTTTAAATCAAAAGTATTTTAAGTAGTATGGGAATAATACAATAATATTGTATTCTGATTGAAAATGAGGACATATCCACAATATTGACATGAAATTTGCTTTTTATTTTGTTTTTATAAGAAATGGCGAAAAAAATAAATTTTTTATAAATTGTCTGCTTCGACAATTTTTACCCAGCCGAGAGTTTTACGACGATTTGAAACTCTGTTCATACATTTTGTATCTACATTAGAATTTATATAGTTCGTTAGCGATTTGCACGCTTATTTAGGTTTTATTGTAATTGCGCATCTTGTACGTATATACTTTTTAAACAACAGTTCTAGTGAGCTTCTATTTATATTTTAAACATCCTCATTCAAATGATACGATTTTAAATTTAGTATTTAAACTAATATATTTTAAATTTTCTTTGTTTGAAATATAATAACAGTTTTTTTTCTTTTTTTTATTTTAGTTTATTACATTTATCTATTCAATTGTTTTAAGTTTTTTAATATTAAAACGTCGACTTCAACCACATCTGGAAAATCTTAACCGTGCTGTTGTTCGAGAATTCGCCCATCAAAATCATATTGGTTCCAGGCAATTTCTGTTATCGAATTGAAAATTTCCGCCCTCATATAACATCAGCACGAATATTTGGTGGAGGCGTTAAGGGGATAGCCGCCATTCCTGTATATGTTGCAATTAAGTTATTTAATTTGGTCAATTGGATCCTTTGAGACATATAATAAGCAACAAACGTTATCATAATGTGCAACAGCTGTAATCAAAAAAATAAAAATTTTAATACATATAAAATATTCCGTAGTCAATTACTTTTGTTTCTGTTTTGTATAACGCATTACTACAACCTGTCAAAATTAAAATACACACATTTATATGAACACGATTATTTTGACGACATCATAGCTACAATGCTACACGACCACCGTTGTGGCTGTAGCTAACTTAAGGTAAGGTCACATTAGGAAAATGTTTGCCTCAAAATTGTTTGTGGGTGTTTGATTTAAATTTTCTTAAAACATTTAAAATTTTTTTTTGTGGTCACACTAGGCACATTTATTTACTCATTTTTGTTTGTTCAAACAAAAGCAAAAGTATGTACGTAAAAAATATACATAAATAAAAATGTATGTAGAAGAAAATTAAAAAAAGCTTAAAGAAAAGATTGTATGAACATGTTGCATTTGAAAAGGCACATACATATATATCGCACCTAAAATCACAAACAGTCACGATTCAAAATTCACAAATTTTCAGGAGAGTCAAAAACAGTTTTTAAAAACGTGGCTGCAATGGTTTTAAGAAACATAAAAATAGTCATAAAGGTATTCGAAATAAACCGAAATTTCCCTTCCAGGCACAGTCTGCAAGTATCATATTCTTCGATTTTCATCTTAGCTAGAAGTTTCCATAAGCTTTCACTAACGCAGTTGTCTAGCTGAAGGTGCTTCATGGTCTTCCTATGGTCTTCCTATGGGCTCCTTGAGGACCACTCGAGACTGCAGGTTTAATGAATTCACCCATTGTAAGACCTTAGATCGTATTGTGCCATTACCCAGTGCTACTCTGGGTTCTAGTGCATAGAAATTCACAGGAGGTGAGGTGCTCCTTATTCCCAGCTGTGCCTATATTTCCCATAAGCCATTTCAATATTACCTCATTAACAGAGGCACATATGTTAAGATTTAAAACATATTCCAGCACTAGTTTTAAGACATAAGAATCCATCAGTAAAAATGCTGATATCGTTCTCTATACATTCATTATGTATAACGTCTTTCGCAATGAGAGTCTTCTTCTACTCATGCGTTTCATCGGCATTTGAGCGTCTCTAACTTCCTTACTAACTAGGTCCAGGATGCTGTTATGCTCGATGTTAGGCCCGGCGTGATTTTCTTAGAGCATATATAAGGAAATCTCGTCGCTATTGGGACACTCTTCCATTTTGTATTTCAGTTTATTATTCGTTGTAGCGGCCAAACAATCCACCTTCTATAAAAACTTCACGCGTGAGCGCTATTACTGTTCAAGAGAAGAAAAAACGTCCCAAAAAGACGAACACATAGACATTGTATCGACATTAGGGGTTACGTTGTTAGCCTTTAGGTACGGAACGTAAAAACAGTGTTTTATCATGTTTAATTTAATTTTATTTGGTAATAATAAAGTTTTAAAAGCAAAAAACTCTGCTGGAATCAACTATTGTTTGACCCTATTTTTTCTTACAAAAACTTTGTAAGAACAAATAATTATTTTCCTAAAAAAGAAAAAATATTTGCCGATGAGTGGTCACATTGGGAACATTTTGGTTTGCCGGCAAATAATTTTGTTTGCCAAGAATCAGCTGTTTTGTTGTTTCCCTATCAATTTTATTTTGTGGTCAGACTATGGCAAACAAATATTTGACGATTTTAGGAAAATGTTTGCCTAATGTGACCGTACCTTTAGGCTAATTTCTATTTTTGTTTGCGACAATTTTATTTTATTCAACAGAAGAAAATGTTACAAAATTAAAAATACAAATTCATTTACAATCAAAAGGTTCTTTAAATATGTATTTCTATTTTCATAATTTTGAAGTACGTAGCTGTCGCACAGTGGGAAAAATGCATAATCTGGCGTGCAAGACCGTTTAACTCAACTTTGGAAGTACTTAGAAGTATGAAATTCAGTATGAAACAAGAATATCAAACAGGCGGTAGTTCAGTAAAAGTGTGGACGGTATTTCCTGGGCTAGGTACTTTTAACGTTGGTTAATATTTAAGTCATATGATAAGTAAATTTCATTAGTTACTTCTTTACATAACTTTGTGTAATAAAACATATAAAAACACAGGTAGATTTAACCAGTGCCCTGACATAATGTACATGGACCTTATGACACCCAATAATGTGACTAATGTCCATGGACATTATGACACAATTCACTTTGAAATATAGTGTGTATCTCCCACCATTTCTACTAAAGATTGAACTTAAAGCAAAAAATATCTATCAAAAATTTGGTGGAAAATTGCGGTGTGACTCCTTCTGAGAGGTGGGGTATTACGTCAATGGACATTATGTCATGCCACCGATTTAAACAAATTTTAATTAAATTTTACAAAAAAATTAAAATGTTTAATTTTTCAATAAAGTTTAATCAATTTTTTTAACACTGATTAAGCAAAAACATTTTTAATCGCTGCTGTCATCACTTAAATAATCTTCTGTAACGATTTCTGGCAACAGAGGTTCAGAAAGTAAAGAACAAATATCTGCGCAAATAGGCTCCGACTTTCGATATACAGAAGTTTTGTTTGAAATGGATGATATGAGAGGATCAGATGATACTATTAGAGATTGGAATAAATCTTGCATAGTTTTTTCACGCAAAACCTTTCTGGTGTGAAATTCGCGAACATTTCTCAAATCTTTATTTCTTGACTCTAAAGCCTCTTCCGAAATTATGCCGATCGGTAAAGGAAGCTGTTGAACTATATCCGCAACATGCATTAAAATCTTATGAACACTAGCTGGCATATTGTACCAGCGATATAATTCAGCATATAGCTCTGCTGTATCTAATAAGTAACGGCGAAAATTTTCAATATTTACAGTGTATCCACAAGATATGGTTCTCAGGATAATTTGGAATCTTTTTATTAAGGCCTCACTTACTCCAGATGCCCTTAACCACTTTTCCCACTTAGTCTCAAAAAATGATTTATTTCTCTTTACATTTTTCCATTTCACACCAAGATATGAACAAATCGGGTAACAATTTGCTTAACTTTTTTGTACTTTTCATTATTTTCGTTTTTCATACCGACTTTATTCATAACATACTCTAAAATGATTTCTGATTTGTTTTTCTTTCCAAGCGTGTTTAACCAAACATTGATCAATTCCTCTCTTGTTATTGACATTTTAAATCATTTAAAAGTTCATTAGCAGGAATTAGCAGCTAATCTTTTAATTTTTTCAAAGCCCAAGAACCACTCTTTAAAACGTATAAAAAATCTCGACCGGATTGAGGTGGATCACTAACTAAAAACCTTTCCGAGTATCACTGGTTTCTTTAAAACTAAATTTACTTAGGCATATATATTGATAACGTTTTTTTAGCGAACAAAGTGTCAAATATTTTTTGAAATTAAATAGTAATTAAAGCACACCATGGAGTTAATAAATAATAAAAAAAAGTTTTTATTTTACTTTCTCCAATCGTAGAAAGACACTTCTTTTAAATAACTTAACCTGCTTAAAATGACCTCACAATTTTTCATAAAATATTTGTTCTTCTTTCATTTCGTAATGTACCGTTAATTTTGCAATAAACTTTAAAAATTGAATACCGCTATAAAGGGTGGAAACATCTAATGCGAAAACAATATGAAAATTATGTTTTGCAAATATACTACTTTTTGTGCGTTGGCTCCGGCGAATTCTTAATATTTTCTGGCCAAACATTTTCTAAATATCATCTGTGAGCAGAATGCGAACAAACCCCTATTGAGTCAGAAATACTAAAACGAAAATGGCGTTGGATCGGAAATGCCTTGCGAAGACTCCAAGCTGACACTACGAGAAACGCAATAGAGTAGAACCACCAAGGTAGTCGCAGAAAAGGTCGCGCAAGTCACACCTGACGTCGACAACTAGATATCGAAATTGCAAAGATCAACGCAACGTGCAACGAGCTAAAGACTGCCGAAGCAGATAAGCAAAGTTGGAATACAATCGTTCAGGCCCTATGCTCCTTATAGAACAAGAGGAATTTATATATATATATATATATACATAAACCTGAAGCACTATAAAAGCACATAGATGGAGAGAGGGTAGAGAACAATTAAATATTCATATACTCTTATATTCATATACTCTTGAAATTCGTTGAGTTCCCTAATTCGTAGTTATAATAATGAAGTGTAAAATGTAAACAAATGCTTCCATCCACACAAATTGCTGCGATATAAATACTAATAAAATTTTAAAGAAGAGAAGAGATAACTTTCAGCGACATAAGTTGCTTAATGTAATTGGGCTCCTTCGAAGCTAAATTAAACAAAATATTGTAAGGCCGCTGACAAAGCATCGGACACAGCTAGTCAGGCATATTTAATTTTCATATAAATTAAATACTATAAAGAAATAAATTACGAAAATGTATTTTTATTAATATTCTTAGGTGGTGGGGATTGGTTAGGAATTGGGAAGGCACCTTCTCTTCCACATAAAAGCTTCAAAATTAATATTTTTGGAAATTACCAAAAAAAAAAAAAATAAAAAAAAAATTCACATTTTTACGTTTCGGGGGTGGGATTGGAGGGATATCTCCTCCTGCCCATAAAAGCTTAAAAATTTTATTTTTATGGTATTAAGGTTTATGTAATTCAATACTTTTACCCACCCATAAAAGGGGCGAGCCGAAAATGTTATTTCAGGATCTCCAGGGTCCAAGATTAGGGTTTTGAATATTCGCTGACCTTAAAATTTGCTAAACGAAAGTGTGAAAAATTTAAATCAAAATTGAATTTTTCAGAGGTATAATTAGTTCTTCTAAGGGGAACTTTTTTCTCCTTGTCCGATTTTTTTGGTTTGGAGACATAATAGCCTCAGGCCATAGTTTAATTGATCTAGAATTAATCAATAACTTTTGAGAGACAATATAAATGAAAAAAAGTAATGTCCGGCTAGATTGCCAAAATATCCCTATGTGCGTCGTCGTGTTGTCAGCTAATTAATTACTGACGACAGCTAAATCAAAACAATAAAAATAAAATATAAAGATAAAATAACTAAAAAAATACATACATACTTATAACATGTCAAAACCAAGGTAGATTTATTTTTGTAGGTGGTGTGTCGAAAGTTGTATGTGTATAGAAATTTTAGTGTGAAGAAGTGGAAAAGCAAAAAAACAAATAAAAAATACATTCACGCCTTCTCAATTTTCTTCTATGATTTTTAAAATTTCGAACTACAAAGCAACAAACAAATAAAATGCCATGTTATATTTGTTGTAGAGACGCCACTACCTAGTAAGATACATCTGTCAATCGTGTATGTGTGCTGGATGCTTTGATGTACACATTAATTTTTAATTTGATTTTGTGCTTTAAACATCGTCTAAAATTCATGAGCAGCACATTTTTCCTTTTTAATCTTGTTGATTTCCATCCTGTAGTGGTTTTTATAGCATTACGAAGAAATTACACATTGCTCGTCATTTAAATTACGGTCACTTAAATAAATTGCACGATTTATTTATTTTTCTGTCGACATTTTTGGCAACCGCACAACTTGAAATCTCATTTAAAATGAAAAATTTGTAGGTGCTTGAGGAAACAACACATCAAAATGTGCCAGAAATCAAAAATTTTTGATTTTTCATCCAGCATTGTCTGTGTAATACACACAAATATACTTTTACAAATACTACTACAATGCTGGATGAATATTTTGAAGGTGTCTAGGCCGCTTTCTGATTACAAAAAGAGAAATTATCCTAAATTGGCTACAAAACAATGATGGCGTCAAAATAATCGACTTCCTGTGTGTATTTAAGTTTTGACAGTTTGTAGGCGGTAGCCTGATGTTGTGAATGCATCAAAAATTCTAGACAACTTTTATTAAATTAAATGTTATTTACATATTTTTGTGTTTAGTTATTTTTGGATTCCTAAAAAATATATGTAAATGTTTGGTCTCTTTCTCACGCAAGGTCATATTAATTGATGAAGCATATTTTCGTCTTTATCGTCAAACTTGCCGTTTATTAAGTTTTTCCATAACGGGTTACTGATTGGACATACTTATGCATACAAACACATAGAGTGAAAAAGAATGCGTAACAAATATTTTTTATTTATAAAATTTTTTAAAAACTTGTCAATAGGAAAATTTTAAAGTTAGTGCAGGCAATTTCACACAGGGCAAGTTTTTTTAGAGCAATTCTAATTTTTCGGAGAGAAAAAATCACAGCATTTATAAATCTAGTGTTGATATCAATCTCATAATGAATCAACGATTTGATGTAAAATACTTTGACATAATTTTGACACGGATGGAAATTTGACTCAAGTTGACAAGAATTGCAGTTTTCCTTTTATTGTAAAACATATTTAGCAGGTCGAATGAACTGACATTGTCATAAACTACGTAAACAAAAAACTGCATGTTAGACAAGAACAAAATTTTTTTATTGAGCGCATTTTCCTAACATTTAGAAAATAATCTAATAACTTTGTTTACTCAACAAAGTTTGGTTTGATACTAGATTAGTATTAACTAAAAAACGAATGTTGAAAGAAAACAAATAAACAAAAGTAGCTTTCATTGCTAACCGAAGGTTGGCTGGGGCAACAACAAATATAAGGTGGTAAATATTACAGTAAAAATATTCAACAAGAGGGAAGCTTAAGGTAGTGGTAGACTTCGTTCTCACCAGCTGACGATTGGTAATTGAATGCAAGTTTTATCGTATTCCTTTATCTGGGTTTGTTTGGTTAAATAGATGATACTTACAACTACACACTACCCTAAGTAGATAGATACGAAGAGTGCTGATGACGGACGTAGCACAGTGGTTCAGAAACGTTTTTCATTGGCCAAAACTCTGTAACTTTTTAACTAATAAAGATTTTTTAGTAGTTCTTTTTTTAATCAATAGACAACATCTTAAGCTTTTACCGAGTATAGCCCTTATTAAAATCGGTGCAGCGGTTGCTGAGAAATTCAAGCCTAAAGTTGAACTTTCGATTTGCTTTTCCTAATTCTTGTTTGAAATTCCGTTTCAAATGTGCCAACTCATTTTTGACTCACTTTTCCTTAAACAATTTGGCTCAAATTTGGTCCACGGGTCAATCTTGGATGACAATACAATATTTTGCTATCCTTAGGGTGGCCCCTATTTTCACTGAGGTGTATTTTCCGTATTTTCATTAGGATTGTCCAAATTTCAACTTTATTCGGTATTTTCATTAGGATTGTCCAAATTTCAACTTTATGCCTAACAATACTTACATATTTCCTAGTTTTTGGTCAATTTTAAAACAAAACAGTGTAATTTAATTTTTCTTTAATTATATACATATTTATTTATAGTTATAAATAGATTCTAGGTAAATAAAATAACATTTAATATTAATGTTTGTATACTTTATTTTATTCAAATACTAAATTTAAATTATAATTATTATTCATTTGGCTGGAATATTTCCTGTAAATATTCTATATTCTGCTCTGTATTACCTGTGTCCTGTAGCAGTGCCTTAGCTTCGGCATTTAGTTCCGAATGATTCAATTTCCATTGACTTGGAATGCTAGAGATGAAGGGATCTGAAGTTGCCAATAATATATGAAATAAATCTTCATTTGTAGAAATTCGTGATATTTTTCTGGTATTATGTTCTCTGTAAAACCTGTAATCCTTATTTCTTTTTTCCTGGGCTTCCTCTGACAAATCTCCAATTGGTAATAAATGGTGCTTAATGACCTCTTCTCCATGATAAAGTACTTTATGCACTGTTGCTGACATATTTCTATATTTGTATTTGGATGTATATATAGCAGCGGTTTCCTTGGCGTAATCACCAATTTTTTTAGCATTAATTAGTTCATTGCACGCAAGTAATTCAGTAATTGTTTTAAATCTTGAAATAACAGCTTTATCAACACCTGTTATATCAGATGTAGTTTCGGGATCCAAAAAAAATCTTCTTGCGGTGTTGCCATCGTTTGTGTTACCTGATCCTTGTTTTGGTTGATCTATAATCAACCCGTACTTGAGAAATGCATCTTGAACTTGTTTCTTTTTCAATTTTCTTATATCTTTGTTGGTGTCATTATTTCTTACTGATCCTGAAGCTCCGAAGTCCAAATCATAGCTTATTTTCAGTATGTGTTCCATAAATCTTATCCTCGTATGTAGCGGTGATAATCCAAATTCAAATGCATCAATACTATCCTCCGACTTTGTTGGTTCTTGGTTTAACTGACTTGATGTTGCTTTACATATAATACAGCTGGATGAAGCTTTTGTATCAGTCAAAACCTGGGCAGTTTTTCCGTCTATCATAGATAGTATTAATTGGTAATTCAATTTAATAGTCTGTTCCTCTATCTCTAACTCTAATGGCCTTAGTGTTGAAATTTGAGCCCTAATGTCACTTACTTCATTCTTAATGGTATCATGAGTTTCCTTTTTAAATTCAGATTTTATTGGTCTGCAGTATTTTGTAGACGATAGAGTTTGGTTTTTCCAAATATAACTTGTTTGCACTGTGCTGGACGAAGGTTCCGAGTCGTCTAAGTTTTTTATCAATCGCAATGGTACAAATGACACCATGAACATATCTGTGTCTGAAATATCCTCACATAAAAATTGTTTACATTTTCTTTGTCCAGAAGACCCATCGCATCCCCATTTTTTATACAAGTTTTCTATGGGAAAATTTGTCATATACAACTTATACTGGATTTTAGGGAAATTTTACAAAAAATTGTTTTGTGTACTAAAATTCTCAATTTTCGAATAAAATTAACTTTTTAGTTAGATTCCTCTCTTTCCCCTTACGTTTTGCTATCTGCAATTTGTACTTTTGGCAGTGAATGACTTCTAAAGTAAATTTACTAGCAATTTTGATAGAAATTTGTTTGTAAAAATGTTGAGTTTTTTCATTAAAATAGAAAAAGTGTTCTACGGGCGGATCCGGGCGGGTGCAAAAGTATATATAGGCTTAAAGAGAACACTTTTGCCTTTCTTTGGGTGGTTTCGGTTTTTTGTCCTTTTTTGTCCTTTAGAAGTTATATACTACTAAACTTCAAACTTTGCGAATATATGGAGGTTTCCAATTTTAAACATAACACCCTATTTACAAATTATACAGGGTGCGCATACACCATTTCTTAAAAACAACAGTTCACCTAACATAACAAAAAAAACCGCAGCTCAATATCGATAACAGTTTTTAAGAAATCGCAATTAATATGAGATCAAATATTACAATTTTTATTTTATTTTTAAATTAACATAAATTCTTTGCCTTTAGCAACATGCCACGCCCACTACTGCGAATATTTTGACCCAATTTTTCGGCTACCTTAGTTTTGATCTGTTTTCTTTCTGGTGACATAAAAATTTTAAGAATCTGTGTCAACAAAAAATATAGGTTTTGGCCAATGAAAATTAATTCTGAACCACCGTGCGTAGCTGTCTAGAAAATGTGCATTCCGCTCTGCTGGTGTATAAAAATTAAATTTTCCCAATTTTTCTTTAATAATATCACCTAATTTGAAATTTAATTTATTCTTTCTTAGAAGGAATAGAACGAACTCAAGCTTGACTACAAATTTCATTGTATTTAATCTAATAACTTAAAAAATTGTTACTTATACTAACTTAACTAACACTGAAGTTACTTTTTCTTGCAAAATCTTGGTGCAAATAAAAATTAAAGGAAATAAATCAATGACACCCCGCAAACGAAATATCCAGTAATTCGTTTGATCGGATTGATAAAAGTACTGGCTCTGATAAGCTGAGCTTGAAAATGGCTGTCATTAACAAATAGGACTGCTAGTGGTCGTATAAATTGTTGCTAAATAAAAACATACAGAAAAAGTTTAGTTGATTTCGATTGAATAAAAGGCAGTCACAAATTAACTTTTCTGTTAATTTATTTTTCACATATCGCACTTGATCAAAAAGAGGGTATTAACTCAAAATTTTAAAATTTATAGTAGAGGTAAAAAACTATTTTTGGTTACATTTTAAGATAATTCAAAAATGCGAACATATTATTATTATCAAAATACATTTTTTATGAAAATATGTATTTCTGTTTTAACTTTGGTATATACTCAAAATAATAACTTTTTGGTGATGTAAAGGTACTCAAGACACTATCACGAAAATGGTATCATATGTGGGTTTTGAGATGAAAGAGTAATCAGAATACGTTGAAATTTTTACAGCAGATATTGATGTTCGTAGTTGATTTCTTTAAAAAAGTGAAAATTTAAAAATATTGAGTTAATGCCCTCTTGTTGATCAAGTGCGATATGTATGTAAATTAATTCAAAAAAAATTTTTTTTTTATTTCATATTTATTTTAGTATCTTCAATATGTTTGAATTAACAATAATTACTCATATCTTAAGTCTAAAATAAAATATACTTTTTAAGTCCAGCCAGTGCAAGACAAAAAAAAAAAAATGTTCCACGATTGCTGAAATTATTTACGGGTCATCCCTCTATTGTACGGCCAAGAAAAGCAGTATCTCTTCTTTTTAGTCTAATGTAACCAGGAGCATTAAGAATGTTACGCGCCAGTGGATTTGGATGAGTTTCAAGCTTTTTCAAATACGTTACCGCATGTTTCGCTATTTCTGATTTAACTGTTGGCACGTTTAGATCTTTGTGAATATTAGAGTTTTTGATATACCAGGGAGCAACTGTGATCATTCGAAGAATCTTATTTTGACGCCTTTGAATTTTTTTAACATTGCTAGCTGAGGCAGTGCCTCATAATTGAAACCCATAGCATCAAATTGGTTTAAGTATCGACTTGTAGAGTAGTAATTTGCAATCTAAGCTGAGGATAGAGTTTCTGCCAATAAGCCAGTTTAGTTGGACTGCATTTAACTTCATTTGTGTCAACTTGGATTCTATGTGGCTTTTCCAAGTAAGGCGCCGGTCAAGATGTATACCGAGGTATTTAACGTCTGACGGTATCATTTGATTATTTATGCGAATAGGGGGGCATTAGTCCCTACGCAGTGTGAAAGTTATATGAGTGCATTTCTGTTCATTCACCTTAATTCTCCATTTCTTCAACCATTTTTCCAATTTGAGTACGTGATCTTGTGATGCTACTTGCGCGCTTTCATTAATACTTAAAAAAGCTGTGTCATCAGCAAATGTTGATGTGTGCACTTGATAGCTAATTGGCATATCGGATGTGTACAGCAAGTATAAAATGGGTCCCAAAATACTACCCTGTGGAACTCTTTAATAAGCTGAGGCGAGCTTAAGAAATCACCTTCTTTTAGTATGAACTTTCGATCAGTTAAATAATTTTTTATGAGCTTATAAAAGTTTTTGGGCAAATTCAGCTTTAACTTGCATATAAGGCCTTCGTGCAATACCTTGTCAATTTTTTTTCTTCAAAGGTCTTTTTAATTACATTTACTAGTCTGTGTGTTTGTTGGATCGTACTATGTTGTTTTCTGAAGCCAAATTGATGGTTCGGAATACATCCTTTGGCGCTCAGAATTGGGTTCAACTTAATTATTATTATTTTTTCAAACAGCTTTGATATATTTGATAATAGGCTTATAGGTCTGTATGATTCAACCTTGGTGTTGTCTTTTCCAGGCTTTGGTATCATAGTAATCAAAGAAATTTTCCACTTTGTAGGAAAGTTCTCGAGACGTAAAATGGCATTAAAAACAAAAAGAATGATTTTTTGGGCTATACAATAACATCTTGGTACTGATTTTATCAATGCCAGAAGCTTTCTTAGTGTTTAAATCAGTTATTGTCTTTTCAATATCTCGAAGCTCGAACCTTAGGGTAACTGCCGGACTAACATCGATAGGTGGAAGCTCAGCTATATCAGTCGAGACAATTGGAGTAAACACGTTTTTTAAATGATCAACAAACACATTACCTTTTTCGGTATCATTTCTTGCCCAGCCTCCACAAGAAGTTCGCAATGGAGGCTTACGTACGACTGGTCTCTTAAGGTTTCGACATGCACGCCATAATGAATAATCTGATTGTGGAGTTGGGTCCAGATCTTCCAGGTAATTTTTCAGAGATGCTACCCTTTGAGATTCTAGTACGTCTCTTAGCCGCTTTGTGCAATCTTTAAGTCTAGTTTTAAGTTGAGGAGATCTACATGATTGCCACTCTCTACGAATTTTTCTTTTTTCAGTCAAGAGCCGCTCGACATGCAGTATAAATGTGATTGCATCTGTCTATTTGCCGGGTTACAGTTGCATGTTGGGTAGCTAATTTGATGTTTCGATCAAAATCAATTATACACTGCTCGATGTCTTCTGGTGCTCTTAGCGGGATGTTTTCCGAGCAATGCGTACTGAGATATTTTCTATATTTCAGCCAATTTATGCTTGTCCTGGTTGTTGGTGATACGATATTTTGTTGATTCCATATACATATAGACAATAGTGGGTGAATGATCTGAGGATAATTCTAGTGATGTTTCAGCTTTAATAATTTCTCTTGAAATACCCTTAAACACGCCAAAATCAATAACATGCGGTATTTTTTGTCGATCAGTAGGCCAATAGGTGGGTTGTCCACTCGAGATCACATTGAGACGCATTTTTGAAATTGTGTCAAACTAAACACGAGCTTTTGGTGTTATTAGTCGTGATCCCCAAAATGTATGTTTAGCGTTGTAGTCGCCTGATGCTATGAAACAGGGACCTAGTGATTTGAAGAAGTCGCTATACTGACTCACTGATACTTGAAATCTCGGAGGTGAATAAATTGAAGAAATAACTAAGTTTTGATGAAATTCTTCAAGGCAGATATTTGTTGCTTGAAGGTAATCCTAACAAAAATCACACAGTAAATAATGTTTGATGCGGGCCTTTATAAGTATTGCTGAACCACCACATGCTCTACCACGGGGGTCTTTGGTGTCATATAAAATATAGCCATTGATTTTAAAAAAGCTATTTCTTGTCAAATGTGTTTCTGCAATCAGCATGACATCAATTTCTTGGTTCTTAAGGAAGTATTCGAGTTCATTTTTATGTTGGCGTAAGCCGTTTGCGTTCCAGAAACATATTTTTAAACAGTTCATGGTTTGCTAAGTACTGCCTGCAATATCATAGATTGCATTTTTAACATTTCTTGCATCATATTACCCATAGAGCTCATAAAAGTGTTTAGCGACTGTACTAATGTCTCAATGGTTGCTTCCAGACGACTATAGTTAACCGAAGGTGTTTGGTCCTTAGGTTCCAGGTGCAAAAGTTGGTTCGGGTTAACTGACGATGGCGCTTTATAAACTTGGTTGTTTTTTAGCATATCAGCGTATGAAATATGTTGGGTGGTTGGTTGACCTAGCTGAGGGTATTGGTCATTTGGTCGATATTGTTTTTGCTTAGGGGTGTATTTGGTTTTTGAGACGTCTTCCTTACAACAGAATAAACAGGGCATCCTCTGTAGTTGGCAGTGTGGTTTCCACCGCAATTGCTACATTTTTTAACCTTCGTGTCATCTCTTGACTTATGGCATTGAGCGGAACAATGCAGCTCACCACACACAACACAAACAGAAGGCAGCTTACAGTAAGCCCTAGTATGACCATATTCTTGACAGTTTAGGCACTGGACGGGTCCTGATCGTTTATGTGGTTCCTCTACTGTGATTTTGCGGTGCAACAGATACCTTAGATTGTATATAGGGTGCGTTTCGTTTTTTTTAATCTTAAATCACCAGGTTCCAGTTCAACTTGAAATAGCGGTTGGGGGACACGTTCTCGATTTCGGATATTATCTACACTTTTTATTTTAAAATCCGCTTTTTGAAATCCAGCTCTTATTTCAGCTGGATCAACGTATGCATCTACGCCTTTAATGACGACCTGTAGACCTTTGCTACTCTTCATTTGATAGGTATAAAAATTTTTTTTGCAGCCTTCAAACTCGTTTACAGTTTTACGGTAACTGCTTTCATCAATGAATTGTATTTTTGTCTCATTAATGTTACCACGCTTAATGGGAATTACATAAAAAGAATTCTCTCCAATCAGTGAAATCAGTTTATTTATTAACTCATTTGAATTTTTCTCCCTTAAATATATTGGAGGTGGTTTGAACGACTTGAGTGCCGTTTTAGGTTCACTTGATTCACTATCTAAGATAGCAAAACGATTTTGGGAACTTATTCCGTCCTTTTCTTTATGTACTTTCGACATTGGTGCTAACTGCGAAGATTTAGGGCTTCGACCTCTTTTCATTATAGTCACGTATCTATCCATTCCCACTTGAGTCTTGGATTTTTGGGCACTGTCCGTTATTGTTTTTGTCGTGCTGTATTCAAAAGGCAACGATGATTTATTTACTTTTAAATTATTGTCACTACTTAGCAACAACGGTGAGCAAGAACGTGTGCGGTGAATTGGCGCGGCATTTAAAAACAAATCAGTTTTTTTGTTTTTGTTTATTTCGCTGTTTTCATCAGCATTTATCGTAACGTAAGCATTTCTACTGCTTATGTTCGCACTTTTATTAAGAATGTTTAAATTTGAGTGACTCATAAATGAGCCCTCGCACTGTACTTTTGGTTTGTCTTATTAATCAACTAGTAATGCCGTTGTAAACAAGAGAAAAAAAAATACAACAACTTTGTTGTTCTGTATCAAAACAGGTTTTATCGTTTTTGTTTGTTTATTTAAAATTCACTCACTAAATTTTGTTTGTATCATACGTTTTTTGCGAGCTTGAAAAAAACAGGTCCGTTCAATTTGACGAGTAACTAGCGAATCAAAATAATTCAAAATAATTTTTTTTTAGAATTTAAAAAATTTTTACAATGACATTATAATAACACGAGGTATTGACCATAGGTAACACATAGATAGTCAATTGAATTGTCAAAAACCTATTTAGTAGTTCGACATGTCAAAAGTTGTATGTGTTCAGAAATTGTATAGTGTAGAAATGAGAAAGCAATAAAACACATACACGTCTTCTCAATTTTCTTCTATGTTTTTTGACATTTCGAACTACAAAGCAACAACAAAATGCCATGTTATCCTTGTATTATTGTATTTGTTGTAGGGACGCCACTGCCTAGTAAAATAAATATACCTTGAATGTATGGTAGACAAATTGAATTTATTCGTATAATGGTAGACTTTAGTTCCCCACAGCCACTAAAGTGCACATAGTTGTGTAAAATGTTTTGTAAAAAATATTTTTTTTACAATCAAATTTTGATGTTAAAATGAAATATTTCTATTGTTTTTAAATAAGAATATGAATTTTGTATTTTTGCTTATATGTATATTTATGTGCCAAAAACGATGGATTGAATACTAATTTTAATTATTTTTTATTCTGTGTGAAAATTTTCATCCCCTAAAATTTAAAAAAAATACAATACTCTGAAGAAATAAAGTTCACCTAACAAATGTCAACAAAATTAAATTTATTTTTTGTTAATAACTTGAAAATACTTTAAATTGTGAATGAATTTCGAGTGCAAAAATTTATATTATTTACAATACATGCATATGTATTTAGAAAGTACAACATTATATCGCGTAATAGTGTCTTAATGTAGGTAAAAATTTTACTCCCCAATGTGTGTTGAATTCAGACCGTACTCGTATGTGCGAGGACATTTATAGCCACGGTTTTGAGATTTAGAGTGTTGGCTATATATGTAATCTGTGGTATTGACTCTTTAACCTTTGAATTTAATAGGAAATGAATCACGACGATCAACACCATTCACACAGCCTTCGAGACAAATTGGACGAACATTAAAATCAAGATTCATAGATTTTCTAAATTCGAAGTATAAACATAATATAAAAATTTATTTTTGGATTTAAAACAAAGATATCTATTTAACGAATTATTATTGCTATCTCAGCTGTTACTTATGTGATCCTTAAAAATATTCCTTCTTTAACCTATAGACATACTTTTTTTATACATACATACATATATAGCTGATCGTGCAAACTTATTTACTTACCATAGCAAAAAAGGTGTATAAAGTTAAAGAAGTTGATATTCTATAAACACACAGAACAATTGTTACCACTACTTCACTTAGAAATATATTTGCAGTCTGAAACAAAAGAAAATTGAAATCAAATACAATTTTTTAATTTCACTGTTTAATTGAGAATATTTAAAAGATGTCAAGTTTGAAAGTTCCAAAATTGTTTTTTTTTCATAATTTATTTATTGTATCTTCAATATTTTTGAACTAACAATAATTACTCATATCTTAAGTCTAAAATAAAAATATACTTTTTAAGTCCAGTCAGTGCTAGACAAAAATAATGTTTGTTTCACGGATTTTACAATCATTTGTGAGTCATCCCTTTAATGTACGGCCAAGAAAAGCCGTATCTCTTCTTTTTAGTCGAATGTAACCAGGTTCATGTTCCGGGCCAAAGGGTTTGGATGAGATTCAAGCCTCTTTAGATATGTGAGTCCATGTTTCGCTATTTCTGCTTTGACTGATGGCATGTTTAGGTCTTTGTAGATGTTCGAATTTTTATAAAACAGGGAGCAGATGTAATCATACGTAGTATCTTATTTTAAAGCTTCAAAGGTCTTTTTAATTACATTTACTAATCTGTGTGTTTGTTGGATTGTACTATGTTGTTTTCTGAGCCCGAATTGATGGTTCGGAATGCATCCTTTTGCGCTAAGAATTGGATTCAGCTTAGTTATTAATATTCTCTCAAACAACTTTGACACGTTTGATAAAAGGCTTATAGGTCTGTAAGATTCTACTTTTGTGTGGTCTTTTCCTGGTTTAGGTATCATAGTAATCATAGAGACCTTCCATTCTGTGGAAAAGTACTAAAGACGTAAGATGGCATTAAAAGCAAAAATAATAATTCTGCGACCTATACGGGGCAACTCAAATAACATCTTGTTGTTTGTTTTATCAACGCCAGGGGCTTTTTTCGTGTATAAATCCTATTTTGCTCTTTCAATATTGCTCAATTCAAATTTTAGAGGTACTACGGCACTAGTCTCTACTGGTGGCAACTCAACTATATCACATATTTGGAGTGAAAACCTTTTTCAAATGTTCAACAAATAAATTTCCTTTTTGGTATCATTTCTTGCCCAGTCTCCACAAGAATTTCGCAAAGGAGGCTTACGTACGACTAGTCTTTTAACGTTTCTACATGCACGCCATAATAAATAATCTGATTGTGCAGTTGCGTCGAGGTCTTCCAAGTAGTTTTTCAGAGATGATACTCTTCGAGATTCTATAAGCTGTCATAGCCATTTCGTGCAATCTTTAAGTCTAGATTTGAGTTGAGGAGATCTGTGCGATTGCGACTCTCTTCGAATTTTTTTTTTTCAGCCAAGAGCCGCTCGACATCTATAAAATAAATTTGATTGTATCTAGCTGGTTATCGGGTTACTGTCGCATGTTGGGCAGCTAATTTAAGGTTTTGATCAAAATCAATTAGACTCTGGTCGACGTCTTCTGGTATTCTTAGCGGTATGTGTTCCGAACAATGATTACTGAGATACTTTCTATATTTCAACCAATTAATGCTTGTGCAAGTTGTGGGCGACACGATATTTTGCTAGTTCCTTATATAGACAATAGTGGGTGAATGATCTGAGGATACTTCGAGTACCTAACTTGTGAAAGTGTTTTTTTTTTATATTATTGAAATCGAAAAAGCTAAAAACATTTTAATAGCTTTTTCAATAAATATTGGGACATAATGATTATTACCCGTAAAATTATTTAACATAAGTATTATTTTTTTCTCTATGCGTTTTGATATTTGTTTAAAGGATCTCAAGATGTCAAAAAAGTGACTATAACTTTTAAACGTAAGTATGTATATGCCGAACCAACCAAACCATGGCAATGAACAATTCTCTGCAAAAGAGTACAAACCCTCAGGAGCTAGAACTGAAACACCCAATTATACTGCCACTGCTGTAGGAGCGAGTTTTAAAACAATTATTTTGAAAGATTCCGCAGCCGCCAACAAAAAAAGTGGAAGTAAAGAAATAGCACAAAATTTGTATATGTAATCGCGAACAATCAGCGGTTTCGTGAGTAGAGACTCAGAGGAAAATCGGATTACACCAACCTCCACCTAAATTTAGAATATCAGTGATACTGGAAATGGTATGGCGAGTCATTGGTGCCATTTAAAACCAATAGCTACTGCCGGGTGACACCGATTTGGTATGTCTACAAGAAGACTCGCTATATAAATGTGTTCGGATGTTATTCGTGCCTGCCTGGTAAGCTTAGCTAGTAGGCCTACAACCAGACTAGGATACGTTAGCTTTGTAATTGTATTGTAACATAATAAGCAAGAATGATAAAAGACAAGATTACGCCACCCCGAAAATAAAATTAAAATTTTCTGCGCATGTCGGCCTAATAATTCTGACTGAGAGTATAACTATAAATTGTTAGAGTTTTCAATATCAATTATGAGAGTTTATTTGCCAATTTTGTGACTATTAATTACATTTATTTGTACGTACCTATTTGAAGCAATTTGTTGATTACAAACTTGACAGCCGAACGACGTCATCGAACGGGGAAACATGTGCATGGCGTAATCTTGTCGTCTATCATTTTTGATAATAAATAAGAAATAACCACGAAACATTACGCATAATTTCTAGTTATCAACACTCACTGACGACGACTTCTTTGTGACAAACATTGAAATTATTTTAAACCAATTGTTTGAAGCTATACGTGCTAAATATAAATAAGCCCGTAACATGTATTTAACGACATTGCGTTTAAAAAGGAATTTTAAATGACTTTATGTTCTGGTCTTAATATTTTTTTTTGAGGGGTCTGTGTTCCACATTTTGGGGATGATGAATAATATTCCGTTTGGGCAATCAGTTTGCGGAAAGCAAAAAGGGTTAGTGAATATGTAACAACTAAAAAATATTTTTCGCTTTTTGAGCAACTCCGCTTGTTACATACTTACAATTTGTAAAATACAGGAGGATTCCATTACGGCTGCCGCACAGCAAACCGCCGAAATGATCATCGTCATGTAGTTCATGAGCATGGAATCCGTTTTTTGTTCATCATTAAATGTAATCAACGTAATAATTATATGGATAATCGCACAGGACTTAAATATATAAATTAAGAACAAAACTATAATTTTATTTAAAAACTTTTTATTTGTTTATTTTACGAATATTACCACTTACAATATTTAAACTATTAAGAATAATTAAAACTGATTTAAGTGTAAACGTTTTAAATTCCATTTTGTTAAGTGTCTTAAACTCTAATGAAATGGAAATAATAAAAACGAGGAAGTTGATTCATACAGAATTGCACATTTAATTTTAATTAATTTAATTTCGGTTGCGGTTTTATACAGGGTTCTATAATAAATAATCGCAAAATTTGTATGTTTACGCTCATAAAAATTAAAATAGAGTTTTTATCGCACAACATTAGTAATATGTCCCCGGCTCTTACCAACGCACGCACAGTGACATACATATTATTAAAATAATGATAGTGTTTTTACAGTCCTAATGTATTTTTAACAATTCAACATAACGCCAAACAAAAAAGAAAAGTTAAAAAATGTAAGTATTGATACAAATCGAAATTCAATAGTTGTCCAACCAGCACAGGTAGAAGGTGTCTTTTTATTTCTGCTATATTCAGTTCCGATCCTTAAGGTATACATATATATTCTGGTCCTTATAGACAAAGAAGGCAAATTAAGATATGTATGTTTGTATGTCCGTATTCGCGTTGAAATTGATAGGATTGTAGACCCTAGATAACTTGTAAATTTTGGTATACCAATCAATCAGATATTTATATTATTCGGTATTTTTCAATAGTTATATTATAGAGAGATTGAGCAGGCCAGTTGTAGGTGTTTATTTTATTCTTTTACTAGCTGTGCCCGCCACTTCGTCAGCGTCCTTACAATATTTTGTTCGATTTTGCTTTTAAAGCAATCAACACCAAACCCTCTTACATTTTTAGTGCCGATTTAAACTATGCGGCATATCAGTTTATGTATTTACTTTACACCCTTTAAATTTTAGTAATTGTTGTCATAGCGGCCATTTTAATACACTTTCTATAAAAATATCATGCACCTACCTATTGCGGTTCAGAAAATAAAGTAATATACGTGAAAAACATGTCACTGATGGACCACCCTTTAGTCATTAGTAATTGTTGTAGCCCCGAAGAACAACATCTACTGTAAACATTTCAAGAATCTATCTATAATGTAAATCTTACGTTTTTACCCTTTGGGTACGGAACCCTAAAAATAATGTATTCATATCCGGTTAGTTCAGTTCAGTTATGGTTTATGTGACATACATATTATTAAAATAATGATAGTGTTTTTACAGTCCTAATGTATTTTTAACAATTCAACATAACGCCAAACAAAAAAGAAAAGTTAAAAAATGTAAGTATTGATACAAATCGAAATTCAATAGTTGTCCAACCAGCACAGGTAGAAGGTGTCTTTTTATTTCTGCTATATTCAGTTCCGATCCTTAAGGTATACATATATATTCTAGTCCTTATAGACAAAGAAGGCAAATTAAGATATGTATGTTTGTATGTCCGTATTCGCGTTGAAATTGATAGGATTGTAGACCCTAGATAACTTGTAAATTTTGGTATACCAATCAATCAGATATTTATATTATTCGGTATTTTTCAATAGTTATATTATAGAGAGATTGAGCAGGCCAGTTGTAGGTGTTTATTTTATTCTTTTACTAGCTGTGCCCGCCACTTCGTCAGCGTCCTTACAATATTTTGTTCGATTTTGCTTTTAAAGCAATCAACACCAAACCCTCTTACATTTTTAGTGCCGATTTAAACTATGCGGCATATCAGTTTATGTATTTACTTTACACCCTTTAAATTTTAGTAATTGTTGTCATAGCGGCCATTTTAATACACTTTCTATAAAAATATCATGCACCTACCTATTGCGGTTCAGAAAATAAAGTAATATACGTGAAAAACATGTCACTGATGGACCACCCTTTAGTCATTAGTAATTGTTGTAGCCCCGAAGAACAACATCTACTGTAAACATTTCAAGAATCTATCTATAACGTGTGAAAAAATAAGACTATTTACGTACAAGTCATCTCTCTGTCGGAACACCCTTTAATTTTGTTATTTTTTATAGCGGCCATGGCAATTCTCTTTCTATGAATATATCAAGAGTCTATCTTTTACGAATTAAAAACTAAGTCACTATACGTGAAAAACATGTCACTGTCGGAACACCCTTTAGTTTTTAGTAATCGTCATAGCGGCCGTGGCAACACATCGCATCTTACGGTTCAAAAAATAAGGCTTTATATATGCAAATCACGTCACTGTCGGAAAACCCTTTAATTTTTTTTATAGGGGTCATAACACACAATTTGTGAAAAGTTCAAGAGTCTATCTATTATGGTTAAAAAATTAGGCACTATACATGCAAATAACACCACTATCGGAACACCCTTTAATTTTTAACTTTAACTTACTGTTTTAATTACTGTTTGTAAATATTTTTGTGTATGCCTCCTACAGTTCAAGAAAAAAAAAAACATATTCACCTCTCTATCGCAACACCCTATAAGTTTTAATATTTGTTGCTATAGCGGCCACAGTTATACACCTTCTGTGAAAATTTCAAGAGTCTACCTATTATGGTTCAAAACTTAGGCCTTATACATGCAAATCACGTCACTGTCGGAAAACCCTTTAATTTTTACTGTTTTTATAGATTTATTTTTTAGACTTGTTTATAAAGCAAACTAAGTTTTAATTACTGTTTGTAAATCTTACGTTTTTACCCTTTGGGTACGGAACCCTAAAAATAATGTATTCATATCCGGTTAGTTCAGTTCAGTTATGGTTTATGTATTTACTTTACTACTAAAATAACTGAGTACTTTCACTGCTTTTTCTCCACTTTCTCTTGGAAATAAAATATTTTTGCGGAAAAAAGTATCCTATATTGGAATCAGGATGCTAAGGTACACCCTCCCAAGAGTTTTGTTAAACTCGATCCAGTAGTTTTTACGTGATGCGAACAGAAATAAAATGCAGACAAACAGACGGAAATGAGTTACTATTTTATTATATGTATGTATGTAGATATAGATGCATAGATTTTGTTAAAACTACGTTCAACACACAAAAACGGTGAGGCAAAACAACAACATGTCAACATGTATTTCAAAAATACCCTTTTTGGAAAAAAATTAAAATTGAAATTAATTGAATTAATTCATTTTAAGATACTAAATATAATAAATCTAGGCAATATTTTCATATTTTTTAATAAATATATAAATACAAAAAAGTACTTAGAAAATGCATTTGCTAACTTAACTAATAATTATAACGTAATGTATCGGCCGTCAAATTGCATAACAGCACTATCGACAAGGTGATGCCTAAAATCTGAAAAACAAATTTTTAATAGATATAATTTTATTTCTACATATTACTCACTTCCATTCCAATCAATGATACATGCGCCCATTTCTCCAACCGATATATATTTAGATAGGCTCTTGAAACTGCCGATATGCAACCTTCGTCATGGGGATAGTAAGATTTTTTTGTATTTTCGAAGTCGTAACAACTGTCTGGAATTTTCATATAGTTGTTGGGATAGTCATTGGATCCATGCTTGCCACAACAAACGTACTGATATAAACAAAATATTTATTAGTTTCTATAATAAATATAAGTTAAATTTTTATAGCAACTCAAGTTGTTGATTTATTTTAGATTTAGATTTCAAGTTTTCAATTTATTGGAAAATTAATTTTTTTATGGTAAATATAAAATTTTTTGTTGAAATTACTATTTTAAAGAATTAGTTTTTAAGTTTTATTCATAAGTATAAATTCAATTGTATTTAAGTTAATTGAATTTATTTCGCCAGTAAATGAAATTAGGGTAGCCAGCCGAACCATACAAACAGCCAGTGGTGACCGTCTTCACCGGCAGGTATGACAAAATTTAACTGTAATTGGTTTGTTACGTCTTTTGTTTGTTTTACTAAGGGTGTTTACATTACAAATTTTATCATATATCAAAAAAATGTTTCACATATCATATATCAAAGGCAAATCCAAAAATAAGTACTAAGTAATACCATAAAAAAGAGTTAGGAACGACCTTCTACTATATGATAATCTCGCGATTATCAAATGTGATTTCAACTTAAATATGTAATGATGTCTTACGTTCCATTACATTTTTTGTATATATCTATATAACTTGTATATATATCTATATAACTTGAATATTCTGATTTTGTATAGTAGCTTCAGTATTATTTTACAAATGATGTATTGTTTTGAAATATAATTTATTTAATTTAAATATTTTTTTTAGTTTAAGAATTCGTTCCTTTAAAGAACCACTTTCAAAAAAATAGATTATTGTAAGAGAATCCTCTCAGTATGTAAAATATAAATGTATTAGTTTAAGAGAGGATTGTATTATAAATGTATTAGTTTAAGAGAGGATTGTTCGTGAGTAAAGGGGAGAGCGATTTAGTGTGTTAGTAACTCGAACTCTAAAAATAAATATCACTGCGAACTTACTACTACAAATTCAGTTGGGCCTGATCTGTCAGGGTGTTCGGACCACTGGTGCAAGTATGTGACAGCTTCATTAGTGGCCGTTTACTTTGAAAGAAAAGTCCAACTCATTGTAGTAGTGTACAGGGTTACTACTGGTTTTTACAGCCATAGTACCCAGACATGTTAGTGGTAGAGCACAGGGTAGCTACTGGTTTTTTACAGCCATAGTGCCCAGGCACGTTAGTAGTAGTGCACAGGGTGGACACTGGTTCTTACAGCCATGCTGCCCAGGCCGCTAGGAGTAATACAAGGGAAATTAACTGGTATTTACAGCCATTAATTCCGTTGTAGTGGTTACTAAACACACTAACATCCTTCAATAATTCCATATATATATATATCTTAGATGCTACCCAGCAGGGCAGTCTGGTGACGAGTCGAAAACCGTCTACAAGTTCTACACGGTTCTTTCTTTTTTTTAATCTTTATTTGGTAATTCCTATTTTTTCCTTTTATGTAATAAATGTTCTACAGTGAAATTGAAGTGTAAAAGTAGATATAAGGATAATGAAATAAAAAAAGTTAAGAGACAAGTCCTTTCGATGAGTGTTCTTTGAACTTACTATTATCCTGGCTTGGCTGGGCTACACCGTGCAAAATATTCGTTATAAATGGCGCCCGAGCAGGGACAATAAAAAATATATATATATACATGCAGATAAAAAAAAAAAAAAATTAAAGCTAACAAACAAACTTAAGAAAATTTATCGCGTAAAATTTTAGACAAATATTAAAATTAACAACATGAGTCGCAGTTTTATAAATTTGATGAAAAAGGACGTTTTAAATGAATGTCTCGAAGAGTTCGGGTTAAGTGCCGACGGAACGGTCGAGGAAATGAGGGTACGTTTGCGACAATTCCTAGATAAGGGCAGTTTGTCACCTGATCAAGAGGTGTTCCTACAGAATTTAAGACAGAAATATGATTCATCACTACAACTTCCACGGATTTCCCGAAGTCCATCACCGGCAACATTAAATGGCGAGGATGTGAAAGGTGGTGCAACTAATGCTGAGGTATGTGATAAGATACGTAAATGGGGAATAAAATATGATGGCGGTAGGGATCCCCTCGGTTTCCTGGAACGAATCGAAGAATTGGCCACATGCTATGCTATACCACAGAATGCGTTACTTAACTATATGCCCGAACTTTTTAAAGGGGATGCTTTATCGTGGTATCGGAACAATAGACACAACTGGAAGTCATATAATGATTTTGTGAATGATTTTAAGTTATTTTTCTTGCCTGTACGTTTTTTTGAAACCCTAGAGGATGAAATTCGGAATCGCATGCAACGGGGTAATGAAACTTTTGTGAATTTCGTAACTGCTCTACAAACATTGATGCGCTGGTCTAATTTGTCTACCAGGGAACAATTAGAAAGAATTTATAGAAATTGTCGTGCGGAGTATAAGGCTTATATAAAGAGAAAAGAATTTTCTAATTTACAAGATTTAATTATTTTGGCCAAAGAACTTGAAAATATACGGGCGGAAGAATTATCACAGGCTAAGGGCACCCGTCGAGTCCAAACGATGGTTGCCAATCCTTATCGAAATCAGGTTTGTTATCGTTGTGGAGAACCCGGTCATAATCGAGCATCATGCTCTAGGGCCCAAGTCTTATTTTGTTGGGATTGTGGAAAGCGAAATATTAAAACTGTTGACTGTTGTAGAGCTGATGCGGGAAATGTAAAAGGAGATCACTCGGTTATGGAAGGAGAGGGGGATCTCTAAAATTTAACTCCTTCCCTATTACAGCCATTCCAGATGACGACTTACGCTTGCGTATATGGCTTAAGATAAGACACAAGAATATCGCAGCAATTTTAGATCCTGGTGCTACCCATTCTTGCATAAACTTAAACTTGGTAAAAGAACTTCGAATGCCAATCAATTCCGCTGAATTTAATATGATACAACTGGCAGATCAAAGCAAAGTCCCAATTTTAGGATCTGTAAGTGTCTGGTTTAGTATTAACAATATCGTATACTGGCACAGCTTTCTGGTATTAAAATCGTGTATGGATCCCATCATTATTGGCATGAATTTCCTCATGCAATCGGGTAGTGAGCTTCGTATCGTTCCAAGGCAAAACACCGAAAGCCAGAAAGTAAAACCAGGTCAAATTTCACAAGTTAACACCCTGCAAGCTACCGTATCCAACAGTGCGAAACAGGATACCCTAATTGAACAAAGGGTTTCCCTTTTTCTGGAACAGCAACTTCCTCGATTCGATGATATTACGCAATACTCAAACATAACACAACACGTAATTACCATGAAGCATTCCCGTCCCCTCCGACAAAGGTACTACCCGAGAAACCCTGCGATGCAAAAGATTATTAATGAGCAAATCGACCAACTTCTAGAAGAAGGCCGAATCGAGCCATCAAAGAGCCCATATAGTTCCCCCATAGTATTAGCGCGTAAAAAAAATAACGAGTGGCGGCTGTGCGTAGACTATAGGCAAATAAATGAAAATTCGATACGCGATGCGTATCCTATTCCACAAATAAATTCAATTTTAGAGAAGCTTAGAAATAGCAAATTTTTCAGCACTATAGATCTTCGAAATGGGTACTGGCAGATACCCATGGAGGCGGAGAGCAAAATGTACACTGCTTTTACTGTTCCCGGCAGAGGTTTATTTCAGTGGTGTGTTATGCCCTTCGGACTTCACTCAGCGCCTGCTACGTTCCAAAGGGCTCTCGATGCGGTCATTGGACCGGAATTAGATGACTTCGCATTTGCATACCTAGACGATATAGTGGTTCTCGGAAAGACTTTGGACGAGCATCTAAAGAATTTACAAACAGTCTTTGATCGTCTACTGGCAGCAAATCTACGAATCAACAAAGAGAAATGTTCATTAGTAAAAAAGCAGATAAAATACCTCGGGCATGTTGTGAGCGAAAAAGGAATTCACACAGATCCCGAAAAAGTAAGTGCAATCGTCTCACTCTCAGCACCAACAACACTTAAAGAATTACGGTCGTTTCTTAACACCGCAGCCTGGTATAGACGTTTTATACCAAATTTTTCATCCGTGACTAATTCTTTAAACAGCTTGCTAAAGAAAAATAAAAAATGGGAATGGGGAGTTGAGCAAAATACTGCTTTTGAATTGATCAAAAAGAAATTAATCGAAGCCCCAGCGCTGACATGTCCGGATTTCAGCAGAACGTTTATATTACAAACCGATGCTAGTGATGTTGGTCTAGGCGTAGTTCTTACCCAAGAATTCGAAGACGGAGAAAAGGTCATTGCTTATGCGAGCCGTACCCTGACAGCTCCAGAGCGTAACTACACGGTCACAGAAAAGGAGTGCTTAGCTATAATCTGGGGTGTACGTAAAATGAGGCATTATCTCGAAGGATACCACTTTGTTATTGTGACGGATCACCAGTCTTTAAAGTGGCTAAATTCTATTAAATCACCGTCGGGAAGAATCGCGCGTTGGGCATTAGAATTAATGCAATTTAGTTACGAAGTTAGATACCGTAAAGGCAAGTTAAATGTTATAGCTGACTCTCTATCTCGAGCCCCGCAAGCCATTCTACAATCCTTGAAGAAATTCGAAGATTATGAAGATCCCTGGTACAAAAGCAAATTAGAAACTGTTAAAAATAACCAAAAAAAAACTCCAGATTATCAGATAGACGCAAGTGGAAATCTAAGAAGACATATATATGATTCCTCCGCCTATAACGAAGAAGACTCAGTACCCTGGAAATTGGTTGTCCCAAAATCTGAACGGAAGCGTGTTTTGAGGGAATCTCATGATGACGTCACATCAGGTCATTTAGGTATAAACAAAACGATTGCAAGAGTAACGAAGCTTTACTATTGGCCGGGTCTTTTTAGAGACATCGTAAAATATGTAAGAAAATGTGAAATCTGTCAGCGTTACAAACCCATGCAACAGGCAACTGCTGGAAAAATGCATACCTTACCGGTTTCTCAACCATGGCACACGATATGTGCTGATTTCGTTGGACCACTACCCCGTTCAACTCATGGCAATACCACCTTGATTGTTTTCCACGACAAATTCACCAAATGGTCTGAGTTTGTCCCAGCAAGACAAGCTACTTCTAAAGCGTTTATAAAGGCTTTTAGAGAAAGGATCTTAGCGAGATTTGGAGTACCGCAGGTTCTTTTGACTGACAATGGAACCCAATTCACCAGCAGAGACTGTCAGCAATACTTAAAATCAGTGGGAGTGAAGCAAATTTTTACTGCACCCTATTCCCCTCAGGAAAACCCTGCTGAAAGGATCAACAGAACCATCAAAGTTATGATTGCCCAGTATACTGGTTCTAATCACCGTACTTGGGACGAGTTCCTACCAGAATTGACCCTAGCGGTAAACTCTTGTAAACAAAGTTCAACGAAATATAGCCCCGCTTACTTAGTTCAAGGGAGGGAGCTCCGACTTCCCAACTCATTGTATAGTGAAAAAACGGGAAACGAAATTACTGGGCGGATTTTCGATCCTGCAGAGAAGGCCGACCACCTAACTGAAGTTTTTCAAATAGTCCGTTCAAATCTTCAGACGGCTACAAATAACCAAGCAACATATTACAACCTCAGGCATCGAGAATGGTCGCCAAAAAGGGGTGATTTGGTCTTAGTAAAAACTCATGTCATATCCAAGGCTATTGACCACTTCGCTGCTAAGCTGGCACCACGGTTTGAAGGACCGTTTTTGGTTACCGATTTTATTTCACCAGTGATAGTAAGATTGGTTCATCCGGTCACGAGAAAGGCGAAGGGAACTGCCCATTTGAAAGACCTCAAGGCGTATCACACGTAAGTTATTTAGACAAAATTAACGATCTCTCTTTTTGATCATTGTAGAAATGGCGGATCTAAAATTTAAATTAAGTTGTCAGAAGTTTAGACAATCAATAGAGAATGAAAATAAGAAAAGAAGGAGAATAATTGAAATCGAAATACCTCAGCACAAGGAAAAGGTTAGCATAACCGCTATCCAAACCAATCTGCCTAAGCTTGATATCCAAGATCTGATCTCAATTCCAAGAATCGACCCGCTGGCTAGTTTGGTTCATGAATTAGAATTAGATAAGGATGAGGAAGCCGACATGCGAAATGAGATTATTATTGAAACTTTGTCCTTGATCCAGCCAATAAAGGCGGGTAGACGCACGCGGTTCCTAACAACAAAGCATAATTATACGGTTGAAATATATATCCGCCGCTCATTAGATGTGTGGCTTTCCTTCGGGGAAGAAAAACTTATTTTTCCTAAGCCAAGAAGTGACAGGCCAATTTCCCAATAGAAACTTAACCAGGAGGGAGATGTAATGATGTCTTACGTTCCATTACATTTTTTGTATATATCTATATAACTTGTATATATATCTATATAACTTGAATATTCTGATTTTGTATAGTAGCTTCAGTATTATTTTACAAATGATGTATTGTTTTGAAATATAATTTATTTAATTTAAATATTTTTTTTAGTTTAAGAATTCGTTCCTTTAAAGAACCACTTTCAAAAAAATAGATTATTGTAAGAGAATCCTCTCAGTATGTAAAATATAAATGTATTAGTTTAAGAGAGGATTGTATTATAAATGTATTAGTTTAAGAGAGGATTGTTCGTGAGTAAAGGGGAGAGCGATTTAGTGTGTTAGTAACTCGAACTCTAAAAATAAATATCACTGCGAACTTACTACTACAAATTCAGTTGGGCCTGATCTGTCAGGGTGTTCGGACCACTGGTGCAAGTATGTGACAGCTTCATTAGTGGCCGTTTACTTTGAAAGAAAAGTCCAACTCATTGTAGTAGTGTACAGGGTTACTACTGGTTTTTACAGCCATAGTACCCAGACATGTTAGTGGTAGAGCACAGGGTAGCTACTGGTTTTTTACAGCCATAGTGCCCAGGCACGTTAGTAGTAGTGCACAGGGTGGACACTGGTTCTTACAGCCATGCTGCCCAGGCCGCTAGGAGTAATACAAGGGAAATTAACTGGTATTTACAGCCATTAATTCCGTTGTAGTGGTTACTAAACACACTAACATCCTTCAATAATTCCATATATATATATATCTTAGATGCTACCCAGCAGGGCAGTCTGGTGACGAGTCGAAAACCGTCTACAAGTTCTACACGGTTCTTTCTTTTTTTTAATCTTTATTTGGTAATTCCTATTTTTTCCTTTTATGTAATAAATGTTCTACAGTGAAATTGAAGTGTAAAAGTAGATATAAGGATAATGAAATAAAAAAAGTTAAGAGACAAGTCCTTTCGATGAGTGTTCTTTGAACTTACTATTATCCTGGCTTGGCTGGGCTACACCGTGCAAAATATTCGTTATAAATATAAACTTGATATTTAGGGTAATCTAGACCAGAACGACAAGTTCCGGTCTATGCACGCTGAGGGTATATTACTTATATGTATATAAGCCATCTGCCCTGTTTTCACTCCCTCGTAACTTTCTTTCCATTTTTCACAAATTGATGAAAGTTGAAACTCAAAGACACTACATACAATAAAGGCCTTTTGAGATATAAAGTTGTAAAAACTTAATATTTTAGTGTACAATCACTGACAGAGTCGCTTAAAAATATTATGAGGCACTTCTGCTAGAGTTAGAGAGTTGAAATTTGGCTTAAAAGTGGGTAGCGCTTGCTAGTGGATAAAAAAGGCTTATAAAATAGGAGTCAGGTCCACACAAAAACATAAATTTAAAAATAAGGCCAGGTGCCTCTACATAAATTTCATATGGTAAAAGTACTGAGTTCAAAATGAGAACCAAGTTCATGCTTGGTTCCATACCAAGCAAGAATTTGGTTCATGCTTGGTTCCATACCAAGTTCATGCTTGGTTCCATACCAAGCAAGAATTTGGTTCTCATGTTGATCCGAGTACTTTTACCCTCATTTTCATATATTCATGTTTTTATGCAGAATAAACTTTGTCTTATTAATGCTCTAACTTTAAATTGTTATCCTCAAAATATATTAGGACTCAGGTAAATTATATTGCATTATTGCACAAAAATGAATAGATTTCGATCATGAATAGGTATTTAAAATGTTTTTTTTTTTTAATCAAACCCTTAATATTAAATTTATAGATATTAGAGCTAACTTTTTCACTTACTGTTTCCTGCAATGGATTCATTTTACCACGTTCCACCAATTCTTCTACCCACGTATAGGTGACCATCACTTCGGTTGTTGTACGAACTCTCTGTTCATCATACCGCCACAATTTCCAAATATGCGCTGCTATCAGGCCGAATAGTATCATAATAAACTATTTTGATATAAATTTTATGGATATTAAATTATTTTGAATTTTTATTTTAAAGTTAAAAAAGCTTACAAGTATTAAAATTTTTAAAGAACCATGTACAGCACCACAACATCCAATAAATGCCGATATTACCAAAATGACACCAATAACAATTTGTACTATTTTTTCTGTAAAATCTGGTGATCCATAATTGTATTTCTGCAGCTCAAATATACTTTCTGCTATTCCTAAAATTCCAAATATCTGAAAAAAAAATTAAAAATGTATTTAAGGTCCTACAGAAACAATTGGATTATTTGCGTTTTGTAAGTGTTAGTGAAGCAGTTCGGATTTTACCGACTAATCGAATAAAACTAAAAAAGTATTCGTTTAATCGACTAGTTTTTATATTGGTTTGGAAATTGAATTATTTTGCGATTTATGACCCAAAAAGTAACTCAGGTCTACAATACTAGCTGATTTCAACAAGAAATCTCCAAAGCGTGTTATGTAATATGAAGCGTACAAAGTATACAAAGCTTGCAACGCGTTGAAGCGTTCAAAGCGCGTTATCTACTATCACCTTTAGGTAGCAAAATTTTACTAATAATTATTACCAGAGTAAACGTGGCACTCTTTATGTGTAGTGCTTTGAAATGTGTTTACATAAAGCAGTTATGATTTACTACATTTTTACTTGTGCATTAATACGTAACAATGCACAGTGGTTCAGTAGTAGGACATAGTGGTCAAATGACGATGTTCGATTTTTTCACCGTTAGTTCGCTCTAATACTCATTATTAGTGGTACTACTAAAACATGCAAAAAGATTTGCAATCAGTTGTTTTTACATTTACTTTTGTGCATCGGAAGTGATCAAATCAAAACAACTTTCCTTATCTTTTTCAGCAGTGCTAAAAAGTAATTTCTAGTGCGTGTTTTTCAAAGAAAAAAACTTTTTTGACTTATTGTTTTAGAATGGATATTTAAGTTAAAGGTGTTTACCGTTATTATTATGTATTTAATAATTTTTTAAGCAAAACGTATTTTGCGGAAAGCAGTTTCACGACAAATCAATTTTCACGTATATTTTTTACAATTTTTTTTTCCTTAAGGTATTAACTATGTTGCCGTCTTATGACGCTTTCAAGTTACATATCAAAATGTTACTCTATATCTGTACTTCTAATTTAATAAGAATTTATCTGCGTTTGTTTAAGAATGTGCATGGTATAGAGGGTCTTCGTCTCTACGAATAGATTCCTAGCACATACATATTTTCCACTAAGTTAGTTTAGCTAAGTTAGTTGATGTAGATTATTCCGCGATAAACTATTTGTTGAGTGATTCTAGCCGATCTAACACCTCTTGTGTGAAATTTATTACAAACAAAATACTATCAGTTATAATTGAGGCTAAATTAACAAAACACCAGTATCTAATACTAAAGGAGTTTATCAATTCACAATTACCAAATGAATTGCCATGTTATCATAAAGTGTTGGAGACCAAGAAACAGTGTTATCCACCATAGGGACATATCACGAAGTCATCTGCCGAAGTAGAGTTACAATCTTTGCTAGATCATACAACTTCCCGTATAGTATAAAATCAAAATGATGACCTCAGTAATGCTGATATTAGTAAAGAGTTTGTTTTGATTGGTAAATGGGGCCTTGACGGAAGTACGGGGCACAGTGATTATAAACAGGCATTTTTAGATTCCTGTATATAAGATAATACCTTATTTGTTACGTCATATTGTCCACTTCGTTTTATATGTAAATCAAATACTTCCGATCTGGATCAAATTTTATGAAAAAACCGACGCCCTTCTTCCACTACGTTTTTTAAACCTATTCAATTTCAGTTTGCTAAAGAAACAAAAGATCTTTATGTGCAAGAACAAGCCTTTTTTAAAAATAAAATTAGCAATTTACACCCATACATTTTTAACATCAACAACAACGAAATTGAATTTTTACATTAATTAATAATTAACCATGGTTGATGGTAAAGTCTGTAGTGCTTTATGTAACACAGCGTGTAGTAGATGCTATATTTGTGGTGCAACACTGAAAGAAATGAAAGATATTGAAATGTGTTTAAGTAAACCCGTTATTGATACTGCTAGATATCAGTTTGGGTTATATCCTCTGCATTCATGAATAAGATTTTTCGAATATTTTATACATTTATTTTACCGATTAGATGTTAAAAAGTGGCAGGCTCGTTCAACAGATGAAAAGGAGCTTCTTGCACAGAAAAAACTATATGTTCAGAAGCACTTTAGGACACGATAAGGTTTAATTGTCGACAAAGCTCAAAGTGGCGGAAGTGGCCACTCCAATGACCACATCCAATGACGGAAACACTGCAAGAACTCTTTTTTTGAATTCAGCTATATCAGCTGAAATAACTGGCTCAGATCAAGCAGTTATTGATCGGTGTCATCATCTTTTGCAATGTCTTTCGTCGGGATACAAAATTTAGGAACCGCGCGAATGCTTATTAGTACGTATCCATGGTATAATTTGCCTGCTTCAGTTCATAAAGTGTTAATTCATGGATCGGAAGTAGTTGATCTCTGTCTAGTTTCCATAGGCGAGCTCTCTGAAGAAGCCGCTGAATCTTGTAATAAATTATTTAAGCAATTCAGACGAGACAACACGCGAAAAATGTCTCGTGTTGGCAGTAACGCTGATCTCTTGCATATACTTCTTCTAAATTCCGACCCGTTGTTTTCTTCTTTACGTAAATTACCACAAAAGAAGAAGTCTATGCTATCACCTCAAGCTTTGCGTATGTTAAGTTTTTGAAATAATGTACAAATGTTGTATTAAATTGCCGTTATAAAATTTTTTTAATTTTTCTTTAATTAATAACTAACATTTTTGGTAAATAAATTATTATAATATTATATTTAAAGACTTTTTTATCTTATTTTACCCTAATTGGTCTATAAATACCGTAAACATAAATATTCATATTATTTTGATGACTATAGCTGAGTAAACTACGTATGACCGCCTTCCTTAGAAACTTGAACCACTGTGCAATGTGACGCTGACTACACTTAATCAATTTCGTATTTCCATTTAAAATTTGAAGATAGTATCGATATTGAAAGAAAACTATCGATAGTCAGCCACAAATAAAACTATCGATAGTACTAACTGCTATAGGGCGGTTTACATTATACTACAAGTAATACGACATGTCAAATTTTTGTGTAGAAGAGTACAAGTAGTATCGTCTAAACATAATATGTAATGAAACTGTCCGACATTGAGAGAAAATACGGATGGAAATTTGACAGTCTTACGGCTCTCTTTATGTTTTGAAATTTTTCAAAAACTATTCTACTTCATTAGATCAGGGTTGCGTTTTTCTTATTAATGCTAACTTTTCAAAGACAAAACTCGTCAAAATAACAGAAAACCGCTGAATATAGTGCAAAATAGATCCAGTTGCCATCACAAATAAGTTTGTAAACAATAAAAAACTTTTGGCAAAGGAACGTGAACATTTTTAAATTTTGTTTTAGTTGTTGGTTTTCAGTTTTTTTATTATGGCAATGGCTAGTACAATACCAAGAACCTTTTCCTTGTTACTTTTTTAAATTTGGCATATTTTTCACAAGTACGCACTCTATTTATTTGTTTTCACTTTTTTATTGTTTTAACAACAGCTGTTTCAATTTTACTTCATTTTATTTAACACCAATGGTGTAAACGTAAGAAAAAAACCATACGATTTTTAATCTCTATTTTTTCATACGGATTGATTTTCATTTTATTTTCTCTTAGATTTTACGTACGTAAAGTCTTACTGTCTAAACTGCCCTTATGCACTATTGCAAAAATGCCAAACTGGTCACACTGATGACAACAATAAAATTGTTATTAGGGTTCCGTACCGAAAGGGTAAAAACGAAACCCTATTGTTTTCGCCACAATGTCCGTCAGTCTGTTCGTCTGGCCGTCTGGACGTCTGTCCGTGTGTCAGCGCCTTTTATTTCTGGAACCGTTATAGGTTCTGTGAAATTTTCACAGAAGGTCTATAACTGTGGCCGCTATAGTAGCAAATACTAAAACTTATAGGGTGTTCCGATAGAGAGGTGTTATTCTCGAATATAAGCTTATTTCTTCAACTCTAGGAGGAATTCACAAAAAATATGCTAGCAGTAATTAAACTTAGTTCGCTATATAAACAAGTCTAAAAAAATAAACCTAAAAATTAAAGGGTGTTCCGATAGTGGCGTGATTTGCATCTATAAGGCCTAAGTTTTGAACCATAAATGGTAGACTCTTCAAATTTTCACAGAAGGTGTATACTGTGACCACTATAGCAACAAATACTAAAACTTATAGGGTGTTCCGAAAGTGACGTGTTATTTGCCTTTATGTCTTTATTTCTTGAGCTATAGGAGGCAACCACTTGAAGTTTCCAGACATTAATTAACTCTATGTTCGCTTTATAAACAAGTATATACAATTAAACCTTAAAATTAAAGGGTGTGCCGATAGAGACGTGATTTGCGTAAGTACCGTGTCATTTGTAATACTTTTTACACACTATTGTTATGTTTGCTTGTTTTTGCTTTTTAATAACTGCAAAAAAACGTCATCAGTTTGTAAACACATCGAAATTCACGAGTTTTATACTTAAGTTTGTGTAGATAGAACAACATCATGGCGAAGAAAATTTTGCAAAAGATTCTATGTAATTAAGAACGAGGGCCAGAAAAAACAAGAACGCTTTAGGGTTAGAGTTTCCTAAATAGGATAACTCGTTGTTTAAGTGGTTTAAGGAGTGGGTAGCTAATTTTAAGTTCAGATACGGAATTTGCGGACTCAATATTTTCGGGTAAAATGTTTGGAATAAAACTATTTGAAATTTAGTCGTGGATTGAAAAAATTAAACAAAAAATTTAACAGAATTGAATTTAGATAAACTAAAGATTTACAATGCTGCTGATTCGGATTATGATCATTCTTAAAAGGATAAACTTTTTTTCCTAAATATTTATAATATTTTGTAAATTTTGTTAACAAAATGAACAATTTTTAAATTGTTGTATTTCGGTTTTCCCTGAAGAATTATTTGTTTATTATTCCATGAAAACTTTAGTATTTTATAAATTTATTTACCTACTAGCTGTGTCCGTCACTTCGACAGCGTCCTTGCAATATTTTGTTCGATTTTGCTTTGAAAGCAATCTACACCAAAGGCCCTTACGTTTTTAGTTCCGCCTTAAACTATGCTGCATCTCAGTTTATGTATTTTTTACTTTATTAAAAATAAAGTATGCATATTTTTGCGGAAAAAAGGTATCCTATATTGGTATCAGGTATCTCCTCATATAATTTTGTTAAAATCAATTTAGTAGTTTTTACGAGATGCGAACGCAGAAAAGCAGACAGACAGACGGAAATGAGTTACTGTTTAATTATATTTTTATGTATAGATGTAAGGATATAAATTTCACATTTTGTTAACACTTACCACACATGATGTATTAAAAATAATTATAGTCCACTGTAAAAAGGAACGACATGATGCCATTTTATTTATTTTTAACAAAACTTAGGAAAATATATTAAAGTTTTAGTTGTGTTAATTTTAAAACGCAGAAACACTTTATTTGTTTAGGTGTTTTGTTTTGGAATCGTTTTTTTTTCTCTTGTTTAATTTAATAAGTAAAAAGCTTTTATGATTAAAAATATAATTTAAAAATTCGGAAAATTCTCGTACGTCCAAGCTTTTAACGAGCAAAATTCCAAATGAAACATTTTACACACATTAAAAAAAATAAAAGAAAATTGAAAATATTGAAAATTACAACAACAAAATTGCCTAAATATTTAAACATTTTGAGGCGAACATTTTTTGCTTTCTCTTTTTGTTTTTCGTTTAGTGTTATTGGCTGTTGTTTGTGTTGGATATTTGTGTATTTGGGGGATTAATTATGCCAAGATTTTCCAAAAACACAAGTTTGTGTGAATTTGCGTAAGTTTTTACGAGTTTGGGTGTGTTTCTCACTTTGTACGGTCCCAGCAAACACATCAGGAATCTATTTTGGGAAAATCGAGTTATTGGTAAACTAATATTTGAAAGCTCTAGTTCTTAAAATTCCAGAATCCACGCAGTGATTTTTTGATCGTACTTATAACACGATCTGAGATAACGTATTTTGGTTCATGATTTAGTGTTTATGGAATTTTATTTTAAATCACTAAGTGCATTTTTGAAAATTATCTCACTGCAAATTTATTTTTTTTTTCAAAACTTAGAATTTTTAAGGAAGTTTTGTATTTTTCGGTTTTCAGTACTAATGCATGTATTCATATTCCGCTTAAAGATACATGAAAAACAATATGAAAAAATATATGTACATATATGAACCAAGTTTGCGTATTTTAAATATAAATATTTCAAACTATTTATATGATAGATTGGTAAGCTATTTAGGTGTGTTAGATATCTCGCGTCTTCGGACGTAAATCTGTATCGCGTATCGCTTGACAAATCTTTTCTGAAGAGTTCTCTTATAAGAACATAAAAAAGTTATTGAGTGATCTAATTTAATATTTGCTAACATTTTTGGACAATTATAATTCAACAAAAACAAACAGTTATTCGATATTCTCGGAGACGGCGGCCGTTACTAATGCTATGACAACAGAAATGTTATTAATTTTGAAGATGGAACAACAATTTGCAAATGGAACAACAATACTGCTGATGATGACAAGATGAAGACCCCCCAGGGGTTCAAATTGTCATTGCAGTACATTCTCAAATGTATTGACGCGGTTCACTCGGGGAAAATAGGGGCACCAGACGCTAGGGTTCCTGGAACCCAAATCTGGAAGAAAAGGTCTGTGATTTAAATCGCGGGTTCTCTTCGAGGCTCGACCAGTGCCCAAATGACTGCTACCACGGGAATCGGTGGCCCCACAGAGACTGCCCTGTCTCTGTGACCGGTTATTGGTGAGGTCCCCTTCGGGGGTACACGTGGTGGCTGTGGTTTAAGATCGATCTATGCAGGGTGGATGCATTGTTGATCAAAATGTGCTGTGGCATTCTCAACAGAAGGAGTTGGGTAGGCTCCAACCCCTAAGCAAGAGGTTAGAACATGGGTCCAGGCTTGCCATGTTCTAAGAATTGCTACTCACTGTAACTGTGCGACACACCTGAATTACGTATATCGTGCCCCTTACACAGGGCACGTTATCGTAGGGTGCGCCGTTACTACACAGTGGGGGCGCTAGTCTACGTCTTAGTTTCACTCGGTGTTTGGAGCACCGTGGTATTAAGCCACCGTGGCAGGAGCCCACGTTAATCTAGAACACATCTGATGATGACAAGAGTTGTTTATCTTGAAATGTCAAGACGTCTTGAATTGTTATTAGAGCATTTTTCAAATACACACAAGAAAGTATTCGTTTTGTATTTCTACACGTTTAACAAGTACAATAAATTGTATTCTATATTACTACATTTGTTTTTCCCGACTTAATTATGTGTTCAAATGCATTAGTCCAGGTCTCTATTGCATAACCCTGCACCGATAAAAGCGTAAGCATTGCATATTTGTATATGAAGATTGACATTTCGAGTAACGGAAAAAACAAATAAATTTACTATTGCCACCACATGGCAAATGGATTTAAATTGTACTTTTCACACACGATTTATTTATTCATATCGTATCCTAGAAGTATACAACTCATTTATTTGCAATAAAAATTAAACAACATGATTATTAAAGCGCGCGTTTAGTTTTTTATTTGAATTTTTTAATTAAAATGTTTAACATACTTTCATTCATTCATATTTTCATTATTTATTGCTAGAGCGGCTATTAATGGCCGCTTCTGTAAAAATTCTAGGTATCTACCTGTTTCTGTCTAAGAGATACAACCCTGTAATAAACAGACATATGTATATAGGGTGAGACTTCTGATCGATAATATTAGGGAGAAACTTCTTGACCTTTGAAAGATATTAACACATTTTTTATTATTTTATTATATTTTCTATGTCTATAATGGATAATTTAAATATATGTATCAATTAACAAATTTTAAAGGATTGCTAATAATTTATATATAAAGAAATGTAATAGAAAATTATAATATTCATGAATTTTAAAATAAATATTAATCTATAAATGCATTTCATTTACGTAAAACAAAATATTATTTTTTTGGTAAGAAAGTTTAATTTTAATAATGTTGAATGTTTGTTGGGTGTGGATGTGTGATGTGTGTTTTTGGAAAAACGAGTGTTTTCTCTCAAATTAATGATTTTGTGTTGAAAGTTTTTTTTTTAAATTATGAACTTACAGTGTCGCGCAAAACGGACAAACGTCAAAAAATTGTTGCAAATTATTCGTCAAGATTTTGTTTATTTTAGGAAAACAAACCTTTCTTTTTCCATTTTCAGGTATTATATTAACTCTTCTCTATAACCTCAATAATTAAAAAGTTTTACAAGGGTAGCATATCTTTTGTAAATCCTGGGATCCTGAATAATTTATATTTTGTGTATTAAAACTTTTATAATTTTAATTTTTAATTAATAGCGTGCTATTAACACTCGCTGGTTTAATCCAATTCTAGTTGTAGTTGTAATAATATTTTAAACAAAAAACAACACAATATGTTTCCTTTTCATAAGAAAATGTAAAGTACTTATCTATCCGATAACATTCCAAATTTAGCTATTGGCAAGTTATAATAATGGACCTAATAATTATAAAATAAAAACATATAATATTCAAGACTTTTTATTATGGGGAAAGCATATCTATAACACTATTTCGCTAGTTATTTTCCCCAAATTTTCTAAATAAAAACTCAGATTCTTATGCTTCAAATTTAATGAGATAGAAAGAATGAAGATAAAAGAAAGCAAGCAAAATCTTATTTTCTAAATAAAAATTATTTATTTATATTTTCATTTTCAATGTGAACCACACCTAAACGTCAAGTTTTTTTCTGCATTTAATTTGACATTTCTCAATTTCGGACTAACATAATTTGAAGCCATGGTAAGAATGGTGGCAAGAAATGACAACGTTGGATGATCAATTTTCGAAGAAAGTCATCTTCAGTGATGAGGCACATTTTCACCCACAAAGAGTGACTGTTTAGTGCGGTTTATGGGGTGGCGGCATCATCGGGCCGTATTTTTCCCAAAATGAGGCTGGTAAGGCAGTTACTGTGAATGGTGTTCGCTATAGTGAGATGATAACGAACTTTTTATGGCCCGAATTGGACGATATGTGGGTTCAACAGAACGGTGCCACTTGACACACAGCTAACGAAACAATGGCTCTTTTGTTCGACAAATTCAATGGCCGTGTTATCTCACGTGATGGCGATGTCAATTGGCCACCAAGGTTATGGGATTTGACACCGTTGCACTTCTTTCTTTGGAGTTATTGGAAAGAAAAGGTGTACGTCGATAAGTCAGCAACAATTGAAGAGCTAAAGGGTGAGATAATTCGGCACGGCATAGAACCCCAATTATGCCTCAGCGTCATCGAAAATTTGGAGCATCGGATGGATGCCACCGAGGTCGTGGCACACCTCCATCCGATCAATTGAAATATTACCGTATAATTGCGTGTTTGAAATTTTTCATTAATAATTGTGTAAGTGCAGGTATGCTGTTTTAATTAGTTGTTACTCTGAATATAATTTCATACACTATTTTTGTTAGTAACTACTTTTATTATTTTTATTAATTTATAACAAAATAAAATCGTATATTGATATACACTATTTTTTAACAATATATTATTTGGAGTCAATTCAAATAAAATAGTGTATAATGATATTTATAAATATTGTAAAACAAATAAAATAGTCTAAGTGACATCGTTGTACTTTAAATTTCATTTATTTGCAATTAAAGCACTTGTAAATTAATAAAATATCATCTACTAGTATCCTGATTATTCCACCACATATTTAAATGACCACAACTTAAAACCATCGATTATTTTCTGAAATATTACTTTTTTCCCCTGTGTATAATAATACAAAAACTTTAAACTCCATTATCTCGAAATGTCGAGAAAATTATACACTATTGTTTATGCCTCCCTTTTTCAAACCTTTTTTGGGGGCATTATTTGTTAAATATTTATAAATTAGTAATAAGGTTGTATTTTAATCTGTACAAATTGAAATGAGGGAAAAATCTTTGAATTATACTTAGGTATGCAAGGAATTTTTTATTCATAATGTAATTTTAGTTATAAAATTAAACTTTGTAAACAAATTTTTTGGGAAATAAATATACTGATATACACTATTGTTTTATTAAGGGGATGATATATAGTAGTTTTTCACATTTTTCTAAACGAATCAGCATTTCCTTATTGGTAAGAAAAATTAATTGAAGATATAAAACTGTCAAAAAGTGGATAGAACGACGAGGGACATTCGAGTTAACTTTGCTAAGATGGAATTCCGACATCACCATTTAATATTTTCAAGAAAAACGCATTGTCCTTTGACTTATAAAAGTAGGCAATTTAATAATAACCAGCCCCACTGTCGTATGGAAGATTAAAAAGCGACCACAGAACAAAATTTTCAAACAAAATAAGAGAAATTCTTTCTGGTCTGATATTATACAATCGATATGAACGTTGGGTAGCATACAACAGATAAATACTCCAGAAAAGGTCTAACGAAAGAAGAATATAATTATTTTTCGATATTTGGTTGAGTGAACTAGTTTGCCCATCTCTTAATAAATGCATAATAGCATAATAGAATAATACCAAGATCTAAGAAATTAGTTACGGATTCAAACAATCAACTATCAAGGAATACTCATATACTTACAGTTCTTAAAGTTTAAATCCAAACGTTGATTATGTACAAACTGTAGGACCTATTTAAATCCTGTTGCAAGTAGATTATATCTAAAAATATCTAATAACAATTTGTAACTTAGGAAAATCTGCACATCATCTGCGTACATTTCAACATTGCTGAACTGGATTACACACGCAAATCGTTTATGAAAAGGGAAATAAACATGGGGTACCCCAGAGATTGCTTAGTAATAGTATTATTGAAATCAACTCTTTTCGTTCTGCTAATTAAAAAAGATTTTATCAAGCTTAAAGTGTTTTTATTGAAGCCCATTAAGTTTAGTTTTGTAAGAAAAAGATTGAAAGCTTTATCGAAAACTTTACTGAAGTCTCTATAAATAACATCCGTTATCTGACAATCATTCAATCAGCAATTAATTGAAGTTGTAAAGTGCAAGATGTCTGTGCCTGTGTCTTTTCTGGAACCATGCTGAAACGGTGACAGTAATGATGGTATTCTATAGCTATGATCTGTCAGCTTTGGTATTGCACTTTGCTTTAGCATGCTTCTGTTATTTATAAATTCTTTCCCGATTTTAATAATGAAATAAAATAAGAATTTTACCAATATTGGGGTAAGTAACCATATTTTAATAACACATTGAACATGATTTTGCTAATGGTGTGGCATAGGCACAATTGGTGAGGATGCATGGTAGAATGCCATCAGGTCCGCTATATACAATGATTTTATAGCTTTGATGCAGTTTACAATATGAAAAGTGGAAATAATATTGGTTGACACTCAACTACAGAAAAAGGATATCCGAACACATGGCAAATTAACCATCAGAATACGTTATCGGAAAAAGATGAGCAAACATGTTGGATCTGTGATTTTAGTACTTCGTAATACTTGGATATGCAGTAGATTTTCTCTTAGAATTAACGAATTTGTAAAATGATTTGGGATCTGGTTTTAAGATCTGATTCAAGTTATTTAAATAATTCAAATAAAGATTATTATAATATATTTATTATTACATTTTGTACGTCTGTAAAGGAGTCAGTTTACGCCTGTTCTTTCGATGCGGGCAAATAAATAGTACAAAGTAGTACTGGAAATTTCTACTATTTTCAATTAATCGATACTTGGGTACTAAATAGTATTAAATACTCTCGTTTAGATAATAGCAACGGATATTTAACATCGTAGTCGTTAAATCTGTGGCAATAAGGAAAAAGATTATAAATGAGCTTTAAGAAAAGTAATATGATAAATGGCAATGTTGACTGCATATCTTAAGTCGACTAATTAATGCGAAATTGAATAAATCAATTTATAAACTAACGGAGAGATATTGGCTAAACTATAGATAAGCTATATATAAGATTTATCAAAAGACAATTTTTATTAAAAAAAATTTAATTTCACACCACACTGTATCCTAAAATACAATATTTTACGAAGAAAAGCAAAATTTAATATTATTTAAACAAATTTGTTACACTTTAAAACATGTAAAGAGTTCGAATTTCTGCATTATTTTTATTTTGAAAAAAAAAAATATTCTAAATCTTAATTTTATAGACAACGTTTTTTGATAGACAAGATTTGCAATTGTTTATTTCATATTAATTTTAAATTATATCAGTTTCCTTTGGAGGTAAAGCTGTAGCAATTTTTAATCAAATTTTTTTTTAATTCATGAAAAACGAAAATTTCAAATATAATTGTCTTAGAGACTAATCAAATACATACTAGTCCAGACTGCTCACTAGTTCAGTCAGCTCCTTAGTTCAGTTTAGCTCATTAGTTCACCTCAGCTCATTAATTCATATGGCCTTATTTTCCAATATTATTAGGTAGACTTTTGCAAATTTTCAAAGAGGTGTATTACAATAACAACTTTAAAAAAAATATATATATAAAATAAAATCGTTTTTAAATTTTGGGTTAAGGTTTCCTCATGAGCTAAATTGAGCACTTAGCGAAATGGCTATCAATACTATCAATACTTACCCCGTAGTAATCAATTGCAGTCCATTTATAATAGCACGCTATTGTTTTAATACTCAAAATATGAAATATTATTAAAATGCATGTGCCTGTGCAAAAATTTAACTTTGGCAACTCCACAGTATTTTTTTGGTTTCTTATCAAAACAAAAATATTGTGTTGTTTTTTTTTTTAATATTACCAGCGAAAATAGACATTAATACATATATAATTAAATATGTTATATATAACTTTAGAAATTTATTAGTCAGGAATCGAAAATTTAATTTCAACAGATTCAAAAATTACATATTGATTACAACGTATATTCCCAAATTTCAAAAGATGAAATGTACTGTTTCTTTGTGTGACAAGTGTTCGTGTTTTTTCCCTATATAAAAAAAAAAGATTCGGTGTTTGATATCGTCTTTATGTGGCCTCTTTATTTAATTTAGTTTAATTAAACTTACAAATTTTCCCCTAAAATGGGAGTTGAACTATCAAACCATAGATTACATAGATATCCAACTCTCCACTTACGGGTACTGTGTGAATTCAACACACATGGGGGAGTAAAATTTTTACTTACATTTATACTCCATTAGGCCATATATCGTTGCACTTTTCAAATATGTAAATAATTTAAAATTTTTGAACTCAAAATTTATTTACAATTTATTATTTTTCCAAGTTCTTAACAAAATATAAATTTCATTTTGTTGACAATTGTTAGGTGAAATTTATTTCTTCACAGTATTGTATTTTTGTGTCTTTTAGTGGAAAATTTAGGAAAATTTTCAATACAAAATAATTATTTAAAATTACTATTCAATCTAACTTTTTTCGCACAATAATATATTAGCAAAAATACAAAATTATATTTTTAGTTAAAAGTAAAAGAAATATTTTATTTTAAGATTTAAAATGTAATCTAAAAATTTTTATATATATTTACAAAACATTTTATAAAACTATGTGCAGTTTTGGTGCTGTGGGGAACTTTTTTTAAGAACCAACACTTATACAATTTTGCCTACCAATACATTCTTACACTTAGGTTTTTTGACAAGAGACTTAGGTTTTTGAAGTTTCAGTTGACTTTATATAATATATGTATATATAACAAAAATTTTAAAATTTTCGCCTTAATATTTCCCCTACCTGATTAATGTGCCTTAATTTATTTCTTTAAAAAAAGTCAACAATATTAAAATAAACACAATAATATACAAAACAAATTAAGAATAAGGCGAATATAATAATTTTGACCCTCAAGAAAAACCATATGATATCGAATTCGTCATTGAGTTTACCTGGTATTAATTTGCCTTGCTTCAACAATTTAACATTTTATTAAAATATCGGATAATAAAAGAATTTTAAAAAGGAAAACCGTGAATAAGATAAATTTTTTATTGTTTATCTTTAAAAAAACACGTTTGATAATCTACAGATGTTTAGTAGAAATCACATATGTACATATTAAATTTGAAAAAAAAAACATTTTTCACGAAAAATATTTAAAAACGAAAATAATCTTTTGTGAATGTCAAACAGAGTTATTCGCAAAATTATATTTTTTAACTTATTTGTTGAGCATAATGTTTGACTTGTTTAAAGTTTATTGACAATAGTGCTAGCAAATTATTGAATAGTAGTTACCGAGTATTTGATACTTTTTTGGGTTCTCAATACACACAAGTAGTTAATCGATACTTTTAGGATGGTATTATTCGAAATAAATTGAATATAATATTTGATGGCTACGGCGCACAGTGAGACAACGCTGGCAATAAATACAAGGAGTCATTGTAGAGCTCTGAAATTTTGCACAAGTTATTTTTGAGACAATTCCAGTTAAAAGAAAAAAATTAAGAAAATTCGCCCACTTTTACGCCCACCTCCCATACAATCGAAATTTGTAAAATGCCGTATTGTCCGTAATACTTTAGGTATAACTTTCAATTTTGGTATACTTGAATGTTATATTGTTACAAACATTATCGGAAAAAAATTTTTTACTTTGGCCCGCTTTTACCCCCACCACCCATACAATGCGTGTAATCAAATGAATTAATATAAGGATCTGATGATATTTGCAAATAGTGCATAACATCTTCATTCGCAGAAATACGTGAATTTTTACGAGAATGGAGTAGCCTACAGTTTCTAAACTCCTTATTCATTGCTTCTTGCGCTTCTTCGGATAACATTCCTGTAGCAAAAAAAAGGTAATATTAAATAAAATTTAAAAAAAATTCTTTCAAAAGTAAAAATTGCAAACCTATTGGCAATATAGTCTCAGATACCATTTTGCTGCCGTGAATGAGAACTTTATGGACAGTGATAGGCATGTAATACCTGCCATAAAGCTCTACATACAATTTTGCAGTGTCCATGCAATACGTATGGAATTTACCAACATCTATATTTTTACTAGTATCTATAGTATTTAATATAAATTTAAAGCGGTGAATAAGTCTACATTTACACCAGTTATGTCAACGGTTATTTCTGGATTTTCAAAAAATCTTCTAGAGACATTACCATCATTGATTGTTCCCATGCCTTGTTTCACCACCCAAAGTCAATGACCTTCAAAAAAATTATCAATCAAATGAATAATGTAAATAAAATAATAAACAATAAGTGAATAGTCGTAAACAATTAAAAAAATAAAAGTAAAAAGTTGTAAACATGCTAACATACGTATAGCGACAGAATGTGCGCGTTGCGTATTTTTTGTATGTTTAAAGTACTTTTGCAAGGTTTGCTATATGTCCTTTACTTCAAATGAAAGCTGAGACTTCAATCTTTCATTTGATATAAGTCTGCACCTAGGGCAGTTCAATTTTTACCCCACAATTCTGTTAAGAAAATTTTTTTGTGTTTTTTTTTTAAATTAATTTTTTCATTTACTCATTCTACAACAACTAAATTAATTAAAAAAATACTTTAAAGTTATATTTATTATGTATTTTTTTAGTAATAAGCTTTTGAATATTACATATTGAACTAACATATTTCAAGCGCGTTGGCATACCTCAACTTTGACTTGTTCTAGACCAAAACGTAATGAAGTTATGAGGCTAAAATTTCAGGGAATTGTTACTCATATATCTGTAAATATATTGTTTCATCCAAATTGGACGACATGCCAAAAACCATTGTTTGCCGCGGTTACTGTTACTGTGCGGCGTTAAATTTTCGTATCAAATATGTAAACGGAAGTATTGAGTACTATTGAATACCCAATTGAAAAGTATTGAAAGGTAGCGAGTAATCGAAAGTAGTGGAAATTGCAGGTACTAATTGACAGTATTAAGTATTTGCATTTCTGTACATTTTTTTCCCTAAGTACAATTCAATAAGAGTCTTCAAAACTATGGAAATAATAAGTAAAACATGATTTCCTTATCGTCGAGGAAACTTTGCCAATACCCAGGAATAGGCCTTGATTTTCTTAAAAAAAGTTATTGCGTCCTTGAATATGAATATGAATATGTATATATTCCAAATCAAGAGATCGCTCCTGAGACATTTATAGCTAATACAATAACCTCCAGTTTATCACCATATGCTCGTATTATTAACACGACAGATAGAAACGCATTCATCCCAAATACAAGCATAATCCCAAAGCAAGGAATAAGAGGGTTTTAGAGAAACTAAGAGTTAATTTTCCCACATTCGCATAGGAGAAACTAAAAAATCTATGTTCGGAATACACAGACGTTTTCGGTCTGGAATCCGAACCTATTTCGTCAAACAACATTTATAAGCAAAAACTTAAACTAAAAGAAAATACACCGGTATACATAAAAAATTATAGAATACCCGAATCACAAAAGTCAGAAATAAATAAACAGGTGGAAAAGCTTATTAACGATGATATAGTAGAACCTTCAATATCCGAATTTAATAGTCCTATATTACTGGTACCAAGAAGTCGCTCCCAAACAGCGACGGAAAAAGGTGAAGACTAGTTGTTGACTATAGACAAGTTAACAAAAAAATTGGTGGCTGAATTGATGATATTCTAGATCAGCTGGGAAGAGCCAAATATTTTTCATGTCTTGATCTCTTTGCGGGTTTTCACCAAATAGAACTCGAACCAGAATCTCGAGATATCACTTCTTTCTCGACCACACCGGTTCATATAGGTTTAAAAGACTCCCTTACGGAATTAAGATTGCTCCGAATTCCTTCCAACGGATGATGTCGTTGGCCTTTGCCGGATTAAGGCCAGCGCAAGCATTTTTATACATGGACGATCTTGTTGTCCTGGGATGCTCGGAAAATCATATGCTCAAGAATTTAAGGGATATCTTTGAGATATGCAGAAAATTTAATTTGAAGTTACATTTTTTAAACATCAAGTGACTTTTTTAGGCCATAAATGCACTGATAGAGGTATTTATCCAGATGATAGCAAATTTGAAATAATAACAAACTACCCAACACCCAAAAATCCCGACGAAGTAAGAAGGTTTATTGCGTAGATTTATAAAAACTTTGCAAAACATTAAATTCATCTCACAAAACTAACAAAGAAAAATGCACAATTCATTTGGTCGCAAGAATGTGAAGAAGCATTTAAATTTTTTAAAGACGCCCTTTTATCTCCACAAATATTACAATATCCAGATTACGAAAAGCAGTTCTGTATAACAACAGATGCAAGCAAAAACGTTTGTGGAACTATCCTAGCCAAGAATATAACGGTGTCCAGCTTCCTGTAGCTAACGCTTCAAGAGCTTTTACAAAACGCGAATCTAACAAATCAGTAATTGAACAGGAACTTACTGCCATACATTGGGCTATTACTTACTTTCGACCCTACATTTATGGAAGAAGGTTCTTGGTAAAACGCAACCATAGACCACTAGTGTACTTGTTTTCTATGAAAAACCTCTCGTCAAAACTCACACGGATAAGATTGGACCTTGAGGAATATGATTTCTCTATAGAATATGTACAAGGAAAACAAAACTGCAGTGCGGATGCTCTATCACGCTTGAATTTTAGCGATATAAAACAGATGGGTGAGAACATTAACATATTAAAAAGCACTACACGGTTACAAAGTCATAAAGAAAATATTTGTAATACTAACATAAAGAATAATAACAAACAAACAGAAATTAAACCACGCGCATACGAAACTATTAACGTAAATGGTGTAAGGACATTAGTTCGCCTAAAGTTTACCTAAATAGTGGATACACTAATTGTTCACTAATAAAAGGGAAACGAGCCTTAAGAAAAATAGTGATGTCTGATTTCATTGTTAATGAGAAAATTGATCTGGAACAATTCTTCCCAAAGCTTGAAAGAGATGCTAACACTGAAAACATTCAAAAGTTGCAACTGTCACTTAATGATATTATATTTAAAAATATTTCAGTAAATGAATTTAAAAATATTGCGAATGATATATTAAATAATTTAGAAATTGCGCTAACACCTAAAATACAAATAGTAACAAACGAAAATGATCAACAAAAACTTATAAAATTGAATCATTATGATCCACTGCTTGGTGGTCACCCAGGGATCACAAGAATATTAAACAAATTAAGGAAAAATTAATATTGGCGGGATATGACAAGACAGATAACGAAATACGTGAAAAAATTTCCTCAATGTCAATTAAACAAAATTCGTCGTAAAAATAAAGAGACTATGGCAATAACACCAACACCAGCCAAACCGTTCGACATAGTTATTATAGACACAATAGGACCACTTATAAGATCGAATACAGGTAATGAATATGCTGTAACCATGTTGTGTGATCTATCCAAATACCTGATAGCAGTCCCAGTACCGGACAAAAATACGAAAACCATAGCAAAAGCAATATTTATGAATTTGATATTGAAATTCGGACAAATGAAAACGTTGCTTACGGATATGGGCACGGAATATAAAAATGAGGTGCTGGCCGAACTGTGTAAAATGCTTGAAATAACACAACTGCATTCTACGGCATACCACCACGAAACCTTAGGTACAGTTCAGCGATCCCATAGGACACTTAATGAGTACCTGAGAGCGTATTTATCACCCAACAAAACAGACTGGGATGAGTGGATACCATATTTTGAATTTGTATACAACACAACCTCTTCATCAGTCCATGGATACTGTCCATTCGACCTAGTATTTTGCAAACAGCCCACACCGCTCAACTTTCTTTTAAAGGAAATAGTAGATCCATTATACAATATTGAAGCATATGATAGGGAAGTTAAATATAGGTTACAACTGACACACGAACGAGCCAAAGCATTAATAGAAAAGGTTAGGAACAAGCAAAAGGACAGGTACGACAAGACATCGAACACTCAGGATATTCGAATAAATGACATGGTGTTATTTATAAAACACATTAGGTCATAAATTAGACCACTTATACGTAGGACCTTTTAAAGTAATAGGAATTGAAGATAAAAATATAGTAATAGAGTTGAAAAATAAAAAAGCATCCACTATACATAAGAACAGAGTAAAATTATTTCATTAAATATAAGTAAACATAGGAGATCTCCTAAAATAACTATAACAATAAAATACCAGAATTAAAATTCACTATAGATAAGTAAACAAAACTAGCCATAATAATTACATTAAGCAACTATTAATAATAGTTATAATAATTAACTTTGAAATTTTGTATAAACTGTTACAACCTTAATTTTGTAGAGAAAGCTCCTACTGATATCACTTGATCAATGATCTTGAAATAGCCTAATGCGAGAGAAGTTTCTTCAATGGGTGAACTTACTAAACCTGAAAAGGTGGCGGGAGTCTACTACATGTAGACAGGCTCGAATAGTGCTTAAAGAGAAGGTGCTCAGATATAATAAAAATATTTAAAGTTTGATAAATGAGTTAGTGCTAGGCCACGGATTAGAAGAATGCTGAAGACGGATGTAACTTTCCGGAAAATGAAAATCTAAGTGAAAATAGTAAATAAAAGTACTTAGCTATAACTCAAAAACAAAAGCTATTAGAGAAAAATTGTTGTCGTATGTAAAAAATACGCGTCAATTTGAGATAGAAACAACAATAGAGTCTCAGACAACACTTGTTTTTGTTGACCAGTTTTATTAATTCTCACGTATAAAATAGTTCAAATAAAAATTTAATTATAAAATAATAAATATTTAAAATAATAAAAGACATTGAACGCTTTAGCATATTTTTCAATATACGAGTACATACGAGTACATATATTTCATATACATACATTATATGTATGTATTAAGGCATAAATACGAGGTTACAAATCAATACACCATTTTAAAATGTTAATAATTAATCTTGCATATAAATACTTCTTATATAAATATAGAACATTTTGTATATAAATTAACAATAAATTAAGTGTAATAGAAATCAAAAATTTTAATTAATTTCGAAATTGTTCCCTTCTCTGTTTATTGCGAAGATTTATTCCCATTAAGGATGAGAGTCCTAAGGCACATAACTGAAAAAATAAGAAAATGAAAAAATTTTATTATTATTATTCAAAGTAAAATGAGTTAAAACTTTTTAATTATAAGATGTGTTACATATTTCATCTTAAAGTAATTAATGCAAACTGTAACCAATATAGATTTTATCAGTTAATTATTTTATTTGGAAATATTAATGATTAATTAAACGCAACGAGTGTCACTGGTGGTGTGAACTCATAATATTGTAATAATCTTTAAAGGTGTACAAATTAAAATTGACGCTAGCACGTCCATTAGCGACTCTTTTCAGCACCTTGTATCATACTGGTGAGTTTCCAATGTGCTGGAAGTTAGCTAATGTAACGCCAATCCCCAAAAAAGGAGAGGCTAACAACCCTGAAAATTACCGCCCAATTGCAGTCTGTTCTACTCTTTCTAAGGTAATGGAAAGTATGCTAAATTTTCATCTTGTCAAGTATCTGGAGTCCAACAGCTTACTAAGCGACCGCCAGTATGGTTTTCGTTGGGGGCGCTCTGCAGGGGACTTGCTGGCTTTCCTTTCGGAAAAATGTTGTCAATCCATTCACCATTTCGGCGAAAGTAAGGTGGTGGCTCTAGATATCTCCAAGGCCTTTGATAGAGTCGGTGATAGCTTTTCTCGATTTATATCGAGCTTTCTCAGGGATCGCACTATACGAGTTGTTATAGATGGGATTTCATCAAACGAGTTCAAGATTAATTCAGGGGTACCGCAAGGCTCTGTTCTTTCTCCTACCCTGTTTCTTATTTTTCTAAATGACCTTCTCTGTCAAACTTCCAACCCTATCTATTCTTTTGCAGATGATAGCAGCATTTGCAATTCGTATTCATTCTGCAGACGGCCGAGCCTTTTAGAGATTGGGGCCAAGCGGCAAAACATGAATGATACGCTCAATCACGATCTCGTAACAATATCTAATTGGGGCCGGGCAAATAGAGTCGACTTTAACGCTCGTAAGACTCAATGTTGTATGCTAACGCACCGGCGTTCGGCCGATAATGGTGCTACATCTGTAATTATGGGTGGTATAAGTATTAAGGAATCAGAAGCTCTTGATGTTCTTGGCATGAAAATCCAGTGTGACGTTCGATGGACTAAGCACATTTTTGAAGTCTCAAAAGAAGCTTTCAAGTGTCTCGGTTTTCTCAAACGGTGTAAAACATATTTCACCTCATCCGATCTCCTTACTATTTATACCACTTACATCCGGCCAAAAATGGAATACAACTCTCATGTATGGGCCGGTGCTCCAAAGTCTATTTTGGAACTACTTGACCGCGTGCAGGAGAGGGCGAAGAAGCTCATAGGTGACAGTAGGGTATCCAACTCTATTGACTCTCTTGAACATCGACGCAATGTGGGTTGTGTTTCGCTGTTTTATCGCTACTACAATGGAATGTGATCTGATGAGATTAGGGAACTAGTTCCCGATATCCGCACGTTTTCGCGCACAACACGCTTTTCATTAAGAGCCCATCCATTTGTGGTCGATTGGCCAGTGAATCGCACAATGCATTACAGAGAAAATTCATTTTTTAGCCGTACAGTTCGCTTGTGGAATCATCTTCCTACAGAGGTCTTTCCTGTCAACTACAATGTTGGAAAATTCAAATCGAATGTCCACAAACATTACTCCCTCTATTCTCCTTCCCATAACCTTATTTCCTAGTTCTGGCACAATGCTTTGCATGAGTAGGGGTCATCCCCTGAGTGCTGGTCCGAAATAAAAAAAAAAAAAAAGATAAATAAATCGTGGGGTGTTCTGGAAATGCAATTTGTACTACTTGGAGCATTTGGAGCAGTATGAGCCGCACAAAATAGAAAACATTTTTATTTCATCTGAAGTTGTTAGTAGGTTCGTATACATCAATGGCTTTACCAGAGAATGTAAGGACTAATGTTTTTTCTGACTATAAAGTGCATTTCACAGTGATGTTTATTGAGTTTGGGGTGTCCTGTGCATTTGCTTCGCTCGAAGTGCGAAAATCTTCTTAATTGAACCATCACATAATAAAAATATGATTATTTTACTGTCGTAATCAATAAATTAGTTATTATTTATTTATTTAATGAAAAGACTTAATATTAATTAATTATAAAGTTACAAAAAAAAAATATTTTTAAAAAGGAAAATGTTCAAAAACGATAACTAATTTAAATTGATTTGTAAATTTTAAATTTATTTTATCAATTTAACAACTTTATATACATATGTATGTATGTTTTCTTTTGATGTATCTATCAATAAATTTTTGATTTTTAAAATAATTTTCTATGAGTTTCATTTGAGTTTTTTATTTTAATTGTTTCGTCTTTTTTATGTAAATTACAAATTACTTAATTCAGAACCCTTCATTTCTGAAGCGAATTTTTTTTGAGATTATGCGTACAGATTGGTGTTATTAAGAAAAAATTTCATAAAATTAGATATTAAAGGGTGTTCCCATGTGGAGTATATATTATTACTGAACCGTTATTGACAGATACTTTAAATTTACTATGTCCGCTATAACAACAATAATAATAAAGAAGTAGGACAGATCTTTTAAACCGTATTAGGCCCGCAATAACAACATAAAACTAAAAACTTAAGGGTGCCTCAATAAGATTTAATAGAAGTAATAATTCAGTGGTATTTATGTATATTAGTATTGAGTATTGGGTATCGAGTACCGAGTAATTCGACCTTTTTTTATTTTTTTAAATTATGCGACCACTAAATAAATAGAAACAAAAAGATGCTGTTATTCTGTTAGTATGTTGTATCTCACCCGGACTTTACGATTGAAGAAATAGACCACAATTTGTTGGTCAGTGGCCATTAATATTTACCATGTGACAAAGATATACAAAATTTCTCAAAGAAATATACTTTCTAAAAAATTGGCAAGTGATTTTTTCCCTTCCAAATCGCTGGAAAAATTTAATCAACAGAATAATTTCGGTTTGTAACACCAAGGTGGATTGGTTGAGAGTTCAGTGGTTAAGATTCCATTGTTAGAATTGAATGTTGAATGTTTACTATTTTAAATAAGATTAAAATATTGGAAATGTAGAAGTAACACAATTGGTTTGGGGTTATACCACGTTGCGCTGATGGCCTCATATGACTTGAAAGCTAATATTTTTTTTTAGTTTTTAAAAGAAGTTATTCAATTTATTTATATAAAAGCTGTGCCCGCCTCTTCGTCAGCGTCCTTGCAATATTTTGTTCGATTTTGAATTCACACCAAAGACCCTAACGTTAGTGAATATATTAGCTGTGTTACTTCCTTCAGAAAGGGATAGTAGTAGATAAGACAGATGGTTAGTATGATAGTAAAGCTTCGCTAATGGCAACACTGCAATTGCACGTTGGGATTATTTTTAGAACAGCGTCTCTGGTATTTTTCACTTTATAATTACTTTATAAAAAATAAAGTATGTATATCCGGTTAGTTCAACTGGGTACTTTCACTGCTTTTTCTCGACTTTGTCTTGGAAATAAGATATTTTTGCAGAAAAAAGTATCCTATATTTGGATCAGGTGCCATATTCTGTAATTCTCATAGCTAAATCTATCGCTAAAATTCTAAAAATGCACCAACAAATTAAGTATCTCCTCACAAAATTTTTTTAAAATCCATCCAGTAGTTTTTACGTGATGAAAGCGTAAGAGAAAAGCAGACAGACGGAAATGAGTTATTATATGTATAGATATAGACGTATAGATTTAATTATGTAATATTTATTTTAGTTGTTTTTTACTGTACACTCAATTATGAAGAGTTGATCACAGCAGTGATATATTTTATGTTTTCAACATAAAAAGTATGTATGACTTTATGACACCTTGTGAATCCCCTAATTGTATAAAATAAAGCGTTGGAATGAATAAAAGCAATCAAATACATTTTTTTATATTTCTTAAATATTCAGAACTTGGTAAGCGGACTAAGTTAAAAAAGGTAAATGTAAAGGTGCTAGAATTTAATAAAAAAGGCAATGAAAAAATTGCCAATTCAAAATAAGGTTTGTTTAAACAATAGTAAAACTTTAAAGGTTTTGTTTAGAAGTGTAAAGAAATTTTAAATAAGACAATTTAAGAAAATGTTGAACTCTGTTGAGAAATAATTCAAGAATACCTAAGGCAAAAATTATTTAAGCCAAATAATATTTATATTTTTACTCACTTCCAAAAAGAATAAAATCCACTTAATGGCTAAACCAATTTGGCCACTTTTAAATGCTGATTCCTCTATCATTTCCAAACAACTTTCAGTAAATAAGTTATTTGGGCTTCGCTCCTCATTTTCGTAACAATTCTTGGGTATGGATTTTCCCATTAGAATATAGTCCTGAGAGCCATTTCTACCACAACAGTGGTACTTTAAAGAAGATAAAAACATATTTATTTTTATATTAAGATTTCAAATATAAATAAATTTGTCACTACCTTCTTTTCCATATCAATAATTTGTTCTGAATGCATAGTATAATTACTCCATAAATTATTAAAGTTGTCGCGGGCATTCTCAACATAATTAGTAGAATGGGCAGCAATAATAATGTAAATTTGAAATGCCAATAAAAACACCATACACATGGCATACTAGTGGCCATGAAATAGAAAAAGTAATAGGAATTAATAATGCACAATACGCGTAGACAACAACAAAATCACTTACACTCCATATTAGACTTGACGAATGTCGACAAGCCGCAATACAGCCCATAAATGAGGTGAGTATAACGAATGAACCAATAAATATTTGTACCACAATGGCAATATGTTCAAATGTACCTGGAGTTGATGAGTTTAATTCAAAAACAGATAGCGCTATTAAACCAATGCCTAGTAGCTAATAAAAAAATTAACAAAATGTATTAATTAATGTCCACATACGTACAATACATAAGAAAATTCAAGGATTAAATTTTTCTTTTGGCATGACGTATACGCACCGATAGCACAGAGTTTAAAATGTTTAATAAAATTCTATAAAACGATAATTGGCAACTCATATTGGAATTTTGTTTATTATTTATTTAATTAATAAATTTATTGCGTTTTGTTATTTTATTTTAGTTTTTTAGTGTATTTTCCCGTAAAAAAATATTTAATTTTTTCAATGGCCACCACTTGCTTTCCTTACAGCCAACAACAAACTAACATTTTTTCACTTTTCATTACACATTTTGCTTAATATTTGACTCACTAATACTGTTGAATACTTTTGCCCTTGTTGTTGTAATAAAATTCCTTTTCATGTATTAATTTCTCTTCTTGTCGTCTATCTAACGGGATTTCTTTTGTTCCCACCAATAATAGCCGCTCTATTTTCATGACTACTTTTATGCCACGTTGTTGTTGCTGTCCACATTGCTTTAGTTTTATTTGGCTTTAAGTAAGTGTGTGATTAGTAACTGTTGTTTGTTTGTGTAAAACAAAGTGTTGTGTAGGGTTAGGGTGCTATATTCCTGTGACTATAAACATCCACTAGTTTAAAGTTTCTTTTCAATTGACCATTTTATGTAGATTTGGATGTAATTTTACAAAACAATTATGTTGGTATCAAATTTTTAATAATTAATTTAATAACTTCCGATGCAAAAATATCAATATGTATAAAAATTTGTTTCAAAATTTGTTTAATAAACAAAGTTTTATACAAAATTTTCTTTAAAACATTTTTAAATCAAAATAATTTTTATGATTTTTGGCATAAAACTGCGAATTTATAATTTGTTTTTCCTAATTTAGAGTTACCAGAAATTAATAAAATTATTTAAAAACTTTACAATGCTTTCTACAGTACCAAAATAGAAATATAATTAAATATTTTGTACATAAAATATAATAATACTCAGAAAAAAGAGCATAGAAGTCATTAACTAATTCATTGATGAAACAAAACCCGTATTTGTTCTATTTCTGGTGAAACGTCAACATGGGGTTGTCACAGGACCAAACTGATCCGAAGCACTGAATGGTGTTTACTTTAGAAGATCTCGGTAGTATCTTATGAGCGATAATCTTTTTTAATGTAATTTTTATTAGTGGAATAAGATAATATTACTACATGAATTGAAAACGTTTAAGTCCTTTAACCAACACGAATGAGTAATATCTATAGTTACATATGTATATATGTATGTATATGGTCAGTTCATCCCAACTCTAGTTGTAAAAAGTAATAGAATTTTAAACAAAAACAACAATATTTTTTGTTTTCATAAAGAACCAAAAGGTGTTCCAAAGTTCTTTTTTTCCGCAGGCACATACATATTTATAATAATTTATAATTGGGTATTAACATTTTCAGAATTGTTGATTAGCTAAAATCTATTACTATGAGATCCGTGGTCGAATTCAGTGAAGAAAAATGCATTTAGTTAAATTTACAGCATAGAAAATAGGTTTTGCTATTTGGTGGATCTCAAATTTTTAAATTACGAAAAACTAATCTAAGTTAATGTATTAATGGCTAAAAAATCTTCAAGAACCCCGCAGGACTACATCTCTGTAAATGTACTTAAAGCACTTTAACGTATCTTCACAATCAAATTATTTATTATGGAAGACATGTAAAAGTTTTGATGGACCTCTTTGTGAACTTCGTGAAAGAGATAACACTAAACAAGGCAATCAATTTTTTAACTATTTGAAAAATATTTTTACTATTCGAGACATTGAAGAGACAAATTCTGGTTTAAAGACCAAGCAGCAAATAAGTATTACAAAACAAGTTACAAGATGTTAATTTAACTTTCCCGTGTAAAAGTAAAAACTATTATTTCCGATTTTAATGTCACTAAAGGCCTTAATACATAATAACAGTTCGTAAGCCAGGAAAATATCGCACAGGGGTAGAATAGTATAGACCTACAGTGATGTTCCATAAAATAACGACACCTTTTACTACATATTTCGAAAAAGAAAAAAAAAACATACTAAATCTTCAAAAAAAATTTTAAGTTTTATACAACTGCCCAACTAAATTACTATAGACCGGTTTTTATAAAAAACTTAAAATGAAATATATACGTAAAAACATTCGAAATTCAAGATTTTAAGGGTGGAAAATAATAGAGCCATCCACTTCAATTATCTAAAAAAAAAACACAAGATTCCAAGAGATGAATAAAATAATATACTTTAATTATCTTTATTACCTTAGTACTAAGTGGAATATAATTTATTTTTGATAACGGGTAAGCACTGTTTTTGCATAGGGTCAACGAGTTTTTGGCATGTCTCAATTGGAATATTACGCCATGCTCCTTTAACTAATGCCCACCTAGTAATCTTTACTTGTTGCATGTTTTCCCTTAAGAGCTGATTTAACTATTCGCCACAAGTTCTCAATGGGTTTAAGACTAGCAACGGAGCAGGCCAACTTACAACATCAACCCCATATTTTTCAAACCAATCTTTTTCCCACTTCGATGTGTGTTTCGGGTCATTGTCTTGCTGAAACGCAAATCGAAGCGGCATTTCTTATTCTGCGTTAGCCATCACATATCTGTTAAGCAGATTTGTGTAAAAAATAGTATCCATTCTTTCTTCCACTCGTACGGTAGACCCAGTTCCAATATATGAAAATTCCCCCAACATAATATTTCCGCCACCGTGTTTAATGGTCTTTATGGTGTATTGAGGAAGACGTTTGGTGTTTGGTGGCCTTCGTACACAATGGCTGCTTGTCAGAGTTTAATAAAATTAGTTTTGATTCCTCAGACCACAAAGTTTCTTCAAGTGAATTAATCACAGTAAAATGTAGAAAGTGAAACTGGCTCTATTTTATGGAACATCACTGTATATTTAAGAATTTTGTGATATTATTTATTTTATCCTCAATGTATTTGAACTAGCAATAAGTACTCATAGCTTATTATTATCTTATTTCCAAATTGAACTAAAAAACATCGAATAACTTTTATTCTTAATAAACAAAAATTATTGAACTAAAATTATTTTTTGAATAATCGAATAATGTTTGTTCGAACTACATTTCAAAAATTTTAGATTTAAATATTCTTAGTGACAAATATTTGTCACATAAACAAAGAACTAGCTGTGCATGCCAGTGAGACACTAAAAAGTTGTATGTGGTGTGGCTTAAAGAAGTGGCGACTTATTCCTAGATAGTGTGACAGAAAGTATATCGTGTGCGAAATTTAAATTTAATTGCGTTACGTTTTAAAACTCGATTAGAAATGTTTTTTGGGTTGTCAAGTAATGATGTCATCGTTTGTGCTTCTTTTGGCTCTCTTTATAATACATTCTCACACAATAAAGTTTAAGGTTTTTTGTTTCCTATCCTTTACGTGACACTTTTTTAAGTAGACTAAGTATGTATTGTTGTAAGTGAGTGAGTGAGTATGTCAACTAATAGATCTCTTTTGCCGTCATGTCTGATGTAAAACTTAACTTAAACTTTGTCAAACGATAAACCGAGTTGTTTAAATTACACCAGAATATTAAATGGAATAGTCGATACTTTTTTCAATATATTCTATTCTACTAACTTCCTGAAATGTCAACAAATTAATGTGGGAATAGTCTGTATATTTTCAAAAGAAGAAAACAAATTTTCTCTAAATTTTAAATTTTAATGATAAACACTTTTACAACTATTTACTTAAGAATGCACCAGCGTTTAGTTTTATTATACATCAAGTCAAAATATACATACCGATTATCATGGCTGATGTTCTTATTCATGAGTTTATGTGTTTATTCATACATAACTAAATGATCAAGGAATAAAATAAACAAATTTTGCTTCTAATATTCATTTTTAATAAAAAAATATTGCTTTTGCTACAGCTACTTGAGGTCCGAATGTGCTGAGCAGATTTAAAATTTTAATTCGAATTCTTTTTTATTTCATCCATAAAAATCTTCTACACTTTTAGAATTTTTTCAACGCACAACTTCTTCAACTAATTCACATCCATAGAAATAAAAGTTAAAATATGTTTAGTAGTTGGATACTCTAATATACAGCTTATCGGATAACTCTTTTTTTTTTGTTGTTGCATGGCGTTAAAGGAATTTAATTTCTGCGTAAGCACACAATATTTACTACGCAAGTAAATTGATTTTGTTTTATATATAAACCCATACATTGAAAGGTGCTGGAACACACTCACAGACACACTGTTAATCTAAGTTTAATTGCAACAAACCAGTAAGCATTTAAAGGCCTTTAATTCGCAAGTCTTCTCTCAAAAGCCTCGTTTATCAAAATATAGAAAATAATTTTAATATAAGGAAAAATTAAAATTAAGCTTGACCTCAAGTTCAATTATACTCAAAAAGGTCGAATAAAACATAATTTATGAAAATAATTTTAACTGAACAGGAGAAATTAGCTAACGTTTGTAATTATTGAAGAAACGGTTATATGTATTTATAATCTGTCCTTATTTAAACTTGTAGTTAAGCAACATTAATTGGTTACAAAAATTGTGCAAGAATTCATGCATACACAATATGTGCAACTGTCTCAGCTTCCCCCCGCCATAGCCTGTAACTATCATCTACTTCGATTTTCATCTTAGTCAGATGATACTTGAATTTCCATGTCCTGTCACTAATGCATTAATCCAGCTTAAAGGGTACCTTTATTATATATTTTATCAACTTACAGTCCTTCCTTTCGAGCAGTTCTTCGAACACTATTCGAGCCTGTTTACATGCGGTAGCCTCCCTTCAGTTTCTCAGGCTTAGTTAGTCTACCTCTTGTGGGACCTTCACTCGTACTAGTCATTTCCATAGAGCAAGACTGGATTCTGGTACACAGAAATTCACAGCAGATGCCCTCTTTTCTAGTTCGCCTAATACTTTATTCCCAGCTATGGCTACACTGAACCAAAAATTTAACTAAATACTGTAAAGTGTGGTGTAGAATTGAAGAAAAGTAGAATTTTATACAGCTAACAAATTTTTTAGTCAAATCTACAGACTATTTTCGTAAAAAAAATAATTTTGAATTAAATTCCTTATATTGAATAAATTTCTTCAATATAGTAGTTATTGCTTTTTGTTATTTAATAGGGCGTAAATATGATAAAAAATGAGTTAAAAGAACTAAAATTATTAGTTAATTATTTTATTGAATTTAATATTTCTCATCATTAGATAAAAATATGCAACATAATCTGAAAACAAAATTGAAAATTATTAATGTCTACTGAGCTTTTTTCGTCTGTTAAGAAGAATAAACGAATACAGCTTCCAGTTCCTGTTTCGGCCATTTGATTTGAATTGTTTCAAATAAAAAATATAATTTGGAAAATATTACTACATATTTTATATGTCAACTCAAATAATTTTCTAAAGTTAAATTTAACGCAATATCTTCTATTTTACAGCTCTTTTTTCTTTTATATAAATACATATCGCACCCTAAATACAAAAGGGTCACAACTCAAAATACTAAAATTTTCAGGAGAGACAAAAAACTGTTTATATAAAAATTATTGTAATATTTAAAGAATGTATTTTTCCATTATGAACAAATTGAATACGGAAGAAAGTTTGCTTTACTTTTTTTATACCCTTCACCACAGGTGGAAAGGGTATATAAGTTTGTCATTCCGTGTGTAATTTTTACAATAATCATTTCCGACCCCATAAAGAATATATATTCTGGATCCTTATACATAGAGAAGTTGATTAAGCGATGTCCCTCTGTCCGTCTGTCCGTGTTAGTGTTGTAATGTCATTTGCCAAGGCACCAGAAGAGATACAAAAAATTTAATCACACCAATCTGTCAGGCATAGTTTCGAAAATTTTGGTATTGCAATTCAGCAACATCGGATCATTCCTTTGGAGGCTGCTGGCCACAAACCACGCCCACCTATATTTTTTCACGTTTTTTTTTCGGCTTTAATGATTCTGTTTTGCCTTTTTTTGTCAAATAAATATTAGACTGCGACAGGTAGATCGCAAGGAGTGCTTACAGATCTCGGGGGATCAATAACCCCTGCGAGGGGCGATTTTTGTTTGTTTTTAGATTGGTAGAGTTTTTCTGCTTTGATTTGTATTAGAGACCTTAATAGAAAGCAAAATAGCCAATGGACCTACAGGGTACCCACTGCTAAATAGGAGCAGTTAAAAGGACCCCCCATGTGTCAATATGAGGAATTTTTTTTTTTGTAAGGATTTTTTTTTGCTTTAGTCTGACCATTCTAACTCAATATAGACTGGAGAAAGGTCCTAAAATTAATAAAAAAAATTTAATAAAATTAAAAAAAAAATTTTTAAAAAAATTTACAAAAAAAATTTTTACAAAAAAAATTTACAAAACATTTTCAAAAAGATATTTTACAGAAAAATATTAAAAAAAAATTTTTAAAAATATTATCCAAAAAATTTTTAAAAAATTTTTTTTTACACAGAATTTTCAAAAAATTAAAACATAAATTTCAATATTTCTTTGAAAATGAAAATCATGACTGTAACATAACATATAATTAATATTAAGAATATACATATGTATGTATGTGTGTATATAGAGTAACATATTTTTATACCCTTCACCACAGGTGGAAAGGGTATATATAAGTTTGTCATTCCGTGTGGAATTTCTACAATATTCATTTCCGACCCCATACAGTATATATATTCTGGATCTGGAAAAGTTGATTAAGCGGTGTCCGTCTGTCCGTCTATCCGTCTGTGCGTGTTCGGGTTGAAATGTCATTTGCCAAGGCACCAGAAGAGATACACAAAATTTAAGCACACCAATCTGTCAGGCATAGTTTCGAAAATTTTCTTATTGCAATTCAGCAACATCGGATCATTACTTTAAAAAACTTCACAAACCGTTTTCAAAACGATATTTCCATAGAAAAATTTTCAAAAAAAAATTTTTTTACAAACAATTTTCGAAAAATTAAAAAAAATTTTCAATATTTCTGTGAAAATGAAAATAATGACTGTAACATAATATATTTTAATATTATGTATATAGACTAACATTTTTTTTAAATGCGTTTGATTTTTAAATAGATGAGATCTCTGTTTTAAAACTTAGATGCATATAACACATAGTCAACATCAGGATACCGACTACAAACTGTCAAAAATAAAATAAACGATTATTTTAAAGCCAGTATAGATAACTACATGGCTACACGACCACCGTTGTGGCTGTCGTAAACTTAGGCTAACTTCTATTTTATTCAACAAAAGAAAATGTAACAAAATTGCAAATTACAAATTCATATACAAACAAAAAGTCTTGAAGGAAATATTTACAATTTTTTTAAAACAGTTATTTAATTTTATAAAATCAAATTAAGTATTTATACAAGAATTTCAGAGTTTACAATGTAGCTGTCGTCTTCAATATCATTAAGTAGCTGACAACATGGCGACAATTGTAGCCAACGGAATTTGTTTTCATTTAGCTGCGTCGCCGTTGTCTTCTATTTCTTTAAAGTATGAATAAAAAGTCGACAATATGGATAATGCTGTACATGTCTGTATAAATAAAATCACCGTGGGGAAGGGTATAGAAGATTCGGCACGGCCGAATATAGCACTTTTACTTGTTTTAATTTTATATTATGTTTGCGAAAATAAAATAAAATTTTGATTTATGACTAAAAATAATTCTCTTTAGTTCATCGTGCAGAAGCAACACACTTAACATAAAAATAGACATAAATGTATTTTTCCAGTTAAAGAAGATAGTGATGTGAAATAAATTTATGAAGTAGTTAGAGATAAGTATTCTGAATCAATTTATGGAAAAAAGTCAGTTTTGGAAAATTTTGAGTTGTAACCCTTTTTGTTTTTAGGGTGCTATATGTATATTGAATTTTCTACAAAAATGAAAAAAATAGTAAAATAAACGAAAATGTTGTCAAATCATCGGATTTGACATTAACTTCTTTTAGGGATTTAAAATAATCTTACTGTTTTAAGTAACATTTTAAAGATAAACTTTGTTTGTTTTTGGGCTTTTAAGGTTTTTCAAATTTTATTTTTTTTTTAATTTAACATAATTTTATTTATATTTTTTTAAGTTTTTTGTAAGTAAGTGAGTTTTTACATATGAATTAATCGTATATAGATTCGGAAAAAATTAAATTGATTTAACTATTTTTGTTGTTAAAATTCTACCATTTTTTTCGTTAATATTACCTACGAAATTTGATTCAGTGTATGTGTTCTTCAACCCACATTAACGTTATCTCATTCATTAATTGTCAAGTACAATGAGAACTTTTCTTTCATGCTTCCGACTTCCCAGCAGGTGGTCCAACACATATACCAACCCGAGAAATTCTGCCTGGTAAATGGAAACTTACTCCACCAGACGCAGAATGCAGGATAAGTTAAGCTTAGCTGAATGTACATCTTCCCCTACTCAGCCATTCATAAGAAAGCCAGTAGAAATGCTATTGTTATTTATTGCGTATAAGTCGTTTCACAATAAATAAAGATGCTACTATTTATAGGCATCGGAGTTTCTCTAACTTCTTTATCAACAATACTCTTGTGTCCGATGTTCGGCCCATTGATGCAATGCCTCGATTACATGTGTTGGTGCCGTACGCATTGCACGACTTAAATTCTTTAAACCCCATCCAATTTACGCTTAATTGGAATTTTTCCACCAAACCTCAGATGCATTAATTATTATGGGTCGCACCATCATTGTATAAATCTAGAATGCAGCCTTTGCCGAGATTCCCCACCTATGGCTACACATTCTCGATAACATTGATGCAATATTCTTTTTGCTTTTACGGTCCAAAAAATGCATTGAATTCTGCCTGTTCATTTAGTTCAATTTTTATTTATCTATTATCTAATAAAGAAAACGCATACTACATGCACCAAGAATATGTTACTCGCATACCACAGTTTTGTTCTCTTGTTAATAATTAGCCTAAAAGTATGCAAGGCGTTTGTCTACAATAAAAAATAAACAAGTAATTATTCATTCCTGTTTTTTTAGATTTATTTTTTTAATTAAATTGTTAAATTGTTAACATTACATTATTTTTATTTGTTTGTTATAGCGGCCAACACACAAATAATTTTGATTAATTATTTTTTCAAAATATATATTTAAAACAAATGATACACACAAAGATAAATTTTTTGTTTGAAAGCTTGAATCAATCTTCTTTAAATTAATTTTGTTTTAATTTATGTTTAAACAAATAGACGACAGTAGGCTACCGACTACAACCTGTTAAAACTAAAATGGACACTTTTATATGAAGTAGATTATTTTAACGTCATCATAGCTAGCAATTTCTATTTTTTAAGCGATAATAAAAGCTGACAAACATTTTATTTGATAAAAGTATTTTTTAGGTAAAAGTATTTTTTTTAAAGTTAATTCATTTTTTTTAAAGTAAAATAATTTCGTCTCTTCTCGTCTTCAATATAGTTAAGTAGCACGGCGACTATTGCAACCAAATGTGTTTGTAGTCATGTAGCCGCTGTCGTCTGTATGTTAAATGCTTTAAATGTATGTAAACATTTAAACAAAAATAAAACAACACAAAATATTCAAATAAATACATTTTTGTTGATAGTGATGGTGTATGTTGTCCATCTACATGTTTTTTTATTTTGAATTTTAAAAGCAACAAGTTGTTTAAGATCCATTTTTGTTGCCATTCGCAAAATGGTTGTGACGCAAATTTCCGTACGCCATTTCCATATAACCAACAATTTATTCGCTTTCTTTTGTTTATTTCTCATTTAAGCTGCATTCTATCTAAAAACATTTTTGTATACGAAAATAAAACGAACCGTCAATTTTGTATAAAGATAATTTATAATTTATATTGTTTATCTTACATATAATAAAATAGTAACTTATTTTCGTATGTTTGGCTGTCTGCTTTTCTTTTTCGTTCGCATCGCGTAAAAACTACTGGATGGATTTTAACAAAATTTTGTGATGTGGTACCTTAGTATCCTGATCCCAATATATTATACTTTTTTCCGCTAAAATATCTTATTTCCAAGAGAAAGTGGAGAAAAAACAGTGAAAACACAATTTCCTATTTAAAGTCAATGAAATTCGCGGTTTAAAACTGGGATATTTTTAACACAACTTTTTATTTTTGAAAAATTTTAGAATTTTATTCATAAACCATAAGTCCCCTTTCACAATAGACAGAAACAGGGCAGACAGACGAGATTTGTTGGCAAGGGGTTGAAGAGGTAGAGTGTATATTTCATGACTATCGTACTGGACATTTTTTCGTTTCTCTTTTCTGCTTTACGCTTTTTTCTGTGTTGCTTCACATTATATCTCAAGTCGGCGTCTACTTGCTTAAAATTTCTCAACAAAGTACATATACCACAGATTTTCAAACACACACGTGCAAAGTAAATAAATCCCAAGGCAGAATGTACAAAAATCTGTCTGTCTTGTTTATGTCCTATTGTGAAAGCATTAAGACAAAAGAGAATTCAAAAAATGTCTGCCCTGTTTCTGTCTGTTGTAAATGCAGTCTAACTGAAGCACTATAAAAGTAAGAGTCTTTCAATTTGTGTGGAATACTTTCGAGTAAAATATTGCCACGACGTGGCGGGCACAGCTAGTATTAAATAAAATACTCACTTCTTATTCTTCTTACTGCTCTTATTAATACTTTTAATCCTTTATAGTATTAATTCTTTTAAATAAAATGCCATCCTGATCTAATGGCTATGTGAAATTTTCCAAAAAAAAAAACAACTAATCATTTCAGGTTTTCATTTTCCTCAAAAGTATAAATACTTGTGTTATAGTGTGAAACGGCCCTTAGTAGTACCAAGGAAGTATAATTTTCAAAAAAAAAAAAAAAATCCTAGGATGATTATTTTCAGATTTATTGATCTGTTTAATAACCAAGTATTTATTTAAATAATAAAATGTAAAAAGTGTATGCAATTTTTGAATTAAAAAAATCTTGGGTAATATATTTTCACGTATGTGGAATAAAATATAGTATCCATTTCATTATTTTTTTAAATACATAGGGATCAATCTTTACATAAAAATAATATAAAAACTATTTATTATATAAGTATCATTTAGGCAAATTATCGTTTTGAAATTAACATTACAAGTCCCTCGGTTAGCCGCATTAAGTTGAATTATTTGAATAATTTGCTACTTTTGTTAGTCCCAATTTGCTTGATTGGCAAAAATCATCGAAAAGTAAATACAAATTATGTTGTTTTTATTCCACTACTTTTAAAATAAAATGGCAAAATAAAAAATAATTTTTCGATCAAATCAATGTGTGTACTCGTATATATGTAAGATATAAATATTGTTAGATCACTCTTTTCCGTTTTTTTTTTTTCAATTAAAACTTTTAACTTCTTATTTCGCATTATACATTATGTATTTACAGTTTCTTCTTCTTATGTTAAAATAGATTATATAATTACTGTCCTTATTCACTATTATTGTTTTCTGGGTCCTCTTCTCTTCTTCACTGTTATTCAATGTCTACTGTTTTAATGTCCCGTCTTCTAAAACGTTCGTCTTTTATATACTCGTATGTGTTGCAGTTTCTATTTTCTTTTGTTCAAGTACAACTAATCAGTTAATGTCTGTGTTGTGCCAACCTTGATGATTGTCTCATCTCATTTCCTTCCATTCCTACATTCGGACCTCCTGACGGTACATTCGACCGAATGTAGAACTCCATGGCTTCATATACTCTGCCACAGTAGTGCATTTGTTCGTACCCTCAAATTCACCTAACTTCTCCACCTCGAAACGACCATGATTAAGCCTTTTAAGAATTTTGTATGGCCCCAAATATTTCGGCTTGAGCTATAGACCAGGACCAAATTGTGTTTCATTGACTGCGATTATATCGCCAACTTTGTAACTTCTCTCGGGTATTCGATTTTTATTAAAGCTCTTCTTATTCTCCTGTTGTATTCTTTGAATATTGTCACGTGCCAACGCTCTTATTATATCACGTCCCTGTTCCAGTTCTATTAGTTCGTCTTCTTCCAAAAATGCTCGAATATCTGGGTTATCTTTAGTTCTCATATCCAAACCCGTTAATATTTTAAAGGGACTATTTCCAGTACTTCTAGATGGCGTATTATTTATTACTTGTTGCACTCGATCAACGTATTTATACCAATGTTGAGGACTTTCAATACATAACTTTGTCAGCATTGGGACAACAATGCGATGAACTCTTTCCACCTGGCCATTTCCTCGTGGTACCCCGGTAGCAATTAACAAAGGTTATATATTCTCTTCTTCGCAATATTCTTTAAAAATGTTTGATGTGAATGCAGTCGCAAATTTTGTTGACAATTAATTCAGCTTTAAATTGTAGCCTTTTGCAAACTAATAAATTGCCAATTTAGAACGCTCAACCGTTCACAATTTTTAAATGTTTATTGCTTGGCTTATCGGTTCTTAGGTTAGGTGTCTTACACAGTATCAGTTTTCTTAATAGGTCTGATTAGACACATTTTAGCATTCAACGTCGTTGTAGTTTTTAAAATAAAAAAAATATTTTTTTTTGTGTCTTTATTTAGTTTTAAACATAATTCAATTTTAACTTAATTTACAATAAATTAATTTAGAAAAAATTTGTTAAATTGTCTAAGTGCATAAAACAACAAACATATGTTACAAATGTACAACAGGACATTAATAAAAAGTTGTGTTATTTTTAGATTTTTAATGTTTAAAAATTGTCTGTATTTTACGGTGGTGATAGCGATACCGGTGGTCGTTTATTTAAAATCTTATTCTTATTTTGTAATAAAGTTATATATTCTTTAAAAAAATATTACAAATTTACTACTGTACTAAAATGTAGTTGGAATTATAATTGTTCTTGTTATTAAAACTGCATTCGTCTTTGAGTATTGCGGAAGTTAATCACCAGGAAAGCTGTTAGCAGAAAACCAATAAACTATTGAAAAGATAACAAAGATTTTATAAATTGAAAATATTAAAAAACAAATCAAGATGTTTCCAATTCACCTCAAATACTACACAGATCCAGGAGAATATAGCAAAACGATACGATTCTTCTTCGTAGTATTTCACCATTTTTTCACTACAGCCTTCAGTGAAGAGATTGTGGAGATCTAAGGGATCCTGATCTAGATAGCAACTGGCTGGAATTGGTTTGTTCATGAGAATATAATCGTTGGCACTGCTTTTTCCACAGCAGTCATGATGTGTTTGTAATTCGTCCATTTTACTTGTTTCCCACGCCTTCTTCACCACCTCGACGCCATTCAGTTCATCACTGTTGATTCCAACAATTGCAATTGCAATGTTTAGCAAGGTCAATGCCAATAAGAAAACAGCGCACTACAAAAGATCAATTAATAATTATTCTTCTATACATAAATAAAATTGCTTATGAATAAATTGTGTACAAGTATTATTTCCACTTACAGTCGCCATCAGGCAGACATATTCGCGTATGGTGCCAAAAATGCCTAAGGCCGCAAAAACTATACATAGAGATAATGTTACATAGTAGCCAATGGATAATTCTTCTTGAAAATAATCCGGATTAAATGAGATCCATATTATGCCTCCAATGGCAATTATCTGCAATTAGGAATAAATTGATTTATTTGTACAAATATACATTTTCAAATTTGACAAAAACTAAATTTTTTTTTTTAATTTATAGCAAAATACGCAACTAACTTCAGATGTTTTACATTCCTCCTAAACCACTTATTGATAATTATATGATTTCTAGAATATGAGTTTATATGAATCTTATGAAGTTTTTGTTTTTGTGCCATGAAAATAATTACCAGGTGTAAGATTAAATTTCAAAAATAAGATTTTGGGAGTTTTTATGAAGTTTCCATTTGGAAATTAATTTTTAAATACTTTCAAGTATTTTTCTTCTCGGATATTTTGTTTGTACACTGAAGAAATTTAAACGAAAAGATCCAAAACTACACAAATGCAATTGGAGGATTCACAAGGTGTCATATTGTCGTATTATTCTAACATTTTTTAAAAGCATTTTTAATTATTTAAATATATTTCAAACATTAAATTAATAAAGTAATAAACCGTATTAGCCATGTTTATTATATTGTCATAATCAGTAGTAATTTTTACTTAATCATACGTATAGGTAATCTATAGTAATCGTAAAAAAATCGATGTGAAGATTTCAATGGATCTCTACGTTATGAGGTCACCTAAATCCATTTTTAATAGCTTTGGCTCTTCAGGTCATACCGTTTTGACATATCAAAATTAAATTTAGTATGTACCTTTGGTAGGTGGTGGTAGGTAGCTGTAAAAGTTTTGGGCATGACCGGAAAGGGGGAGGGGTAATACCCCAAACTGAAAATAATTATTTTTTTCGATTCAAATATACTTTGAACATTTATTCCTTACGTTATATATCCATTAAAATATGTGGTTCCCAGAGGTATGGTAAAGTTGAATGTAGGTCACTCCAGATTTTCTATAATATTCAATATTTTTATTTTTTAGCCGACTTCAAAAGGAGGAAGGTAATTAATTCGTCTTTATTTGTATGCTGTTGTTTTAACCATTTTTGACAAAAACTCGAAATGTACTTTGTCCACTATAACCACAAGCATAAGAAAGTGCGAAATTAAAGGGTATTCAATTGAAGACGTAATTTTGACATGTATAGCTTTATATTTTGAACCTTAATAAGAAAAATGCTTAAAATATACGCAGAGTGAATATTTCTATGTCCGCTATACCAAAAAAGAGTAAAACGACGTGAAATTAAAGGATGGCCTGTTGAACCGTAACAGATAGATTTTGGAAATTTGTAAAAAATTATATTAATAATTAAATGGTGGGTGTTCCTATAAAATACATGACTTTGATTTGTTTGTAATTATCTGTTAAATACATATGTACACTTGAAATTTAGAGAGATTATAGCAGCTATAATAACAAGTAACTATAAAAAATAAATATAAAAATAATGTCCCCGTAGAACTTGGTCTTGATGTTTGAACGTAAAGCACACATTTGAAATTTACACAGAGTGAGTGTTACTATGACCGCTGTAACAACAATTCATAAATTTTAAAAATATATGTATGTCCCCACACCGACTGTCCGTCCGTCACAGTTTTTTGCAAGAAATGTATAATTTGAAATATTTTCACTTGTTCTTGGCACTGAAATTATTTCTATCTTATTTTTAAAAGAATATTATCATATATATCGAATTGAGTAATGTTTCTTTAATAATCTAAATATATTTTAAATTAAGCAAGTAACAGTGTTATATTCAAAATTACAGTAAGTTCCCGATTATCCGCGAAATTGGTGTGGATACTTCGGATAATCGAATATCTCTGATAAGCTGCAAAATTGTCAATAAACAAAAAACTACTACTAATGATGACTTTTGTTATATTAAAGTACATACGAGTAAGTAGAAAAATTATTTCCTTATTTACGAAATAATTCTAAATTTTAAAACTTGTTTTTGTATAGTATTTTTTTAAGTTTTTATACATAAAATGTTGTACTGTAGAGGCCGAGGATAATCCGCAAAACAGATAAACCACCCGTGGATAATCGAGAACTTACTTTTTAATAACAAATTAACATTAAAATGAAATAGTAGAAACTTTTTTGTAATTTCTGGCGAACTTCGGGTTTTTTGGCGATTTTTTTAATTTTTGTTGATATCTTTCGATTTCTTTTTTTTTTTTTGGTAAAGAACTGCATTAAAACAGTTATTATAAATGGTTCAAAAATATTTATAACTAACTGTGTTAAATCCGTAAAATTGCTCTTGGAAATGAGATATTTCCAGTAGTTTTCCAGAAATTCGACAATTTCGATATTCTGTAAATATTTTAAAAAAGTAAAAAAAGATATTTCTGGTAAACTTTTGATTTTATAGTTATTTTATTTTTTTTTAACTTCCGATGAAGTTTTGCTGAAAATATGATATTTCTGTGAAATTTATACTTTTTTGTAATTTTTCGATTACGTAATAAAAATTTCGTTTTATTTTTTTTTAAATTGCGATTTTTAAGACTTATTTGAACTTTTGGTGATACTTCGGTGAATATTTTAATTATTAATAAATCTTCGACTTTTTATCGGTTTTGTTTTCTAAACATTCGGCAGGTGATAAGGGTATATATAAGTTTGCATTCCGTGTGTAATTTCCGCAATATTAATTTCCGACCCGAAATAGTATATTTTATTTATTTATTTATTTATTAAATGTTACAATACAATTACAAATTATATTCTAACTTAATTTACCGAGCATAGTAACGAAGACCTTCACTCGTTGTAGTCAAACACCTAGAGTCTTTGGTGGGAATCGAACCCACAACCCCTAAACTGATAGACTAGAACAGTACCTACTAGCCTACCGGGGCACCCATGTCCCGGTAGATTAAGATTAAGCGCTGCCCGGCTGTCCGTCTATCCATCTGTTCGTGTTGATGTTGAAATGTTGTTTGCTAAGGCGCCAAACAAGGTACAGAAGTTTTAAGCCCACCAATCTGCCAGGCATAGTTTCGAAAATTTCAATATGATGTAAATTGTTTTAAAGATTTGTTGCTTTTGTCTGACCTTTCTAATGCAATATAGATTCCAGGAAGTTCCTAACTTTTGAAAAAAAAATTTTATAAAAATTTTTTTAAAAAAATTTGTCAACAAATTCTCCAAAAAATTTTCAACATAAACTTCCCAAAAAAATTAAACCAAAAATTTTAAAATAAATTTATCAAAAAATATTACAAAAACATTTTACAAAATATTAATAAAAAAAATTTCTAAATATTTTACAAAAACTTTTCCAAAATATTTCTAAAAAAATATTTTCCAAAAAATTTCTATAGAATTTTCAAAAAAAATTTCTATAAAATTTTATAGATAATTTTTACAAAACACTTTCAAAAAAAAGTTTAATAAAAATTTTACAGACTTTTTATAAAATTTTTATAAAAAATTTTAAATAAAATTTTTTCAAAAAATTTTCAATAATTTTTTTACAAAAAAAAATTTATAAAATTTTTACAAAAAAAAATTTATAAAATTTTTACGAAAAAAATTTTCTATAAAATTTTTACGAAAAAAATTTTCTATAAAATTTTTACGAAAAAAATTTTCTATAAAATTTTTACGAAAAAAATTTTCTATAAAATTTTTACGAAAAAAATTTTCTATAAAATTTTTACGAAAAAAATTTTCTATAAAATTTTTACGAAAAAAATTTTCTATAAAATTTTTATGAAAAAAATTTTCTATAAAATTTTTACACAAAAATTTTCTATAAATTAAAAAAAAAATTTCTAAAAATTTTATATTTAGGCATTTCAGGTTACGATAGATTTCAATTGCGCAGAGTTGTGGGTTAAATGATATGTTCAAATTTTAGAAAATCTAGTGGCCGTGTTAAATCCCATTAAAGTTGCGGCAGAGGCCTTGAGCCGCAGGGGCACAAATTTGTTAATAGCAGATGTTATTATTCAGAGCAGCTTTTTTTGGCTATTAATTAAAACCTTTGCGATACTTAAGTATTTTAATTGTGGTGAAAAAGGTAATATGCCAAAAAATTACATAAAACCTTATTTAGCACAATTTTTCAACAGATTATTCAAGCCACTCGAATCTGTGGAACCGCCAACTAGCAGTTGGGTTGCTAAATAAATGGAATGAACTTTTAAATAGACATTCTCTTCCAAAAACAAGTAAAAGAATGTCCAGTGATTTGTTAAATGAACTAACAGTTCTAAAATCATATTTTGTAACAAAATAATTATTGAAATACTTTTTCGGTATTTATAAATATTTGTTATATCTTGTTATTTTTGACACCTGAATTGTTTTTAAGTTTTATAAACTGTTAATACTAATATGAAGTCGTTATTTGGGTTCCTTTTTATGTTTTATTAAAACTATACATTTTTCGGCGAATATTTGTTTCCCGTTTCCCGGGAAATTCCAAACCCTAATTAGAATCCATGAGAATGAAATAGTCTTACATAATATTAACAAAATGGTTTCATTATGACTACCCCAGATCTAAAACAATGAGCATATTGAGAACTCCATTCAAATAACATAAATAAGCCACTGTTAAAAATTTCCTTACTTTCTATTTTTAGTTTTTTCTTACCTATTGGTTTGGTTAATGATAAATTGGTAAATGGTTAAGAAAGTTAACCGCAATATTGGAAAGAAAAACGAAAATAATAAAATGTAAAGTAATGTTTTTATTTAAGCCGATCTAATATTCTCTCAGAAAAATATTTCATTAAAAGCAAAATGTTAATTTGGTTTTTAATTATAAAAAACAAAATTAATAAATTTTTTATAGATTGTTTGATTGCATTTTTTAAAAACAACATTTAAAGGGTCTCAGTATTTTTATTATAATTTTATTAGTGTCTTTAATTTATGATTAGGGAACGCAATTAATTTTAGTAAAATATTGTTACAATTTGGCTGTGTCTGCCTTATTTTATTTCTATTAATTAATTTTTAATAGGTTTTTGACATTTTTAAATTTAATCGACCATGTGAAAAGGAAAACAATAAAACAACTGCTCCCATACTTTCTTACAAAGTTCTTGATTTACTTACGAATCCTTTTTTATCGTTTGACCTAAATACACAAAAGCCAGCATATGACATCATAGATTATTACGACACAATAAGTACAACTGTTTGAATAAATAATAAGGAAAATAATAAAAAAAGGTCAGGTGTTTAAAAGAACTGTTGTATCACTACGAGTACATTAAAAACAAACTAATTGAGTATACAGAAGTTCATACAGTAATAACTTATTATTTTTAAGAAATCGAAAACGGAATTCTTTTTGTAGTCAAAACTTAAAATTTAACACTCCACGCAATTTCTATTTCTGACTCATCTAAGGTGGACAACTGACTGAATAAACTGAAGAAAATGTTTAGTTTATTATTAGTTGTCCTGAAACGTCTTGTATCAAATTATAGTCGCTTCCGAGAACTTTGGCAATACACGGGCCTCGAGCTCTTGATTCACCTAATTCTATATGTTTTAAGTATCGTGTTAAAACGTTTTTGACAAGAGCGCGCATTTGACTACATCATTATGAGCGGCGGATACTAAGAAAATTGATTAAGGGAGCGGCTTTTGTACTGGGAATGGTGACTTAAAAGAGCATTGAATACGGGAGTGGCTTTTGTATTGCCTGCTTATTTGAGACACGGTTTCAAGTGTGAAACCAAATTTCTGGTGTCGCATCCCCCACCAAGCTCATATCGAAACTCCTTATCGTTGCAATGGCTGAGTAATCAGTAACCAAGCGAATGGGGTTTAAAAAGTAAATCAAAAAACAATCGAGCAACTCAAGTAATGCAAGAGCCTAAGCTCATAGCTGTGGTATCGGATTTCGGCTTCGATGCAATGTAGACTGTAACTAAAATCTGGTTTCCACTGATTGTAACAACATAAGGACAAGACCCATCTTGCTGGGTTATGTGGGGACCTCATAGTAGGTGCTTCTATCGTTAAGAGCATAAACTATTTTCTTTTATTTATTTATTATTAATTACTATAATGCAATTAGTACAAGCAGCTAAGAACTTCGATTCGAGTTTTCGATATTTACAATATACGAATATTATTTTAAAATGGTACAAACTACAAATTATATTCTAACTCTAAATTACCGAGCACAGCATCGAAGACCTTCACTCGTTGTAGTGAAAAACCTAGAATCTTTGGTGGGCATCGAACCCACAACCCCCAGACTGATAGACTAACACACTACCCACTAGCCTACCGGGGCACCAATATCTATACATATAAAAAAATTGCAACTCATTTCCGTTTGTCTGCTTTTCATTTGTGTTCGCATCACGTAAAAGCGATGGATTTTAACAAAATTTTGTGAGGAGCTACCTTAGCATCCTGATTTCAATTAGCATACCTTTTTCCGCAAAAATATCTCAATGCCAAGAAAAAGTGGAGAAAAAACAGTAAAAAAACGCAATTTCCGGTTTAAAGGTACAGAAGTTTTCGGTTCAAAACTGGAATATTTTAAAAACAATTGCGCAACATTAGGCGCCAATTGAATAAAATTTGTATTTGATGTGTACTTTTATTTTCTTACAATTGGTGTGAAATACTTGCAAAAGCAAAATCGAGCAAAATATATTCAGGACGCCCACGACGTGGCGGGCACGGCTAGTAGGAATATGTAAAACATTAGTGCATTATACAGATTTTAAAATTGGAGATGTATATGCATAAAAATAGTTACAGTTTATGTAAAAGATTACGTTTTAGTATGAATTTATAAATTAGTTGAATGTTGTGTTTAGTTAGGATCTAAAGATATTCCTTCAGACGTTAGGAAACGACTGGCCTTCGTAGATAATATTAATTATATTGAGTTGCGTATTGCATGTTAGACAATCTGGAGGTGATTTTCTTTCAGAAAAATATTTGTTAGTTATTTTGCTGTGTCCAATTCTCATTCTTACAATTAACTTTCAGTTATTCTTCAAAAACTTTTTTAAAAGATTATTGCTGGTCGTCACCCAAAAAAAGCTTTATTGGTTTTTCGTGACAACGTAGTAATTAGTTTTGTTATTGACTCATAATACTGCATATTACGCTGTAAAAAATTTTCGTCTACGATGTCCAATGAATAGTAGGGCAGAATCAAAATATTTTGGAAATAATTGAGCGATTTGTAAAATGGATGAATTATTAAAAAAATATTAAATCTTACCATTTCTTCTTACAACGAAATTTTGACCTATAATAATTTTTATTCCCTTTGATTTTCGTTGACTAATTACATACCCGATTAACTTAAAAAAATTGTTGGATCAATCGGAATAGCCATTATTTCCAAAATATTTTGTTTCTGCCCCACTGCGCCTCGTAGCTTAGGGTTGGGGTTCACAATCAAAATTTACTTCTTGTGGGCACTTCATAGTTAAGGATTACGTATTCATTATATATTCGGTTTATATTTGGAATACTCCTGTTCGTTATGACACCACATTTTACATGAGTGTAAGTAGTTATAGTGTAGTTATAGAGTTATTTTGGAAAATAAACCATATACATCTAGTACCGGTTTAAAAAAGCTTAAATGGTTATAATATGGATTTTTTCAATTTAATTTGTGAATATATTTGAGAACAAGTAGACCTGATATAAAATAGCAGCAGCAAATCGGTGGTAAAAGTTGGAAACATTAGAAGTAAAGGATATTCCCAAAATCCCTCAAGTTTTACATTTGCCACCACTTGAAGTATCAACTCAATTCAGACATATTCATAACATTAATGAAACATGCGACAAACACTTCACGTGTGTTGCGAACATAGAGTACTAAGTCAGTTCCAAAGGAAGAAAAGATTATTCTATTTGAATAATTTTTTTATTTTATTTATTAACAAATGACATAGGGTTCAACAAAATGAATTTTTAACTTATTATTAAAGACTTTTAAGCAATATTTTGTTAAATTTTTTTAAAGAGATGAAAAATCGCTTTCCTTTCCCGATATGGTACAAAGTTATTCCAAAATGTTGACGCTAGAATGAGACGCATTATGAGAGATGAATGGAACATTATTCAAAGTATACATTATTGTCCATGTCAAATTTACAAATGAAAATTTTTCCCAAAAAAGTTCTGAGGACTGCCAATTTTTATTAACTTATAAAACATCATCTTTCTAATAGATATAAAGTCATTAAAATCGCAACCTAGTAATGTTGGGCCGAAAGAATAAACAATTAATAACCAAAAAAATAATTTCCCGATCTAGCATCCTCGGATAATTGTCTATTTTCAGATATAAATTTATTTATTTCCAACATCGTAAAACGTTTTCTTCATTACATTGAATTAAATATTAAATTCTACATCTTAGACAAATTAAAAAAATTTAAGTCATCAATGCTTGACATATTGACCTGTTGATAATTATTTATAATTAAATAATATAAACATTATTTATGAAATTAATAAATTTTGTTAACTTATTTCAATATGGAAATAAAAAAAAATCGTATCTATTTCTTTGCACTTGAAAAGTTTGTTTTTTTAAATTTAAATGATTTTTCACGTTGTCAAATGACATCATGCTCAATGTCACATTTTTAAAAATAATAGCAAATAATTTTTGAAATATGACTAATAAACATGATCACAGACCAAAAGAGATCTTGTGAATACAAAAATGTTCTAAAATATAAAAAAGAATTTTTGTCTTGAAAAAAATAGACACTTACCGCCAATAAAATATTAAAAATTATGGAAGCTATTTTCACGGTAGTGGTTGCACAACCCATTTGGTCTACTATTTGTTGTTGGTTCGAATTTTGGAAATAAAATTTATTTTCCTTTGAAATTTGAATTTCAAAAGTATTTATGTACAATGTAGGTAGGTATTTATGTGGTACGTGTTTACGTATGATTGATTTTATTCTTTTAGATGTTTTGGAAATTGTATTTGAATTATCTTTTAGTTATTTAATTTTAAATATATTTTGATATTTTAAATTTTTTTATTCGTTAAATAAAACCGTTAGATAGGAGAAAATCTAAATACGAACTTTTTAACTTTCACGTTTCGTGTTCAGTAAGAAACTGAAAGCTAAAAGTTTGTTATTTTTTACACCGTTTGTGGCGAGTAAACGATTGATTGTTGTGATGAGCTCAGACAAAATGGAAAAAAGATAAACAGAATATGAAAACATAAAGTGAAACAAACAAAAACAACCAAAACCCTGAAAAAAACTAATACAAAATAATAATGACGTCACAAGCACGCATATAAACAAACACATGTACATTAATCGCCTAAAACTAGACAGAAAGACAGCAATAGAAAAATAACCCAGCACACATGCAAGTTTGATATGAAATTAGGATTGATTTGAAATCAGAAATTTTCACAAACTAAAGAAATTTAGTAACCAAGTATATATCCGAAACATTAAATTGTAAGCAATTTGCCACCTCTTTGTAGTTGCATATTTTCATGGTGAATACATATTTTTGCATATTTTGGTAATAAATGCACATTTTAAGAGCATATTTGACCATTTTAAAATTTTTATTTTATATTTATTTATTTGTTAAATTATCGAACATAGCAACAAAGACCTTCACTCGCTGTAGTGAAACACCCAGAGTCTTTAGTGGGAATTAAACTTACAACCCCCAGACTGATAGACTAGCACTCTACCTACTAGCCTATGGATGTCTCGGTAAAAATGGTTTAAATATTTTTCAAAAACGGGAAAGCATATTAAGTAAGAATGCTCCCATAATATCAGAAAGTTTTATTTTCATCTTTAAATTTAAATGGCTGATTTTTTACAGAATTATATCTAGATGTTATTAAATGAATATAATTTCCTGTTTTATGTTAGTTTTTAATAAATAAATAAAAAAAATTAAAAAAATAGATAATTAAAAAATGATTTTGTCGTCTGTTTTCCTATGATAAGCGCATCTAAATATGGTAATTTTCCATTCTGTTCTAACTCCGTAGTAAACTGAACATATGTTGGTACGACAAAATCAAAATTACGAACAAGATTAGCCGCACACAAATCAGACTACAAAACAAGAAAAGGAACAAGTGAAAAGGAACAAGTGTAATAAGTGGACACTCTCCCAATATCAGTGGGACAACAATATTACAACAGGAGAGTAATTACAGAAAGAGACATACAGCAGAGATGTTGCATATAATCAACACTCCCGCGGACATAAGGATAAATTACAAAACAGATACTGAAAATTGCGCGCACACATAAAGACACATTGTTGCTAAATACAGACAAAGAAACCTTTAGTAAGCTTTATTATCTCTTTGGAAGAGGACAAACGACGGCTTTACTCAAAGTAATGAAATATTAGGTTTTTTAAATAATAATTGTTAAATGTTGTGTTTATCTATTAGTGATGTTAATGTATATTTTTGTTTTTGTATATTTGTTTTTCTGTTTTCAGTTTTTCCTGAAGAAGAGCACCGAAGGCGCTCGAAATAATGAATAATATTAAAAATTTATTAAGAAAACATAAAATATAATTTTTTTATAAGTAATTTTCTCTTGGCCAGTTTTAGTGTAATTTAGCGCTAAGTTAAAAAATATATATTATTTTAAAATTACTTAAAGTTAATTTTTAGTTAACAAAACAGGCTTTATTATAGCGTATTGTCGTTCTTTTTTTTAGGTTCGAATTTAAACTCAAGTTTATTTTTTAATTAGCTAATCTTATTGATGTTTTTATGTAGTAGTTTAAACCTTGCATATACAACAAAAATTGAATTTTTTTTATAAATGTCATCATTTTATTAAAATAATACTCTGTTGTCTCGGGGAAAAAAATTGCTAGTATTTAATATAATTTACATGGAGTTTATTTTAAGGTTGAAAATTAATAAGAATAAAATATGTCTTGTCCATTTTTTACGTTCTTTTTGAAATAATATTACCTGTATATATATGTTTATTTAATATGCTTATATTTTGGCATATATGCCTGTGTGTGTGCTTTTATTTCGTGTTAGTTTAAACCACCAACTTTAGCTTTTTAAACTAGCAAATAAAATTAGTTAATTATTATCTTAAAATCTCAAAACATAGCTTAAGAATGACTAAATCTCTGATCTCCATCCTAAAAACCCGCTCTAAGTTCATATGTTTGATATCAAATAAAAAAAACCATCTTGTTTAAAAATTTTTGATTTGATGTTTGCTGGGATGCTATTTATAAATACTACGACTCACAAATTGTATCTATATTGGGGATAAATACAATACATTTTTTACTCAAACATTTTTTAACATACAACAGTTCGAAACTGGTGACAACTTATAGCCAATTAACTAACTTGTTGAAACAGTCTTAAGAGAAATAATTAAATAAAAATGTGTAAAATAAACTCTGTTAGAACGAGTTAGGTTATAAGACATCTATTACAAAGAAACTCGAGAACTAAAATTAAATTTACACAAACATTCTACTAAAAAGCGTACTTTCATTTTTTTAAACCCAAAATTATCAAAATCAATTTTTCTAGAATTTTCTGTCAGACTAATTTCATGTTTCTATGTATTCAGGAGTAACTTCCGTGACTTTTTTGGCGCCAGTTTTCCTTTTGTCAATTTCCAACTGTTTTTGACACTGCGCAGGCCTTCTTTAATTCAATTTCAGCAAGACCCTAACATGTTTCAATTGGCGCCAAAATGATTATGAAAACATAAAATAATTGGGGCAATGGAATATTTTGGAAAAATACAATATTTCTTTTATTGTGCTATTCTAATGTATGTATTAAAGGGGTAGCTAAATATTGAATGGCAAAAAAAGATATGTATGTATGTACATCGAGAAAGCAGTTCAGTTAAGATAGAAACTTAAAAACTTCTTATAGTTTGTTACACAACATTTAGAGAAATACACAACATTTAAATTTGTATTCTGGAAACCCGGCCAACTTCTTTATTAACACTGAGATATGTATAAGAAAACATTAGTAGATTTTTGTTGTCTGCTTTCCAACTTAAGCAAATCCTTTGTTTTCTTTAAATGTCATTCCGTAAAATCTGCTGTTTTCAATTCTTTCTTTTGAGAATTGTTTTTCCAGCAGCCATAATCTGTAATTCCCGTAAGGACATAAAATGAGGATTAAAACTAAAAATGTCAAAATATGTAAGAAGGCACGTAATTTTGTTATTCATTTTTAGAAATTTAGCTACGAGAATTAGAAAATATCGCTGCAGAGTTCATTTATTTGTTATTTAATTATTTAATTCCTCGAATTCTGTATTAAAGCTGTATTTTAAAAAAGTACATTAAAGCATACAATAATTCGTGCTTATCCGGTATCAAATAATAATTAAATGTCTAGGCTCAGGGTAGTAGGCCAGGTCAAGTTTCGACATGTACACACAGTTCATTTAATATTCGCACATTTATTTATTTAACCCAGATGCAAATTAATTTAACTAACAGGCTGACTGGTTCACTCATCATTATTATGGGGCACTTCCACTATAGCTAAAGAGCTGAAATTTAGCATACATGTAGGTATCGGTGAGTAAGTAATAGATTTAATTGGGTTGTGATATTATTCCAGAAAAAAAATTATTAATTTTGCAATTAATTGCATTTCAAAATGTTTTATTAATTTGTTTATTTTAGTTGATTTTATATTTTATATTCATTTGATATTCTTATTTCTTCTTATAATATGAACTGATTTCATAGCTTTTCGGTAATATAAAATATGAATTAGGTGCCTCAGTAGTCTAGGGGTTGTGGGTTCGATTCTCAAACAACACACAAAAAAATTTAACAACACAACTTTTGTCGCTGCAATTCTTCATATGAGGTTGAGAGGAGAGAGAGGAATTAAAATTGTTACACATATGCATGTACTCTTGAAATTCGTTTTGTCCTCACATTTTAATCTTGAAATTTAAAATGTAAACAAATGTGTCCATACAAATTACTGCAATAAAAATTGCACCACATAAACACCAGCGTTGTCAACTTGGTGCGTTTTGCACCATTTTGGGTGCTATTTCAATTTTTTTGTGCGAAAATTTCACGAGTTGGTGCGTGGTGCGCTTTTTTTAAATTTTGGTGCTTTTTTTTAATTTTTGGTGGCACCAACAGTACAAAATATTCATAGATATTTTTACAGACCATAATAAGAACATCTACTAATGATGTTTAAGACATACCAAATCATATGCACAAAGTAAAATGGTATTGTTGTTGTATTAATTTGTGTTATGTTAAAAAAAAAACATTTCACTGTAAGGAATTTGCTATCCCTACAAAACACATTGGTAGCTGTTAGGCAAAAGAACTGCGAACATATATATCAATTAATAAATACTGATAATGAGTATCCTGATAATACTGATTGTTTGCAGACACTCGTTGGCTTTAATAGACAAGTCAAAGCAATTTTAAAAATATGGCTTGAATTAAAAACGCTATTTAATACATTTCCAACATCTCAACAATATTTGTTATCTAACCAACTAAAAAAAATATACAATGATGATATTAATTATGTTTACTTAGTATATTTATCCGATATTTTAAAAGAGGTGCAACGTGTTAATCTCGCATTTGAATCAAAAAATGCCGACCAGACTAAATTATTTGATGATTTGCATCTCTTAAAAATTTTGATATCCAAACTTACTGAGCCTGCATTGAATTCGATTTTTTTTTAACATTTGATATCAATACATCGTTTGATATTTGTTATTTGGGGTTTAAGTTTGAAGAAGCTTGCGCATTAAAGAAAATAAGCAATGAAGCAAAGAAAGATATATCAAAAACTTGTTGTAAATTCACCAAGAAATTAGTTGAAAAGATTCGGGCGAGACTGCCTTCTAATGTTGAAATTTTACAAAAAATTAACGTTTTAAACGTAAAAAATGCTTTGTGTCATTGCAAAAATGATATCATTCCATTAGTAGTACAATTTGCATCCGATATCGAAATATTGTCTAGTATTGAAAACGGATGGCGAATGGTTTACCTTATGCAATGGAAAAATATTGATTCAACATTAGAATTTTGGACTGAAGTTAAATGTTATTGTTAAGTTTTTTGTTAAACTATGTATATTGTGAATGATCGCTGATTTTTATTTAAAAAGTTGTGTATGCAATATATGAAATAAAAAAATGTATTATCTGGTACTGAATACAAACATATTTGTTTAGTTTTTTTATTTTTGTTAAGTTTTATGATTTAATTTTGTTTTTTTAACCTTTAACTTTAAGACTGTTTTATTGTTATATTTTTAAAACAAAAATATTATAATTTTTTTGAAAAATTAATTCTTTCAAGATTTTAAATAAAAAAGAAATTGTAAAACTTGGTGCGTTTTCTCTTCAATTGTGCGTTTTTTCTCCACTTTGGTGCGTTTTGAAATTTCAAAGTTTACAACGCTGATAAACACAAATGCAATATTAAAAAAAGAAGAGAGAAAGATTGCAGTAACGAAAGTTGCATAATGTAATTCGACACTATGTTTACTAAGCACGTTTAGTTCCAAATTATTCTTAAACGAACAAATAAGAATAAAAAATCATCAAAAAATTGAAGATCTTAGTAGAATTTAATTTTATTCGATTTGACGATTAACCGATAACTCGAACAATTAATCAACTTAAAATTCTACGATTAATCGAGAAATGATTGATCAAGTGTAAAAATCTGAAAACTAGAAATTTTTATATGTAGTTTTAGCACTGGCACTTTCGATCGTAAACCTTAACTTAAAAGATGTTATGTTTTTATTAAAAAAATTAAAAGAGAAGTCGCTTCCAGACAGAAAGAAAAATGTAAAAATAAAAATTTCGTCCATTAGGAGCTCTGAGATCAGAATGAGAACCAAGTTCTTGCTTGTTCTAATACATATCACTTTAATTGCATTGTATGTATTACTGGGCAGTAGGGATTTTGAGTTTATTAGGACAGTTTCATAATACCGTATCTTTTTTAGCGCATGAACTTTCGAATTTCGGACAAGCTGCGCCTATAATGATTGCAGTCTAATAACTCCGTGACTTTTTGTCTTTTTAGCGCAGTAAAGCTACTGTTGAATTTTAGGCATGCTGCATCTATTACGAGGGCTGTTTGATATATTCGTGATTTTCGTATTTCTAGCGCAGTAGTTTTAAATTCAACTCTGGTCACCTTAACTGTTATCTATTACTGCACTACTGTTGAGTTATAGGTAAGCTACGTCTGTTATGACACCAAGAATTGCTATTGAATACATATTTCATACCTTAGTTGAAAATAATATCTTCTTCTGCTATGTCAATTAAAGAATCCATTAATGGTACTTTAAAGCTTTTATTATACCTAACTTTCATTTTCGCCAAAATTCCAATCCCAAATTCACAAGACTGTAAATTTTGATATTAAAAACTTTCAGAAAGTATATTTCGAATTTAATTCAGTTTTCAAAAAAAAAAAAATAAAATTTATTCTACCTTTCAAACATCAGATAAGTTGTTGTTAAATGCGGACATTAAACTTTTATAATCATATGATAATTAAACGTAGACAAAGGAATTACAAAAACCATTTGCATTAAATACTTTGCATCTTATAATGAACCACGGAAATTAAATACAATAAAAGTAGAATATCACGAACATTCTCATATAAATTTATGCCGTAGAAGATTTTACACAATCTACACTTAAAACACTGTGCCTAACCACTTATCGAAAGCGGGAGAGGAGAGAACATTTACGATGTTAAATTTCGTAATAAATTCTATAATTATACATTCCATTTTTTAAATGTTTTGTATTTTGTAAATTATTAGATTTTTATCTGTATTTATTGTTTTCGGTAATTATTAGAAAAGCAGACATTCAAAATTAAACTCATGTGTGTGACAGTGTTGGGATTTGTGGTAAAATTTTATCAAATTTGGTACAATCGGCACATCCGTGGTACACTAGTACACTTCATGCTTTTTTGATACAATTTAATATAAAATTTATTCAATAATTTTTTTTATTTACTAAGTATTGTTTTACTTTTTCTTACAATAATAAACATTACTAATTTTATCATTCTCTAGCCCTGTCTAAAACTAACTAAGAATTCAGATTTTTGTAGAAGATTTTTAGTACTTACTTTGGTAATTGTTTTACGTAAAAAGAGGTAATTTAGTTTCAAGGCGTTTTTTCGGAACTACAGCGTTTGACCGTTTTTTTATCGCCATAATCATTTGCTTTGTTGTGAGAAATTGTAAGGTCTCTTTTTGTAATTAGGTGACTCTTTATTTATTCCTTCAAATAACTCCAGCCATACTCCATCGGATTAAGACCCCTAAAAATGGGTGGAGTTTCAATCACGTGTTGGCAGTTGAAGAGTAACCAGCTCCTAACATTGTAAACCTTGTGCTTATGAAATGAGGTAAGTATTGTTAGCAAATTAGCAGCACAAAAAAATAAATTTAACATTCATGATTTATGTTCAGGATTTGTATTTATGTTTACCCTTTTATGTTTAAGTATGTAATAGGTAATTTAGTTTGCAAGGCTTTTTTGCTGAATTATGGCATTTCAACGTTTTTATATCGCCTCCACTAGTTTCCGGTAGTATTCGGCTGTTTATGAAATAGCTAAGTATTTTGACGAAATAATTGTTAGTAAATTTTCAATACAATAAATCAAGGTCAAATATCATTACTTTAAAATACCCGAGCACAAAAGTTTTAATTTGTCCTATTTTAATGTCGACCTACTGTATGTATGGCTGACTTCCAAAACGACAATTGTTTCTTTTGGAACAAAGTGTAGTCTTTCATAACGCCGCAAAACAAAACATTGACAAAGTCTACCCTTTCAAAACGCCGCACTGTGGGGTGAAAGCCTTCACAAGTGGCGATTAATTCAAAAGATGAACTTTAACTTTCACAACCGTATTTGGTACCATATGAAAGTTAATAAAATTTTACATCACTAACTCCAAAAATAAAAGTTCTTGGTAGTTTACTTTATTTGCAGTGTGTGTTCAAAGTTCAGTCATTTTTGTTATTTTTGCGCGCGTTGATTAAAAGAGAAAATTTCGATAATTCAAGTGATTATAGTTTTTGTTAAGACTTATATAAGTAAAAGTTTTATAATGGAACCGTCAACGTATGAGCATTTAAAAAATTATTTTTTTGTTTAGATAAATGTTTTAGAAATATAAAAAAAAAATTTAATTTATCTAAAAATGTGGTATTTTTGATATATACATTGAGTTTCAACAATTTTGCGGATGAGTTTCAACAATTTTGCAGGAAAAAATGCTTTTATGCTCTTAAAATATAAGATTTTAGGTAATAAATCCCAGAATACCTATTTGCGCATTTGTGCGATTTTTGAGTTATGAAGGTTTTTGTGAGATAATTCCAGAAAAATACCATACACGACGTGTTCAATAGATTTCTTTTAACTTCTGATCCATTCATTTCAAGCATGAGAAATAGTTGTAAAAAGAAAATGAAGCAGATGCCAAACTCTGCATTGGAGTTATTTATTCTTCCCCAGAGTGAGAACGATAATGATGACAATGATGAAGACTATTTTAATGATGATTGTGAAGACAATGATGATTAGGAAGTTAATATTGCTTTTGAAGTTAATAAAATGAAGTAAATAAAAAAGCCTTATAAGTTTTTTTTAATGTTTATTTTCTGAAATGTTTGTTTTCTGTTTATAAATATTTATAAATAAAAATTCGTAATATTTTTTAACGTGAATTTTTTGAGTTAAATCTCTGGAGTTATGGATTTTTTGGAAAAAACGGATTTTATGTTAAAACTTTGCTAATATAAATGCATATTAAATATTTATTTTTTTTATTTAAACAAAAAAGAAATATTTTTTCTAAAGGCACGTAAAGTATGCTCTAATTTACAATATAAGTTACTAATTTATCGTTTTTCATTCCAATGTTACAGCAAAAATAATTAAATAAGACTATTTTCTCCAAAAGGCCATAAAAGGTTAACAATTTTTTTTTAAATGCTGGTTTTTTATGTATCTATTAATATTCATCAATAAAAAATAAAAACATTTTAAAATTACGACTTCTAGGAATTAATCGCCACTTTCTCTACCATTCACCCCACTGTGCGCCGTCGACAAGTATTAGTAACGTAGTAAACAAGCGGTCAAGGAATCAGTTTTTAAGTTGATGCATTTTTCGGAACTTTGCACATGTACATAGTTTAAATACGTTTTTTTAAATATGTTTTTTTCTTTTTAGATCCCATTGTCAGATCCCAACACTGGTGTGTGATTGTTTATGAACGAGCGCATTATACTCACGTCTCATTTATTTAATTAGCGATGATGATGACGATGACGATAGTGGTGACGTTGTCACCAATGGCAGTTACATCAGAACAGATTTTTGTTTTGTCGTTACTTTTTAAAAGATTTATCAACAAGTGGTTGTTTAGAACAAACATGTAGTGGACAACTTTGGTGTGAGTATTCCGATACGATTGCCGACCGGTAGATATCTAAGTTCAAGTAAAAATCTTTCAAGAAACCAGTTCTTGATTTATCAAATGTGAAGGTAAACTCATTACAATCATATGTAAGTGTACATGTTTGTACCAGAGCTGTAAACGGAGGATTCTCTTTTGATCGAAACTGCAAATGTGCCATACAATGAATTATGATTTTAGGAATACGCTGACAACGGTAAAAGAATAATAAAAATTTGACCAATTGTTTTAAATGGCAACAGCATTTGTACCAACTTATTTGCTGGGACAGTTTGTTACTTCTATTGTATTTTCTTTATTATGATAATTAAAAGGCAATAAAAAAACAAACACATACAAATTTTTATCCCAAGTAAATGAGAAAATGAATTTCCATTTCTTTCGTTTAATTCTGGTTTAATGCCTTTAATTTAAAATCCATTTCTTGTTTTTTAGTGAATAAGTGCATTTAAGAATTTTTAAACATGATGAATATATTAAAATTTTAAGAATTTAATTTAAATTGCTAGTGTATTTTATCCGACGTTGCCTGGGTCCACCCTTAGAGCCCTTCTAAGTGCTTGCGATATGATTAACCTTTTTCGATTTTGTTCACCCTGTAGGTTCACACTCAACAGAGGAGAAACAATTATAGTTTCGCGACAAAGAATTTGCATACATCTCAACAGCATCAGATATCGGGTTCAACCAATCGAGGAGGTGATTAAGCAAACGCAAACAAAAAATAACAGATATCTATGATACAATGCAGCTGTATAGCAAGTAAAAAATCGAATGGTCAGCGCACAAATAAAATGACGATCGAAACAAAGACTGAAAAGATTCAGCTCAACATTCCAATTAGAAAGACTGAATGTCATTATACACATAAGACATTAGGTCTGTTTCTTTACTTTTTGGGTAAAGTTCGTGAAAATGAGAGCAAACAAAATTTTTTCTCATAAAGAAACAAAATTATACAAAAGTACGGGAACACAAAAAACCAAATTTTTAACACAAAATAAAAAACCAGTGTTTTGACAGCTTTGATTAAAAACTAATTTTTTTTTATTTTAAAAACATTTTTACTTTGTACATTTACATTGTAACTCTTTTAATATGAAACTTCTTTCTCAATACACATTGATGTATGTTGCTAATTTACACTTTTAAAAAAATTTTTTTTTCATTTTTTCTATTGTTTATTTTTTACAGCTGTTTGACAATTTACAAAATTTACCCGAAAAAAACTTTGGGTTGTTTTGTGGAAGAAGAGGAAGAATTTTATTCTCTCAAACACGCTCTCATTCACCCAAATTTAAAGTACGGGAACGTTTTTCGGGCTAATGAAGATGAGTAAAGAAACACAGCTATTACGATACATGGTTTGATAACTTTTCAAGTGACAATAAAATATCATAATATGGATGATTGAGGGCATTTTGTTGATATATATAGGGAATATATAGAAAATTGTAAATGGCATATCTCCGGAACATCTAGGCCGATCGGTCAACCCGTTTTGGCAGTTAGTGGTGACATCAAAGTGTATACTTATTTTTATATATATATAGATTTGGTTAATGAATGCATTCAAGAGTTTTCCATTCATAATGAATTTATTCATGTTTTAATTTATTTCACATTTTGAGCAAAATGAACGCATTCGAATTTCTGAATTCATGGTGCAATAAAAAACTAATAACCATTTACACGATGATTTAAGAACAGGCCTTTTTTTTCTTTTCACGAATGGGATAGAGAAGTAAAGGAGTAGAAAATAGACACTTTTTGTGTTTTGTATTATTTTTTCATTTTCCTTTGCACTAATTCGTATTATTGTTTCAGTTCAAATATATTGTGGAAATAATATCTTAATACGGTGAGGGAAAAAATGTGCCAATAATGAAAAGATTTTAGAAATGAAATACAATTTTACTGTTTGTTTTACAAAACTTTTTAAACTTTAATAGATACGTTTTTGCCACAAGTGTTGATTTCTTCAACTCAAGATTATATTCTATAAGGCAAGACTCTATCTTAATTATAAAATTGCAGGTCGCGCTATATATTGATAAAAAAAAATGGCTGCTTTCGCCATTTCTGATGACAGCAGAAGGACCCTTCAACAGGACAGGAGTAAGAAAATTACTTATTAAAATATTACAAATCCATAAGTGTTTCAGATAGGAATAAAGAATATTATGCAACGAATAATGCTTGTTTTGTAGATAATAGTTATGACCAAATGTGACCAAAATCATCCTACAACCAATTTAACTCAAACCAATAAGCATAAAGATGTACCAAAAATGACATAGTACGGCGACTCCAAGGGTTAAAGAACACTTGAATAGCAAAAAAATCTTGCGGATTACAAATCTCAATTTTACTAATCTATGCTAAATAAAATTAATCAATCAAAAAACGAATAACGAAGCCACTTTAAATTTAAGAAAAATGTTGCGTGGTAACTATATTTTTTTCTTTATCTTTAATTTAGAACAAAAGAGTCCATGATAAGGCTTAATAAGTTCAAGCATTTCAAAAGCATGTGTTGATAATTTTTTTGATAATCAAAAATATCAGTTACTCCATATTGAGTTTTCGTAACCACCCGTTGCCAAAATGGAAGGAGTTACTGCCAATTGTAATATTGGTGACAAAGCTTTGACATCCAAGTGGCTTAAATTTAATTTTAATCGAGGCTGGGTCGTAAAGTTGAAGTCTTTCCAGTTTGGGATCCTATTAGGTATCTAAAATCAGCATAAAAGGATACTTACATTTTCTTGGATCCACACTACAATTGGCAATATTAGTTGCACGATTAGAATGATGCTTCCAAAACCGAAAAGCTTGATTCCATTTGACAGCTTTTGCGTTACAAGCTGCGACGTAAACCAACTTACAAATACTTCTATTGAGAAAGCAATTACTCTCAATTAATTTTTTTATTATTCCTAAACAATTCTCATTTGATAAAAAGAGTGCGTGAGTTGTCTGCATATGTAGTGTGTGTTTTTTTTTTTTTAAATCCATTCGATTTACATATTATTATTTATTGAAATTTAATTTTAAGTTGTCTGTTATAATAGCAAAGAAAACAAGGAATTGAAATTCTTCTTTGCTTGTGGTATAAAATTTATTTTGAAATCCATTGAGGTCAACTTTTTCCAAGGTCTAAATAAGTGAGGCCAGACCGCAAATGAGCTTAAGAATATGTCTTCCTAAAATATTCCACGTTTGCAACTTCATTGAAATATATGCATGACTTCAATTTAGTATTAAAAGAGGTAGTGGCAAGTTGATTTATTTGTATAATGAAAGATTTGACAACAACAAAAATAATAAATTAAATTAAAATACTATTTAGAACAAATGCTTAATATCGTAACAATAAAAATAATCTCATCAATAATTATAACGTCGCCTTTGGTTGGTGTAGTGAATGGCCAGCGTTGTTGACAACACAAGTACGATAATCTGCAAAAATCAAATAAACAAATTAATTCAAAGGAAGATAAAAAATACATATAAGTTTAAAAAAAGTCGTACTTACATTCAAACCCAACAAACACCATTCGGATATTTCGGTAGTTAAAGCTTCGTTCGAAAAAGCTTCCTCGACTTTTGTCAAACAACCAGTAACATAAACATTTAAAGGATTTATGCAGTTGCCGTCCTTACAGCAACTTACTGGTGTTTGGCGGTTAATGCGCCCATAGTCTGCAAAGGAATTGCGGCCGCAACATTCATACTGCAAAGACAAATTGATATAAAACTAAATTCTAGAGAAGCCCTTTTTATTTCCTACAATAATTTGTTTATTATCCATGGCCCCGGGACTAATAATTTCTTGATCCCACAAATCATCGATTTCTTTCAGAGCATAGTTTTTGAACACATCTCGAGTATTATAGCAAATAAATACTATGGTAAGTACAAGAAGTATCAGCAATATTACGGCATACTGTTGTTAATATAGTACATATTGAATTGAATAAAGAGAAGGAAATGTAATTAATTTACAAAATAATAAAATGATTTTTTAAAATTATTATTACAGTCCATAAACTGCGTGCTGATTCACGTATGGCTCCAAAACATCCGAACAAAAATGTAAGAAGTATGACACAACCCAAAGCTATGATACCGACGGCATAATTTTGGGGCATTGCATCCCAACCGAATCCAGCTAACAGCAGTAAAAGGATGCCCAAAACCTAAAAAAGAAATAAAAATGTTTGTGGACTCAAAGAAAAATTTTTATAAGAAATAAATTGGCTTTCGAGAATGGGAGTTGATTTTTAGCTGCCCATTTTTCAGAATATGTAAATGTTAATATGTATCGATTTTATCGATCAAAGACTCCAGATAAGTGACGGACTTAAATAACATACCGATATGTTTTGCAATTTTTCTAATTTCAAACTCTTCAATACATTACAATATCAGCTAAAAGCTATATTTTCTTATGTACATTAGCTAACCTTAATTGTATAAGTAGGTTTAGCCCTCCTGATTAGTTCTATCTCCAGTTCCAAAAGTAAAAAAAAAATTCCCCTAAATACCAATAAAATTGTGTAAATAATTCTTAGAAAAAGTACCGACTTTAAAACAGAAAGACGAGCATACCATCTTTTGTATCAATCACCCTTTAGTTGTTAAAACATATATTTTATAGCGACTCCATATAATTTCTTGCGGTTACACCGTACATTGCAATTTATACATACTAAGCCAAGTGCCTCTCTATATATCGGGCATATACGTTAAATAAAATATTCCATGTGACACTCTTTGGCTTAATTTGTTTTTTTCTTCTTTTTTTTGTTATTTCGGATATAGTAATACGGGCACTGTATATTGCGATTAAAAAGATATGGCCATATCCGGGTTCTGTTTAAAAGAAAAGGTGAATTTAGGTGGGCTGTGTACATTCGATTATCGATTATCGATTTTTATTTTTCTTTTGTTGCACATGTGTTAGTCATATGTTGGCATTATCAGCCAGTTTGGATTAGTAGTCTATTGTCGACAACTGAAAAGGTTAATCACATGTGTGTGTGTTCTTCGATTTTTAACTTTTGAAAAAAATGGATCAAAATATGTAACGAGTGATTTTTTAAGAGCTTGAGAACTTTTTTTTTTAAAACAACGCATAAAATTTGCAAAATCTCATCGGTTCTTTATTTGAAACGTTAGATTGGTCCATGACATTTACTTTTTGAAGATAATTTCATTTAAATGTTGACCGCGGCTGCGTCTGAGGTGGTCCCTTCGGAAAGTCCAATTTTGGGCAACTTTTTCGAGCATTTCGGCCGGAATAGCCCGAATTTCTTCGGAAATGTTGTCTTCCAAAGCTGGAATAGTTGCTGGCTTATTTCTGTAGACTTTAGACTTGACGTAGCCCCACAAAAAATAGTCTAAAGGCGTCAAATCGCATGATCTTGGTGGCCAACTTACCGGTCCATTTCTTGAGATGAATTGTTCTCCGAAGTTTTCCCTCAAAATGGCCATAGAATCGCGAGCTGTGTGGCATGTAGCGTCATCTTGTTAAACCACATGTCAACCAAGTTCAGTTGTTCCATTTTTGGCAACAAAAAGTTTGTTAGCATCGAACGATAGCGATCGCCATTCACCGTAACGTTGCGTCCAACAGCATCTTTGAAAAAATACGGTCCAATGATTCCACCAGCGTACAAACCACACCAAACAGTGCATTTTTCGGGATGCATGGGCAGTTCTTGAACGGCTTCTGGTTGCTCTTCACTCCAAATGCGGCAATTTTGCTTATTTACGTAGCCATTCAACCAGAAATGAGCCTCATCGCTGAACAAAATTTGTCGATAAAAAAGCGGATTTTCTGCCAACTTTCCTAGGGCCCATTCACTGAAAATTCGACGTTGTGGCAGATCGTTCGGCTTCAGTTCTTGCACGAGCTGTATTTTATACGGTTTTACACCAAGATCTTTGCGTAAAATCTTCCATGTGGTCGAATAACACAAACCCAATTGCTGCGAACGGCGACGAATCGACATTTCACGGTCTTCAGCAACACTCTCAGAAACAGACGCAATATTCTCTTCTGTACGCACTGTACGCATTCGTGTGGTTGGTTTAATGTCCAATAAAGTAAACTGAGTGCGAAACTTGGTCACAATCGCATTAATTGTTTGCTCACTTGGTCGATTATGTAGACCATAAATCGGACGTAAAGCGCGAAACACATTTCGAACCGAACACTGATTTTGGTAATAAAATTCAATGATTTGCAAGCGTTGCTCGTTAGTAAGTCTATTCATGATGAAATGTCAAAGCATACTGAGCATCTTTCTCTTTGGCACCATGTCTGAAATCTCACGTGATCTGTCAAATACTAATGCATGAAAATCCTAACCTCAAAAAAATCACCCATTATAAAATTTTGCGTTAAAAATTGTGCTAAAGTGTTCTAAAGCACTTGAAATGTTGACAGTGGCATACGGCAAAAAGTGTTTATAAGTGGTACACGCGCTTTACAGAAGGCCGATAAGATGTTGATGACAATGAGCGTACTGGAGTTGCTACCACGTCAACAAAAAAAAAAACATTGAAACAGTGAAAAAAATGGTTTTGGAAGTTGCATAGCATGTTGGAATATCAATCGGCTCATGCCATGGAATTTTCTCGAATGGTTTGGGCATGAAACGTGTGCAACCGAAGTTTGTTCCAAAAATGAATGACGGCAACGAAAATCCAGGTTTGCTCAACAGTGTCATAACTGGTGACGAAACGTGGGTATATAGTTATGACATCGAGACTAAAGCCCAATGGAAGCGGCCAGAAGTCAAAAATCGAAAAAGTAACTAACGTTACTTACTTTTTCAGTTGTCAACAATAAACTACTAATCCAAATAGCCTGATAATGGCAAAATACGACTAACACATGTGTTGGTACACATCATTTTGATAATCGAATATACACAGCCCGCGAAAATTCAAAATTCACCTTTTCTTTTGAACGGACCCCGTACGTCAAATTAAGTCAGCTTTAATTTAAAATTTTTTAATTGTTGTTGTCTCGGAAATGGATTTTTTTTTTTTTTTTTTTTTTTTTTTTTTGACAAAAGTGCACTTAGTGCGGAAAGTTTTCTGACTGTCATTTACTTGGGAGTGAAGAGAAACAATTCCTTACTACTACTACTACTAGTAATTCCGGTCTTAGACCAACTATTTCGTGGGCAATTACTTTTCTGAAAACTCCGATAGGTAGCTAGTGTGAGAAGGCGCTCAGTCATGTATCCTAAATGGTTACAGTACATATCTGGCAAGTAGATTTATAAACATTACTATTTTTGTAGTGATTAAATCCAAATCCACTGTCTACTTGGAGGCGTTGCTGGCAGCCCCAGTTCCAGCAGCGGATGTTCTCAGCAAGTGACGATGACAATTGAATACAGCTGTTTTCGTATTGCTTTGGTTGAGTTTGAGTTTGGTTTATTAAATATATGATGTTTACAACTAAACACCGCACAAAGTATATAGATCACAAAAGGAAAAACGTAATATATTTATAGACTGCGATTTCTATCCATTTGTATCTCTAGAAACGTGATATGTCGACAATTGAAATTTTTACACATGGGTATTATTACTAAGGTAGCCATAACGAATAAATTTTGTTAAGTAAAGTAATGTTCAAAGTTGAATTAGAAATTAAATTAAAAAAACAGGCTAACACAATCTTTCTGTTGAACTTTTATTGCAATTAAATTAGTTACACACATTTACGATGAAATATAAAAAAAAAACAATATAGTAAGTAGTGTGTTTGACTAGCGTATACTTTTGACTTTGTTACTATAGCTAAATTGTGTGTGTCGTGCCTTTCAATTTCATTTGCGCACAAGAAGTGTTGTTAACTTTTTTTTAACTATCTCGAACTCAGATTAAGCAGACTAAAATAAATTTAAATTATATGCTAATAGATACTGTGGTCCATCGGATGGTAAGAAATATTTATGCATGATTGTGGAGAGAGTAGAAAAAATACATGATGAGATTTTTCTTGACATGCAACTCTGACTGTACAACAAAATTTTGTCTGTAGTTCACGAAAGGGTTTTCACTGAAAAAGAAAGCGTTCGAAGAGAGTCGCATTAAATTGGTGTAAATAAAAAAATGCATTATGCGGCATTAAAAGGTAATGGATTCCCTGAATGTATACGTGAAAGTCCTCAATCAGATTAATTATTATAGCTTGAGAAAGTAAGCCTTTAAATAAGTACCATATTTCCTTTGAAAATTCAAAAGACAGTTTATTTGCTAACCATTACGAAAAAGTTTCTCAAACTGAGTTGTCATCTCTAGATATTGCAGCAGCAGTAGAACCCTTTGATTTGACAAAACAACACTATCGACCAAATACAGTGATAAAATGGACTTTTAAGAAAGAAAATATTATTTAGACTATTTTCAAACCACAATCACTCGCAGGTTCCGAGGATATATTGCGGTGGGACCCTTCCCATACTTGTATTACACTTCGACCTTCCTACTATTAATAAGACATTTGCTAACCATACAGCTTTCACGCATGCTCCGTTATCAACTTATTTACTTTCCATTTTTTTAGAAAAATTTCCATTGTTCCTCCCACGAAACGCCAAAATGTCATCTGATGAATGTATTGATTACCTAACAATGCGCTTTGCAGTCTTTGCAACCAGTTATGGCGTTTGTTTTTAAATGTTCTACTTTTTCAAATATTAGTAGAAGGAACAAATATGGGCACATTTGTTTCATTAATTTATGTCTTATCATTAACTTTTTTCTTTTTACTGTTACAAATTAAGTCATTAATATGACTGTGATATCATTTAAAAATTATTTTATCCACCCATATTTAAATGAAATCGTTCCAAAGCTGTTTGCGTAATTAAATGTCATGATAATTTGAATGACCATCGTTTCAATAGTCTTACACTAAATTAGACTTAGACTTATTTGTTTTATGTTTCATGTAAGTTTTTATTCCAAAGCAAAGTAAAGAAAAGAAAAGTAAAGCTTACTGTATAAGTAATAAATCTAATAATATAATTGAAATTTTAAAAATAATTATTAAACTAAGAAATAAATTCTAACAACAAAACAAAAACTGGCAGAAGTAAATTATATGATATTTCTAATGATTAATTATTATATATTAATTCCATTAACATAATTTTTATAAAACTTATTTACCAAATTGAAAATTCGTTATTTATTTAATAACTAGTTTTAGTACTGGCATCATACGAGTAGGTTCAAGGTAAAGAACAAATGGTAGCACAACTGAAACTGCATAGAATTTACAACGGTCAACGCGCCTCTTAAAACAAAATATCAAAAATAAAACAAACTGAAGCCGAAATAAAATAATTTCAATATGTTTCGGATAATAAAAGATCAAAATAAGTAAATACCTGCATATTCACTTTGTTCAACTTAGAAATATATTTTTAATATTCATCTAATAATATCATACTCATTTAATAATATCAAAGACAGCATGGAATAATTATTTAATTGGATTCATATTAAGTTTTCAAGGACATTTAAAAGACTAAATAGTAAATTCACAAATCGGAATTTTGTATACATATGTACAATTTCTGTTGTTTTTCGTTTTATTTACTTGGAGTTAATGATATACATTTGAGCAAACAATTTAGAATATTAGTATTTGGTTTTATAACCATTTCGAGGTACTTGTTTCAATAGCCTTTTTTTGACAGAGCATGTGCGGGTCGTGTCATGCTGTCATGTTATTTTTGTTTAGTATTGTTTGGCATTTCATAATGGAAAGACTTATGCCTCAATCGCTTCGCTCTAAGGGCTACTGAAAAGTTCCAAGAAGATCAGAAGAAGTTCCAAGAAGATCAGACGTAAACAAACAAAATTGCCGCATTTCGAACGAAGAGCACCCTGAAGAGGTTCAAGAGCTAGCTGCCGCTTCATCTAGAAAAAACAACGGTTTGGTGTGGATTGTGGGCCGGTGGAATCATCGGTCAATATTTCTTTAAAAATGATGCCGGTCCGAACGTAACTGTCAATGGCGACCGTTATCGTACCATGATAACCGACTATTTGATGCCTGAAATTGAAGCTCGTGTTCTTGGCGACATTTGGTTTCAGCAAGACGGCGCCATTTCCCAAACATCGCATCAATCAATTGATTTATTGAGAGAACATTTCGGTGAGCACATAATGTCACGTTTTGGGCCGGTCGATTGGCCACCAAGATCGTGTGATATCACACCGTTAGACTTTTTCATGTGGGGATATGTAAAGTCTCAAGTCTATGTGGACAAACCCCCTTCGATTCAGGTCTTTGAGGAAAACATCACGCGTGTCATTCGCCAGTTACTAGTCGAAATGCTCGAACGAGTCATCGCAAATTGGACTCCACGGATGGACCATCTGCGACGTAGCAACGGCCAACATTTGATGGACATAATCTTCAAAAAATAATTGCCAAAGAATGTTCTTTTAAACCTCGAAATAGATCAGCCCTTATTTTTTATAAAAAGAATTATGTAAATATTCAAATTTTTAATATTTTCCTATTTAATTTTGATATTTAAAGTTTTCGAAAGAAACTAAACGCATGATCCACCTGAACTGCAACTAATATCATACTTTAAAAATGCCATTAGTTAGAGCACAATATGAAGTTTTTTAAAATTCTTTGAGTTGTTATTTCAAAAGTACTTTTCATTCTAGGCAAAATTTTCAGAAAGTGGACATCTTTGGCTAAATCGTTGCTTAAAAGTAGAGTTCAAAACCTAAAAAACAACATAAAAAATTATAAAATAATAGAAGAAAGGAAGTGTTCGTTTTTCTCATAAGCAATTTACGAACCGTGATTTAAAAGTAAACAAATCGTTAAGGGGTTTTTTGGATGGGTAAAAACTTATTAGTTTAAGTCACCCATATGATAATGAATGAGTAGTATTGCCATGAGCTGACATAGAAAGTCATATTGCCTTTAAAAATTGTCAAAAGAGAATAAAATAATTTCAATTATAAGTCAATTTATTTCTTAAATTAAAAATGTTCCTTAAAGAAGTGGTAAATCTAGATACAAAATGTTTTTGTTTTTTATTGGAAAGCTTTCGACTTTCTTTCATGATTACCAAATTCTGTTCTTTAAGCATGTCCATATTTTATTTATTGTATCTATAAATATAATAAAACTCATTTCCTGTCTGTTTTTCTGTCTTTTTCTTTGTGTTCGCATCACGTAAAAAGTACTGAAAAGATGTTAACAAAATTTTGTGAGGACGTACCTTAGTAACCTGATTTCTTTTTATTTCTGCAAAAATATCTTATTTCCAAGATTTTTTACCGATTTAATGGTACTGCATACTTTAAGGCATCTTTTATTTTTGAAAGCAGTATATTACAAGCAATGTTACGCAACAGATGGCTCAGTTTAAAAACAGAGTTTTACAATAATTTTTAGAATTTTATCCAGGAATGGGTATCTTCATATAAAGAAAATACGTGAGAGTCTTCAAATTTGGTGTGGATTACTTTCAAAGCAAAATCGAACAAAATATTGTCAGGACGCACACAACGTGTGTAAGCTAGTATGTCAGCTAGTCTTCAATATATTTGAAATAACAATAATTACATATATCTTAAGTCTAAAATAAAGATAAAAAAATACTTGTTAAGTCCAGCCAGTGCTAGACAAAAAATAGTGTTTATTTCGCGGTTGTTGCTATCATTTGCCGGTTATTACGCTGATGTACGGCCAAGAAAAGCAATATCCTCTCTTTTCATTTTGTCGATTTAGTAAGTTACGCCAGAGGATTTGGATGTATTTCAGGCTTTTTTAAATGACTTACTATTTCTGCTTTTTAACTGATGGAATGTTTAAATCTTTAAGGATGTTCGAGTTTTTATACAGTAGGGAGAAACTTTAATCATTTGTAGAATCTTATTTTGGAATTTGAATTTTTTTCTACATTGCTACCCCCATAATTGCATTCCATAACACCTAATTGGAATTATGATGGACTTGTACAGTATACTAATAAGCCAGTTTAGTTGGATAACTTTAAACTTCATTTGTGTTTTTTTGTGTGATTTTCTAAGTAAAGTACCGATTAATATGTATGCCAAGGTATTTGACGTCTGATGTATATAGGGGGCGTGAGGCCATACGCAGTGTGAAAGTTATATAAGTACATTTTTGTTCATTTACCTTTATTCTCCATTTCTTTAACCATTTTTCCAAATTGAGTAATGTATATAATGCTTCTTAAGCGCTTTCATGAATACTTAGAAAAGCTGTTTCAATGTTATAACCTGCTTGGTAGTTGGCTTGCCTAAAACCCTGGATCCTACCTTTAGGAACATATATATTTTTTATATATTTATTATTTTGTAGAGGGATACCGTAGCAGACCACTAATTTCAACCCTCTTCGTTCCTCAATGGTTGCTGGTATCCGACTAGAACTTTTTCGAATTACTTACTTTTATTGAGTCTCGTGCTAAAAAGAAGACACTTTTTATCTAGACTGTAGTGATTTCAGAGTGGCGACTGATACATGTCGACATTCTTCTTTATGACAGAGTTTATGGTAACTGCTAGCATTTGCTTAAGGTTAAGGTCTCCACAGCATCTCTATTTAATATGTGTCTGCCCGTGGTCCAAAGCCTTTTTATGTTATCTTATTTTGAGGCACAGTCTGCAAGTATCGTCTTAACTTGTTGTGAAAAATTGCAGTCTTTGGTAGGAATCGAACCCACAAACCCGGACTGATAGACTATCACACTGCCTGTTAGCCCACCGATAAGATTGGGCTAGGCCGAGCACTTTTACTTGTTTTTTCTTAAAATCGTGAAATAAGTTGGGGAAATTCTGAGTAGTTCAAAGCACAAAACCACAAAATTCATATAAAGGAATATCCAAAGAAATTTTGGGAAATATCACGAAAACCTTTATAGGAAAGTACTTTAAGAAGTTTTTCTAAAGTTTCAGTACAAACTTCTGTTCTCGTATAATGATCAAAAATACACTATAATGGGAATAAACTAAAATTCTAGCTTTCAACAAGTCTGACTTAAAAAATACTTTGCCTTAAAAATTTGATTGTTAAGAGTTTATAAACATATTTAAGCTAATTATTAAACTTTCCGTGCCATTTCAGTTCCACTCGTCTGTATATTTTTTTTATTCTTTTGATTTTTAATCTTTTGCTTTTATTTGAAAGGTTATGTTTACAAATTGGTCCTATTTAAAAAAAAATGATACTTTAGAAAATAAAAAGTGTCCCATGCAACACATGTGATTTCAACGTATCGTTTGAGCCGTAAAGTATAGCTATAGCACAAAATAACAAAAAGTAATTTAATTTACGGGTATATGATGTTATCTTTTGAACCGCCTCAGCCAGAAATTTGAAAATTATATGTGATAAGTCAGTTTTAAATTAAAATCGGGAATTAAAGAGTGTCTCCACACGTAATGTAATACGATGTATGTATGTGGTCTTATCTATTAAACTGTTATAGACAGTATATTGAAATTTACACACCCATAAAATGATCGCAGGGTATTACCAAGTCCGCAGTAAATGCAATCAATGAGGATATATACATAAAGGATATATATGTATAAAACTAAAGGGTAACCAATGCAGATTACTGCCTTTTAATTTTTAGTTTAGTTTTGATGCCGGTTTTTTAAATCGGTGTTTTTTTGCAAGAATTATCTTTTAATAGGTTGCTGTATATGGTACATATTTCATTATTCGGTTCTTCGATATTAATAGTTATTTTTACAAAAAAAGAAAATAAATGATTTTCCTTCACATATTTCCTTGGATATTTCAAAAGAGATGCAACATCGCTTTGTTCTTAAAATTACTAAATATGGAAAAAAAATTTGGTTTCGTTTAAGAAAAGAAGCTTGGAAATTTTTTTATTATCGTGGCTTACTGTTATTTACCGCTGAACAGGGACATTATATTTGAAAAGGATTGAAAATTGAGAATTAGTATTAGTATTGCTTCTCGCCTTTACAAACACTTTAGTATTAGTTGAAAGTTTAATTGTAGTTATGAAATTTAATTTTATTTAATTAGTAATTATGAAATTGAGGGATAACTGTTGCTTCAAAATCGTTTTTCACATAACCCTCGCAAGTTTACATTGAATATGAAAAGTCAGTGAATGTCTGTCCAAAGTAATGCCAATAACAAGAACAAGCAAGTTGTGGCTAAACACATACTCATGTACAATAGTAAAAAATACTAGTAGTTCTTTAGCCACGCACACGGAATGGGAGAGTTTCGTGAAGATGATATCATCCGCCAAGGTAACGTAGTCAAGCACAAGCACAAGCACAGCAACAATAACAACATGTAATAGACAATTGTTTGAGGAAGAGGAGATGTAAATGAAGACACATTTGAACTAATAATACTTACATTTTGTGTGTTGTTTTGTGCTTCTAAGTGTTTAGTAGCAGTTGATATCTAATACTTTTTATTACAGCTTTTATAGTTGTTGTAAATATGTAAGTATGTATGTACATATATTTAAGTAGTGATTGATGTAACACTCTAACCGAAGGAAACCCTAGAAGAGTAGTCATATCTAAAAATCTTGGCACTTAAAACTACAAATTTCTTTACTATTTTCCACTTTTATGCGACAAGAATAAAAATCACAGAAAAATGTAACGGCTTTCTAATATTTAAAATTGAATTGTTAGATTGAAAAGTGTTTTGTACTTCTGTTAAAAGTTAATCCATGCGTTTATTTCAAATTACATACATATATATAGTTATATTTCAATGTCTTTTTTTATTTTCATTACAACTAAGAACAATATTTTGTTTATTTACGAGTACTTACTGCCCATAGTGTGTTGAATATAAGTAATGCAAATTTAATTGTTTTAGTAGCACAACCCATTTTTAAATATTTTTTTTCTGTTTATTCAAATTTGTTCAAACAAACTTTTTGTTTAAATAACCAATTATTGTTCGATCAAACAAAACGATAGAAAACAACACACAAATTCGAACTTGGTTTTGGCGGCACGTGACCTAAAACACCAAGAACAAATAATGTTTACGAAAAGTCCAATATTTTTTAAAATATCTAAAAGCCCCGTTTTTGTTTAAATTTTTAAACCAAACGAAACAGCGGGAAAATCATTTCAAGATTTGTTTATGATTGAATTGTTTAAAGTTAAATAGATGAATGAGAGATTTAATGTGAGTTGGAATAGACAACTGGTAAGGGCCACGGTCGCGAGCAAACTAAATAAAAACATTTATTTGCATTTACTGCGAAAAAAATAAACAAACCGACAAAATAAAAAATGTATCTTTACACTCATACGTATTGTACGTAAAGTATTCTAAAGTCTAATGCTTTTCTCATCATCATAATCATTATCATCATTAACATCATACAAAATAACAAAAATACATTATATGAGGCATTCTATGCTAAAGCATGTAGGGGCGTCGCACAGTGCTTTGTTCCATAGACAAAAATATAAAAACTAACTTTATCTTGTATTTTAACGAAAGTTATACTGTTCGACAGCTAATACCATAATTCGAACTCATGTGAAAGAATTTTTAAGTTTTTGCTATTATTGACGGCACCAGAAGGCGCAAAAATCAGATAATTATGTGGTTTAATTATTAAAAATAAAACTTAGTTTTGACATTTTCTTAAAAACAGCTGCACTTAGTTAAATGACTGAAATTTGTTTTTCCTGGTAGCTAACATTATTTATTAGCAATAAAAAGTTATTAGAATATTTTGCAAATATTTTGCAAATATTTTGTTAAAGTGACTTTTAATTAAACGTAAGAAGTCATGTTATTCAAATTAAAATTGAAATAACTTTTAAGTTCGATGGTATATTAAACAAAAACAAAATGGTATTCTGTTTTTTTCCTGTTTTTGATAATTTATTGGGTTTTCTAACACAATAAAAAAAGGTAAGAAAATTTTTCCGGAACCTTGAGAAAAATTAAATTTGTTTCAAGTCCATTTTTTTGATTTGGCTCGAACTTCTCTACTTTTAAAAGGTTTTTAATGAAAAAACTACATACGTTGCAAAATATATGTTGAATTTTACTGTTTTATATAAAATCCACAATCGGGAAAATGCTGAAGAAAAAATACTAAAATTGTCTCCTTTTTTATTTCACAAAAATAATCGCTAAAAATTTATTTCTTTGCAACAACAACTAAAAATTGAGTTTGTATAATCATGGTAAAAAAATATGTATAAATTTTAATATATAAAGTTTGTTTATAATATTTTTTTAATTGTTATAAAGTTCGAATTTATTTTAATTGAAGCATGAAAACTCCTAAAATTTTATTGAACATTACATAAAGGAAAAATATGGTCTTCTGTTTTTTTCGGTTTTTGTACTCTTATAATGTCTTCCTTTGATCAGCAATAAAAAATGTATAAAATTTGAATCGGAACTTGGAAGAAAATCAAATAAAAAAGCATATTTTTCCTTTTTTTGTGATTATATTTAATACTATTTTTAGTCAATTATGAAACTATTTTTCTATATATAAATACTTAAATAAAACAGAATGATTTTAAAATTTCATTGGGTTCCTACATTGGAATAAAATCCATCAAGTAGTTTTTACGTGATGCGAACCCAAATGAAAAGCAGACAGACAGATGGACAGAAATTAGTTGATATTTTATTGTATATATTATATATTTTATATTAAACATTCATTCAAGATTTCGAAAAAACAAATTTTTAATCCTAAAACTTTTTTCCAGAAGAATTCTTCTTTTAAGTTATAGAAATAGTCCCAAGGCAAAAATTTAAATTATTAATATTTCAAAACTATCAGTAGTTACTTCGAAACTCTTTTCTATTGAAAAGATTTAATCATTAAACCATCAACTCACTACGAAAAGACCCTGCTACGTATAGCATGTGTAAACAATCAAATGCTTACCGCAACAACAGAGCAACTAAAGTATGAAGTATTTTAATGTTTTACTGAATCGTATCTGTTGAATGCTCATTGTCGTTTGTTTCGCTTCGTTGTTTCTCCAACAAGAGATTATTGAGTTCATAATTAATTTTCAAAATGTGACTTGCTTATGAAGACCAAAAATAAAAAAAGCTTAAGCACCAACCAAACAATTCAAACACACCAACCAACCAACCACCACCGTTGGTTGTCGTTAATTTCGACCAAAGACCAAACAAAATAAACAAAAAGACTTTTAACAACACGAATACAAAACCAGATGTTCCCCTCGTCACTATTTACAATTTTAATAGCAAAGCAAAAATGTTAATAATATTTCGTTTTTTATTTGATTTGATTTTTGGAATTTTATTCACATTTAGCAGGCGTTTTGTAAACAGTCGAAATAACAAATTGTCATATTTGTTCGATATTCGCCGCCTGAGCATTTTACAGCAATGTTGCGATACAAGAAACACGCATACATACATACATACGTACATATTTATATGAGTAGTTTCAGTCTTGATCAATCTCGACCTGCATGCGCCTTGCGTTTATTTACAAACAATGATCTCGTCATTAGCCGTGATGTCAGATTTTCAAATAAGTAAATAATTAGTTTTGAGAATTTTTTTTTTTTTTTTTGTAAACTATTTTTGAGATACAAATTCTGTATTATTGTGAACTTTAATTTGTATAAACAATTATACATTTGTATACTTATGTATGTATGTACGAATTTATGTGCACGTACATATGTATGTATGGATGTGTAAGTGTAATAAAAAATTGTATTACGTGATTATATTGGAGTGAGTTTTTTAGATTATGAATGAAATCAGATAGTGAGTTTTGCAATGAACTGAACTGGTGATGAGTGCGTGGGAGGGAGCTTATGGTCACTTACAAACACATATCCAAATCTGTTTAATAGTGGGTTATAAATACATATGTAATTATTTTTAGAGATATGATTTTAAATAGAAATTTACTAAAATTTTAACAAATATTTTGAAGAAATAATCTATAAAACTAAATCTACCTACTCGTATATAGTGTATTTCTGTAAATTTCATACCCCTGCCTGTTAAGGTTCACAATACCTTATGAGGTCACACTTTAATATATGTACATATATTTTTATTTTTTATTCTTATTGTTAAAGCTTATGTAGTAAGTAATACACGCGCTGTGTAAATTTCAAAAGTCTGCCATGCCATAAAAATCATGTCTCTATTTGGACACTCCTTAGTTTTTAACTTCATTATATCATTGGCTTTAGTAGTGGCTATAACAATACACCTTTTGGGAAAATTTCAATTACGGTTGATGAGATTGAGACGGATAGACAAACATTGTAGCGATATAAATAGAGTTACTCTTTGGTAACGGATCCCTAATAAAAAGAAATGTTTAATTTGCTTGAAAAAAAGTTTAAAAAATTAAAATTTATTGAAAAAATTGGCAACTCACGTAAATTTAGGTTTTTACGATTGAAATAATATATGTATTTGCCGAAGTTCCCCGCCATTTTTTATAAGTTAGAACTAAACATATTTCGCAGGACTGACTTAATTAAGTTTGATCGTAACGTGATCATAAACAGTTTAATTTAAATGGTTTATACGAGTACATATGTAAATATTAGACGTATTTTGCATCAATAGAAAAAATCCTTATTCTCTTTAGAAATTTATTTAACTATTATATCAATTAAATAAAAGAATAAAGGAAAAATTATATGTTTTTCAAAATGTATTACAAATTTCTTAACATGAATGTCTTGGTACCATATATTTATAAGATACATTTTATTAAGTTTTGTACATTGTAGATACTAATATATGAAGTGGATTTTGGAAAGTGGTATAAATCCATTTTTGCACATATTGAGATATTTAAGGGATTGCGTTTTATTTAAATTTAAAAATATTGGTCAACTTTAGTCAATTCGAGTGACTTTCAAAAATAACATATTACAAGAAATAAAAACAGGATCAAATTTAAGTCCATATTTTTATAGTGGAATTTTATGTAAAAAATAATAGTTAAAATGAAGACATTTAAATACACGAATAACCAAGTTTATTAAGAGTTAATTTCAGTTATATTAAAAACGTAAAAATGACAATTACTTCGTTAATTTTCTTTTACAGTTAAAATATTGAAATATTTATGGTGAATAGGTGGTATATAAGGTAATAAACTTATCATATCGTTATATTTTCTCCCTTGTTATGCGTCTTAAAGTTTTATAAAGTGACAACATATTAATTTTGCTGAGGTTTTTTGGTCTTCCCTCTTTCCAAATTTGTTCCTTTGCTTGATTTTAAATTTTATTTGGAAAACAGAACTCTATTGAAATTGATTTTATAACAATGGAAAGAAGGAAGGAGTCTATAGCTCATTAAAATTACCGTTAACTCAGAATTCAAAAACATAACTCCGAAGAAACTTCTGAAAGTTTACTATTAACTTATAATGAGTCATTCCATATCAATTCAACCAAAAGAAAAAACCATCCAATTCTAGAAACCATCCAATTGCAGAAGGACATCCATCCAATTGATGTTTTGTTGAAGTTTTAATAATCTGTATTATGTAGAATTTTATTACTTATAGAATATTTTTGGCTTCTCTAAAATTAGGAAACAAGTTTTCTGATGATCTGGCCTAAATAATCAGTTAAATACTTATAATAAGTATTTTTTCCCCCAACAAATAAATTGCATTTTTATTATAAAAAGTTATAGGTAATTAGCAAAATGTTAAATAATTAATATTTAAATTCCCGAATAATTTTATAAATAAAAGAAAAACTGTTTTTAAATTTACCATTCCAGATTTTATTGAAACTTTTGTTATTTCGATTCTTTAGGAACTTGTTTCTAAAGTAAGAAATTTTTATTAAAAATTAAGAAAATATGAAGTTTTTCTAACATAACATCTGATTCTACCATGGTCCCAGTCTAATTTTTATGATGTACTCACTAAGCCACATTAAAAACATAAACATTTAATTAATTAATTAATTAAAATTGAAAGACTAAAAAAGAAAAATTTTGTCAAAAATTATATTTAAAATGAGCTTTTACTTCCTACGGCTTGTAGAACTGGGAAGGCAAAGGGAAGCCAAAGAATATAAATAACAAAAGTTTCAATGAAATCCGAAGTAGTCATTTTTAATGCCATGTTGATTTGATATGGATGACCCTAATATAAGAAAAAATTATTTTCAAAACCGTTTGCCAAAATGGCGAAAAATGTGAATCAAAATTAATTTCACACTGCGTTAGAACTATTTAATGTCCCTCTATTTGCATAAATAACCAAAACTTTCAGCAGTAAAATACCTCAGTATACATCTTGATTAGCGCCTTACTTGAAAGAGCCACATAGAATCAAAGTTGACACAAATGAAGTGAAAAGCAGTTTAACTAAACTGTCTTTGGTAGAAACTCTTAGACTCCTTAGATTGTATAGTTTTATTGTACAAGTTGATTCTAAAACCAATATTGTGTTATGGAATTCCGTTATAGAGCACTGTCTCAGCTTTTAACCTAGAAAAAATTCAAAGGTGCGAAAATTAGTTAAACTTACATCTTTAACTCCAAAAGTTAATGTGAATAATTTATCCCTTGATTTGACTTAATTTTGTTTTACTTTGAGGAAAATTCGGAAAATTTAACTTTAGTAAGACTATATGATTTAACATGCAGAATTGAAAATTTTGATAATTAATAATTAATACTTCGAAACGTTTGTAATAGGATTTACTCGAAAAAGTGTTTCGAAAAAAATTTCAAACCATTGAAAAGGTACCACAGTATCCTGAGCCCAATATAGAATATTTTTTTCCGCAAAAATATCTTATTTCGAAGAGAAAGTGGAACAAAACAGTGAAAGTACGCCGATTTTTATACTGATTTAAAGATACTGCATACTTTAAGGTAACTCTTATTTTGAAAGCGGGACATTTTAAACACTGTTGCGTAACAGATGCCGCTGTTTTAAAATAATGACAAAATATGAATTACTTACTGCCAAATAGCCAATTGAATAAACAAATTTATTTGATTTTTATTTTTACTTTGTGGAATTTTTAGAATTTTAAAATTTTATATAAATTTTCGAATTTTTTCTAGGGAAATATCTTTTATCTAGCAATACCTTTATATAAAGTAAATACGTAAAAGTCTTAAAATTTGGTGTGGATTGCTTTCAAAAAAAAAATCAAACAAAATATTGTCAGGACGCACACAATGTGCGTGGACACAGCTAGTTAATAATAACTTTAGTTTATTTATTATCGTATTTACACCCAATTAAATAAAGATATAGAAGAAATTTCTTCCATATAGGAATTTTATAAAATTATTTTTGTACAAAAATCATCTGTAGAGTTGACTAAAAGGTTTGTTACACGTTATATTACAGTATTTAGGTACATTTTTGCTACAGTGTATATACAAATGTTTCGATTTCAAACGTTACTAGTTATTTACTCACAGAAGCCTACTTGTATACGACATACCCACACCTCTTAAATATAAAATTTAATCTTCTTGGTCATGAACTGTTTTAAGTCATTCGCCATTTTTCTTTGATTCAGAACTTGAGAATGTTACTGAAAATCTCATTCAGCCCTTAGTTTGCAGCTCAAAGAAAAAGAAACCATTTTTTAAAATGAATATTGCTAAACATGAACTATTTATTTTTTATTAAATTCGAATAACTCGCCCATCACTGTCATTTATAGAAGCACGTGCAGGTTGCTGAATTTGAAGTCGTCATTGCGATTTAATTGTCATACTTGTTATAATTGTTGAAGTAGTTTTTGGATTTCAATTCCAATTTTTTTAATTTCTAACAAATGAAATAAAAAAATGATTAATTTTTTTAAATCTGAATTATGAAATTAAATTTTGTTGATAATTGTTCTATTATTAGGAATATTGTCAATCAATTAAGAATATTTATTAATGGCTGAGTGTTTTTGCTTATTGAATCAAAGTGTGACTCGCCACCAAATGTTGTTTCATTATTATGTATATAATTTTGTAATGACACAATTCTTTTAAATAAGACTTTGCTACAAAATGCTTACATTATATAAAATTAACATTTTAAATCAAGTCATGTTTGAGTCATAAACTCGAAAACTAATTTAAAATCATACAATATTGTATACAGTTGCAAGCATAAGAAATGAAACGAAATGATGTAAGATTTCTTATTGCGTCCTTTTCAAAATAACCTCTTTTATTTTACCTCTTTTTTCTGCTTCTAATTTAGAGTTTAGAAATAACCAACATTATTTTTTAGTTATTTTATATTAAGTCAAATATTATTTTGTCATTAATTAAAAAGTGAACTATTTGAGCGAAGAAATATGTAGTTTTCTTTAAATGTACCATACTAATTTTATATTCGAAACTTTCTTCCTTATTAGAATCGTAAAGTTATACTTATGATATTATAAATTCACTTTAGGCTGCATCGCACTTCACTTGAAAAATTTACGGATAAAAATCTGATAATAGTCGCATATGAAAAAAAAACCTCACGTCAAGGCACTTATTTCTAGAAATACAAAGAACCAATTATAATTAAGTATTAAAACACACAAATAACTCAACATTGCAACAAGTAATTCGTTTTTTAAAGTAGTACAGTGCTAAGTTCACTTATATCCAATTTTTAGCATTCATCTACAGCTTCTTATTCAGCTTCTGCCTTGCATCCACTGTGTTCAAAGCCTTAGAATCTGTTACAAATAAATTTCGTAAAATGAATTTTTTGTATGAAACAGCTAAACCTAAACAAGCGCGTAAGGCATAATGGCGTCTAGCGCTTAGCTTTCAACACATTCATACATTTTTGTTCATTAACTTTTATTCTCCAATTCTCAACCATTTTTCTAAATTGGATATGTGGTCTTGCAGATATCGTGATGCTACTTCGGGTCTTTCGTGAATGCTCAAAAAAGCTGTGTCGTCAGCAAATGTCGATGTGTGAACTCGGTTACTAGTTGACATGGCTGAAGTATACAATAAGTATAAAAAGGGCCCCAATATAAGACGTAAAATGGCACTAAAAATAAAAAGAACGATTCTGCGAGCAATACAAGGCAACTCAAATAACATCTTGTTACTGGTTTCATCAACGCCAGGGGCTTTTTTGGTGTTGAAATCCGTTATTGCCTCACTAAATTCAAATCTTATCGGTACTGCAGCAATAGCCTCGACAATTGGCAACTCAACTATATCAGTCGATATATTTAGGGAAAACCATTTTCAAATGTCCAGCAAATAAATTATCTTTTTCGGTATCACTCCTTGCCCAGCCTCCAGATGTAGTTCGCAAAGGAGGCTTACGTAAGACTGCCATTTGAAGGTTTCTACAAGCACGCCATAATGAATAATCTGATTGAGGAGTTGCGTCTAGGTCTTCCAAATTGTTTTTCAGGGAGGCTGCTCTTCTAGATTCCAGCATGTCTCTTAGCCGGTTCGTGCATTCTTTCAGTCTGCTTTTGAGTTGAGGAGATCTCTGTGATTGCCATTCTCTACGAATTTTTCTTTTTTCAGCCAAGAGCCGTTCGATATCTGCACAATAAATTTGATTGTATCTAGCTAATTGATGGGTTATTGTTGAATATTGGGCAGCTCATTTAAGGTTTTGGTCAAAATCAATAAGACTCGGCTCTACGTCTTCAGGAGTTCTTAGCGGGATGTTTTCCGAACAATGAGTACTAAGATACTTTCTATATTTCGACCAATTAATGCTTGTACTAGTCATTGGTGATATGATGTTTTGTTTGTCCCATATATAGACTATAGTGGGTGAATGATCTGAGGATAATTCAAGCGACGCTTCAGCTTTAATCATTTCTCTCGGAATACCCTTAAACACGCCAAAATCAATAAAATCAGGTATTTTTTGTCGATCAGTAGGCCAGTAGGTGGGTTGTCCACTCGATATAACATTCAGACGCATTTTTGAAATTGTGTCAAACAAAATACGACCTTTTGGAGTTATTAGGCGTGATCCCCAAAACGTATGTTAGCGTTGTAGTCGCCTGATGCTATGAAACAGGGACCTAGTGATTTGTAGAAGTCGCTATACTGACTTTCCGATAATTGAAATCTAGGAGGTTAATAAATCGAAGAAATAACTAAGCTTTGATGAAATTCTTCAAGACAGATATTTGTTGCTTGAAAGTAATTCTCACAAAAATCACGCAGTAAATAATGTTTGATTCGGGCCTTAATAAGTATTGCCGCGCCTCCACATGCTCTTCCACGGGGGTCCTTAGTGTCATATAAAATATAGCCATTGATTTTAAAAAAGCTATTTGTTGTTAAGTGTGTCTCGGAAATCAGTATGACATCAATTTGTTGGTTCTTGAGGAAGTATTCAAGTTCATTTTTATGTTGGCGTAAGCCGTTTGCGTTCCAGAAACATATTTTTAAACAGTTCATGGTTTGTTTAGTACCGCCTGCAACATCATAGGTTGCATAAGTACCATTTCTTGCATCATGCTGCTCATAGAGCTCATAAAACTGTTTAACGAATGCACTAATGTCTCGATGCTTGCTTCGAGACGATTATAGTTACCAGATGGTGTTTGTTCTTTAGGTTCTGGGTGCAAATTTGGAGTAGAATTAGTTGTTGGTGTCGCTTTATGTACTGAAGTATGATTGGTTTTTACCATATCTGCGTATGAAACATGTTGTGTTGTTGGTTGGGATAACTGAGGATAATGAGCATTTGCTCGATATTGTGGTTGCTTAGCAGGAGTATTTAATTTTTGAGTGGTTTTCCTTACCATGGAAAAAAACTGGAGAGTAGTTAGCAGTGTGGTTTCCACCGCAATTGCTACAATTTTTAACTTTCGAGTCATCCCTTGCTTTGTGGCATTGGACGGAACAATGTAGCTCTCCACACACAACGCAAACCGGAGGCAACTTGCAGTAAGCCCTAGTATGACCATATTCTTGGCAATTTAGACGCTGTAAGGGTCCTGATCGCTTATGCGGATCCTATACGCTTATTTTGCGGTGCAACAGATATCTCAAATTATAAATAGGATGCGTTTCGTTCTTTTTCAATCTCATATCTCCTTTAAATACGCCTTAACTGGGAATTTTACTAACAGACTAGATTTCAGAAATATATAAGAAAGGAGAAAGAGGTTGTTGAAAAATGACTGTATATTTTTGAAATATAGACTTCAAAGAACATTTAGAGCCATCCATGCTTAATTTTTGTCGCGCCTTTCCCGAGAAAGTGGCTTCATCGAGAGTTGCTGATATTTCCCACGATACCTAAGATACTTCAAGTTTCTAGGATAATAAAAACAGTTGGCTCAAAATTTTCATTAAAGTCTATGTTTTCAAAATATAGTCATTTTTGTTTTTCCTTTTTAAATGTCAAAATTATTTTACAAAAAAGTGCTTGAAAATTTCTACACGATCTACTAAATCCTATTTGTAAATGTGGCAATGTAAAAGTTTAACAACTCTGTATTTGCTTACAAGCAAGCAAAATAATTAACAATAACTATTCACATAAGTTTTAGCCTCCATTAAGGATAAAACATTATACATTAGTACATTTTTCTATGTACACATACATATAACTAAAAAACAGTTAATCATTAAAGTTTGTATGCACTCCTTACTTCAACTTTTAGGTCGTGTTTTCTACATACCCTGTAAGAAAAAAATTTATTTTATTTCTGTTTTGCCTTTTAGAAAAGCTGCTTTTGAGTGTTCATTTCACCACAGGTTATTTGAAGTTCCGTTAGATTTAAAAGTAAATGTTTTCCAAAATGAACTGATATTATGTCAATAAAGTTTGTATGCAAATTATGCAAGTCCTTGCATTCTGTGTGTTAAAGGAATAACTACTCTCTAGTGATATTTTTTATGTTTAAATATCATTGTTTAACTTCTCCATTTTATAATTTCGCAATCTAAAAATTAAATCAGGTATACAGGCGACATTTCACTCCGAGGAAAAGAATGAAGCCAAGGCCTGGGGGATTTGATGATAAAATTGTTTGAAGAACAAAATTCTCATGGAAAAATTAGTCAAATAATTCGAAAAAGTCCTGCAACTGTACAAAAAGTAATATAAAAAACCAAAACTTTATCGAAACAGAATAGCGACTTATTACTCGAAACGTACAGAAAGATCCAAAAAATCGGTCCTGAAATTAAAGCAGAAATCAATAATTCAACCAGTGAAGTATGCGATCCCGAAACTATTCGGAAAACTCTTTGAATAGCTAGATACCATGGTCGTATCATCCGCAAGAACCCATACATCAACACTTCCAATCGCAGTGTCACAACTGGTGGTTTCTCTGTACTTGTGTGGGGCTCGATGTCGTCTTATGGTGTTGGAAAGCTCGTTTTTATCGATGGTATAATGAATAGCTTTATTTATTAAGATATTTTAAAGAACCATTTTCATCAAAGTGTTGCCAAATCAGACTACAACAAATAATGACAAGGACGTCTTGAAGAGATCCGTTCTAGAAGAGTCGGAAAAAATACCAACCAGCGAAACTAGTAATATCAACGAAAACCAGATTGGAGGCTGTCATTAAACGAAATGGCTACCCCAAAAAATATTAAGAATGTGTTGTTTCCCAAAATCTTTCAAAATATAAATATTGAAAGAAATATTACTTAGCGAAATTACTTTCTGCTTATTTTTTTCAATGTCTAATCGCATTTGGAAAAAAGCTTAAGAAACTACTAAGTTATTTTTTTAAAGCATAAAAACTTCTTTCACAACTTATTTATTGCAACACCTGCGTACTTTTGTTAGATATAAGATTTTTTCCAAAACATACGTTAGACTCTCTTATGTAAAGTTTTAAGATAAGCTATTTAAAAAAGAAATTATTTTTAAAGTTTAAAATTGCTCTGCTACAAAACTTAAAAATCAGACTTAAGCACTTTTTCCTTATTGCCACAGATATATTGTCAACATTAACAAAAATAGATTATATTTTAGAAATGGAAGGGCAAGAACATGATGTCTTTTTAACCTACGTATTTTCTCACTTTCATCCAGTAAAGTAATAGCAAGGGGATTAGAGTGGTTGCTTAATCTTTCCAGGTATTTTGAACTGTATTCGTTAATTCCAAATTTGACCTTTGGTATGCACAAGTCTCTATGTATCGTTTTTCACATACCATGGATCATCTACTAAGATTCATAGAGTTTTGGATTGATAACTATCTTTGAAGAATTTCTACATTCGAATTACTAGCCGTTACCCAAAGTTGACTTCTGTATATCCATATTGGTTTCAAGGTAGTTTTGTAAAGAAGGACTTTGTTTTCTAAAAAGAGTTCAGACATTGGTTTTAGCAGCTAGAACATTTGCTTAGTTTTGATGTTTAAGTGTTTCTTCTTAGATTTGATATGCTGTTTCCATGTTAGTCTTTTATCAATGTGCATACCAAGATATTTAACACAACCAGACCTTGGAATTTCCTCATTGTTTAAAAAGTGTCATCGTTTTGTAAAGGTTATTAGAAATGCATTCGAAACAAAATAGAATTTCTCCACATTATTTTTGGCTGTAAAACAAGCCTTTGACAGAGTGTGGTACTTAGGTCTTCTGTATAAACTTAAAAAGCTTCTTCCTGCACCCTTCTTTTTGGTCCTTAATTCGTACATACAAAATCGCTGCATTTATGTGGTCAGACATAATTTCGAATGAAGAATTTGCTATTGAAAATGACCGAAATGGGATTATAAATGACAGAGAAGTGGTCAGAACATGACTGGCTCCTCTACTTTTCCATATACTGTAAAATCAAAAAATCCAAATTTCACCAAATTAGAAATTTCACCAAAAATTGAATTTTACCAGAAAATTTATATTAGAAATTCTGTTTTTATTTTACATTCTAATTGTATGAATACTCTGGTGAAGGGTAAATAAAATTCAGCAGGGCCAAATATATCTAGTTTTTCTTTGATTATATTCAAATAAGAATTTTTTTTTTTTAAGTAAACAACTTTTTTTCAGGACGCTCTTATTACAATTTTTATGTTTTTTTTTAAGAACTTTAAAAAATAAGTCAGTTTAGTTGGACTGCTTTTAATTTTATTCGTGTTAACTTGAAGTCAATGTGGCTTTTCCAAGTAAGGCGCCGATCAAGATGTATACCCAGGTATTTAATGTAAGAGTACATTTTTGTTCATTCTCCTTTATTCTTCATTTTCTCAACCATTTTTCCAAATTATGTTAGTGGTCTTGTAAATGTTGTGATGCTACTTGGGCGCTTTCATGAACACTTAAAAAAGCTGTGTCATCAGCAAATGTTGATGTGTGAACTCGGGTGCTAATTGGCATATCTGATGTGTACAGTAAATATAAAATTGGTCCCAAAATACTACCTTGGGGAACTCCGGCTTCAACGAGCTGAGGCGAGCTTAAAAAATCTCCTTATTTTAGTAAAAACTTTGGATCCGTTAAATATGAAGATGTTTTCGGTTAAGTTCTGCTTTAACTTAAACATTAGGCCTTGGTGCCAAACCTTATCGAATGCTTGAGAAACGTCGATAAAAAACGCAGAACAGAATTTTCTTTCTTCAAAGCTCTTTTTAATTACATTTCCTAATCTGTGTGTTTGTTGGATTGTACTGTTGTTTTCTGAAGCCGAATTGATGGTTCGGAATACATCCTTTTGCGATTAATATAATCTCAAACAGCTTTGATATGTTTGATAAAACATAACAAAATCAAGAGTTATGAAGTTGGCCGATAGGTTGCCTTATTACTGTAACCTAAAAATATATTTGATTTATAAAACAAACCAAAAATATTGTTTGTGAATATGGCTCGAGTGACGTTGTGAAATTGCAGTAAGACTCAATCGTATATTTCCTTAAAGAGCACTTTCTTTTGTGCAGTTTTTAATACTATTGGACACTACATATGTATGTATGTTATTATAATCACGAGAATAATATGTTTACCTTTCAATTTTTAAACAAGCTTAAAGTGGTTTTACACGACGTGTGTTTGCCGTATGACTTGTCAGTTTGATAACCCATATGTAATTTTATGTGTTTGTCAAAATAGGCATTTTACATACATGTGTAATTACATCTGAAATAACCTAAAATATATAATTTTTCCCCCACACAGTTTTGTATTGCCAACCACAGCTGATGCAAAGATGCAAACGTAGTGATTTTGCCACGCTTTTAGTGCTTTTGGTACCATAAAAAACCTAAAATAGCAAAATATCAAGTTGGCATTACAGGATGTCAGATGCTTTGTCACATCAAAATTGTACACATGGAAAATACACATGTTATGTTTGAAAGGGTTCACACGACGTGTTTAGAATTTACACATGGAAAAGTGACAAGTCATATGACAAATACACGTCGTGTAAAACCACTTTTAGTAAACAAATAAAATATATAAAATATCAAATTCTCTTCCCTTCATTATTGATTCTTTGTAAAAACCAATAAATGTTACTGTTAAATAGGACGTTTTAATTTTTATTAAAGACTACAAAATAAATATAAAAAAATTACATTTTAAAAGATTTAATATAAAAAATATACTTTAGTAAATATTAATAACAATTAAATGTTTGAAAGTATAAAATTCTTAAAACACAAAATTCTGAAGTTTTTAAAAGTTCCAGAAAGTTTAACATACAATTTAAGTTTCTTTAAGCAACAACATTTTCAATAAATTTTTGTGTTTAAAACTTGAAATAAACTTTCGGTAAAAAAAATTAATAATTATAATGACGTTGTTTACTGCGGAAACGAATGACCAAATAAACAGCAAAAATAAACATTATGGCCTGCAAGTGAAATAAATTAAAAGAAAAATATTATTTAAAAAAATATGGAAATTTTAAAGTTTTTCAAAACTTACCGAAATGGCCAAAACAAACCATTCGCCAGATGAGGCGTAACCGAAGATCTCAACATATTTATCTTGAGCTGCTTTAATGCAACCGGTGGTGTAGATATGATTGTTATCAACAACGTTGTTAACATAACAGCTCTTTGGAATTGGACGTAAAAGTGGTCTATAGTCCGTTGGTCCAATTTTACCACAACAGCCATACTAAATAGTAAAGATGAAAATAAGTAAATAATTAAAGATGAAAATATATGTGCGTATGTACTTTTTATTTATTTATTTATTATTTTTGGAATTTAATTAATATATTCAAACACAAATAAAATTATAATAAATAAAATGAAAAACATATTCTAATAGACATAAGAACAAATATTTATTTAGTCCCCAAACTCGACACTAATTCAATTTTTGTAAACAATTTTTAAATAAAAATAAATTAATTGACAGTTTATTTTTACTTAATTAAAAGCTATAGACTCTAAATTCTACCTTCCGTTGAATGTAAATTTATTATATTAATTAATAACTTTTCAATTATAAAATACACTTTATTTGAGGGGGTCTTATTTAAGAGGCATACAAAAATTCAGTATACTTTTTTAATTTATTTGTTTATTAAAAATAATACATTATTTATAAACAAAAACCTTGCGTAACAATTTCAGCTTATCTACATGTTAAATTTTAGATTTTTTTAAATAAAATAGAATTCATTGCTGATTAAGGAAATATAATTTAAAAAAATTTTTTGACTTGCTATTATTAGCTTTTGTAAGAACAACAATTGGTATGTTTTCAAATATCTTGGTAGTTTTACTGCAAGGTTGTTTCCTCCATACATGCTACTAAATGTTTTAACCTGGTATCTTCCGTCAGTATTACGACTGGTTATCTTTTCCGTAACGAGCTGATGTTATTATAAAATTCTATGGCCAAAGTGGTGTCAGATATGAACATATATTTTTGGTCAATGAGAAAATAAAATAAGAGATTAGTTGGATTCATTAAAATTTCAGAAAGCTAAAGTCGGCGCTAGGGTTGATGGATAGTTTTTTAGGTTCCGTACCCAAAGGGTAAAAAGGAAACCCTATTGTTTTCACTACAATGTCTGTCCGTCTGTCAGCGCCTTTTATCTCTGGAACCGTAATAGGTAGACTCTTGAAATTTTCACAGATAATGTATAGCTGTTGCCGCTATAGCAACAAATACTAAAACTTATAGGGTGTTCCGATAGAGAGGTGTTATTCACGAATATGTGTTTATTTATTGAACTGTAGGAGGCATAGTCTCAAGATTTAAAAACAGTAATTAAAACTTAGTTCGCTATATAAACAAGTATAAAAAAATAAACCTGAAAATTAAAGGATGTTTCGATAGTGGTGTGATTTGCATGTATAAGCCCTAAGTTTTGAACCATAATAGGTAGACGCTTGAAATTATCACAGAAGGTGTATAACTGTAGTTATAACGGGTATATAATTAGTGTTAATCACCGTATAATATACTAGCAAATTTGTTAGTTCTATAATAACCTACTTTTCTCTAGCTCTACACCCTATTTTATCCTATTTGGGTAAATTATTTTTCCTTTGTTTTCTTTTTAAATTTGTGGAACAACTTAAAAGCAATCATACTTGAAGAAAGTATAGAAATAGCAACGTTTTTCACCTAATATAAGCTTTCACAATTTTTTCTTTCACTTACTTATTAATAGAGCAAACCTTATGATACCCATATTGTCGGTTTATAAGAGGCTATTCAATCCATAAAGGGTCAATCATTTAAATTAAATAAAAATACATTTTTAATATATATCTGGGGGTTGTGGGTTCGATTCCATCAAAGACTGGGTGTTTTCTGCAGACAAGATAAGAGCTTCACGGGTAGTGTTGTCTTTAAAAAAAATGAAAACTAACAACAATAATTTTTTTAAATACACCACAAGAACTAAAACAATGTTCATTGCTGAAATTTATCAGCATGGGGCTGATCTTGAAACAATAAAAGAATATGCTTTCGAAAACATTAGTAGCTAAGGGTAGCCGCTTACACAGCTCAAGAGAGAGTTCAAAGGAAAGAAAAACAGAGCAGAGGAGTATTCAGCAGTAGTCGGAATATGGAGCTGCCAAGGTGCTGAAGACGTCTATAATTCAGTGCAGGACATAAGCAGACGAGGTGTTCGATCATTTCTTCCTGTTCTTCATCTTGGCTGCTTTTCCAGAAGCCATTGTATGGGAGACCCATCCATCTCGAATGTGTTCCAAAGAGGTAATGAATTCCAAGTCGTAATAAAGCCATTTTCTTCAGATCTAGTAAGAGCCAGTTTGTCGTTGCAGTGAAAAAAGTCGACTCGTTGGACCATATGTCCTAGGCCTGATCATAGAGGGCATCGTTTATGGAGGGCACTATCATAGATATATAAGGGTTTTCTCAAGAAATCGTTTACATCAACACATTTTTAATTGCTTAAACTATTCATACCAACTACTTGAATGCACTTTCGGTCAACCGAAATTAATTCGTTTACAAAATTATTCGAGTAACCGAATAATTGAATATAATCCAATAATTGAATATAATCAACCCATAAATTTACGCGGAACTAAAATGTTATTTTTAAAATTTTAAAGCAATGATTACAATTTTTAATATCTAAAATAAAACTCAAATTGATTTCTTTCTCGAAAGCCATTAATTCTTACGGAATGGCCAGATGTATCAATTATTTGATTTAGAAGTGGTAACCAACCAACATTTATTTTTGTTCTTATCAAATTCTTATTAATATAAGATCCTAGTCAATATATTTATTATTATTATTATTACTAGCTGTTCCCGCCACATCGTGGGTATCCTGACAATATTTTGCTCGATTTAGCTTTAAAAGTATTCCATACCAATTGTAAGACAACAATGTAATTCCATAAAGTAAAAATACAATTCAAATACAAATTTTATTCAATTGGCGCCTAATGTTGCGCAATAGTTTTTAAAATATCCCAGTTTTAAACCGGAAATTGCGTTTTTCACGGCTTTTTCTCCACTTTCACTTGGAAATGAGATATTTTTGGGGAAAAAGTATCCTATATTGGAATTACAAATATAGGATACAGTAGTTTTTACGCGATGCGAGCAAAGTAATAATATATATTAATAAATAAAAAATAAATAAAAAGCAGACAGACAGACGGATATGAGTAACTATTTTATTATATGTATAGATATAGATAAATCGTCATTTGTCACGTCATTACAAATTAAATTAGCTTTTTTAATAAACTATTTGACATATCTGACCGTGCCTTTTCACTCTCCGTACTCTGGTTTTTAATAATAACATTCTATATTGTTCTAAGTGTGTAGAATAAGGGTCACTTTTAATGTTTAGTTTATTTATATTCATGATATTACTTCATAAAGTAGTTGAAACCATAAAACTATTGTGTCATTTTGTCTTTTAATTAAATGCAGAATTAATTACGGTATGCGCTCATCATTTCAAGTACTTTTGTGAAGCCGTATTTTTATTATCAACAAAGAAATTACATTTTCCCTAAATATTTATTATTTATTTTTTGGCAGAGGATACAATTATTTTCGGTTTTAAATTCAAAGTGCAGTAGAAGCGCAAATAAAATATTTTTTTTTTTAACTCTGAAACCCGAATGTACTGAAAACATTGATTTTAAATTTTTAAAACTTAATATTATTTTAGGACATTATTTTAACTACATTTAACTTAACTACATCAATTAAAACCAACAAAAAAATATTACCAAAAACCGATTTTGCTGTTTAAATACCAAGTGTAGGGAATGTGCTTATAAGGTTTTTTTATCTCACGGTAAGATACACTCACAAATGAAAAATTAAATCAGGCACGAATTTGTTTAATACGTTTTATGAATACAAAGATTTTTTTAGTCGTAATTGTTTGGAAATGTTAGGGTACGATTTTTATATAAATAAAATCTCATTGGTAACCTTTACCAAGATTGTAGTATTTTAAATTATTTTCTTGGTTGTAATGCACGTGTGTCACAGCCTATAAATGGTAACAAGTATATAACTTCTAATCTGCCGGGCAGATTCCTTTGAAACTTGTAACACCTAGATTTGCTCACTTTAGCTACAAACAACTTGAACCTATCATATGTGTTAATTGCTTTGAAAGGCTTGGATTGATTACAGATGGAATATTTAAACTCCCAAACCGAATTTCGTGCCTTACATCTTTTCTGTTTATATAATATATAATGTAATAAAAAATTGAATAGAGACTGACTGTTTATACATTTTCTAAACAAAATTTAATTAAATATTTTGGAATTACCTCAAGATTTTTAACTTGAATGAAATGATTGTCGTTAACAAACATAAAACTAAAACTGTTTTAGTATTTTCCATGTGCTTACAAAGTTAAATGTTCTTTTGGAAAAAAGAGCTTACAGAAAGCACGTAAAGGCAATTTTAAATTATTTTGGAAATGCACCCTACAAGCAGAAGTGTCCGATTATAAATTTTGGGTAAAATGTTAAATTTTTGTGGCTGCAAACGGAATGTTTAAGGATTAAATCCATATTAATGGGTATTATGAAACTATAGATAGTTTTTTTTTTCTAAAGTTTATATTTCCGAATTATTCTATTGGCGTTTAATCACATAAAATGCATTTAAATATCTTTCACTGATACTAAGATTTGAAATGTTGGAAATATGTTATGTTGTGTACCTAGTGGGGGAAAATTTAATATTAAGACACTTGAAATATTTACATAAGGTGAATTACCATGATCGATATAACTAATAGTAAAGCGAAGTTAAAATTTAAAACGCTTCGCTATTAATTACTTGATCTTGACATATGTATATGGCTTTATCTCTGAAACCCTAGTTAATAGGCATGCGCCTAATAAAGACATAATATTAATGAGTATAGGGTGCCCTCAATTTTTGCCGTATATTGCTTATCTCTTATTTTTTTAATTGATGCTTACAGATTGCTCCCGATAAAATATTTATTTTAAAGATTTTCTGCAAATATTATTTTTCTGCTTCTTAACTTTTTGTAGGTACGAAAATAAGTGTTGTTAACCATAAAAACATTTGAAAAATTTGAGCGATTCTAGCTGGTTATTTATGATACCTTCTATGTAAAGCTAAATATTTTACGGTGGTGCAATACCGTTTGCGTTTGAGTCCTACGTACTTTCCTTTTCTTCCTTCCTTATATTCATGATGTTGTCTTTTCAGTATTATCGGATGTAAAAATAGCATTCCTTTAAAACATTTTACCAACTTGTTGACACAAAGAATTCAATGAAAATAGAGGTTTGTTGCACTCATGGAGCTGATTCAAAGTTTTGTTTAAAGTATTTGAATCTATTGTTGGAAAGTGTAGTTTCAAGGAAATCGATAGTAAAAGAATTTTTTTATAAAATCAGTATTTGAAAATAAAGCAAAAATCAATAAAATTCGGATAAAATAAAGAGATATTTTTGGTTTGTTACTAATAGTGCTGGCAATTTCTACTACTTTCAATTACTCGATACAACTCAATACTTTTCAATTGGGTACTCAATAGTACTCAATACTTCCGTTTACATACTAGCAGTGAAAATTTATCGTTGTAGTTGTCAAATATTTTTTATAAATTTATTTTTAAAAATACTACCGTAAAAGTATCGACTAACTACTTTTGTGTATTGAGTACCCCCAAAAAATAATCGAGTATCGAGTACTCGGTACGCACTACTCAATACTTTGCCAGCACTAGTTACTAATAAATAACGTATTTTGTTTTGCACAAACTTAAAATAATAATTGTTATGTAAAATCTAAAACGAGGCAATTGTTGCAAATTAATTGCGAAAGGAATTGTTAAAAAATAACCCTCTTGGGTTTCAAAATAATTTTTTTTTTTGCAAAACATGGCTGTGCGAATTTGTGAAGGGTTTATAATTTTTTTTTTTTTTTAATTTGTTACTTACAATTAATTGTAGCCAAACATGTCGCTTACGTGGTTTTGGAGCAAATAGCAAATTGCAAATTTATGTGTGTAAATAAATATTTATTTTTGTATTTATCAAAAAAAAAACTTTTAACTTTACTAAAAATGCTCCAATTGGCCTGAGACTTTCACGATTTTTTTAATCTTAAATGCAAAAAACTTAGTGGTTGAGACTTTAGCATTTCCCACTTGAAATATAAAAACCATTATATTTTGCATGCAAATGTCATTTGTATGGCGCTTACGAGGTTTTGAAAATGGATTCATTTATTTTTCATAAAAGCTTGTTATTTTCTACAATAAAAACCAAAAATGTCAATTTCGAAAAAATGTCGCTTACGTGGTTTAAGAAGAAACGCGACGAAATATTCTTTCTTTTATTTCCTAAAATCGTTAACATTGATGCGAATTAAATCTCTGGGTCCATATACGATCATAAATGGACATATTGAACTTATTGAAAGAGTTCTTAAGGAACACAAAATAAAATTCAGGGATTTGCTTAATCAATGATGTTTTAAGAAATCAACTTACCGTTTGCTGTGTATTGTCCATAGCACCAGGGGTATTGACTTCCTTTAGCCAAGTCTTTTCAACATCTTCACGGGCGACTTTTCTAATTGGAGCTTCATAGTCGAACGAATAAACTTTGCTGCAAATTTGAGCAATTAAAGTTGCCAAGCAGATCAAAGCATACTACAGTTAAACATAAAATAAAGTAATTATTATTTAATTATTTAATTAAAATTCGACACTTACAGTGGCCGTCATACAGACATGTTCGTGGCAAATACCGCAACAACCCAATAAGGCAGCGCATAAATTTATGCCGCCAACAATGTACATGTATATCACATAATTAGGTGGGGCTGTTTTTAAAGTTACTGTGGCCAAAACAATTAAAGCAATGCCACCAATCTAGAAAAACAAAGACATAAAAACAACAAAATTATTTTATTTTTAAATTAATGATTCAAAATGTATGCACGTACTCGTAAGTATGTTTAAAATATTTGGGTTTAGAATGGAAAAAAAAATCTAGTTTGTATGGAACAAAATTATTTTGTTAGGCAATCTGGAGGCTGATAGAAAAAGAAAACAGGGGTTTTTTATCACGTGGCAGTTTTTATTTGTTTTTGAATTTTTTAAATTTTTTATTGTCTGAATGCTGTTAATCAATGATAAAAAAACGGGTTTCACACACAATTATTTAAAAAAATATTTTATGAACATTAAAAAAAAACATTTAAATACAATTATTAGTGAGAGTATTTGTATGAAAAATATATCCACGTACACAGCTATTATGTTTTAACTTAGCAATAAAAAGAGTTTTGTAACAGAGCCAAACAACCACAGTTATCGCCATTTATGTATATACTCATACCCATTATGAGTGTGATTTCATTTAAAGCAAGGCCTTTGACACCAATTAAATAGGGCTATTTAAAGGTCATGATTAAAACGCTTTAACAAGAATTAAAAATTGCAGTCTTGCACAAAAAATATTTTTTGTTTTAATACACAGGTAATTATATCACTGTGCTCGAATTTAACACTTATTTTTTTAACAAGCTGGGTACCGTACTGGTAAAGCTAATTCGAGTACGCTGAATTCAATGGCATTAGCCATTGCTGGGCACCAGCAAGGTGCCCAGCTTGTTAAAATTTGCGACTAGCACAGTGTATTTTTTACATATTTATCTTTTAACACATAACTGAAGGATAATTTAAAATTCCACAAAAATAAAGTATGAGTGACAAATCTTTGTACAGGATTTTTGTAATGCCTTTCTAGAAATTTAGAAAATAATCAGTTTAAGATCTATAAGAAGGCCTTATTGAATGCCCTCTTATCTAAACTAGACCGGGGGTTTCAAGTACTCTTTAAGTACAGTTATAATTACACGTAATATGTACTTGGATATTCCCAATTACTAATTGGAATTGGAATCAGGGACTACAGTCAAGTTTAAATAGATGTAATGGTAATTGAAAATTCCAATTAAAATTACTTGTAATTACATTTTCAATTAAACATTTCATGTAATTATAATTGGAAATGTTTAAAATAAACTTTAATTACAATTTAAAACTAATAAATATAACACCTAATTTATTTAAAAAAATATTTTTTACGCTTTTATTGTTCAAAGTTAATTAATAATTATTGTAATTAAATATTTTTTGGTCAATAAATACTTTAAAAATTAATAATTTCTTAATGAATGCTTAAACCTTTCCATTACATTTAATTGTAATCGAATTTTGTCAATTACAATTTTATAAATTAGTATTTGCATTTTTTAATTACAAATTAAAAAAAAACCAATTACAATTACAAATAGTTGAATGTAATTGTAACTGGAAAATTCTATTTATAAATACATATAATTAGGTAATTGCATATGTAATTAATTACAAACTGTAGTTGACATCTCCCAAGTCTGATCTAAAGCGCTGGGGAAATATAAACTTCTTAATTAGAAGTTATTAACAAATACAAAAATGTGAAGACAATTTTTTGTCGTTGACTGTGTACAGCTAGCTATCTTCCGAATATAAGATCATAAGATATCATTCACAGTGGAGTTGAAATTTATTTATAAAAATCCAATGTATGTATGTATGTATGTATGTATGTATGTATGTATGTATGTATGTATGTATGTATGTATGTATGTATGTATGTATGTATGTATGTATGTATGTATGTATGTATGTATGTATATATGTATGTTGTTAAAATTCTGGTTCGACAGAATGCATTAATAACATTATTTCGTCATTGCTCACATGTACATTGAATGTATTAGTTGGTAGAGATTTGAAAGCTACCATGGCTGTGTTTGCGTTAGTATACTTTAATAACATTTTCATCAATCACAAATTTTTATACCAAGAGCTTTTAGTCCCATTGCTTTTTGATGTTGTCTTAATATAAGGCGTTCACCACTTTTAAAAAATAATAACACAGGGCTACAAAACAAGTTATTTTCTGTGACGTCAACACGACGACACAAATTTCTCAAATTATAGATAACATTTTCTAATTGGCTATGGCTATGTACCAAAATTTATAAGTTTTTGTTTTTCAAAAACACATAGAAAATCTAAAATGGTTTGTATCGCCTTCGTACTCCAGAGGAATAAAACCAGATATGTTTCAAACAAGATTACAGAAAATTCATAAAAATTTGAGTTAATTTCACGCTACTAAATTAAAAAAAAAAAATAAGTAAAATCTTTCCAAACCACTGTTTTTAGATTTCTTATTAAAACAAAAATTAAGCGTTGTTGTTTTTAAATGAATTATTAGAATAGGACTGAGTTCAATTATTTTCTCTAACTACTAGTAGAGTTGAAAAAATATTTTTTTTAAATTGGGTGATTAATTTTTATAGAAAAATGGTAAATTTTTATTTTAGACACTATCAGAATTTAATGCATTTTTTGGATCGCAACATCCTTCTTCAGCATTCTTCGCATCTATCTACTTTGGCTAGTGTTAAGTTGTAAGCATCATCTATTTGACCAAACAAATTCATATAATAGAATACGAGAAAATTGTGTTCAATCATCTATCGCCAGTTGGTGAGAATGAAGTCTACCACCAAACCTTACCTCTTATTTGACGTGTTTTTGTTTTTGTTTCCCTTTTTGCAAGTACGACTACAGTTGGAATAAACAGGCCAAGCTAGTAATAATGTAAGAAAATATATTTTTACTATTCCAACGAGACTGCATTTCACCGCTTCTCTAACTTGATAAAAATTTGTATTTTTCATCTTCATATCTCGCGTAGTGAATGGTTCATAACAAAAATGTAGGCCAATTAAAGGCCGATAGATAGACGTTTTAAGAACGTAAAAACTAACAAAACAAAAAACTTGCATTTTTTAAATTTAATAAAAATAAGAAGAACTCTTGAACTGGTTGCTCCTTGATTAAATATATTTCAAATCACTGAAAAATACTATCTACAATTTTTTTCCGTTAAAAATCGAGCCAACTTCAATAGAAACCTAAAAGCAATCATTTCTTCTAATTACACAAAAATACCTAATTTTGTTAATTCTCACAAAAATCTTTAAAATAATAAAAATGTTGGAACTTTGAAATTTTATAGCTTACCAATATAACAAAGAAAAAACAAATTTGAATTTCGCGTTACTACAAGACTCAGAAAGTCCGTTCTGAAATAAGGAATTTGCATCGGTGTAAGTTTTTCCTATACCTAAAGTCTCCTATTTTACAGCAATGTGATACCTACCACCTGACGACTTTAAGATCTAATCATATGCTTGGCTCGACTACAGACAGATTAAAGTTTCAATAAAATCAGACCACCCGTTTAGAAAGTTTATAATTTATTAAATTTTTATGGCTAAATCGCCCACTGTGTGGCGTTAAAAATATAGCATTTTACTACTTGATATTATTTAAAAAAAATCATTGGTTTTTTATACTCAGCTTTTATTATATTATTGTAAAATGTTAGTGATTTTTGTTTTCGTATCACATGTGTATGTATTTGAAATTTTGTATAAAGGCAGTTAACATCTTTAACTGCCTTCAAAGTTTTTGAAAAACATCAAAAACAATGCTTTGTAAAGCCAGCGACAAAAAAATTCTTCAGAAGATCTTTTGCTTTTTATGAATCCGTATAGTTGTGTAAATATTGTTATGAAGCATAGTAGAAAAAACTTCAGAGTTTAAAAATCAAAAAGATCTCGTGTACAAAATATACTAGAAGAATTAAAATCAAAAATATTTTCTATAGTCAATAATTACACTAGAGAAAGAAAAGAGTTTGGTATTGGAAGCTGCAGTTGAGGAAAGAAACCATTTAAATTGTGCTGAACAGAAAATCATGAGCAAATGGTCGGCACATATGGTACAATCATACTGTATGTTTATTTTTCAATCAAGTTATCAGTCGTAATTGAGACCGAAGAAACACGACGCAAACCAAAGCTCTAATTTCCATACATTTGTATTGATTTTCATTTAATTGGTTCTAAGATCATATAATAATTTTTGGCTGAAAAATAGATTTTTCAATTAAAAAATACCAAAAATATTGAGATTAAAATGTAAAAACGGGGAATTCTTAATGTACGAGTTAAAGTTTATATCGATGTGTTAATTTGTTTATTATGAGCTTGAGTCATCTAAATCGTTCACCATTTCTACGGTTGGTTTTTTCAGTCTAGATATTTCTAGACACTTCCAAACTGCCATCTTCGTCCGTGTCATTCTGAAATTTTGCAGCAGTGAAATTTTATTCTTCTGCTTCGACCTCAAGCGGAAGAGTTTTATCGTCCAACGCGTTGGAAGTCTCTCTTTTCTGTTTCAGCTTTGTACATTTTCGTTTTACGACGTAAAACGAAACAGTAACTACGCAACTTCGAAATCATAGAAAATTAAAAAGACGCAACGAAACGACGCAAACCGGGGTATTGATGTACTTCGTATATATAAAATACAAAACTTAATGTATTAAAACGGGTGGTAGATTTGATTAGAAATTACTTTGAGTTGATCCACCTCAAAATCTGTCCTAAATTTTATTTGATTGTTTTAATTTTGGCAGGTGTTTTCTTAGCTTCCGATGTGAAAACTTTTCACTATTAGTTATAGAAACAAGGTACATACATCTCTGTTATCAAGCGGTGGTAGCCTTAAGAAGTATGTCAAATAGGTCGAGTGGCTCATACCACTTTAGAGCAAAAGACCCACCTATTTTGAAGATTTAACATCATTTCACGAATTACGCTTAAACAAAATTTGGAAATATTGAAAATATATTTCCGAAAAGTGGGAGTGGATTAATTTGTCAAAATGGGTCGCTATTAAACAAATTTTAAAAATAAATCAATATTTACTCATTATCGTTTTCAGTAATTAAGCTGGTTTTTTTAAAGAGGTATAAGTCCACTTTCCCAAAAAAAAAGTTAACGGTAATTTTAATGAGCTATAGACTCCTTCCTTCTTTCCATTGTTATAAAAACAATTTCAATAGAGTTCTATTTTGACATAGAATAAACAAAAACCGTTTTGCTGTGCAGTGCTATCGCACAAATATTTCTTTTGAAAGTGGAATAAGTCCATTCCTAATAATTATATTTAAAACAACTTTCTTATTACAATTATTATTGATTATTGCTACTTCAGTGCTAGCTGCTGCAGTTATTACTAAGGCTCGTTTCACACTATAATACTGAGTATTAAGATTTGAGTTGGATTTTGTAAGAAAGTAATCAAATGAGAGTTGCATTGATTGTTAAAAAATCTCACGTAACGTAACATTTTAAATTTTAAATAAAATGAAAAATCAAGCAAAGGAACAAGCCGAGACGAAACATTAAACAGGAAATTTTTTATTTATTTATTTTTTTATTTGGAAAAAAGGAAAACTAAAAAACCTTAGCAAAATTAATATGTTACCACCTTATTAAACTTCAAGAAGCAAAACAAGAGAGAAATATAATGATATGATAAGTTTGTTATATACCACCTATTCACCATAAATACTTACTGTAAAAGAAAACTAAATTTTATATATATATATATTTTTTTTTTTTTTTTTTTATTTAAAGATCTTAACGAAGTAATTTTTATTTTTACATTTTTAATATAACTGAAATAAACTCCTGATAGATTTGGTTATTCGTGTAGTTAAATGTCTTCATTTCAACTATTTCCTCTTACATAAAAACCCATTTTAGTAGAGTTTAAGTCTAAAAAATATGGACTAAAAAGTTGCTCCTGTTTTTATTTCTTGTTATATGTTATTTTTGAAACGAGTATAAGTCCATATAGAACTAAAAAAAGCGTGTATTTTTTTCAAATAATTTTAGTAATTATTATTTCATATTAAAATTTAAAAGGTATATAGTATAGAAAACATCACTCGAATTGATTAAAGTTTGCCAATATATTTAAATTGATTAAAATACAAATCCTTAAGTATCTCAATATGTGCAAAAATGGACTTATACCACTTTCAAAAAAACAGTTCAATTAACATTTATCGCACTTCTCTGAGAAACATTTTGCATAAGGACCTTGATGCTGGCTAGATGCTACATGTAACAATCTAAGTTTTGGAAAAAGCATCTAAACTCGATTAATCTTGACAAATCGATTAACTAAAAAAAAAATTTTCATTTATGAAATACAATCCAAAAAGCAGTTGAAAATTGGGTTGATCGGTGACGTACACTAGGGTTAGCCATTTTCATTCTGAAAACTAAGCGTGACAGGAATTTTCTAAACCAGTTTAAAACAACCACTATGCTTCTCTTTCCCCTATCCTATCCCCTTTGTAATGCAAAAATCAACCTTATATGAGGAGGTTTGTAAGCGGTAGTTTTGCTTCTATTAAAGCTAATAATTTTAATGGAAAAGAAAATACGATTCCAATTTTTTCTCATGGTGCATCAATTCTTGAAACCAAGAAAACTTCAATTTCAAAAATCGCTTAAACTCACAAAAACTTAATTCCCTTTAAAGTTAAGGTGATGAAAAACTAATTTCCAAAAACACTTATTTTTAAACTTATCTTAACTAGAGCTGCATTTAGATCAGCGTTTTTAACAATTTGAAATGCGAAACACAGAATACCTACAAATTATCTACCAAAATTTTAAACACAATGAAGCTTTCAGTTCAATGCATGAGATCGGCTTTGTTTATTGACCTTGACAAAATGAAAAAATTAATATAAATATTAATTTTATGGAATTTTTTGCGAAATTGATATCACGATGAATTGTACATATATAAAAAAATAATAAATATTCGAATGAATTGCCCTCCCAAAAAAGGCTAAACGTAAGAAACCCAGCAAAAAAGAGTATTCCCTTCATTAGCGAATTGCCTGATGGAAGGAACTTAACCCGAAATATTTCTATTACTGGTGAAATATTAACGAGTTAAATATGTGGTTGTACCAAACGAAAGTGATCCAAAGAACTGAATAGTATTTCCTTTAGCAGTTCTCAGTCGTAACTTACGAATGTTAATCTTTTTTATTTATTTTTTCATTAGTGAAATAAGATTATTTTACTAACTAGAAGGAACTAAAAAATGTAGTTAATCTTTAATTTTTCATTTATTTTTGTTATGGAAAAGTTTAACTTGAAATGCGTGATTTTTAGAGGCGCACAACATTAAATTGGCTGCACTGTTTACCGTGACGGCTGATTTGGCAGTTCTCTTTAAGTTGTTTAGGCAATTTATCTTGAATATACTCACGCCAGAACAATATTTTCGAATTGTTAAAATGTATTTTAAAAATCATGGTTCAACTTGATAACCTCATAGGGCATTAGGGGCATTTTAAGGTGTTTACTCATAATCGTCCATGATGGAGAGTTTTACAGCCTTACAGTGTGCACAAAACAAATCACAGGTCAATGCAAATAAACCAAAACGATTGAGCACTTAAAAGCGAATATTCCACATCCCTGTACTTATATGAAATATAAAATTATAATTGGAGCCAATTGGATGGTCATTAGAAATGTTTTCTCTGTTTTATTTCAATTCGCCCCTACAAAATACACCCTTTATGAGTCATATTTCCAGCATCAATCCAAATTAAATCACATCCAAATTGTAAATAGTAAATGATAGCATTTTTTACATAAAAGAGAATATTTAGAAATATTTAAAATTTAACTTCCAATTTTTTGCTGGGTAAGTTAAAAAAAAGCTCAAATTTATTGTCGTGATTATTAAGTCGTATTTGAAATGAATTTCATTTGAATTTCACGGCAATTGTTGTAATTACTTGTAGATACTTTTTGTAAAAATAAAGCTTGAATTAGTCATATGATTAAAACAACAGCATGAAAAATAATAATTTGTTGTGGTGGCAATTGTGAACAGAAGACCACAGTATTGTGAAATGGAAATTTGTTGGGTTTTAATTCAATTATTATTAATCAATTTGTTTCTTTAGTTAAATTGATACACTTATTACCAACTCTATTAATTGTTAAGATTAATCATTGGATTTAAAGGAAAATAATAGTTGCAATACACGCGAAGAAAAATTCTTTTTTTTTCGAATTCGATTGAGTTTATGAAGACATACATATGGAATTTATTTTTTTCTGTTTAATTATAATTTTAACATTCATAAATACGGTGGAATGATGAGATCATTCACCATGTATTTATTTAAAATGATTCGTTGTTGGTGTATTACCAAGCTGTTTTTAAGCAAATTTATTCTTTTTCAATGATTATTTAAACAATTAAATTTTGAGTAATACTTACAGCCATAAGGGAGTTGAGAATATTCAAAACGCACTTCATCACACCTGAAGTACAACCCATTTTGTTGGTTTTTGTCTATGTTAAACTAAAATTAAGAAAATAAAAAATTCCTAATTATATTTAATATTTTTTGTTTTCTTTTTAGTTAGGACTGAAATACAACGTGATCGTATATATTTTCTATTGTGGTTAAAAAAGAACAAAAATACAATACATTTGTATGCTTAAAAAATACTCTTAAAATTCCAATTTTATGAACTAAAAAACACTTCACAAAAACAACACTTTACCGAATGTTTATGTTTTGAATTTCAAAATAACAACTTGTTTTTGAAAAATATTTAACACAAAAAAACTTCTGCTTTCCACAAACAACTTCGTCGATATTCTAATAGTGAATGAGCAACAAATGTGTATTTTGTTAAGTCTGTATTCTCAAGAGCAACATATTTTTGGAATTTTTGAAATACAAATGTGTTTGTCACGTTTGTTACACAAATTTACACACACAGCCCCACTCTAAGTTATAGCAGCAGTTAGTACCACTGTCATCTTTAGATGAAGTCAGTGTTACCATCAGTGCAAAATAAACTTATACAGTAGTTGGGTAAAATGGCACAAAATCAAACGTAATAGTACCAAATATTCCAGCCAATGACTCTATTTCTATTTACGAGTTTTTTTATTTTTATTTCTTGAAAAGAGATCAATATATTTCTACTTTGTAACATATGTATGTATATAGATAGACATAGTATATGCATATATGTATGTATGTATGTAAATAGTATGTGCATACTATATATTAGTTGACCTAACCAAAAACTCCTTCTAAAGAAGAAATAGAAAAAGGTAATATCAGAAGAAAATATAGTCAACCCTTTTCTGCATTTCGATTACGTTCCTGCATTCAGTTACGCACGAATCGAAAAAAGAAGAAGAGTAGATAGAGTATGTTTAATACAACTGTTTTTCTATGAAACGAATAAAACAGGAACACAAAATAAAATAAACAAAAAATTATTAATAAACAATTCTGTTTGTCATTGAAAACAAAAAAAAAATGTAATTAAATGCGCAAAACGTTTGCTCTTTGTTACATAAAGGCAATCATGCTGAACTTGTTGGTGCCGGTGCTCCCGTATATTTAGCAGTCGTTAAGGAATATTTAGCCGCTGAAATTCTTGAATTGGCTGGTAATACTGCTCGTGATAACAAAAAGTCCAGAATCATTCCTTGCCATTTATAGTTGGCTATTCGTAATGATGAAGAGTTAAACAAATTATTGTCTGGAGTGCCAATTGCCCAAGGTGTAGTTTTGCCCTAGAAAACAGAAACGAAGTCCTAAAATTTCAATCGATTACAAAAAAATTACATACCGTAATCAAGTATCAGTCCTTAAGCGGCAATCAATAAAGGGAAATTCCGGAAGAATATACATACATATATATTTTTGGGATCTTATGAATATTTTGGAAAGAAAACATAAAAATATAATGTAACTAAGAGGTATTAGTGCTCTAACTATTCTAGTGTAAAGAATCCTGTTGCGCCGAAGGTTATATTTAGTATTTTAATACATCATTGTAGCACAAAAATAAAGTTTTAATGTAGGGTTCCATCCGTTAATTTATGAATCTTTTTTTCCATTCAATTCGACAGCTTTTCATAATGCTTATATGGTGTTGTTTTCCATCAATAAATTAAATAAAACTCAAATTCTCAAACTCAAATAAAAAAAGCAATTAATAGTTTAAAAAAAATATTTATTGTACTTTATGTTTGCATCTTTTTTAATTACAAGCTCTTTTAAGCTAAACAAACAAGAATCGAAAAACTTTCCGTTAACAAATTCACAACTTACAAAACCGTAGCTACGATCGTAATGCATACAATCGTAAAGAATTAAATGAAACGGAACACAGAATACCAAAGTTGACAAACGGATAAAATTTCGAAACGAAACGCAGAATAGGAGTGATTACAAATTATGAATTCGGTAAAAATAACAGAGTTTTCAGTTCTTTGTGGTGCATTTTCGCGCCACTTATTATCTATCTTGTGTTAAAATATTCTAAATGCCTATTGCCCTTATGCAAAAGAAAGAATAAAGTCTACTTGAAGTGTACTGTAAGACAAAATTTTCATATAAAATTTGTTTTAAGCAGACTTTATTTTTTTGCATAAGGACAATAATATGTAAAATATATATCATGAAATATCATCATCAAAGTGGAATTTTTTAATTTATAACTAATTAAGTTTCAAAATTTCAGAAATTGATATACATTTTTTGTTCTTATTCGCAAAAGATGAATTATGCGTAAACAACATAAATGCTCCTTCATTAAAGAATGTATATAGTATACTTTTTAATTTCTTTTTATTAGATATATTTAAGATTTTACTTCTTGTACTATTATATAGAAAGTGGCAACACTGGGTGAAATTAACATTCACATAAGTTCGCTATACCCGTATGTTAACAAAACCTTGTTTTTAAATAAGAAACTTTACAGTTAAGAACATTATAACAATTTCTTAGCACAGTGAGATTCATTTAAAGCTCACTTAAATAAAGCTTAAAGAAGCAAAGCTTAAAAAAGCACACATGAATCATTCGACAATACGTTGCCAGATTTGACATGAGTCTTCATCATGTAGTCGATTTATTTTCACATATTTCCCTTATATCTCTGAAAATAATATTGTGTTTTTTAAATTAATTGAAATATACATAAATTTAATAAATGACAAATAAAATCAATAATCGTTACAACTTGAAATTGCGACCAAAGATATAAGTTTTATGGAAAAAATATGAACAGGGCCGTTAGTAATGCGAGTTTATCCCCAAAAGTTTTTGTGTAAACAAAATTTTGTTTTACATATAATAATAGTGACTCATCCGTCTGTCTGTCTATCTGCTTTTCATTTGTGTTCGCATCACGTAAAAACTACTGGATGAATTTTAACAAAATTTTGTGAGAAGATACCTTAGCATCCTGATTCTAATATAGGATACTTTTTCTTATCTCATTTCCAAGAGAAAGTGGAGAAAAATCAGTGAAAAAACGCAATTTTCGGGTCAAAGGTACTGAAATTTTCGGTTTAAAACTGGAATATTCTAAACACTATTGCGCAACATTAGGCACCAATTGAATAAAATTTGTATTTGATTTGTATTTTTACTTTGTAGAATTACAACGTTATTGAAATATTGTAAACACCTTGTACAGAGCTTTACAATAATTTTTAGAATTTTTTATAAATTTTACAATTTCATCCAGGGTTGGGTACCTTTATATAAAGTAAATACATAAACCATAACTGAAGCACTATAAAAGTAAGAGTCTTTCGATTGGTGTGGAATACTTTCAAAGCAAAATATTGTCAGGACGCCCACGACGTCCGGGCACAGCCAGTTTACATATATATTTAGTTATTATTTTTATGTCAACAAAAAATTGTTTTGAAGAGATGTTTTAGGTGATTTTGGTATTGATATTTACAATTTTATTACAGGAAGTTTTTTCAATAAACTTGTTTGGGACTACATTTATTATCGATTATTTAATTGAATTAATGCTAACAGTAACTCTTCGGTTTATTTCATTAAAAGCCGTGATGTTGCGCTTTAGTGACTTAATTTCAAATATACGAGGGCAGTTTTAAAGTTCCATGACTTAGTATTATTTCTAGCGCAGTAATTTTCAACGCAACAATGTTTTCAACGCAACACTGATATCATTAACTGGTATTTTTACGGACATTTTTCTATTATCATTAATTTGTAAATAGGTAATTCCACTAACAGGTAATTTGTTAATGGCTATCTACATTTAGAGGGGTTTAGAAATATTAGGGTTTGATAGTTCTTATTTAAAAGTGTCTTTTTGAGCAGATTTCCCAAATAGACCAATAAACCAATGTTGTACTGTACTGTGTGGACTTTTTAATGTTTTTAAACAAATCTTAACAATTTGAATGGATAATTATTTCAAGTTCAGTTAAATTGTAGATACAGTAAAAAAATATAAATAAAATATTTTTTTTAACTTTAAACTTTCTATTTTAAACATTAAGAGAGGGAACGGATGAGAGAAGCAGTGTCCCACCTTCTTAGTCGAATGAGAGGAGAATTTGAGCTAAAGTTTTGTGCCTTACACTTGACAGAGTTGACGCTATATCTCAAAGTTGGGTACCTCGCATCTCCAAGCTTGATATTTCTTAAATTTTTCTTTAGTTTTTAAAAATTATACATGTTCTTAAAGGTCTAATTAAAATCTACAAAATAATGCTATAATCTATAAATTATGTTTTAAAATTAGCGAGTTATATGCAATTTAAAATAAAAATTTTTGATTTTTTGCTACCCTGGTCCAAGTACAATTTTCAGCAAAGTTTTTTCTCATAGTTGGCGAGCAAAATTTATAATATTGTGAACGAATTTCAAGATTACATCTTTTGTCAGTTAAAAACTAGACGATTTTTAACTTTGAAATTGCAAATTTTTAATAGAAATAAATTTTTCTTAAGGAATATATAAAAATTTAATACTTTTGTGTAAGCTAACTATATTTGCGTGCGTTTAAACCTAATTTCGTAAAATTGACCTATTCCACATCGAATTTTTGACTTTATCCTATGTTCTAAAATCCCAAAGCTGCGATCAGAAAAAGAATACTGCGGTAATAATGGCATATATACTCCCAATTGTTTTATACTAACGAAGATTTTACTACATTCGGGAGTTTCTGACTGCTTTAATAATGCTAAGCAAATTTTCAAAGAATTTAAAAGAAGAAAAGGGAAGAGGGCAAAGAAACGCATGCTTTACATTATTACAGTTAGCTTTACAGAAAGTTTAAAAAGACCTTATCTTTGCCAGAAAACCAATTACTTTAAGTTTGCAATAAAGAAATTGGATTAAAAACAAAACTACAAAAATTATTTATTATTTTAGGATTTTATTAGAGCTAAAAACATACCAATTTCTGAAATTAACTATTTAAACACAAAAAGATTTCACAATTGAACCAGCTTTTATAATATTTGAGCTTATTCGCTTTTAATATCTTATCAAATCAAAAGGTTTTCTTTATCGTTAAACTTGAGTTGAGAACCTCTGGGATAAGCACAGTGGCACAAAAAATACTTAACTAGAATTGTGACTGTTTATGATTCAGTATGCGATATACCAGCAATAAACTTTCTCCACAAAATATTTCTCTTTAGTTTCAGATTTTGAGCTGCATTAAAAAAGTATTTCGAAATGGTAATAAGTTAATTTATTATTTTATATTCAGTGGTGTTCGCAAAAATAGAGCCACATTTTACTACATATTAAAAAAAAAAAACATACTAAATCTTCATTAAAAATTTTAAGGTTTTTATTTTCGAGTGACCGAACAACTGACCAACAACACAAATTGAAGCGGCATTTTCTATTCTGCGTAAGGCATCAATCACATAACTGTTAAGCAGACTTCCCATGTTCAAAGAGTGTAACACAAACGATTCTTGCCAGATATTTTTTTGTAGCAACTTCCAACGAATTACCGAGTTATTGAAAATAATATAACAGAATTATAAAAAAATCTATTTAAACCAGAGTACGAAAATAAACAAAACGAAAGCAAAAACAATATGAACGTTTAATCCAATTAGTTATGTATTGTTGTCGTAAACATGAATTGTATATTCAATTTAATATACTTAGGTCGAAAAGAATGCAATGAAAACATAACAAAAACGTTTTGAGAAAAACCTTTCGCAAACCATTCTAAATGATTTGATTATTGGTATAACTTTTAAATTTGAGAGATCCTAAAATATAACTTGTTAGATTTTTTGTTTTTATTGTTGCTTATTTAGACTAAGAAGAAAAACAAAATAAAAAAACTAAAAAATAAATCATAAACAAAAAGTCAAATAAATCGTAAACAAAAAGTTATAAAAAACTAAATCAATCACTCAAAAATACTTTCTTTGTTCGTGTTTTTATCTTTGCATGAGACGTTTGCGTAAAGTTTAGTTGTTTATACACTGGTTTAAAGTATAATGAAAAACGGTGTTTGTATAAAAGGAATCAAAATTTTTACCTCCTTGAATCTTTACGTTTTTCTGCATTTTTTCTATTTAATTTAAATAAAATAATAAAAAATAAATTAAATAAAAAATAAAAAAAAAAATAAAATATTTTATTTTGTTTACCCTATGAGAAATTGGTGACACAATCGTTCTTATTCTACGATTTGTCAAATTATAAGAGATAATTTAAAAAAAAAAATTTAGGATAATAAAAGTTTTTCCGGCACCGAAAAATTACTCCGTGATGGGTAAAGTATAACATCTAACACAAGAAAATTTGTTTTTAATCACTATTACTTCGTAACGTCTTAGTTTCTTAAGTAAGAGACGAAAACTTATAGGTTTTTGATTTACTCATTGTTTTCGATTTTATTTTATTGAAATCATATTTTATTGAAAAATTGTTGGCATTTGAAAACGTTTAAACGTAAATTAACAACAGATTAACGTCTAATCATAACTTCTAAATAATTTTGACAAAATAACTAGTTTTCTCTCATATAACAAGAATATAGTACAAAAGACTTAATTTAATTAAATTTTTTTGATAACGAGTTAACTTTTAACAGTTTGATCTATATTTTAAACGATTTTAAAATTTTTATTGCTCGCGGTTTAACAGCAACCAAATTCTTATAATTATTCTGAAATCACAATTTGTTCATCTTTTTTGTTTCCCAAAGTCTTTGCAAAGTAGTATGCAGATATTATGGCAAGGGCCTGAAAGAAACATTTTTATTTTATTTTATTATTTCCTTTCTTTTAAGACATTAATAAACACAACAATAATTACCTCTAAAGCTACTAGACCGACAATTGTCAAGATAAGGTTATCGCTTTGGCAGTCAATAAATTTTACGGCCATAGTTTCACAACCTTTGGAAAATATATTATTGTCATCGGAGCAATCCCCCAATGTGCAACAGCTGGAAGGCAACTTATCGGTATCATCCTCCATATAATCCTGAGGACCTTCTTTACCACAACATTCATACTGTTCATATGACATGATATGAAATGAAAACAATTTGTTATTAAGTTGAATAATTAAATTGGACCATATAACTTACTTGCGTCTGAATACTAAACATGGCTCCTGGATTTGTTTGCTCCTTTTCCCAAGTATCGTGTACTCGCTGTTTGGTCATATCAATAAAATCACTCTTCATTGCCGCAAAAGCAATCATGAAAATTGTTTCAAACAATACAGTTAACCCTCCGAGGCCAACATACTATAAAAATTAAAAAAAAAATCAATCAGTTTTCATTATACTCTGAAATATAAATGAGGAAATACTCACTGTCATCGACAGAATGTAGGATTCGCGCAAAGACGCAAAACATCCCAAGGAGAATAATGTCAGGACTAGAGAACCTAAAGCGGTTGCTAAATATGCACCCACTGGGGAACCGGCACCTCCCAGTGTCACAACACCGACTGATATGAGTACTACGCCCAATGACTGTAAAAGAAATTAAAAACAGTAATTAAATATTGTAAAAATACAAGAACACTTTTTTATTAAAATTTTATTATGTGCATGACTGGTATTTTTATTCTCAAAATATCAGTATAATTATATTATTTAAAATTATTTTTCATAGAATGTTGTGCAGCTCATAGACACACAGAGGGGTATTTTGCCAATCTAGCCGGACATTAGGCAAAAAATTGAATTTAAGAAATGTTATAATTTAAGTACACAGAACAAAATTCTGCATCGAATAGTGAATTTTCACGGATTTTGCTCAAAATTTGTCGAATTTTTGGGCTTTTTTTACGATTTTTTTTTTGCAAATTTCACCTTTTTTCTGTTTTTGCTTATTTTGCAAAGGTAGATAAGAGTAAGAAACCTTTTTGTCGGTCATAAAATGTTTTTGATTTTAAATAAATAAATTTTTAATATTTTAAATAGAATTTATTGTTACTATTATAAATAAATTATTATCTCCACAATTAATAAAACTGCAACTTTATGCCATTATGTCTGTATGTGTTCGCATCACGTAAAAACTACTTGATAAATTTAAATAAAATTTTATGGATTGATACCTTGGTATCTAGGTTAAGATATAGGAGATTTTTTTTTTCGTAAAAATATCTAATTTCCAAGAAAATATAGAGAAAAAGTAGTGAAAATACGGACTCAATGTAACTGCACACTTGGCAGCAATTTTGATTCTTTCAAACACTATTGACAGAACTCTACAGTAATTTTAGAATTTTATATAAAGCTTATGTTTCTGAATAATTACCCAGGAATGGATACTTTTATTTAAAGTATATACATAAACCACATCTTAAGCACTATAAAAGTAAGAGTCTTGAAATTTCGGGTGTATTACTTTCTCTCTTTTTACATTGTGCATGTTTTGTCGCTGCAATTCTTACATAGATGGAGAGAGGGTAGAGAACAATTAAAAGTCACATATTCATATACTCTTGAAATTCGTTTTGTTCCCTAATTCGTAGTTATAATTATGAAGTTTAAAATGTAAACAAATATGTCCATCAACACAAATTGCATGATATAAATACAAATAAAATTTTAAAGTGACATACGTTTCATAATGTAATTGGGCTCCTTCAAAGCTAATTCGAACATTAAAAAAATAAATTACGAAAATGTATTTTTATTATTGTCTTGGGTGGTGGGGTTTGATTAGGAATTGGGAAGGCACCTTCTCTTCCACATAAAAGCTTCAAAATTAATATTTTTTGGAAATTACCAATTTTCACGTTTCGGTGGTTGGATTGGAGTGCTAACCCCCCTGCACATAAAAACTTAAAAATTTTATTTCTTTAGTATTAAGGCGTATGTAATTCATTATTTTTGAAAATAATTACATTATTTTGGCGGGGCGAAAATGTTATTTTAGAATCTCCTGGATCCAAATTTAGGTTTTTGAACATTCGCACACCCTAAAAGTTGTATTTGCTAAACGAAAGTGTGAGAAAATTTAAAACAAAATTGATTTTTTCAGGGGTAGGATTAGTTCTTCTTGGGGGAACTTTTTTCTCTGGTCTGATATTTTCAAGCCTTAACATCATATGACCATGAGATATTTTCTGCCAAGTTTGATTGATCTAGGATTACTCAATAACATTTGAGAGCCAATATAAATATAATTAAAAAGTAATGTCCCGCTAGATTGCCAAAATACCCCTATGTGCGACGCGTCGCGACGTAGAAATTGAGAACGTCAGATAACAAGGGTTCCATACCACCCAATAATAAAAAGTTCATCTTACATTATAAACGCAATTAAAAATGTTTTGTAAATTAATAATAAGAGTAAAATTTCAGTGTTTCAGTAGTGTAAAGGATATTAATTTGCGTTTTTGTTTTGTTTGTATTTCATAACAACTACATAAAACTCTTTTACAACGCAGAATTCAATTTATGCGATTTACTCAGCATCCACACTTACATTCATTAATAAAAAAATTATGGTAAATGCCAATTAAAAAGTTACAGCGCAATAAAGTGATTTATACTTTTATGTTTTTCAATTACAGTTCTACAATCGTTATATCGCACACTAAATCACAACCCCAAAATTCACAAATGTTTAGGGGAGGCAAAAAACTGTTTCTAAAAATATGGTTGTAATTTTTTAATCAAACGAGTCGTGCCCGCCACTTCGTCAGCGTCGTATTTTGTTCAGTTTTGCTTTGAACGCAATCCACATTAAATTTTAGTTTGGAGCAACTACTTTTTCTCTATTTTATCTTGGAAATTACATATTTTTACGGAACAAATATCATGTATTTGAACCAGTAGTAATGAGAGTTTTTGTCTGTGAAGTGGTTTGTAAAAAAACTACATATATTGATAAATTTTAAATTGCGACTGCTTATGATTTAGTGTGCGATATATAAAGCCCCATATGTGTTTGTTTGTCGGAAAACTGTAGCTGCTTACACAGTGGATCGATCTTCCTGAAATTTTCACAGTTCAGTACTAGTTATCTGATGGGTAAAAATTAGTATAAAAATATATTTTTAATATTTTAAGTGGGCGTCGCACTTCCAATAAAAATAAACATTTATCATCGTGTTACTTGAGAACTATAATAGAAACAATAGATACAATGCATTTTTCACTTTGTGTGGCAGGTAACAAAATGAAAAATCTAGAAATGTGGAATCTTGGACTTTTGCACAATTAACCCTCTTATTAAGGTGCATAGTCTAATTGGATTGGATTGAAGCATAGACGTGGTATCTCCCATACAATTGGTAAAATCTTGAAATTTTATGCATGTTACCCTCTTATTAATGTCGATAGTCTACTTATAGGATGTTACGAAAGTGACGTGTTATTTACGTTTATGGCCTTATTTCTTGAGTTGTAGGAAAAAACCACTTACAATTTACAGACAGTAATTAAAAATATGTTAGCTTTTTAAGCAAGTTTATGTGTATGACCTAAGTTTTGAACGATAGTGGACTCTTGAAATTTTTACAAGAGGTGTATTACTATGGCCACTATAACAATAGTAAAAATTAAAGGGTGTGCCGAGAGTGACGTTATTTGCATTAATATGGACTATTTTTTTAACCATAATAGATAGACTCTTGAAATTTGCACAAATGGAGTATTACTATGACCCCTATAAAAATAGTAAAAATTAAAGGGTTTTCCGACAGTGACGTGATTTGCATCTATAAAGCCTTATTTTTTAAATCATAATAGGTATACAGTTGAAATTTGTACAGAAGATGTGTTGCCACGGCCGCTATGACAAGTACTAAAAATTAGAGAGGTAGACTCTTGATATATTCATAGAAAGAGAATTGCCATAGCCGCTATAACAAATTACAAATTAAAAGGGTGTTCCGACAGAGACATGATTTGTATTTAATAGCCTTATTTTTTGAAGCAATTTCGTAACAATTACTATTAACTAAAGGTGTTCCATCAGTGACCATGGCCGCTATAACAGCAATTACTAAAATTTAAAGGTGTTTCAATAGTGATACATTTTTTGCGAATATGACTTTAATTTTAAAATTAAAGGGTTCCCCATAAGACATGAAAAAATTAACAGCTTGAATTTTTAATGTTGTACTAAACACAGTACGGAGCCCTACGTGTGCGTACACTTGACTGATATATTTATAAAATCAATCCGATAGCGTTAATTTAGTTTTTAAAATAAAATAGTAAGTGATGGCTTAGTCATAGGCATCAGATTGAATATTTCTCGTCTCTAGTTCGCCTGTGGAATATTTACTTACTAAATTATGCGCCTGTATAATATCTATATTAAAACATACATACAAAAATATGTACATGAATCCTATTATTAGTAAAGAAAAAAACACAAGACATGAAGACCAAACAAAATAGAAAATAGTCGTGTGTGCGTTAATTCCTAAAAATTTTATTTTACATTAAGATTAATTAGGCAAATTGAAATGGCGAATAGATGTTACTTTACAATTTGATTTGTTCAAATAAAATAGTGTTTATTTAATATAAACGAAACAAACATTACATAGTAAACATCCAACAAGGGTATTAATTCATAATTACGGATAACACGATATTTGCCAGGTATCGGTAACTAAAATCGAAGCCGTTTTAAACATAAAATATCAATATTTACTGGATTTTTTCTTAGAAATAAAAAAAATTCAAATAAAAAATTATATTTTTATTAATATTGCAGGGTTTCGGGTACAATTTCCAATAAACACTATGCAAGAGCTTCGCAGATAGCAGATGTATCCATAGTTAGCTTTCACAAACTAAAAGATAAAAATAGAAATCACACCTTCGTTTTCATAATTTGCATCTGAAATTGAGGAAAATTAATTTAAGTGCAAAAGTTTTTAAGCCTACAGTCAAGAAAGCATGAACGCTATAAAACTTTTCTAACATAACAAAATGAATTTATTATAAAAAATTCCTAATCGGAATTGGACATTCGTCGGAAATATATCGGTATTCTCTATTTTGAAACGAAGATAGTAACAACAATAAAACATTCGTTTTATTGCATTCACTCCGCCGAAAGGCCGTTTAAATGTGGCGCACAAATTTGGCCAGCCACACACTTTTATATAAGAAACTACATAAACGCAACATTTATGCTTAAGATCCTTTAGCATAAATGTTTATTAGACTATCATATACACGCCATTGTTACGGGAGAACCGCCCCACCAATGTGGAGTATGTGGCGCTGGATCTGTCTCTGGAAAACAATACGCCATGCGCCTGCGAAGTATGCGGCAAACAATTCAATAGTTGCGACAATCGCAACACCCATACTTTTACATTTGTTTTCAGCTTGTGAGTGTACGTGGCGGTAATGGTTCCCTTGTACGGTTTGGACAAAGCACAGTGTTGACAATTACAAGCCATTTTATACAAAAAAATGGATTCTAAGATTTGCCAAGATTTTATTAATTTCGTTTTTCGTATGGTTTAGATTTACGTTATCAAATTTAAAATTTATAATTTCTGTGCAAGGCGAATCTATTTTACTAGGTGGCAGCACGGCGAAGTTAATTATTTTTTGCTTCACTTTTTTGTGAATAGCAGCTGTCAAAAATACGTTTTTTTTAAATTTGAAAAAAATTATATTTATTTAAAAAAAATGTTTCAATATTAAAAAAAATACTACAAAATACTATCAGAAAAGATAACGAAGAAGAATTTTTAGTTGTTGGATGTGATATATTAATTAGTGCTTTTGGCGTCTGGCGTACATGTAACCAACAACAAAATGCATGTGGGTGTTTTTTGGTGTTGTATTTGTTGTCGCGGCGATGCCACCTTATATAAATTCGCCTTGTTTCTGTGTTTAAAATGTATATTGATGATTTTTTTTATAAAAAAAAATTGTAAAACAACACAGTACATGCGTATCAAATGAAAAATCGATCGATTAAAGTTGTTTGATTATTCGATATCGAATGCTATCATCTCAAATTACGGCACTTTTTATTCGATATAGATTATTGCGCCTCCTCAGACCATAACTCCCTTTTCGCTGTGATGCAATTTTCTCGTATCGTATAATTTTAGCCATCTAGTTCACCCAAATTAAATTTCTATGAACAAAATCAGACATAAATCATGAAAATCGATGAACGCGTTACGCTTTAATTCACAATTAAGTAAAGGTATGAATTTAACTTCAAATTAATTTTTAAATTATTATTTGATGTACCATGACCAAACGAATGATACAGAAGTTCTTCCTTTTGGGGCTACTTTCATAAACAATTATAAGAATTGAGTCCCGAATCAATCACCTCACAAATGTTGTACTGTGTAACTCAAGAAAAAGTTCAATACAAAAAATAAATGCTTTTACAAAAACATCACCATACATTTTTATTTTATTTTATTTATTTTTTTTTTTTTTGATGGGTTACTAAAAAACATCAAAATAATTTTTGCTTTCTTAATATTTTTTTTATTTGGCTATGCAAAGTAACTTTGTTATTACGACGAAACTTATTCTATGTTTTGTATAAAACCGAGATAAGTAACAGTGCGCAATGTTATATTTTTCTGTATATATGTAAAATAAATTAAACATATAATTAACAAATTTAAATTTTGGTATACTTTTTTTTTGTTTTTTAATTTCATTAAGGTCCGAAAAGAAGAAATATTTCAATATTAAAAAATTGTGTATTAGCTATTATTTTTATTACGGCAACACTGTTAGCAGCAAATTAAAAATGAGAGAAAAGTATTATTCGATCCAAACAAAAAAGTTTTTGAAAAACGAAAAAAAACATCAAACAACCATTTATTTGGAAAAATTTTGGTAATAATTTTTCCGGTAACACATTTTGCGTTTTTATTTATTTTAATGAATAATAAAATCTCAGAACGAATACAATAGTTTATTTGCGTACATTAGTAACAATATATTTAACTTGGAAGCAAAAAGTTTTCTAACAGATTTTAATCACAGATATTATAGTTTGCACACAGTTGCAAGCTCAAAGCTTGCCCGATGGATTAAAATCAATATCAATGGGCGATAATTCAATTATATTTGAGTATTTATCACAACGTTCGGGCCAAATCTCCATTATTCTTTTTTTTATTATTCATTTGGCAATTTTTAATTATAGTTTTTCCGCGAATATAGCGTCATACTGCATGCAGCCCTTTTTGAAATTACTAATTCAAACATGAAAAATTGCAACTAGTATATTTACATATTTTTCTTAAAACCAAAAAATCCGTAAGTGCACCATCGAGCATTGGCCACATTTCGATTTTGTTTTGATCATAAAATGGATACGTATGCGTACTTCTGTTTTGATAATGATTAAAATTAACTTTTGAGATAAAGTAAATAGACGCTGCAGTAATAATTTATTTGTTCTATCAACACTGCACTGCATACAGTTTGTCATGACCATGATAATATTTAATATAAAACATGCATATTATTTTTTTATTTGTTTTTGTTTGTCTTCTCACACAAAAGAATGCATGGTAATGTTCATGTAACGAAATATTTTTATATAAAACATCAGCCGTACCTGAGAGGTTGCCTTCAGATTGTGCAGTTTTGTCAATGTATTTTTACTTACCGAAACAAGAACATTCAAGGTTAGTAGAGCGTATTTCCAGACAGCAATTGAAAACGACAGTTTCATCTTAATGTGTGTTGTACTTGACCCTTAGATGAGCAGCTGAGAGAACTAAAATTGGCACGAAATAATAGAAAAGCAAAAACAAACATTACAATTGTAGTTTTGTAAAAAAAGTTAAACACAGTTTTATACTAAGTGACACAACTTTTAGTTTTTGTTTCTTCAATTATTTTAATTCATTTCTTGTTTATTACAATCGATTGAAGATTGAAACTCCTTCAAAATAATCCATTTAATTTTAAAAATTCTTTAAAAACAAGAAAACCAATGCGCAATAAACTATTGTTGTATATTTTATAATTGGTATAAAATTATTACAAATTATTATAAAACATAAATATAAATTATTTTATACGTGAGGTAGTTGAAATGAATACGAGTACACAAGTATTTGTCTGAATATTGCTTATACGTACCCAACAAATATTTTTCTTAGATATTTTTTTTTTTTTTTTTGTCGAAAATAAAGTTAAAAATATTATAACGTACTATAGCCGCTTCTGTTTTAGCAAATGATTTTTAATTAATTTTTTGTTTATATTCAGAATACACACACAGACACGCAAATATAAACACAAATTTAATTTCCACAAATTATTTTTATTTATAATTAATTTTCTCGAATGAAGGAAACGTGCGTATAATCATGAACACATGCCTGTTTGGCTTCCAATTTTTCCCACTCACAAACTTTGTCGACCAATTTAATCTTAAGGAACAAGTGGTACTGAGGTGAAAGCTACGAGATAGAATCTCTTGCAAATGTGATTTGTTTGTTTGTTTTTTGATGTTGTTGACGATGCTAATAATGATGCTTTTCTTTTCGTTTTCCCTATGCGATGTGGTAATTTATTCATGTGTGTGTCTCTGTTTTTCTTTATATTCACCACTTCCACATGTTTTCAAGTCAAAAGTGAAATGTTAAAAAAAAAAAACAAATCGCATAATGTTGTGAGAGTATTTTAATATAAGCATTACAATGTATGAGTAAAGGCTCAATTAGTCATGCAGTTTACATCGTAAGGTTTAGCTGCGTTAGCTTGCATTTAGATTGAAATGAGTTTACAACCTCATAGTTCGGTGGAAGTCACCTTGTCACTTTTTCTCCTAAACATTTTCCTCATACCCTCCAATGAAAATTTGCATCAATACTTTAAATATAAATAGGCCCCTCTCGCATGGCAGATTGAATCATGTGTAGCCATATGATTTATAAAACTTATTTAGCAATAGATTAAATTTTAAACTATAAGACACGAAATGAGTGTCTTTATTTCCATTCGGCATAATAACTTCTTATCACGTATTTTTGCTGTTAATCTTATTTCATATATATATCACTCATGTATAAATTAAACAACTGCATGAGCAAGCTCATCTAATGGGTGTGCTTATAAATTCTTGAGCAAGTGGTCATACTCGAATACAAACTTGATTACTGAACTCTGCAAGCTCATGGCATTTAGCTTGCTGGTCTTCGTTGTTTATTATTGTTCACTCATCGTTACTCATGCAGATTGAATGTCGTATGAGATCATTTGTGTTCAATTGCGTAAATATCGTGAAGCTGTGTGGACTCAGTTGCTTGTTGGCATATCCAAATACAACAAGTATAAAATGGGTTTCAATATACTACCTTCTGGAACTCTGGCTTTCATTGGAAAAGGTGGTCTTACAAATTATCCTTTCTGCAGTATAAACTTTTCACCATTTAAGTAAATTTCTATAAGGTAATAGAAGTTTTTGGTCAAGTGTTTCTTCAATTTTTACATACGAGGGCAGTTTGATAATTTCTCGAAATTCTGGATAAAATATATTTTCTCGATAAAAAGCTTATTATTTCTCAACATAGTCTCCGTTAAGCTCGATACATTTAGTCCAGCGTATTGCTAGTTTTTTATTTCCTTCAAATAATGAGATTTCAAAAGGCTGTTAGAATGTTTGAGAAACGTTTAGGAAACATTAGGCATAGAACTTCTTAGATGAATGTTAGCAATTACAAGAGACTTCTTAATAAGGAAGAAGATTGAAATTACCAGTAAAATCACTAAAGTCGAAAAGAAAGAAAGGATTCAACGAAAGTAAGGTAGTAAATTACCAATCGGCAGTCTGAAATCAATGTGGACCGAAGGCGGTCGAAAAGGGATCCATAAAAAAAATAAACCCTAAGGGCACAAATTAACCGTATTCGCTGCAGTTGAGCCAATAGCCATCTCTCTGTCAGTAATTTAATTTTTTGTGATAAAAAAAAAGTTTGTTGAGCACTTTGTCTGTCATGATTGACATTGAAATGCGAAAAATGTTGTAGTTGTTAGAAAAAAGTCACATTGATCATTCATTGCATTTAAAACTTGCACAATTTCAAATGTTTTATTTTAGTTTTACACAAAAATATTAATTAATAAAATTGTAAAAGTAACAAATTTAAATTTTTTACATCCAATTTAGATTTGATCGGCGGGTTTCATTCTTAAGACTGCTGTACAATAGCCAGCCAAATATAGCAGCAACAATCTAAACAAATAAACATGAATAATAAAAGCAATTTTAAATCTCACATATCTTAAAATAAACATTTGCAACTTACTTCTCCAATTATCAATAGTGCATTAACGATGCTGAAAGTCAACATTTTGTCAGCCAAATATTCCTCGAATTTTATTTGACAACCTTCAATGTATAGATTTTCCAAAATGGCACAGTTGTGTTCTTGGCAACATGTTTTCGGAATTTCATGATTTATCCGCCGATAATCGTTCGTACTATTGACACCACAACAGTGCAACTAATAAAAGTGTATGGCCTAATGTTAGGTTGTATTGAAATTTTAATTATAACTTACCCAATCTTCATAGTACGCCAATGCTCCTGGTTCCTTATTTTCCAATAACCATAGCTCATCAAAGCCTCTCTTAACGCTGCCCGATAAACCATCTTGTGTACCGTGTGAGGCCATGCTCATCATTAATAATTGTATTAAAATTAACACTGACAACACCAAAACGTACTGCAACAATAATTTAAATATTTTAAATGAAAAATGAGGAAAATATTCAGATTTGAAGAATAGAAAATTTGTACTCGTATACGTACAATTATAAGTTTTCTTTTGGACTCGTGTATGGCTGCTAAACAACCGAATATTGCAATTATAAAAATGACGACACCAAGTGTAATTATGACACCCCCAGCAACATTTTCTCCATGATCGACTTTGTTTTCTGCTCCGCTCGTTAAAATAAAAATTCCAAAACCAATCAGTATTAAACCTAAAACCTGAAAAAAATAAAAATAAAATTTTAATTAAATATAAAACCATGGTTTTGTGTTTGTAGAACTTGGTACAAAACACCTAGTCTTAGTAACAGATGCAAGTGTCATAAGTCCACTTACCAAAAAAATCGAGCACTTGAATAAATTTGAAACAAAAATTAGTAAGTTAACGAAGTGCTAAAGCATGTTACTTTGAAATGGCATAAGATTATTTAAGCAAACAATTCGCACCAACAAATAAGAATTAAAAAAGAACTGGTTCAAACTTGTTATGAATTTGTTCTTATGTATGTGATGCGTAAGTGATGTTTAAAATTTACCAACGCTCGAGTTTTTACCGATATGATATTGTAGTCGGTACAACATCTCGATCCTTTAGTTCGTAGCTAGAATAATATAATAGAGATTATGCCAAGCGAATGCTTTTCCTTTAGATGAAATAGTTTGTTTCACCGTGGTAAGGCTTCTGAAGTATGTTATTATTAAAATGCTAAAATATGTTATATGCTAAAATTTTAAAACCCCCAAATTAAAATCACAATTATTAGCCAATATGAACATAGTTCTTGTGAAGTACTTTGTCCAACATGTGCAAAAAATTTTAATTTTTTATGAGGGATGGCATAATCTGCCTGCCATCCTAGATAGTGAGATGATCTAGTTCGGGAGGCAGTTGAATTATTTAAGTCTATTTATTCGAGCAGTTGTTCCAAATAACCTTAAATTTCCTAAAAAAAACTGAAGGTGACTGAGTTTCTTGATTCGGAGGAAAACAGCTCTGTTTCGACAATCAACACGTTTTTAATTTTCGAATTGAATTAGTACATTTGAAATTAAGTTTTTGAAAAATATATTTTAAAATTCGAAAATATTAAACCACCTTTATTTAGAAACATAATGAATGAAACAAAAATTTTACTCGGTTTTATTTCGACAAGTTTCACACACTCAAAAGCAAAACGAGTAAAATGTCTTGATTTCGATTTACAGAACACCAAAAAATTTAATTCGTTTTCATATCAAACGAGTTCTCGGATGATTTACAGAATCTGAACGAATGAACACAACATTTTTCTAGCAGTAAAAAGTACTTGAACTTTAATCAACTGATTTAAAAAAATACCTGTGAATATTAACAATTAAAAAGATTTTGAACTGCAAGAAACTTATCGTTTTATCATTGCAGATGAGTAGCAATAGCTGGCTTTATATAATTTTCTTAATTCCTAAAATGGGGTCACTGGACGCCAATAACGTAAAAACTTATATGTAAATTATTTTTTCAAAGAAATTTTGCATTTTTGAATGAATTAGAAAAGTGATTTTATTTACTTGACGTAATTCTTGTCAGACTCACAAAAAACATGTATTTCCTCATAAAATGCTATTTACCCCCAATCTACATTATAAAATATAAACATTAACACTAATAAAATAATAAACATTAACACTAACATCATGTTCGCACAGCGCCATCTGTTGCGCAATAAGAATTCAAACAGCATTGCTGCGCAATAAGCATTCAAACAACATTGTTGGAAAACAGAAAATTATGTTTAAACAGAAAATGACATAAACACGCATTTGTCAACTATAACAACAGGCACTGATTAATTCCGTTGCTCTGCCGGCGTCATGTTTATGTTTTGTTCAATTTGATGACTAGTGAAGACGGCCTCTTACCCGCCATCTCCATTAGACATTAACATGCGTTAACAAAAGTCAAACTTCATATGAAACATTATTTTTAATATTGGCTTTTTTATATGAAGTTTGACTTTTGTTAAGACATGTTGATAGCAAATGAAGACGGGGGTTTATGTTCATCGGATTTCATGTTTTTTTTTTTTACCAAATTATCTATCCGAATCATCAAGTTTTAAGCAATTTGGCATTGAATTGGTAAGCGCATATTTTTGCATATAATAATAAAATAGCTTTTAAATGAATTTTTCAAAAATTGTTATTGCGAAAACAATTTTTTAACATTTGTATTACTTTAAAAATCCGATACATAGGCTACACTACACTTATTCATACAATATTTCGAATTCATACCAGGTGTGAGCAGTAGGACAACAACTACAACAAAACAACAATTTTGACATTAGATTAGTAGATATGAAACAATGTATTTTTTGACAAGACATTAGCAAAAAAACGAGAGCACAAAACAATCAGCTGGGCTATCGACTCCACCTGGTATGAATTCGCCTTGAATGTACTTAACACTTTTCGTTAAGTTTCGTCAAATGTCATTTGCTTAAGCAAAGTCCGAAACCGATCGCACATTCCGTACGGAAACAGCTGTTTATGCTTTGTGTTTTTCATAAAAAATTGCAATGGAGAACGAAAGTGAACAAATTATATCTAAATTTAATATAAAATGTTAAAAAAAAGAATTTTCTATAAGAAAAAAGGGAGCCGTTGTATAATAACCGTAATGAAAAAGAAAGAGCATTTGATTGTTTATGAGTTGAGTGATGCACACCGCTGTATTTTTTAGTACTTTTAGCCAAAATTACACAAACAGCATAAAATTTTAAATTTTTCTTAAAATTATTAATTTGTATATGAATATGAATAGTATTAGTTATATAAAATATGTTTATTTAACATCTTTATGTTAACAAATTTAATTTATTCAGAAAAAAATTATTATTTTTCCAAAGTACGAATAAAACAAATGTGCAACTGTGTCATAATAGTTTTTAGATTCATGTAAGTAGATTGTAGCCACCCAAAAGTCTTCAATAAGTTGCTTAAGCATTTGACAGACTTTTCGTTAATTTTTTGACATTAGCTTAAGCCAGCTTATGCATATAGTTGGGCCTTTACACTCCTTTTGAAGGAGGACAACGACGGCGTTACTCAAGTAATCCAATAATAGTTTTTTAAATATTAATTGTTAAATGTTGTGTTTATTTATTAGCGTTGTTAATATATATTCTTTTTTTAAACATTTGTTTTTAGTTTTTCCTGAAGAAGAAATATGGAAAAATATTAAAATTGTATTTATAAAACATAATAAGAATTTTATTTAATAAGATTTTTGTTTAAGAAGATCAGTGTAAAAGATCGAATTTGCTTTTTTTAATCAAACATTTGGCATGAAAAATTCCGAATATGAAGTTTTAATATAAAGGAATATTAGAAATTTTTAATCATCGTCACTTGATTAGAACGAAGTCTACATCTACCGGATATGGTTGGTTAAACAAAGAAATTTTAAACAAAGAAATATTCTTATTTAGAGTGTGCAGTTGTTGGCTATATCTGTTTTTCAAACTCGTGAAAAAAAGGCGAAAAACGGATACTTATGAACAGAAAATTAAAACCAAAAAATGTTTCTCTGAAACCTTAGTGAAAGACTTGATAAATAAGAATATATAGTATGCGCTCCTGTTAAGACTGAAACAAGTGCTACAATGCAAAACTTCTCGTTAGATTTTAAAAATTGGTTGTTTTGAGCTTAGAAATATCCTATAAGTGTGCCCAGACAACGGCCACTATCTATCTATCTATCTATCTATCTATCTATATATCTACCTATCTATATAAAGCACAAAATGTATTTGTTTGTCGGAAAGCTATAGCTGCCTCCGCCAGTGATCCGATCTTTCTGAAATTTTTCGGTTTGTTATTAGATATACGATAGTAGTAGGGCCTTGAAATTTTGCACCAGTAACCTCTATATTAACATACATAGTTTAGATAAATATAGACTGGAATGGAATAGTGGGTGTGGTACCTCCCATACAAAGAGAAAAATATTATCCTGTATCTAGAGAACTGAATTAGGTAGAACCTTGAAACTTTGGCTTTGGCAGTGGACGTGGTTCCTACCATACAAAGTGATAAATTATTAACCTGCATATAATGAACTGCAATAGGTTGGAATTTTGCACCAGTACCCATATATCATATTAACGTACATAGTTAAGCTAAACACAGACTGAATTGGAATAGTGGGCGTTGTACCTCACATACAAAGTGAAAAATTATTATCGTACCGTACTGTTTAAGTACGTAACTATAATGCACCAAAATACAGAATAAATTGGGTCAGTGGACATATTACCTCCTCCCTCTACGCATAGTCTACCAAAATACAAACTGGATTGGGGCAGTGGGAGGTACAACGTCCTATATAAAGTGAAAAATTATTATCGCGTAACTGACGAACTACAATAGATAGTCTTGAAACTTTGCACAATTATCCCTCAGAGTAATGTGCATAGACTAGCAAAATACAGTCTGGATTAGGATAGTGGGAGTGGTACCTCCAATAAAAAATTAATATCGTGTTAATACGTATAGTCTAGCAAAAAAGGATTGGATGAAAATAGTAACAACAGAAGTGGCAATGTTTTCTGTAGAATTTGAGCTATTGAAATCGACTTATATATTAAGGAATCGAAAAAAAATCAGTTTAAATATGTTCTAACCATATGGCAACATGGAATCGTTACCCTAAGATCCAAAACTTAATTTTAAAAATTTTAATTATTATTAACTTAAGTTCGACTGCAATCTTTATTTGCGGAAAACCTTAAATAAAGTATTATTTAATTAAAATTAAAACGCGAAGTGGATCAACGAACGAAAATATTTTGTTTTTTTATTTTTTTTTTTTTTTTGTAATGGCTAAATGATTTCCTCTCACAGATATATAAAACAAAAATTGATCTATATATAACACATCTCTTTCGATCTTACCGTAAATATAAAATTTAACAGCAACAGAATGTGTTTAATTGTGGAAGCTGCTAGACCCATTTTATTTATTTATTTTTTTTTAATTTTTAATTTAACAAAAAAATTATAGTTGCACTGCAATTTTCTCTGAATTTCTTTTTATTCAAATTATTTTTAAAAATTATAAAATGACGTCAGTTTTTTGTTAACAAAAATGTTTTTGTTTTTGTTTTTGTATTACTCTTAAAATGTTTTTATTTTAATAAAATTTGTTCGTAAAAAGCACATAAAAAGAAAATTATTCACTTGTTTTTTCACTTTTATTTAAAAATAAAAATTATTCATCCCAAATTATTTTTTCGTTTTCGTTTTTAGTTTACTTATGAATGGCTTGACTATTTTGCAATATGATTTATATGACATGTGTTAGTAATTGCTCAACTTGTATTTTTTTTTTTTTTTGCTATTGTGTTTTTCTCGTTTGTAATTTTAAATATTTTCCAAATTTAAAATATTCAACTCTTCTGTTTCGTAAATGAAAAACGACTAAAAATTCGATAATTTATTTTGGTTTTGTTTCTGTAAGATTCTATCCGGAATTATTGGATTTGTTTTTACCATGAAAAGCTCCAAAGACATCTAACATATTTCGACTCGTTTTTGTCTCGTACCTGTGATATAGTGACACACTAACACAGATACTTCGATCGTATTCTGGTTTTGATATTTAAATTATTATTTCTCTTGCACTTTTCATTTGTTTACTATTTTACAAATACAACAACAACAGAATATTGACAGCGATCTTGTTTTACTCTCACCTCATCTTCCTACAACATTTCCCGCTTGTTGTTGTTGTTACTTTATTGTTATCGTAAAAGTAAGTGGGATTTTGTTGTTTTTTATTTTCTATTTAATTTTTTATTTGTTATAAATAAATGTTTTGACCATATTTTCGAAGCAAGTTCAAACGTTTATTTATGTCATAAATTATTAGCCCACGCGATCTTTACACTGACAAAAACACATTAGAAATATTTTATTGAGGGTGATAGATTGTTCACATATTGGAAATTTTAAAATTATAATACAACGAAATTTCTCTTTAATTAACAGTTTCTATAATATTTCTTATGGAAATTAATTTTATGGAATTGTTTCAAGTGATTTTGCTTAGGTTTCTTAAATGTTCATGCATAAGTTTATATTTAAACTCTGCAATACAAAATAAGTTTATTTGTAATGTTTACGAAATTGATTCATTTCGAGAATTTTGATATTGAAAATATGGGAAATTTGTCAAAAAAGACGACTGACTTTTTCCATGTTTATTTTTCTGTAGTTTTTTTTTAATTAATATGTATATCATGTTAAAGTAGTACCAAATCACAAACTTTAACAAAAAGATCATAGTTACACAAAAATTAAAATAAAAAAAATAATTGATAAAAAATTACCTAACAACCTATTTCACTTTCCAAAACGATGCCCCCAGTGCCACATAATTTAAAGTGTATACTTTTTAATTTATATTTTTATTAGTAAATATTTATTACAAAAGTTAGCTCAACGATCATTCTAATGTTGCTGATATGATCGATATATTATTTTTTTAATGGAAGTTTTTGGTTTAACAATTTTATTCATATACTGAAGAGAACATGTATCGGCATCTCTATGATGTTTGCTGAAAAAAGGCAATATCTCTTCTTCTTACTCAAATGTGAATAGATATGTATATATGCATATATATTCTTTATGGGATCGAAAAGGAATATTGTTATACAAAGTGATTGAAAAGTGTAAATGTGTATATCCACTATTGAAAGGCTATAGAAAAATATAACTTCGTAACATAAAAAATTTCTAAATTACCTTGAAGTACACCTGAGAACAATAATCCTTGCTATACACTCATTTCTAAAAATACATTTGGGTGATTATATCTTACATACCCACTATATAAATAAAAAACGAATTCACTGGCCAGTCGAATATAAACGAATGTGTCAGCATGCTGATATCGAATCCAAATTTTCTGATTTCATTTGACCACATTCCATTGGTCAATGCTCCAGTAAGTCAAATTCACCAATCAATATGATACGATCGAACATATCCACATATATTTAACCGGCCAATTCATGAGAGTTGTATATAACTTTTTGTCGGATATATGTAGGTGGTATTAAAAATAACAAAATCTTAAAAATGCAGCATATCCTGAAAATTACTATACATTATGTAGGTACAAAGGCCCATTTTTAGGGTTCCGTACACAAAGTGTAAAAACGTAACCTTATTGTTTTCACTACAATGTCTGTCCGTCTGTCAGCGCCTTTTATCTCTGGAACCGTAATAGGTAGACTTAAAATTTTCACAGATGATGTACAGCTGTTCTCGCTATAGCAACAAATACTAACACTTATAGGGTGTTCCGACAGAGAGGTGTTAATCACGAATATGTGCCTATTTCGTGAACTGTAGGAGGCATAGACTCAAGATTTAAAAACAGTAATTAAAACTTAGTTCATTATATAAATAAGTATAAAAATATAAAACTAAAAATTAGAGGGTGTACCGATAGAGAGGTGTTATTTACGAATATGTGTTTTTTTCTTCAACTGTAGGAGGCATGGACTCAAGATTTAAAGACAGTAATTAAAACTTAGTTCGCTATATAAACAAGTATAAACAAATAAACCTAAAAATTAAAGGGTGTTCCGATAGTGGTGTGATTTGCATGTATAAGGCCTAAATTGTGAACCATAATAGGTAGACGCTTGAAATTTTCACAGAAGGTGTATAACTGTGGCTATAGTAGAAAATTCTAAAACTTATAGGGTGTTCCGATAGATAGCTGTTATTCACGAATATGTGCTTATTTCTTGAACTGTAGGTGGAATACACTAAAAATATGCAAGTAGTAATTAAAACTTAGTTCGCTATATAAACAAGTCTAAAAAAATAAACCTAAAAATTAAAAGGTATTTCGATAGTGGCGTGATTTGCATGTAAAAGACCTAAGTTTTTAACCATAATAGGTTGACTCTTGAAATTTTCGCAGAAGTGGTATAACTGTGGCCGCTAAAGCAATAAATATTAAAACTTATAGGGTGTTCCGATAGGGAGGTGTTATTCACGAATGAGTGCTTATTTCTTGAACTGTAGGAGGCATAAAATTTACAAATAGTAATTAAAACTTAGTTCGATTTATAAACAAGTCTAAAAAAGTAAACCTAACAATTAAAGGGTGTTCCGATAGTGGCGTGATATGCATGTATAAGGCCTAAGTTTTGAATCATAATAGGTAGACTCTTGACATTTTCATAGAAGGTGTATAACTGTGGCCACTATAGCAATAAATACTAAAACTTATCGGGTGTTCCGAAAGTGAGGTGTTATTTGCCGTTATGTCTTTATTTCTTGAGCTATAGGAGGCAACCACTTAAAAGTTGCAGACAGATATTAACTCTATGTTCGCTTTCTATTAAATTAAACCTTAAAATTAAAGGGTGTTCCGAGAGTGATGTGCTTTGTGTTTATATGGCCTAAGTTTTGAACAATAATAAGTAGACTCTTGAAGTTTTTACAAGAGGTTTATTACTATGGAAACTATAACAAATAATAAAAATTAAAGGGTGATCCATCAGTGACATGTTTTTGACGTATATTACCTAATTTTTTAAACCGCAATAGGTAGGCCTGATATTTTTATAGAAAGTGTATTACCATGGCCGTTATAACAACAATTCCTAAAATTTAAAGGGTGTTCCAATAGCGATGCAATTTTCGCGAATATGACTTTGATTTTAAAAAGAAAAGGGTGCCCCACAAGATATAAAAAAAATACAACTTGAGGTTTTAAAGGCGTACTAGACATAGTACAGAACCCTACGTGTGTGAGACTAACTCGCACTTGACTGATTTATTTAATATTCAGCGGGTGATACATGGAGTGATAAAGCATATATTCTAATCGGGCCTAAAGATATACATGTTGAAAACATATGGTTTCAACAGCATAGTACCACAAATACGACAAGTCTCACAATACTTTCTGTTTTGGCTTTATTGCGCTGTTAAATTCCCGGAAATGTAATCCATATTCTGATAGTGTTAATTGGCCCTATCACTGCTGAATTTTTTTGTATGATTTCGCAAAAAATCGAGTTTATGCGAACGATCCTCTAAGTGTTGAATATCGAAGATTGAAAAAATCAACGACTATCAGATGTGTGTTTAACTTACTTTGCTTTTGAAATGGCAAAATGGATGATCATGTAAAATCCAGTTTAAATAAAACTCTATTTTGACAAAATTTTTCGCCGTGTGGTAGAGCATTAAATTTGTTTTTATTAATTCTATTAGTTCATTCCCAAACTCTAAAGAAATGTTGAAATTGAAAACAGCAGTTTATTTAAAATACCATTTTTGGACAATCACATCTAAATATAATTTTATATTATACATATAATAGAAAAATATTTAAAAACTAAAAATAAAAGTAAAATGAGTTTTATATTTACAATATTTATTTTAATAAAATATATAATCAACTATTCGTCTATTAGTTTAATGACTTTGTTCAATATTCAATTTAACTATAAAATCGTTGGCGATCTCTGTGATTTCGTATACTGTCAACTAAAATGCAGGCAAATATTAAACCAATAAACTGTTGAATGAGAAAGAAAATAAATTAAAAAAAATCATTTAAACAATTTAAATCATTAAATAAACAACTGTGATATTTTACCTCTGTTGCGATAATGAACCAACTGAGAATATTGAAATGATTAGTTTTGGTTTTAATATAATTTTGATATTTCTCTTCACAGCCAATCGTGTATAAATTATGAATAATTGCACATTTGTGATCTTCACAGCAGCTGGATGGTGGCACTTTGTCTAAAAGAAAATAATCTTCGGCACCATTTTTGCCACAACATTTCAGCTAAAACAAAAATATTAGTATTTTCAAAATAAAATTTGAAGTGATATATTTTGTTAAAAAAAACACCCACCCACTCCTCGTACGTGGACAAAGTTGCATTTGGTTTTTGATATTTTGCATCCCATAATTCATCAAATCCTTCTTTCAGTTTTCTAGAAACTGAATTATCAATGGGGGTGTAGCTGATGCTGACCATAACAAATTGTATAACAATCAAGACTACCAATAAAACGGCAAACTATTTACAGAACAGATTTTAAATGTGATTATTAACGTCTTAGGAGGAAATTATAAAAAGCGTTGAAAACCTTACATAAATCAACAGTTTTTTACGTTCCAGTATTGTGACCACAATTCCATATGTGGCAACACTGAAAACAACTATACCCAATGTGATAATCAAAATTCCACCCAATTCTTCGCCATTATCAAATTGAGAATTTTCAATACTTTGATACAACCACACTCCGTACTTTGTCAGGAATATTCCAAAAACCTAAAAATTAAAAAAATTGCCACTTTAATCGGATTCAATAATTATAAACATAGTCGATATATCAAATTTGAGATTTTTTATTTAAAATTTTTGATTAGCAAATGATTACTTAATATAATTAATGTTAATTCAAAAACAATTTATCGGATTTTCGAATTATAAAAATCCAAATCAACGTTTATTACTGTACAAGTAAAATTCAATTTATATAAATTTAATTGAAATTTTTTGTAAAAATTTTATAGAAATTTTTTTGTTAAAATTTTATCGAAAATTTTTTGTAAAAATTTTATCAAAAATTATTCAAAAATTTTTTGTAAAAATTTTATCGAAATTTTTTGTTAAAAATTTTACCGAACTTTTTTTTTTAAATTTTATCGAACATTTTTTGTAAAAATCTATATTGAGTTAGAATGGTCAGACTAAAGCCAATTGACTGCTCCTGGTTCCCAGCGGGCCCCCTGTGGGGCTATCGACTACCTTTATGTGTATTTCTTTCCATAAAGGACTCGCAGGGTTATTGATCCCCCGAGATCGCTTTAAACTCCATGCGATCTAGTGGTCGTGGTCTAGTATATATTTAACAAACAAGTAAAAGGGAATCATTATAAACACAAAAAAAATAAAAAGAACGTTAAAAAATCTATTAGTATATATACATATGAGTTGACATATAAAATAGAAAATATTTTCAATTCCCGCAACAGGAACAGAAAGCTTTATTCGTTTATCCTTCTTAAAAGTCGAATGAAGCTAAAAAGGCATTAATGTTATGCAGTTTTATTTTCATATTATGTTGCAGTTTTTTTTTTAATAATGATAAAGGTATGAAAATTGGATAATTAAATTAGCTAATAATTTTAGTTAATTTAACTACATATTTGACAAAAATGTACCCTACTAAATAAGGAAAAGAATAAATTTATTCAATATAAGGAATTTAATAAAATTATTTTTTTTTTTACGAAAATAGTCTGTAGATTTGACTAAAATGTTAGCTGTATAAAAACCTACTTTTCTTCAATTCTACACCCATTTAACAGTATTTAGCTTAGGGTAGACTGGGAGTAAAGCATTAGACGAACTAGAAAAAGGGGGATCTGCTGTGATCAGAACCGAGAGTTGTACTAGGGAAAGGCCTAGCATATAAACAGGCTCGAATGGTTTTCAAAGAATCGCTCGACAGGAAGGGCAGTAAGTTGCTAAAATATAATAAAGGTGCCCTTCAAGCTGGAATACTGCAGTAGTTGCAGGGCAAGGAAATTTCAAGTATCATCTGACTATGATGAAAATCGAAGAAGATGATGGATCTAGACTATGCCTGGAGGAGGCTGAGACAGCTGAAGTTATTGTGTGTGCATGATCTGAGGATAATTCTAGTAACGCTTTAACTTTAGTTAGTTATCCTGGAATACCCTTAATCACGAAAAAATCAAGAAAATCAACTATTTTTTTGCCGATTAATAGGCCAATAAGACCACTCAAAATCACATTTATCTCATTATTTCGAATTGTTTTTCTTTTATAACCCTTCCAAATATGGGCTTTACTATCAAAATTTTATAAAAATATATATATTTCAGTAATTTCCTTGGACTGGCATTTATTTAAGTTTTTCTAACGATATGCCAACTGTTACACATTTAAATCGCTAGTAAAAATTTAATTTAAGCGTTTATTGGTAATGGCTGATTTATTTCCAAAGAGTTTTTAGATGATATACTTCACTCATATATGATATATTGCTCATATTCTAGAAATATGAGATTTCTCGAGACAGGCTGTTTTTAGAGGAATTTTTTCAAATAGTTTTACCATTTTTCTTGCACGAGAAAATACTCGTATTACAATTTTAAAACTGCTTGTTTTATATTCAGCACAATAAAGATCAAGTATTTGGGTGATAGCAAAAGAAATGCTTACTTAAAAATAAGAACCATGGTCATGATTTTAAATTTCACGTTTCATGGGAAATTAGCAAATATTTTCCGGGGAAATTGTTTATAGCTTTTCCCGGGTATTCCCGTTTCCAAAACCCTAATTGTCACACACATAATTAGTTCTGGCAAAAATTGTTGTCGAAGAAAAGAAAATGGAATATTGTAAAAGCAAATTGTACTGAGTAGAGAGAGACAATATGGAGAGAAATCCGACAAGAGGATGGCCACTTCTGTTTAATTATAAAAAAGTCTCTTATGTTTTTATTTATGGTAACACTGTTTCATTGTTTCCCACTTTGTCAATGTCAATGTTCTAAAAAAAAAATATGTTCACTACCGATCAAATTTTATTCTACTTTTGCTTCAATTTAAAAGAATTACAGCCAAAACATACCTCAAATAAGTTAATATGATAAAATTAAATATCAAGCTCATTATTGCCACACAATTCATGGTTTTCATCATCTGCAGGCAAAAAGGTTCCAAACTTTTTAGCCAATGATCATTAAATAGTTAAAGTGTTTTTCTCCGCAGTTTTCTTTATCATGTATTAATCTTCTCTTTAATAGGACGAAATATAAAAATATATAAGAAAGCCGTTCGTAAGTAAGAGTCCCTCCCGTCTTCTTTTATTCTACAATCAATAATTCTGAGATCATAAATTTGAAAAAAAATAAATAAATAAATTATGTATTATTAAGTTTTATCTGAGACTTTGTTTCATTAGTGTTAAATGTGTAAAACAATTTATGGTGTTAGACAACGTCACTGACCAATTCATCTGTCAAAACTTATAAACAAACTAAATAGAAGACAAAAAAAAATGCATGAGTCTTAATCACTTAAAAAGTCTTAGAGACAAATATTAGATTAGAATTATTATATACATATTCACTTTTTTTTTTTAAATAATGACCGATCAACAATTAAATGAAATATTTACCCCGCAAAAGACATTAATTAAAATTGCTATAATTTTATAAGTTTTTGTAGTGAAATACATTTTGTTATTTGATCTGTAATTATTGGTTCCAAATATTGGATGCTTTCAGTCTGACAAAAAATATTATTTTAATAGCGATTTGCACACAGTAAGTTATTAAACCAAAAAACAACAATTTGAAATAAATATTTAAAAAAATTGATTTCTTCACTCGCCAAAAATGACTAAATCATCCGTTTTTCAATCACGCTCATTGAGAACTAAAAATAACGAAAAAATAAAAATTATTGTGACCAAAGATGATGAGAAAAATACATATATTTTAACAAAAATCATCATTATTTGTAAAATAGACAAAAAATTCATTCCAATTTTAATGCAAGACGTTTGAAACACGACATGACAGAGATACATTTTTGTGCTTCCAAATACTTTTTGTCGCCAGATTTTTTTTTAATTTTCTCTTTCAGACTAAAACAAAATGCAACGTTAAAGACATTCATCCACATGGATGAACAATGCAGTGGGCACGCGTTTTAAACATTTAATTTATAGTTAAAAATGACTAGAGCTCTACAAAATACATTTATTATGACGACCAGGTAAATAAAGAAAAATTTTAAACACTTTTGAGATCTGACATTAAAAATAAAAAGTGATCATGACAACAGTAAAATACATTAAATGCGGATGCAAAGGCAACAAACAAATAAAAAACGTTCATATGTATGGCGTCGTAACAAACGGAAACTGCGGGCAGTCAAACAAACAGAATCGTAAATTTTTAATTGCCAGATGAAAAACATGGGTTAACTTCAACACAGAACAAAATAATTTTGATATTTTAACTTGAAAATCGATCGGTTGATTTAATCAACTTTTTTATACGTGTAATTATTGAGTTACATTAGCGTTTATTAAACATTGGCTAAACGGATTTTAATATCTTTAAAAACATTTAGGGGAAGTAATATTGGATATATTATTTCAACTTTTTATTAGAGTTAAGTTTATCAGCTGACTTAAGTTTTAATTTAAAGACCGCTTTTATATATCAATCACTAAGTATTAATTAGGAAACTCTTTAATTCAGTTGCTCAGTACTTTTGATTGCAATGTAAAATGGCTAACACTAGTAGATTATATTGCCAGGGTCTATAAACATAAAGGAAAATCCAGCCGAGTAGACCAATTTTTAATTTAGATAGTCAAAGTCTCAACATAAAACTGATACGAACAGCAATGTTAACTTATATTCCTTAATAATCTATTCATCTATACATATAATAAAACTCTAACAGGACCGTTTCTGTACATAAAATATATTTGAAGTTGCTGGATGATTATAAATTTAATTTTTGAGGATGTACCTTAGTATTTCGGTTCAAATATGGCATATTTTTTCCGAAAAACTATCTCATTTCCAAGATAAAATAGACAGTGTACTTTTAATTTTACAATTTTATTAAAATTTTAGAATCTATATATATAATAAAACAGTAACACATTTTCTGTCTGTCTTTCACTTTGTGTTTGCATCATGTAAAAACTACTGAATGGATTTTTTGAGGTACCTTAGTATCCTGATTCCTTTTTTATCTTATCCAAGAGAAAGTGGAGAAAAAGCAGTGAAAGTACGCCGATTTTTTTACCGATTTAAAGGTACTACACTTTAAAGCAATATTGCGCAACAGATGGCGCTGATTTAAAATAATAAGTAACTCACATCCTCGTTACCTTTATACAGGGTGGGCCAAAAGAAACCAAGGGGTGTAAAAGTTTAATAACTTTTTTGTTTATTAACTTTTTTTTATTTTTTCTTTCAGATTATATAGACAACACTTGGAATTGTATTATTTAAACCAGAGATCAATTATTTTAACGCAAAGAGCATATCGCCGACATTATTGAAAATTTGATTATGAGTGATGAAGCTCATTTTCATTTGAATGGCTTTGTTAATAAGCAGAACTGTAGGTTCTGGGGTTCTGAAAATCCAAGAGCCATTCATCAACGCCAATTGCACCCCATCAGGTGTACAGTATGGTGTGGGATCACATCTGAAAATGTCATTGGGCCCTACTTCTTCGAGAATGAAGATGGAAGTGCTGTAACCGTAAATGGAGAGCGGTATCGGTTTATGATAGAAATTTTTTTACGTCCTGCTCTTGAAAACAGACCTGGTATGTGGTTTCAGCAGGACGGAGCCACTGCCCATACTGCCCGAGACACAATGGCACTTTTAAGACAAATTTTTGGAGAGCCCTTGGTTTCTTTTGGCCCACCCTGTATAAAGTAAATCTTAAAATTTGGTGTGGATTACTTTTGAAGCAAAATCGAACAAAATATTGTCAGGACGCCTACGAAGTCTATCTATATAGGTTTGTATGTTTGTTTATTTATTAGTTTGTCGGAAAGCTATAGCTGCCTACATCAGTTGATCGATATTCCTGAAATTTTCACAGTTTTTTTTACAAGATACGTAATTTAAGGTGGATGTGGCACTTTCCATACAAAGTAAATACTTATAACAGTGATGCTAAGTAACTGTTATAAACAGTGATGCTAAGTAACGATAAACAAGTTTATATTAACAGTTAATCATTCAATAGTTATACGCATCAAAAAAACTACATGGTTGATTTTAAAATTTGATATTAAAATTCAAACCACAACCAAATTATTTTTAATATTTAAAAATTATAACCATAATATATTATTTGTTGAGTTCGCACGGCGTAATACAACTTTTAAGAGCTACACAATATTAAAACACTTTACTTTTGCTTAAATATGCACGTTTTGTTTATTAATTATTAATTTGCGTATATCGCGCTTTAAAACAACTTGTTTCCACCGTGTCACAATAAGAACTACTTTTTCTACTTTTAAAAAATGATCTTTTGATTTTAAATATTTTACAAAACAAGAGACTACCGTTATTAAACGGAACATTAACAAATTTAGTACAATTTAAATAAATATTTTAATAGAGTAAATAAGGACAACGGTGGAATGAGAAAATATGTAAAATAAGGAATTTGTGTTTATGTACATATATGTTTGTTTGTATGCAAGTAAATTTCAATAAAATACAAAATACAGTGGCGGCGGTAACATTCCCCCCATCGTAAGCGAATTAGGTGTCCATGAGCTTGCCATCCTTCTTACCGACGTCTAAGACTGCTATTTTTGCCACGGGCCTCTCATATGTACTGGAATTTGTTTTGATCGTGACACGTCGAACTTGACCATCTTTAGCGGGAAAAACTTTTGTTATAATGCCCTTTGGCCAACTATTTCGTGGAAGCGTATCATCGACTATGACGACTACATCTCCTACTGACGGGGGTTTTGTTTTTTCGAACCACTTACTGCGTCGCACTAAACTTGGACCATATTCTCGCACCCACCTTCGCCAGAAATGATTAGCAAACTTTTGCGTCTGGTGCCACCGGAGTCGAAGATCATGATCGTGTTCTAATAAAGGCTTGTTGCCTGCAGCAGACCCAAGTAGAAGATGATTTGGAGTCAAGGGGTCGTCTTCAGATGAATCCAGAGCTACAAATGTCAATGGACGAGAATTTATGATGAACTCAACTTCCCATAGGGCACATCTTAGAGTTTCGTCGTTGAATTTAAATGCAGGGCACATGGCGTGAAGATTTGATTTAACCGTCCTTACCAATCGCTCCCATGCACCGCCCATATGTGGAGCCGCTGGAGGGTTGAACCACCATTTAATTTCGTCGTATTTCGAGGAGACTTGTCGAAGACTTAAATTTTCTTCTCGGATGATTTTTTCCACAGCTTTGAAATTAGTGCCATTGTCTGTATATATTTCTCTTGGAGTGCCACGCCGACTTATGAAATTTTGTATACACATAATACACGAACTTGTATCGAGACTATGTGCCACTTCAATATGTAGTGCTCGCACTGTCAGGCAAGTAAACAATACACCCCATCTTTTTTCCTTTTTTTCCTTACGTCTGCCAACGGATACATATAAAGGGCCAAAAAAGTCAACACCAACGTAAGTAAATGGACGTTCAAAACTTGCTAGTCGAGCTAGCGGCAAACAGGCCATTTGTGGTAGTTGCGGCGCAGCTGCTTTATTTTTACAAAATTGACACTTCCGTCGAACAACTTTATAGAGAGCTCTTAATTTAGGGATATAGAAATATGACTTTATTCTACAGATCACTGCTTCATGCATACAATGATGGTAATTTTCATGATAATATCGGACTACGAGAAATGTTATATAGTGGCCATGAGGTAAAACTATCGCTAGATTGCAGCTTAACATGTTTGCTCTGCCACAAGTCCGAATTACACCATCTTCGTCCAGAAATACGTTGAATTGCTTTAATTGACTGCTTCTCTCGATCTCTTTGCTGTTCTGCAGACTCCTTATCTCATCAGAAAATTCGCTGAGTTGCGCGCATTTAAATAAGATATTTTTGGATTTTCTGATACGTTCAAATAGATTGTCGTCTTGTATTTTGAAGCCGTGGACTACAGACTTTACTTTTTCTATATAAAACAGAAACAGGGCTAAGGCTCTATAGAGTCGTCTCCAACATGAGAAATATTCGAAATTTATAGAGAAACTTTTAAGCAAATCGATATGCAAAAAACGATTACGTACCTCTTCATTATTGGGGTTACCTAGATCTGCAGATTTTGGCCATTCACTTTTATTGAGCTTCAGAAACTCGGGTCCTGTAGTCCACATATCGTTGTCTGTTGGGCCTACTTTTGTAGCAAAATCAGCAGGATTTAAATTTGTTGGAACCCAATTCCACTGGGTTGTGTCAGTTGATTCCAAAATTTCACTGACTCTATACATTACGAATGCCTTGAACTTTTTCGGATCCATAGACAACCATTTTAAAACCGTCTTGGAATCGGACCAAAAGAAGCGTTCTGAAATACGAAGCCTTGTAGCACTCAGGATTTTCGTGGCTAAACGGGCGCCTAATAAAGCTGCTTGCAATTCTAATCGGGGTATTGACATAGGCTTTAGAGGAGCAACCTTTGACTTAGCTGCAACAATCGACACGTCGACGTCATCATTACATTGAACTCGAAAGTAGCTTACGGCTGCATATGCATTTTCGCCTGCATCAGCGAACGTATGCAGTTGTACATCAACAGTCATTCTGAGAAGTTTAGAGTAGCACCTAGGGATAACTATAGCTAATATTTTGCTCAAATTCGTGAGCCACAAATGCCATTTTACACACAGCTCCTTATTAAGTTCCTCGTCCCACTTTGTGCCTGAGCGCCAAACATCTTGCAGTAAAATTTTCAAGCCAATTGTAAAATGTGAGACAAGTCCGAGTGGATCAAATATAGACATCAGAACTTGAAGGACTTCTCTTTTAGTGGGAACCACATTCGCTTGAAACACATCTCTTTTAAGCCTCGAGAATCTGGAGTTATACCGAAAAACATCATTATTGGATTCCCAATACATACCGAGAATTTTTTCCACCGCTCCAAACAAATTTCTCGCGGCTGATTCATCGTCGCATAAATGTTGCCTAACTAAAGTAGAGTTTGTAGCCAAATTTCTCATGTGGAAACCTCCAGAAGCGTGGATCATCTTAACGTTTGTCGCCAGTTCAAGGGCCTCTTCTTCTGAGTCGACGCTGTCGATAAAATCGTCCATGTAGTGGTAGCTCGTAATTGCTTTAAATGCTCGGGGATACTTATCGCGAAATTCTTCTGCATTTTTGTTTCGAACAAAATGAGCAATGCATGGCGCGCAGTTAAGGCCGAAAGTTAATGCCTTCATCACGTACATAGTAGGACGTTCACTTTGATTACTGCTTGCGGGCCACAGAAATCGTTGTGTGTGCATATCTTCATCCTTTACTTTAATGCGATGAAACATTTCAGCTATGTCGCCGCAAATCGCGATTTGACCAACTCGAAATTCAATTAAAATATTAAAGAGCGAGGTGAGCAGGTCAGGACCACTTAATAAAAAATCGTTTAGGGATTCACCGTTCGACTTTGCTGCTGCATCCCACACTAGACGTATTTTACCTGGTTTGTTAGGATTAAGTGCTACAAAAATTGGGAGATACCACGTACGACCGGGATATGAATATACTTCTGAGCCCAACACCCTTCTTGCGTAGCCTTTAAGTAGAAGTTTATCAATTTGATCTTGCATGGTTTGCTGTAGTTGTGGATCCTTTATAAACTTTTTCTGCAGACACTTTAATCGATGACATGCGACCTCGTAACTATCGGGCAACGATACTTGTGTATTTCTCCAAAGCAAATTTACCTCAAATTGTTGTTCTTTCTTTACAGCTGTACTCTGAAGAATCTGCATGGCTTTTTCATCTTCGGCTGATAAAATATTTTTCTCCTGAGAGACTTCTAGGGCAAAATACTCTTTTACTTCATCGTGAAGCTCCTTATAACAGTCCTCGCACTTACATGTATGAATGTTTAATGAGGCTGATTTTTCGGAAATTTTTCCACCACCCTGCAACGTCCAGCCTAAGCGTGTTTTTGTTGCTATTAGTTGGCCTCGGTCACCTTCTCTTATATTCATCGGGACTGCCACTCTCCAATTATTTAGCCCAATTAAAATCATTGGTTTGGCATTTGTATATGATTTTACTGGTAGGCCTTTGAGATACGGGTTAGCTTTTAATATTTCAGCAAAATTCAGAGACTGAATGGGCAAATCAAGGTTTTTAACTGTACGGACGTCGTATAAAGAGAATTTGGATTTAGCTTGTACGGTAGAAACTTCCAGGTTAATTTTCATTGAATCATCTTCAGACCGTGTAGTATTGCCTGTCCATCGTAGCTCTAGAGGTTCACTCTTACCTTTTAGTCCCAGTTTGTTAAAAAATGTTTGCTCCATTAGAGTCACTGATGAGCCTTCATCCAAAAACGCGTATGTGTTTTCAAAGCCACCATTAAAGTAAACACGGATTGGTAGTATTCTGAAACACGATCTCTCTTCATCACTATGTGCATTTACTATTTCTCTCCGTTCGGGCACATTAGCATGGTTGTGCAACAATGAGTGATGCTTTGCTGTACAGCCATTAATACCACATTGTTTGTTTGAGAAACATTTACGGCGGTGAAGATTTAGACACTGACGGCACAATTTATTTTCTTTTACTAAATTCCATTTAGCATCTAAATTTAATAATGCGAACTCACCACAAGTCTGGATTTTATGAGCCTCGCTTTTGCATGAAAAACAGATTGGCTTATTTGTACTACTTTGATGCGTATTCACTGAACCACTTTTCTTACACATTGCTGGGGATACTACTTGGCTAGCTGCAACAGCTATAGCGTATATCCAATCGCTAAACAATTTCACTATGGGAACCTTATTTTCTTTTGGGTGCATTGCCCAATTGAGCTTATGATTGTTTGGCAATTTTTCGACTAAGGTTTTAACAAGCATTGGGTTATTTAAATGATCCGTCATATTGCAAGCTTCCATCGTCGGGCAAATGTTTCGAATAGTAAGAGCGAATTCAATAATACTTTCTAATTTGTCTTTTAATGGAGGAATTTTTGTTGCCTTTTCTATCATAGAGTCAAGTATATGCTCTGGACGACCGAAACACATTTCAAGAGTTTGAATTATTTCGCCCACCATAGATGGAATTAGTAATTTACTTTTTACCAGTTCTTTAGCACGACCACGGAGACACGACTGAAGGCGCATTAAATTTTCACCATTAGTGTAACCGGCTAATTCTGTGCTATTCCTATAATTGCTGATAAAGAGCGGCCAATCTTCTGGGTTACCATCAAAATTTGGAAGATCTTTAGGTATTACCTGTCTTGCTGCAATTTGCGTAGCTGTTGGTTGGGGAGACGAAAATGCAGGTGAAAAGGAACACGACGGCTGCATTGAATCACCTTGAGAAAGTATTCTATATTTCTTTTCCAAATACTGGCGTTGAATCTCTTTTTCTTCCTCCAACATTTGCAGCCGAAGCTGTGTTTGAGAGACGAGTTCGAAGCACAGGGAGTTTCATATTGCCGTTTACTGTAATCGTTATCTTGCACGACGGTTGACTTTTCATTTTGGGCAATAGTCGTGGATTTAGGCACATTATTTGGTTTTTTAGTGCACTCGTAATTTGTAGGTGAGGACGTTCCTTGCGTTCCGTCAGAAAATTCGGCGATTGTATCAACCGGCGGCAATAGTTGAGTAGTTTTGGGCATGTCCATTTGGACCACTGATTTTTCGTGGCACTTTGAACAACTCCAGCTTTCATTAGCAATATTTGAGTCTACCCCTACACACTCAAAATGGTACCATTTATCGCAGGAATCACACTGCACCATACGAGCGGTGTCTTTTAATTCACATTTATTACAATTAAAATCGGTTTGAGACATTTTATTTATTTAGTATTTTATAAAACACGATTTAATTCTATTTTTTTTTAATAAAAATGCGATATATTGATTTTAAAAGATTCACACGAGATTTATGTACAAATTGGTTTTTATTTCAATTAAATTGTTTTTATGTAAAGTTGTTTTAAAGAATGTTGAGTTCGCACGGCGTAATACAACTTTTAAGAGCTACACAATATTAAAACACTTTACTTTTGCTTAAATATGCACGTTTTGTTTATTAATTATTAATTTGCGTATATCGCGCTTTAAAACAACTTGTTTCCACCGTGTCACAATAAGAACTACTTTTTCTACTTTTAAAAAATGATCTTTTGATTTTAAATATTTTACAAAACAAGAGACTACCGTTATTAAACGGAACATTAACAAATTTAGTACAATTTAAATAAATATTTTAATAGAGTAAATAAGGACAACGGTGGAATGAGAAAATATGTAAAATAAGGAATTTGTGTTTATGTACATATATGTTTGTTTGTATGCAAGTAAATTTCAATAAAATACAAAATACAGTGGCGGCGGTAACATTATTATTAAACATAGTATGTTAAGTTTGACTAAAAATAAACAAATAATCTTTGGTTTTAAAAATACATATTTTGGTTTTGACCTTTTTCCACTTCAGAAATATGTGTGTAAGCTATCGGTTCATCTAAAACCGTAAAAACATTAAATACACATTTGTTGTCACCAAAAGTAGGCGTTGTACCTCCCATACAACCCTTATAGTAAGGTGCATAGTCTAGCAAAACATTGAATAAAATAGTACAGTGGGCGTCGTACCTCTCACACACACTAAAAATTTTTTGTCTTGAAGGTAGGGAACTAAAATATATAGTGTTGAAATTTTTAAAGCTGGTGATTAGGAGCAGATGACTGGGTACCCCATACAAAATAATTATCATATATCTAGAGAACTGCAAAAGTGACCCACTCTAGTTTTTAGACAGGTTGCACCGAGAATAACGTGTGTGTTCAAGTTAAATCTTGGTCATACTTTTATTTCCAAGTATTTATTGTTTGTTTTTTTTTTTTTGGTGGATGGGTGTAGCGAAGCTCACCGTGCCAAATAAATAACAATGGAAAATAGAGTTACAATCGCAAAATAAACGAGAACTTTTCCACCAAAAAACAAAAAGGAGATTGTTTGCAGCCAACTACAATATGTAAAACTCTTCCAAAATCGGATTTTCCAATTGAAAAGTGTTGACTGCGGTTTTCTTCATACATTTTGTGTGTACATGAGAATTTTTGATAAATACATACATAGAAGAGATCAGAAGACCGTCTCATAAATACGTAGTTAAGTAGAACGAGTGTGTTTGTGTGACATTCATTTGCTATTTAACTATGCAGTGATGAGTGTCTTTTAAACACACTCACGCAAGGGAAAAACATGGTTGTGGTATGGTCACAAGAATCACATTATGTTCTCTGTAACAATGTATTTTTGCGATAAACAAATTTTAGATGTTTGTAACATTACTTTGGTCACGACAAACAAGTTTTGGTTAAGATTTTATTATTAAATGGTTACTACACCTGTTATTGCCTAGAAACTTTATGATAAAAATTCTTCTATCAACACTAAAACACACAATCCATAGGTCGCTGGTTCAGATTCGGCTCAAAGGACCAAATGTTTTTGCCTAGAAATTTAATGATAAAAATTATTCTATCAACATTATAAGAACTAAACATAAGTAAGTAGTCATAAAGCAAGAAACATATAAAAGAAAAACCGAAAAAAGGAAAGGGTTGCCATCGTTTATGTAACACAAGGCGGCAACTATAAAGAAATTCAGTTTTCAGGGATTAACCCCTGTGTGGCATGAACAACACCGAAAAAATTTAATATGGTTGGTTTTTTTACCCCCGCGGGTTCCAATTGTCACTGCAGGAATATGGCAAATTCTTTGACGCGGTTCACTTGGGGAAAATAGGGGCACCAGACGCTAGGGTTCCTAGAGCCTAAATCTGGAAGAAAATGTCTGTTGTTTTAACACGGGTCCTCTTCGAGGTCCGACCAGTGCCCAAAGGACTGGTACCACGGGAATCGGTGGCCCCACAGAGAGCCTATCCTCTCTGTGACCGGTTATTGGTGAGGTCCCCTTCGGGGGTACACGTGGTGGTTGTGGTTTAAGATCGATTTATGTAGGTAAGGTGCAAGGTCGATCAAGTGTGCTGTTGCAGTCTCAACAGACCGAGTTTGGATAGTCTTCAAACCCCTAACCAAGAGGTTATAATGTGGATCTAGGCTTGCCTTGGAAAGGCTTGCCATATTATATAAATTGCTACTCATTGTGACTGTATCACACACAAAAAGCGATTGGTGGCAATCGTAAAGTGTTCTTATACTACACAATGGGGGCGCTAGTCTACGCCTAAGTTTCACTCGGTGGTAAGACCACCGTGAGGTTAGGCCGAGTTGGCAGGTACTCACGTTAATCTTGTTCCACAATACAAACCATAAGCAAGTTTTACAATTATTCGAAAATAATTTATTCATGTGTAAAAATAATTGTTTGTTTTTATTCATCGGTTGAACAAATTAAAAATAGTAATGAAATGTTCAAATTTATTTTTGGAAAACTGTACACACACTCGTTCATACACTCTTAATTTATATTTACAATGTAGAGTAAGAATTGTATTTTGCTAATTTAATGGTCATGTCGATTTCATTGATACATAAATTAGCAAAACTGAAATCGCAAGGCTAATCCTTTCGGTGGTTCTTCCCATACCGAGGGAATTGAGAAAGTTGAGTTTGAAGCCAAACAACCTAATTCTGCTAGCCGTAAGTGCATGAGAGTGCAATTGCTTAAAAACGGAAAGATTTTGTACTATGTACATTGAAAAAAAAAAAAAACGGTGAAATGTTAGTTCCAGGTTTTGGTCGTAAAGGTCATGCCGTGGTTGATTTTCTGATGCTTTCGTTGTTGGCCTTGTATAACAGAAGAAGGAACGTTTAAGTACTTAAAAAGCTTGTATTTTATTTAGTAAATAAGTAAATATAAAATTACATTTCATATTTTTAGCCATACCATAATCGTTTAATTTAACCATAATATTATAATGTTGAACAATAATATGGTTTAACTACAACCAAATAATTAAACCATAATATGTTTCTCTTAGATTCTGGTTACCTCAACAATATATTTTTCTTTGCGTGTATGTAAAGCGCTTAACGCGCTAATTTGGACTTTGATATTGGTAAACTAAATACAAAAGTACCTAATAGGGCAGAGACTTTTAAATATCAGGTATTAACTGATAAATATAGAAATTTATTTGCTGAGGCAAAAAAACTACAATTCTGGAATTGTAGTTGAATTATATGGTAATATATAAAAATAATATTGTTGTCGTTGGAACATATTATTATTGGAACATATTATTGTCATTAAAATAACTTTGTAAAATACAACCGTAGTTATGTTTATAATATAAGCATACGATAATATAATTTGAAACATGTAAATGGTTATATGTGACAACGCATGATTATATTTATAAATAACAAAAAACAAATACACGAATATTTCCATTTAAACTTACATGCATTTTATATGTTTGATACTTTTAACTTAAAACAATCATTTATAATAAAATACAAATTTATTTGTTGACAAATATGTATTTAATGTTTTTACGATTTTAGATGAACCGATAGCTTACACACATATTTCTGAACTGAAAAAAGGCCAAAACCAAAATATGTATTTTTAAAACCAAACATTATTTGTTTATTTTTATTTAAAGTTAACATACTATGTTTAATAATAATATATTATGGTTATAAATAAAATTTTATTTTTAAATATTAAAAAAAAATTTTGCTTGTGGTTTGAATTATAATATGTTTCAAATCAACCATGTTGCTTTTTTGGTGCGTATAACCATTGAATGATTAACTGTTAACAAAAACTTTTTTATCGTCACCAAAGTATTGTTTTAAACAACTATAATTTGTTCACAGCAATCGTCTATTGTTACAGAGAACATAGTGTGGTTGCTTTGACCATACAATAACCATGTTTTTTCATAAACTGTAAGTTTTGTATTATTTATTGTTAGAACAACTTAGCTCGGTTAGTAAATACATTTTTAGGGTTTGGTTTTTTCATTTGCGTCTAAATTTGTCACATTTTTTCTGAATTAAATTTTTTTCCGGCATACTAATTATAGTTTTTTTTGCAGATTATATATATTCCACTTTTGTTCATTTCACAGAGTTTTGTTACTTTTCCTTGTTTTTAAGTTGTCATTTTTTGTTCTTTAAAGTTGCTTAATAAGTAATTAGTTTCCCCACAACTTCAAAATTATATAATTTATTTTATAGCTTGGTTGTGAAAACTAAAAACTGAAAACAAATAGTTAAACATCACTTTGTGGTTCACTTCAAATAAAAATACATTTAACTATTGACAATTTTATAGGCTTTATATAAAAGTCTAAAGTAGTGTTTTAATCCCGCTTTCAAAAATAAAAATCTGGAATGGCCTACACTTAACTTTACCATACCATGGAAACAGATATTTTTTATGGATATATTACATAAAGAATAAAAGCTCAAAGTATATTCTAATCGAAAAATTAATTATTTTTCGTTTGCGCTATTAAGTAAATTCCCCTCCCCCTTTCGGATTATGCTCAAAAACTATACAGCTCTTTATCGCCATATACCAAGGGTACATCCTGAATTTCATTCTGATATGTCAAATTCTGCGAAAATAAGTAAAATGGATTTAGGAGACCTCAAAACGTATAAAACCGTTGAAATCCTGACATCAATTTTTTTAAGATTACTATACTGTTACGAAAGAAGAATTTATTCATTATAAGCTCTGAACAACAATACTCTCGAACAACAACAACAACAACATTAATGGTTTATTTTCTTACAATGATGGAAGAAAGAAACGACTCGTACAAACATTCGCATTTGCCCATATACACACACAGATTAAATAAACACTCTTCTGTTAAATACACAGCCACATACATAAATACAAGCATAAACAAATAAACAGCCACACATACAAGTATAAAGAAATAAATAGCCACACATACAGGTATAAAGAAATAAACAACCCCACAAACAGAAAACAAGAGCAATAACAATCGAACCTGCCAGACCTGTCTGGAATAGAACATTCTGGTGCTTTTAAATCACCTATATAAGTGAATCGTGCTGCCGAGTAGTATGGCAGTATTAATTTAAAAGTCAAAGAGTTAAGTTGTCGAATTTTAAGAGTGTTTAACAGTTTGCTGTATTTTTTAACCGTGGTATTAATAAATAAAGTGACTTACAGTAAAAGTAATAACAGTGTGTATTTATTTTGCAATTAAAAGAACCCAACGTAAGGTAAAAACGTAACAATACTTTACCTATACTCGTACTACGTATGGTAAAAAAAAATGCTGCTAAGTTTGCAGTACTTTTAAATCGCTATAATTTCGTACACAGAGCCGTAAATGCCTAATAGAATCAAAAAGATTTTCTCTATCAAATGTTTTTAGGCTAAGGGGTATTCAAGCAGAAAGAAGGCACGTTTTTTTCGAAGAGATTCCTTATTATTTTCATGTGGTAAATCTTTTTAATTTTATAAAGAAGGGAATCCCCTTAAATCAATAAGAAAACTTGTTATTCACAATTTTTTATTCATTTTTGACTCAAAAAACAAACAATCCATAGAGAAAAATTTTTTGATTCTATTAGGTTTTCTTCTGAGTGTAATAAAAATGGATTTCTTATTGATTTCATTAGCGTACTTAATTTATTTTTAATTTATTTTTTTAAAAAGGTTTTCCTGCTTGATTTCATTAGGTTCCTATATGTTCATGTGTAAATCATCTTTTTAATGTTTTTAATGTTTTTCTTCTTGGTTATATTAACTTTCTTGTTATTTCGTTTATATAAATCAACATTTGGTGTAGAGGTTAAGTGCGTGCCTACAAAACGAAGCAGACCAGGTAAAGGACGAAAAAATGTTCACCATGGTTTTTCGGGTTTTATAAATTAAGCTGATTCAACCCCCTCTAGTGAAATATGTATAGGAACTAGCTCTTTTCCCCCAACAAATAAATCGCATTTTTATTATAAAATTAGCATAATATTAAATAATGAAAAAGTATTATTTTTACATAATCTGTACAGCTGAAATTTTTTGTTGCTGGCAAAACAATATAAAAGTATTTTACAAATAAAAATAATAAATTGGAAATAATTTGTTCTTAAAATTATTTATAACATTTTGTTTTTTTTTTCTGTTGCTGGTATATCCATATTAGCACATATTCCAATAACCTACCTGCCCTGAAAAATCTAACCAAAACTAAATATTTGTAGCAATTTTTTTAAGTTGCGAATACTTGAGGTAATGATTGCTCAACAACCACAGAAGTCTGTATCTCGGAGTTCCGAAACATCACAATAAGCGCAAAAATCGATGAATCGATTAAATGTTTCGTATCCGATTTTATAAAAGCCTCATTGGCTATGTTTAACACAAGTTCAACAACACTTTATCAAAAGCACTTTATCTATCAGGCTCCTATGGCGACAGGATTTCTATTCGCAAAATAGCTTTCTTCTTTCTTTAGTCTGAGTGATGTATAAAGCTTATTTTTTTAATTATTACACAAAATTATTTGTATATAATAGTTTACAATAGTTTGTTATGATCATGAAATGGTCTGAGCCGTTTGGAGCAAATCTCTGATGATCGGTTTGGACAGAACGACAAAATATGAAAACTATGTTTATAAATATATCTAAGATATTAGCTAATCATCATCATAATATTTGACTAATTAAAAAAATAACACTTTTGAGGGATAGCAGCAGCCGATTATCTAAGTTGTAGAATCTAAATTTGTGAGTAATTATTAAGAAAATAACAAAATTAATAAATACTAATATGAAAACTTGATACTTACATGATTAAAGTTAAGATAATGTGATTTATTGAAACATAAATAGATTTGTTTGTTAATTTTTTTATTTTTTATTTTTATATGAATTTATTGCAATATACTCCAGTAACGCACGATTAGTAATAATAGGATATTTATCTTTGAGCTTATTCTGACTTTAAGCGATGCCATTGTACAACAGTTTGTCGAGGTTTGGATATCATATCTTGCCAATGTTTAGTTTCAGAAGCTCCAGATCCATTTTTTCCTGTCATTGAAAAATATATATTTTATTAAATGAAAATAACAGCAAGAAAATTTTAAAATTAGTGAGACATTTTTTAAAACAAAATTCACTGCAATGCCATATTTATTTTTAAGATTTAACGTTTGTTTGAGCTTATTAAAGCAACTAAATATTGAAATGATCAAGTCCTTCTCAAGTTGTCCTAAAAGTGTAAATAGCAGATCTTAATAAACAAATTCCTTAAAAATTGTATTGCGGTTTTCGGACTTTAAAAATTTATATCCTTGCGTTGCACTGAGCTTACCTTTTTCTCTATAAGATTTTCGATGACTTTACGATGAAACCACCAATTATTACCCAAAATATATATGTATGTGTATGCATGCATGTATGAATATGTGTAGCTGTACATGCATACATACATGCATATTTTTGTTAAAATTCTGTGTCAAAAAGACACAATTAAGCCGTGGTTATAAAAGTAATCAAACTCTGTATATCATAAGTGTAAATATTTGTTATGACAATATTTGGCACTTATTTCGGCAATTATGAATTAATGAAAATATTTTGACACCATGAGCTTGCAAGAATTAAACCAAAAAACAATCGCATGTTTTTGTAAACGGAAAAATTGCAAAATAAAATGGACGAGTTTCGAATAATCGACACTAGGAAGGTAACGAGTGCTTGCATTTGCTATTCATTTTTTTATTTGCTTACATTTTGATTTAAAGTAACTTATAATGAAATTTGTATCACTGTAGATATTTACATATGTATGTTGTTTTATATTGCTTTTATGGCGATATTTGACCTTATTTGTTGCAAGAAAATTTTTCGAACCGTTAGCGAATTATATTTATATACTGAAAACTAAACGATGTAGTAAAGATATATGTAAATGGCTACAATCTACTCCAAGTTTTCAAATTTTAAATTAGATTTTAACATACCGTTCTAATCGAATCCAAAACTACTTTTTCGCTATCAAAAAGAATGCACATTATTATCTGTACTCGTTGTCGAACTCAAATCGAGTATATTTTGTTTATAAAATTATTATTTATTTTCTTCTGACAACTGTTTAATTTTTTTTTGGCATTTAAATATTTTATTCGAAATTTACTGTACAATTTTTGAATCGCAACTTTAATAATTTTATGTTTTTTTAGACTATCGTATTATTTTATTTCTTGATCAGAATTTAGCTTGAACTAACAGAATAGTTTGAGAGCTTGCAGTAGGAGCCATAAATATTTCGGAAAAATAAAAATGAAAAAATGGACAGATAATAATTATGTCCACCCCAAAAAATGTGTCCCAATACAAAATAATCCTTTTAAATTTTATTCATTAAACTTCATTACTTTGTGTAAAAAATTATTTAGTATAGCTATTTGGGCCTCTTTGCCCAATGTGCAATGTAAACAAATTCAATATATTAGGTTTTGGAAAGGGGAAATCAATAAGATCTATGTTTTTTATAAAGATCACAATAAAATTATTGTCATAGCGCTACATATGGGATTATTAATTCAAATTTTTAAAGAAAAACTTATGCACCGAAAATCTTGGCCTCTTAGTAATTTATCTTGTGAGATTCCGTTGTTTTTCGAACATGAAAAGGTCAATATTTTTCTTCTCACTTATACAGAGAAAGCTACTGCCCTAATATACACACATGCTAGTTGCAATTTTTCCGTTTTTTTGTTTTTGGATTTGGTTTTAGTTCAATGTTTACGTTAACTTTTACTCACCAGCCAATAAAATTCTTCCAATCAACTCATTTCGTCCAATATTATCAAAATCCATAACCATTACATCTAATGAACATTCTCGAATTTTCTCCCACGGTACGTTAAAACAAAAGGATTCATTAAATACCGGATTCAGATTGCAATTGAAAATTGGTGTTTTTCGCTTTTCAACACGTTTATCGCCGAATTGTAGCCACACCTTCACGTACGGATCTAGAATGTATACATATGTACGTATTTAACAACAATGAAAAGTTTTAATTCTTTCTCCAATAGAGGAAAAAATTCTTCATTGTCATTGTCATTTCATTTACATATTTTCAAATCCTTTATATTACCATTCAAGTTTTTATTGCATACTATTTTCATAGATTTTATATTTACTATTATGTAACAATTGTTATTGTTTGTACTGTTCATATCGTTTGCAACATCCAATGCTACAATAATCGGCGTTAGTTATAACATTGTTTGAACCTTGATATCATTTGTTGAGCACCACAATGTGTCCAGAAAATATATAGAGCAGGATACCAAAACAGACGTTTAAAGTGAAAAGTGGCGTGGTACTTGGCATCGTCTTGTTAGAACCATATACTCATATGTTTGGCATTCATATTCAAGTTGAGAGAAAAGAAAACCAAAAGAGAAGTTCTAGTCGAATTCACACACTTTTAGTTCTGTACTACCGTACAATATTTAAGATTAGATTAACAGTAGGGTTTCTTGGCTGTCCAAATTTGTCTGATAGTTTTAGGTAGTTAACAACACTTATTTTTGTACTCATATAAAATTTAATAGCAAAAAAAAAACCAAAATAGAAAAAAGAAATAACAAAACAACAGTGTGGTTTCTATTCGCACACACCACCATTTTATATGTTCATATTAGCTGTTGGGTAGCTGTACGAAAGTTTACTGTTAGTAGTTCGACTTATAGCTCCTCGTGGCAACAGGCTCCTAGGTAGATCTTGTCTTTGCAAGGAGGCTGGCTAAGTTAGGCGACTAAACTCTGGATACCTGTCGACATCCTGTATTTTTTGTTTTCTTTTTTTAATATCGACTTATCTACGCATATGGAGCTTTGGATGGCTGGATATTTTTTCCTCATTACTGGGAATTTCATAATTTTAAGTTTCGATCAAATCAAACAGGACCGTGAGTAAGCGAAACAGCGACAGACAAGGAACCCTCAGAAGAGGTGAAGAATTCAGTCTCTTAAGGGACTCCGGTACGAATACCTCCCTCGGCGTAATGTGGAAGGTCACTCTTGAAGAAAAAGTCTTTCGGGGCGAAGCCCTGAAAGTTGATTGGACATTATCAAAATGCATGAAGATAGATTACTGACATGTGTTGTGCGGTGTTTTCACACCGCCTTTCATCACAAATACAAGTGCTAGTTAACACGTAAAATATTGTGAATAATCGTATATAATCGTGATTACTTTCATTTAAGGATATTATCCTTTCATGGCAAATGAGAAGGTTCTTTTCAAAACTTTACTATTCCACATTTGACAGAATTGATTTTTTTTGGTAACATTGAAATGAAAACTCAGCGTAAAGAGAATTGGGTCTAAACTCTATAATTAAGACAGAAAAAAAAAAGAATAAAAGGCAAGATGACAGCAGCAACCATGAAAAATAAAATTTTTGTCCAGCATTGGATGGACTTAATTAAGCATAATGTTAAGGCTGAAATAAATAATAATAGTTATTAGTACAGTTAGTCTCTTTTTACATTATGCAACTTTTGTCTCCGCAATTCTTTTTTAGTAGTCGAGAGTGGAGACAGGAACTAATTAAAAGAGGTACACATGTACTCTTGAAATTCGAAGAAGAAGCAAATGACACGATTCTAGCGACAAAATTTGCATTATGAATGTAATTCGGTACTTAGTCCCTTTTTCATTAGTAGTCGAGAGGGGAGAGCGGGTACTCTTGAAATTTGTTTTCTCCTCCCATTCTTAGCTTTAATTTTGAATTTTAAAATGTTTACAACTTGCTGCAATAAAAATAGCATGATATAAACACAAATGCAATATTAATGAAGAAACGAGAAAGATTTCCGCGACAAAAGCTGCACAATGTAATTCAGCACTTATATTGAAGATAATTACAACAAATAATATACAACAAACAAAATTAAATTTCTCGTCTTTTTTTTAATTGCACAAAATAATATTGTTCACATATGGGTTATATCGGACAGTTTACAAATTGTATCTTTTTGTAAAAATGGCAAACACTACACTATAAATATGTAATATGGACCACTATGGGTAATTCTCGATGATGATGCGATAATTGAAAATAGGCATGGTAGTATTGAGAAAAGCCAATGTGAATTTATTAAAGACGAGCACTACTAAATGGACTTTGCAAACGATATGACAACCCTTCTAAGTATATTTTTTATGATCTCAATAGGAAAAAGTTAATAGATTTAAAGAAAACATCTAAAGTATATACAAGAATGGAAATTAAAAAAAAATAAAACGTATTACCTGATTTTCCATTTATATCTTTTGCTTTTAAATTGCGTGCCTTTATTAGTGTCAATGTCAAAATAGAGTTAGATGGGTGATAACATAAAGATGACAACAATTCACCACATTTGTCCTTAGCGGGTGGTTTTAATGCCTTCCAAAACGACTGCTTCGTTGTAAAATCGACCTTAAATCCAATAACAAATTCGACTTTATAATTAATGGTAATTTTAAATATAAATTAATTTTTTTTAAAGAGAAAGAAAAAATTTCGAGAAGTGTATCAATATTTAGACCCTTCTGTCAACAATGAGTTTTAAAGTCTATATAGAGACATAATTAAAAAATTAAAAGGCGAATTTTGAACCCAAGAAGCTTTCATTATTGTATACTGTCCTACAATACCTGAAAATGCCACATACGAATTGGCTGATGCTAATTAATATCCCATTGTGCACTATTAGGATTTGCTTATATGACGAATTGCTTTTAAGAAAATGGCATTTTAGCCCTTAAAGCCTTTAATAGGAATAACTTATTGGGATGGAATAATTTTGTAAATACTTTACAAATCTGGTAGTTCAAAAGCTGATGTTGTGTTACTGTGTAAAACTACACAGGTACATATGGATGCTTATGTATATTTAGATGTTTAAATTTTAATCGAATAAAAGTTTACCTTTTCGCAACACAGTTATTTGTTGCAATAAAGGAGAGGTATATAGGAAGTTAATAGCTTGATGTTTTTTCACTGTGAGAGTTTTTTTTTATCATAAATAAATTTTTAATTGTATGTTTTTTAAGATAATTAAGCATTTATTTATACCAATTAACTGTATTACTTTCTTTGGGAAAGGGAAGAAGACACCTTCTCTTTTGGCAGCTATGTAATTACTGTATTTTAAGAACAGCTTTGCAGCCAAGAATGTTAACCCCCGTCTACATTAGTCATTAACATGTCTTAACAAAAGTTAAATTTCATATAAAAAAACAGTATTAACAGTATTTTTTATATGAAGTTTCACTTTTGTTAAGACATGTTAATGATTAATGGAGACGGGAGGTAAAAGACAAGATTACGTCATGGGCATGTTTACTCGTTAGATGTCGTTGTTCGGCCATTGTAAGGTTGCCAAGTATGTAAACAACAAATTTCTTCAAATAAGTACGTGCAAACAAATCCAAGTATAAGGCAACAAATTGGCAACCCTGCAAATAAATTCTCATAATTTTTATTAAAAACTCTCATAATTTATAGTTGTACTGTCAATCAGAATTATTAGCCAATAGGAAGACAATTTCTTGAGGTCATTAGACCGACATGCGCAGAAAATTTCAATTTTATTTTCGGGATGGCTTAACCTTGTCTTCTATCATCCTTGGTTGCAGCAGTTTGTCTGATATCAAGTACGCATATTCGTTTTTTAATATTTTACTTTGTCTTTTAATTAATATTTTACATTGTCAACAATTTAGTGATAAAGAGTAAAACCGGCGAAGAAGGGCGCTGTGATATGCGTAGTAAGAGTAGAAAAACTAATAAATATCAGAATAAATTTATATTGATGAATGGCGCGGCTGGGGTATGAACCTAGGCGACTCAAGCCAACATATGTGCTTAGTAGTTGGCGTGTAAGTTACTTATGCTTCAGAAACTTAGTAACACCGATATAACATTTTTGCTGAATAAATAAATAGTGAGTTTAAAACACAATATCCGCCACAATTAATTCAATTGACTAATGTGTAGTAAATTGTATAAATATTATTTTGTGGAATTTTATTAATTATAAAGTTTTTTTTTTTTTTGGCTTCTCTAAAATTAGGAAAAAGATTTCCTGATGATCTGGCAACCAGTGAAATACGTATAGGAACTAGCTCTTTTCCCCCAACAAATAAATATCATTTTTATTATAAAATTAATGGGTAATTAGCATAATATTAAATAATTTAAATTTAAATTCCCAAAAATTTTATATATCCAAAACATGTTTTTTTCATACGAGAATTTACTATTATATCTCTTTTGTCACTTGGCATTATTGGCAGTAATTATAATAACAAAAGTTTGAACTATTATTTAATGCTGCTACTGTTTTTTGCTTTTTTTTATTTTAATTATTTTCATCAATGGTAAGGAAAAATTAATAAAATTGTCTAATTACTATTTATGTTAAATTGTTGAAAAAGTAATTATTTCTATCAAACACAAATTGTAGTTTTTAATAACTATAAATAGAAAAACAAATATTATAGCGTTTAGTGTCCGACTTACTAATTTACAAATCTTAAAAGAATTATTATAAATATTAAATGTTGTAAAATTATACATTACATCAATACAAAACAGGTTTTGATGAGATATTTTACGACAGTTATACAACGTACGACTAATCACTGCGAATGCGTTGCTTGTTTTTGTGATAAAATACGGCTGTTAATGAAATTTTTTAATAACTGGTAAATGATATAATGATTTTTGTTTTTACAAATAATTACTAATAAAAATATTTCATTTAAAACCATTAACATTATTATTAAACTAATGCTAATTAAATAGGAAATCAATTACTAAATATAATGAGTTTTTTTTAACACGTTAACTTAAATGACGTCAAAAGCCGTACAGCGCGTGTGCGTGTATACATATTTATTAATACACATTAATTAATAAAAAAAAACAATTATTCAAAAGTAAATCATTGCTGAATTAATTTTCTCCTGAATCCTTCAACCTTCTTTAATAATAAATTATGTAATATTTTACGGTTATTGATACAGTTATATTTTTAAAAAAATTTTAATTCAAGTGCGATAAGAGAATTATGAGTGTGCGTTTGACATTTAGCTAACTTTCGGCTGATGGTACGCTAATCTCTAGAGATTACCTTCTAAGATATGACTTTCAAATATGTATATGCATGCCGTCCTTAAATTTTCCTTTTTGGACTAAAATGGTATTGAACACCTTGCGAATTGATATTGAATATAAATTGGCAATCTACTATCTGTTCTTCTTTCTAATGATACCAATAAATGCATAAAAACCGACCGAATTCTGGGGTAACTATAAACATAACCTAAAATAAAGTACTGGAATATTTTTTTTTAATTAACGCATTTATGAATTAACGAGAAAGGCTTTAAGTTTGGGAAATCAGTTGGCAAATAGAATCATCCAGTTCATAAAATTAGAAATGGTAAATAGTAAAAAATCATACTGTGCTTTTCTGGTTCGAATTTTACCAAAAAATTACAATTGTATTAACCAATGCGTCATAAGCTACTGAAAGCAGTGTGCTTTATGAAGATACTCTGCTTTAAATGTTTTGAAAGAAATCTACAACAAGAGGCCCAGCTTTATGCGTTTAAAGAAATTAATTATTTGGAGGACTTACAAGGTTTCATAAAGTCATATTTTTTTAAATAATAACATGGTGAAACATGACTGCTGTGAACAACCCCTCATATTTTAAATTTAAGTCAGTTGATAAAAAAAATTAAAAAAATATTTTTGATCAGAATTATAAAAATAAGTGAAAAACGAATATAACGAGAAAAGTACATCAAAAAAATAATGAATGTGTTCAAAAGGAAATGTTGATTTCATGATTTCCTTAGCACTTATTTGCTCGAATGAATTTCTAATGTCATCCCTAACTATAATAAAATAATATGTTTTGGAGTACTTTGGAATACTTGAAAATGCATTCAATTTTTCTATTAAGTCAAGTGTACATGTTTATATATATTTTTTAATTTTCAATTTACATACATATAAGCATTTATAAATTATGAACGCATCCGAATCATCGAACTTTCATTAGTCCTAAGCACTCATTTAAATGACAGTCAGTTTATTTAAATGTGAATACATGACCTCATGCTTTTTTCACCTAAATTGGAACCAGTGCAGGAGCAGTAAAACTCATGAATTTAATATTGTTTTGTCATCTTTTTTTGCTGGATAGTAGTGGCTGACTCAAATAAATATACAAACAATTTTGTATCAGTTTAGATTTATATGAAATTTTTATAGGTGAGGACATTGACGAAGACCCATCTTATAAAATTTGTTTAATGAATATTGCTAGTTTACTAACCAACCGCATAAGTACCAATTTTGGAGACCCTAAATAAATAAGTTTGACGACAACCTATGTACTTAATCAAATAGCCATGGTTTAGTCATGGCTTAGCCATGCGGCGCAGTTTTCTACTGATTTATATGACAAAACAGTAAATATAGAAAAAAAACATACTATTATTTTAAGACGTTTTTTGTATGAAACAAAACAATATTTTTATGCTCTTGTAAAATATTAGAACATTATGAAAATATGACATGTTATCACGCTTTATGAATCTGAGTAGTGTGTTTGACTTCTCCAGCAGAATTCAGTATATAAATCTAACAAATCGGTTCAGTTATTCTATTTATTACAAAAGTGTATAAAAATATTCAATATACTGGTACGTTTAATTTATTTCTAATAAATTTCGTTATTTGTTATTCTTCAAATTGTTTCAGGGCCAAATTCATAAAAAAATATTTTTGATATTGAATATTATTAGTCGAACTCTTTATTAACATGCGAATTAAATTTTGAAGTTAGGCTTGAGTTCGTTTAATTCTGAATGATTAAATGATTAAATTTAAAGAAAAATATGGGAAAATCTTATTTTAGACACTAGCAGAATGATTGCATTTTCTGGGTCGCTTCATCCGTCTTTTAAACATTTTTCAAAATTATAATAAAATTTGGCAAAAATGTTAAATGGTTAAACCCACCTGACACAAGGGTAAAAATACTTCTCCTATTGAATCGTCTCTTGAAAACCGATCATAATCAAAAACATGCAGATGTAAAACCTGTGAATAAAAAACATTCATAAATTATGGGAACAAAATAAAAGTTTGTATTTTCACTTTTGGGTTAACTATAGTAATTAGGTTTTGGATCTTTTTAATTATAAAAATTATAAATAATAATTTTAGAAATTGTAATATATCAGCTATGTATAAAACACTTGCCCTCGACTGTAGTTTTTGTATTGGAAAACCTTCAAAGTAGAAAGTTTCGTTCCAGCGTGGATTTAAAGTGCGTCTTTTAATTTTTGTTTCCAAGCGATGTTTTTTGTCTGGTAGCAATGTTACCCGCACATACGGATCTGATGTTCCACTTAGATCTTTTGCTGGCAACTCTTTTCCTTGCAGCACTTTTAAAATAAATGTTGTGTTCTGGTAATCGTATTCTAAAGAAAAGTGTATCTGTCCCACATTTTCACTAGAATCTGAATTGTCAATATACATGTCACTCATGGAGATGCTTTTGTTCTAAAAATAAATAAATCAAAATATATAAAATAATTCACAATATCTAAATGGATCCAGTTCTTGCCTCGACATCTTTTGACGTGTCTGCACCAGGAGATTTTGTATTGGTGGCTGTTGATGACGATCTAAAATGTTACAATTAAAACGATTGTTTTTTAAAAAATATGAAAATATGGATCTTAAATTAGAAATTCATTATCTCCCAGCCTTGCCACGGGGTCCCTACAATCTCTGCCTAAAAGTTTGATACTATTAAAAATTAATAAAAATATAACTTAATGTTCTAAATAAAAACAATAAAAAAATAAATCGTGTTCCTGTTTTTTTCAAGTCTGTCTTCTATATCTACTTATAGGCCTGCAATAAACCCTGCTGAGCAAGACCTTCATTTGAGTCTTTTAAAAAAAGGCCTCTGAAGAGGTACTAGGATATAAATCATTTTGCTTACTCACCCAATTAACGGTCCTTTTAAATTTAGAAATCCATTTAATTTTATATTAAGACTAGTTTGAATAGGTGTTGACGATGGTTGTGCTTGTGGTTGAGGTTTTGCTACTACATTTCCAACATCTTGTACATCTTGTGCACCAGATTTACGACTGTTAAATAAATTTAAATAAACTTTAGTATAAAAAAATATATATAAATTACAGTTGGTTACAACATGTTTAAAATTTAATTAAGTAAGACACGGGACGAAACTTGTGTCAATTCTTTGTTTAAACTGACAAATGTATTTCTTAAAGACAACACCATTTGCGAGGATACTAGCTTGTTTGCAGAAAATAGCCAGAGTGTTTGACGGGTATTGAACCCGTCTCTAACTCACTATCAATCAGTATATGGAGTCACTCATAATCGTGTACTCGTTATAGAATGGACCAATGGATTATGTTCATTTAACCATCTAAAGAGGTAATTAAGGTGTAAAAAATGGTTTTCATCATTAGTTTACAACTTCAAATCTTTAGTATAAAAAAATTTCTAAGCTTTTTTTAAAGCAAAGGAATGGCCTTTTCATGAAATATCCTCTCTAAATTAAGTGACATTAAAATTATGACGGGTACTGTATGTCAAACTAACTACAGCAATTTGTTTTCACGTTTCTTATCAGTAATTACTACCATATACCATGAACTTATGGTGACATTGTCGTCCTCAATGAATTATTGAAGAATTTCGCTTTACTTATGCACTACATGTATCAACAAGAAAAATAAATATTCGTGACGAAGTTCCTGATTTGTCAATACGCTGTCGTTCCCACCATCTTGGGCTTTGTGTGTCCACCAACTTGGGCTTTGTGCGGCTAATGACCATCAGTTGTGTCGTATGTAGCAGATTGTGTCATTAACTAATCCTATTTTCTTCGGAAAATCTTGCTCATAAAGCTCATTTTCTATTAAACGTCAGCAAAAAAAATTGCCAAATTACGGTATAAGAACAATTTAAAACAATTGAAGGAGTCATCCAGCCAACTGGGTTATCGGTCCATATTTAATTCAAAATGGCGTAGGAGCTGTCGTTACAGTGAACGGTGTACTTTATCGGCATATGGTCAATGAATTTGTGTTTCCAAAAATCAATGATATAAACATCGAAAACTTTTGGCTTCAACAGGACGATGCTACATGTTATATTTCTCACAAACTCATAATATAAAAATAACATTTCAGGTGATGACGAAATAAACCTGTTTCCTGGCCTTCTAGATTGTGTAATTTTATGCCTCTTGAATATTTTTTATAGAATTTAAATCCATGTGAGAACCTCGAAATCATCATTTCGATTGATACTTCGGCGTTGTGAAAGTAAACAGAATTAACACTGGGTCTCGGATGAAAGCGCTGAAATTTGGTATATAAAATGTTATAAATTTGCCTTTAGTTAGTCGAGACCGCATCATACTGCCACCACTTCATATTAAATTAAAGCTGTAATTTTTGATGAGCCACAGATTAGGAAACTCGTGGAAGTTTGGAATTAGCTTGTTTGAGTTATGAGTAATTTCCTAGGCAACAAGAAATAAGAACGCGCATTTAGGGTGAAACATTTCACCAGAATCTTATGACAATGGAAAAACGTTATCAGAGAAGGTGGGACTCTCGGATGATAGCAAAATGTTGGAGATTGTAATGAGATCTTCTTAAAGACGAACATTCAAGAAAAATCTGTCAGAGATCATATGATAGTGATATATTTTAGGGCCACAAAAATACCCAATAAGAGAAAAAAAAACTGAAGGAAACAAGAGTTGTGTTTTTTGTGTTTATAGAAAACCTAATCAGCTATGGAAATCTGGAACACGTTTTTAAACCATTCCTTTCATTTCACATTCCTTATACTAAGCTTAAACACACAAAGAAAAAACATGGTTGAGGTAACGATAATCTAATAGCAACATGTTATGGTTGAATTATATGGTTATATTCAAACCATATTATTTTAAACCATAATTATAATATTGTTGTCATTGTTTTTACGATTTTAGATAAACCGATAGCTTACACACATATTTCTGAACTGAAAAAAAATACAAAACCATAATATTTATTTTTAAAACCAAACATTATTTGTTTATTTTTAGTCGTACTGAACATACTATTTTTAATAATAATATATTATGGTAATATAATTTTATTTTTAAATATTAAACAAAATTTGTTTGTGGTTTGGATTTGAATATGGTTTGAATCAATCATGTTGCTTTTTTGGTGCGTATAACCATTGAATGATTAACTGTTAACAAAAATTTGTTTATAGTGAGAACAAAGTGTGGTTGCCGCGACAATACAATAACCATGTTTTTTCTTTACGTGAAGGCATATTTTTCTTTTTGCCTTTACTATCAGAGCTTTTTAAACAACATCCTTAGCAAAAAATTTTACAGTCCAAGCAAAAGAATATACAGCAAAAAAATTCTTCTTGTGTAAAATATATCATCTTTCAGAAAAAAAGCTTTCAAATGCACATCTAGCAGACAGCAAAGAAGGCAAAGGAAATTATTTTACCGCTTCATGAAACCCAAAATTTGTTAACTGCTTCCTAGAAGCACTAAAGCAGAGCTTACAAACATAAGAGCTTACCAATATCTTGGAAGCAGTAAAACTGAACAAGTGGTTCCATATATGCTAAAATATTGCATGATTTTTGTTTGAGATTCTCCGGACACAAACTATGCATTAGTGCTTCTAGGCAGCAAAAAACAATTTTTACTTTACTTTAAAGCTTCTAGAAGGCGCTTTTGTGAGCCACCTTTATTATACTTTAAGTATAATAATAAAGTAAAAACACTACAAATAAATTCAAGTGCTTTCAAGTTCCAAAATACTTAAAGGTATGTATATGCACAGTGTATAAATAAAGCAACATAAGTGGATATTGATACATGGTGTAGAAGCTTTTCTAACATTTAGTTTGCGTATGCTCTGCATATATTTTAATAAATGGGCGATTTGCTTTTCTATTCGTATTAACAACAACAGTGATGAATTTGGAAGCAGAACACAGTTTCAAAATTTTTATGGGTAGATCTTAGGGTTGGTAACATGTTGCAATGTATTTAAAAACAAATTACCTTAAACTATATGTACTGGAATCCTCATCTTCATTTGGTTCTATAAACTTTAACTGAGATCGTTTGTGGCGCCACCACAAATAACCTCCAGCTAAAAATAGTGATATCGTTATTAGTATTCCCAATATTGCCAGACATGCTATAAGTATAACATTTGCCATTCCTGAAAAAATATTATGGAGGCCCTAGGAAATTATATTAATTGAACGCAAAATAAAATTCGAAGATATTTGTCTTCTCCTAATTCAATTTGTCTACCCTCTAAGTTACAAATAATTACAAGAAAAAGAAAATTATTATTTAGAAGACTGCAGCTTTAACATGTTGATAAGCGTTTCTTTTTAGAGTTGCTCCAATAGATCAATGTGTCATCTATGTTGATACATATTCTCCAGAACTGGAAGGCTTGAAAAAATAACTTAAAAAGATAATTTACATACAAACAGATATTGAACTGTACATAAATGCACAAAATATTTCAAGAAGATGACGAAAAATCACGTAATGAAAAAAAAACATTTTACTTACTTTTAAAGATAAGCTGCTTTTATGGACTGATACATTGAGCCTCACGGATACATACCTCTAGTTGTTGTCAGTCTCCGACATTCAGTTGCTTGTAACATGATAATTTGATGTCCAGCAACAAATTTTCTTTAAATAGAAATAAATTATGATAATAATTATTATTTCATTAATTGTATTTTTAATATAAAAAAGCTAATTAAAATAGTTGATGCCCCGTTAGGCTAGTAGGCAGTAAGCTAGTCTATCAGTGTGAGAGTTGTGGGTTCGATTCCCAACAAAGACTTTGATTGTTTCACAACAACGACTGAAGGTATTCGTTACTACGCTCGATAGTATTGTAATATTTAATAATTTAAAAAATTAATAAAATATAATTTGGTTAACTTAAAAAAAAAAAAAAAAAAAAAATTTTTTTGGCATCAGTAAAGAAAAAATTGTGAACGATATTCAGGTTTAACTTTTAACTTTAAGCTTAAAAAAAAAACTTTATCCTGTGCTAGATAACTCAAGATTTTTCAAGATTTTAATAAAAGATACTTCTAGTTACGAATTGAAACAATTTAATGGAATGACTTTTCATGCCTAACAACTCTGTTAAAATAAAAAACCTCTAAGTCATGTTATGGGGTGTAGATAAGTAAACATGACTCACATTTTTTTTTTTTTTTAAATAGATTGTAAAACGAACTTCCAAAGTATTTTCGTACTTTTCGCACGAAATAAACAAGTAATGTTGCAGGCTATTAAATTAAAAGAAATAAATCAGTCCAGAGCCAGGTAGTGTGCTAGTCTATCAGTTTGGGAGTTGTGGGTTCAATTTACATCAAAGACTCTGAATGTTTCTCTACAACGAGTGAAGGTCAGCGTTACTAACCTCGGTAAAATAAGTAAGAACATGATTTGTAATTGTAAAATTAAAAAAATAAATAACTTTAACAGTACAAGATTTTAACTGTAACACGTCTTTTATAAGCCTCCCTTCAATTTAATTTTTCTATTTTTATTGTGTATTTTCTTTTAAAAGTGGATAGCTTTTACCGGTTCAAAAGACAACCAATCACCTCTTCTATGAGGACAATATTAACTTTTTAATTATTTTTATACTTTTCATTATAGCGGGTATAGTAATACATACCCTCCGTGAATTTCTTTCTCTATCTATATCGTTTACAAGATAAGACCAAATTAAACAAAATGGCGGCACCTTATAATTTTTTATAATATCCTATTCAATTTTTTAAAAATATTACCCCAAAAACGACCAAATACTTGATACGGTTCCCACTACTCAAAAATTGGCCACCACTACTGCCATTTGCTATTTGGAATAAAAGTCGTATAATTAAAGTCTCGTCATTATCAAAACACCCTTCAATTTAATTTAATTTTTTTTTTTTTATGTTATAGTGGACATAAACATACATACTCTGTGTAAATCAATTCAATATCAGAACACCCTTTAATGTTTAATAATTGTTGGTATAGACCATTAATACACATGCACATCTGTGAAATTTTCAAGAATTTTCAAGTTAAGCTTAAAAAATAAGACCATATTTGTGAAAACTACTAAAGGATGTCCTTAATTTTAAACTTTATTTTTTATACTCGGTGTAAATATCCAGTGTCTGCCTATAACGGTTCGAATAGTAAGGCCACATACTCGTACGTGCAAACCACGTTACTATCGGAACAATCCCTAATTTTTACCAAGGGTAAAAACGTAACCCTAATGTTTTCGCTTTAATGTCTGTCTGTCCGTCTGTTCGTCCATATATTAGCGTATGTCAACGTCTTTTATCTCTAGAACCGTAATAGGTAGACTCTATAGCACCAAATACTTAAACGTATAGGGTGCTCCGATAGAGACGTGTTATTCACGTATATGTGTTTATTTCTTCAACTGTAGGAGGCAGCCACTTAAAATTTACAAACAGTAATTAAAACTTAGTTCGCAATATAAACAAGTACAAAAATATAAACCTAAAAATTATAACGTGTTCCGATAGTGACGTGATTTATATGTATTATATTAAACAAGTATACAAAATTAAACCTAAAAATTAAAGGGGGATAATAGGTAGACTCTCTATATTACTATGGTCTCTATAACAAATAGTAAAAAATTAAGGGTTTTGCAACAGTGCCGTGATTTGCACTCATATAACCTGATTTATATAATACAACATATGTAGTAGGTAGACTCTTGAAATTTGTACATGTGTTTTACGTATATTGCTTTGAATCGTAATAGGTAGACTATTGATATATTCATATATAGTGAATTGCCATGGGCAGCTATAACAAATAATAAAATTAAAGGTTGTTCCGAAAGTAATATAGTTAGGAAATTTATCGCTTTATTTTTTGAAATTTTTACAGTAGATTTGTTCGGATAGTAACATGTAGGTAGGTTCCTGATATTTTCATAGAAAGGTCTTATAAAAATATAAACTTTACGCATATTATATTTTACAATATATACTGTAAGAACAAGTAACGAAAATAAATTTAATAAAAATTAAAGGGTGTGCCCTAAATATCGATAATTTGGGGAATTTGGCCTCCTAAACTAGGTTTTAGTATAAAAAAATAATTAAAAATTAAAGTGTACCCCCTAAGGCATGAACAAAGCTAAAACTTGTAATTTTAAAGTTGTACTGAACGGAACCCTACGTGTGTGAGTCTGACTCGCACTTGACTGATTTATCAGTATTTGTTCTTATAGCGGCCATACAACTTTTGTGAAATTTTCAGGAGTCTTACTTTTACTATTCCAGATATAGAGGGCTGTGACAGACGGACAGACATATTAGTGAAACCTACTGATTTCACGTTACGTTTTTAACACTTTAAAATTTTAACAATTTAATATCTTTAACACAAATTTAAAAGAAAGCAATGCACAATTTAATTCATGACTTATGCATTCATTTGTTGTCACTTATCCTTCTGAAGTGTATCATCTGCCTTAACCATTACATAATCATGATATAAATACTTATACCCAAATACATAAATAGTAATATTTCTTAATTTTATTGATTTTCCTAATGAGATGTTTAACGTTAAATAAAATATGTAGAAACTACGTAGCTAGACCGAAAAGGCATATCAAAAATAGTATAAGTAAAATTAAATTAAATGATTTTATTGGATTATTTGTCGATTTGCACATACAAAATTATTATAGTTATATACCCACATATGTATGTATAAACTCAATTTTAAATAAATACCTTTTTGTTAAATCTTCTTTGCCTATATTTTCAGTTATTCATGGCGGCTTTTCTATTTCAACATTTGTAAAAAAAATTTGATACATTTTTTCCTTTTTTTTATTAAAATTGCATTTTTTATTAAAATTTCAACTGCAAAGTCTTAATGTCACAAGTAAACTGAACTTGAAAACTTTCTACGCACTAAAGGCATTTATTTTATTGAAAGATGTGTATACGTAGTTGATTTGCTTTTTTATAGGAAAATATGGGGGTTGTTTTGCTATCTCCATTTATCAAATATGGATGTATACTAAGATTTTAGATATATTTGTATTAACACAAATACTTATGTACTCGTATGTGTGGATGTGCACGCAAAATTACTATTTTTGCAGTGCTGCAAAAGGAAAAATTATAACATTTTTGTGTTGTAACAGTTGGCAACCATTTATACGGGTATATATGTAGTAAAATACCAAGGCTATTTTTTTTTATTTTTTTAATTATGTTTATGTACAAACTTTTTGGTTTTTAAATGTCAAACTGCATACAAAAAAATTTTTTCATGTACACAGCTATCAAAAATACCTGACGATTTGATTTAATAATTTTAACAAATTTTTAAATAAAGACATCTTATTTTATATCATTTTTACGTTCAAAACTATGTGCCTTTAAATATGAGTATGCCCATATTTATTACGATTTTATCAGTTTATATTACTGATTTATGTTATGTTATGGTACGGTTATGGTAACATAAACTGATGAAAGGGTGATAAATATGGGAATACTCATATTTAAAAGCACATAGTTTTGAACGTAAAAATTATATTAAGGTGAACCTTTTTTGTTTGATAGGAAATTGTATCATTTATATTCATATGTATAAAAAATTAATTAAATTATTGCAACAAAATTTTAAAATTTATTGCTGATATCTGAAAATTATGAAAATTTATGGTAAATACGGGAAATTTTGAGGCAAGGAAAAATATGCAATAAAATTTTTATAAATTAAGAAAATCAAATAAAATTTGCTTTGCATATGTTGTTGATCACGTAAAATGAAATAGCCAAAAATCTGTAATATTAAGAAAACGGAAGAAATTCCACAATTTCCAAAATAAAGACCAAAAAATCCCAATATTGTGATTTTTACTCTTTTGCCTATAAAGTCTACATACGGACTAGGGCTCATAAAATACCCACAAAAACAATTTGGAGTTTATATAGCTTTATTACAACAGTCTTCTTTTTTCGATCCCAGCTTTGGCATTTTAGAATATATAGGCTAAACCCAAAATTTCGATGTAAAATAGGTCATTTTGTGGGACCTCCATCTTCTACAAGGATGATCTATGATGAAAGTCATAGTGTGGGTAAGATGGCCGTCAATCAACGCAAACACCTGAAGAAGCATAACTAAAAATTAAGTAAGAATACTTTATATCTTAAGAAGAAGCAATAAAGATTATAAAGTGAATTAAATTGGTATGTATGTGTTTTTGCTTCACCTGCTGATCTCGTGTGATACATAAATTTTAGTAACGAACACTCGGAGCCGAGAGCTTATCCCAGCAAGAGGTGGAAAATCACTGCGTTACAATATGTAGAAAAAAGCAAATTAAAAAATATATCAATATATATTTTATCGATATTTTTAACAGCATCAATATATATCGGGTGAAAAATATCCATATTTCGAAACCCCAATATTTTCGTCAAAATTAAGAAGTAAAAATGGTAATTTTACATTTCTGTTTTACAGTTTTAACAATAACTTACAATAATTAATGTATATTAATTTTAACAAGTTGTAACTATAAACGCTAAAATACTTAATAGTTGACAAAACATTTATTAATAGGCAAGGTTTGTGGATCTTATAGCTGAAATATATACTTTTTATATAAAAAATTGGCGAAAATACCAAAGTTTAGGTCGCATTAAATTCCCTAAAAAATTGTCTTCATCAAACAGATTACGTAAACATGAAAGCACATTTTTAGATATTTTTCAATACTATTTTAATTTGAAAAAATCTTAGCATTTGAATCATAAATATACTTTTAGAATAACTTCAAAGGAAATGTATGATCAATTTAACCAATTTTGGGGGTTTCTCCACAACCTCTTATGCGTCCGTTTTCAACACATCAAAAATATCTCTGCTTTGCCTTCGTGAAGCAGTGAAGATATATTCAGTGGTTCACGAGCTACCGAATTATTTTCAAAATGAAAAGTTTCGAAATCATGTTTTGAAGTAACTCTTTCGAATTATATAAAAGAAGCCAGATAATTTAAATATTAAAATTCGACTGCGTGAAATGCTGGCAAATAATCCTAATTTTATCGGAATAGCTTTCTGTCAAGGAGAGGTACATATATAGAAAATCCAGCAAACAAAAGAAGAATGCACAAAAACCTAAACTTCACCAAAAATTATTATTTGATATCTCACTTGCCAAATGGATTAACTCCATATTACTATTTAATTGAATTTTTGTTGTTTTTAAAATTCTTCTAAATATTTGAATATTATATATCCTAGTACTCTGTTCGAATTTGTGAAAAATGTAGAGCAACATTTATTATTCCACAAGGAATATTTGATATTTAAAATGTTGTGTCTTTCTCGCGATTTGGATGAATTTTACAATTTTATTGCTCTTAAATATACCATATTGTTTTACAAAATTTTCCACAAAAAATTTCATTTGAAATAATAACCATTTGCTTTATTTCACAGCTTTGATAAAATGTTGCCAGAAACATTTTAATGTTTTTCCACAGTAAAAACAGATTACTACTTCTGCAACATTTTTTCATGACTTTCATACAAATTTTGTATATATGTAGTTTGACAGCATTCCGCATGAAAAACTAAAAAGAGTAGCAGGCTTTATGTATGCAAAAATTTCAATATATCGATTAGCCGATATTTTATAGCAGCTTTGTAATTGAGCAAATAAAGAAGATAAATCTGCAGGTTGCTAAATTAAAATGTTAAATTTTATGTTAAAAAATATTTATGTATACACATAGATATATTTTCAACACAACTACGCCCAAGTGGCATTTCATGTAATATATTAATATTTAAAGTTATTTTCCAACATTCAATTTCTTAAAACACATTACATGCGCATAATTGTACACAAGTACCTTTTTCAATATTGTTTGCATTTTTTCACATCTTCATGGTGGTTTCTTGCTTTCAACATTTATGATATAAATATGAAAACTATTTACACTTTTATACAAATATTTATTATAAATATTTTTACAAAATCTCATGTTTAGAACTGAAGAGTATTAACGTCACAAGTAGACTGAGCTGAAAAACTTTCTACGCACTTAAAAGAAATAAATGCATTGCCGCTTTAGGGGTTGTTTTGCTACCCCCATTTTAAAGCGTACATATTCAGATATATGTATCTACGTCGTGTTAGTAAACAAACAAAAAATACTATTTTTGCAGTGCTGCCAATGAAAAGATATATTGTTTTTATTTCGTTACAGGTGGCTGCCTTTTATATTGTTTAATACCAAGCAAGGCGAATTCATACCAGGTGTGAGCAGTAGGACAACAACTACAACAAAACAACAACTTTGACATTAGATTAGCAGATATGAAACAATGTATTTTTTGACAAGACATTAGCAGAAAAACGAGAGCAAAAAACACTCAGTTGGGCTATCGACTCCACCTGGTATGAATTCGCCTTGATACCAAGTCAAGTTGCCTTAGTAAAACAGCTGAGTTTTTTTCAGTATACATATTATGTTCCATTCAATAAAATACACAAATAAATAACTAAATGGGAAGTTTTTTTTCGTTTCATGAACAATTTTAGAAATGTTGCTTAATACATTCTTATGGGAAGGTATCGATATTACAGGTAACTATCCCACCAACTAATTAATATATATAATTAGTATGACTATACATACATATATACATTATGTATAAATATCGTCATATGAATTCATAAAAGCCATGTTATATTGATTTTTTTTTCTGGAGGAGTAAAAAATAAATCAGTCAAGTGCGAGTTAGGCTCACACATGTAGGCTCCATACTATGTTTAGTGCAAATTTTAAAAATTCAAGTTGTTAATTTTTTCATGTCTTATGAGACAACCTTTAATTTTAAAATTACCGTCATATTCACGAAAATTGCATCACTATTGAACCCTTTAAATTTTAGTAATTGTTGTCATAGCTGCCATGGTAATACACTTTCTATAAAAATATCAGGCACTGATGGACCACCCTTTAGTCATTAGTAAATGTTGTAGCGGCCGAACAACAACATCTAGTATACACATTTCAAGTAATCTCTCTGTTGGAACACCCTTTAATTTTGTTATTTTTTATAGCGGCTATGGCATTTCTCTTTCTATAAATATATCAAGAGTCTATCTTTTACGATTAAAAAAATAAGTCACTATACGTGGAAAACATGTCACTGTCGGAACACCATTTAATTTTTATGTTTATTTTTTTAGACTTGCTTATAAAGCGACCTAAGTTTAAATTACTGTTTGTAAATTTTTAGTGTATGCCTCCTACAGTTCAAGAAATAAACACATATTCGTGAATAAAACCTCTCTATCGGAACACCCTATAAGTTTTAGTATTTGTTACTATAGCGGCCACAGTTATACACATTCTGTGAAAGTTTCAAGCGTCTACTTATTACGGCTCAAAACTTAGGTAACTATCGGAACACCCTTTAATTTTAAGGTTGATTTTTTTATACTTGTTTATATATCGAACTAATTTTTAATCACTGTTTGTTTGGCACTCTACCAGTTTTAGTATTTGTTTCTAAAGCGGCAACAGCTATGTATACATCATCTGTGAAAATGTCAAGAGTCTACCTTTTACGGTTCCAGAGATAAAAGGCGCTGACAGACGGACAGACGGTCAGACGAACAGACGGACAAACATTGTAGCGAAAACAATAGGGTTTCGTTTTAACCCTTTGGGTACGGAACCCTAAAAATTAAAGGGTTTTGCGAAAGTTACAAGTTTTGGACGTATACAGCCTTATTTTTTGAACCGCAATAGGTAGGATCCTGATATTTTCATAGGAAGTGATAGGCTGATACTTAAAATTGTAATGAAAATAAATTTAATAAAAATAAAAGGGTGTTCCCTAGATGTCGCAAATTTGAGATATTTCTCTTCTCTTCTAAGCATTATAGACAGACACTTGATATTAACACAGGGTGTTTAGTATTATGCTCTGGTATAATAAATATTTAAAAATTAGGGGGCCCAATAAGACGTTAAAAAAATTACAACTTGTATTTATAAAGTTGTACTGAACATAGTACGGAACCCTACGTGTGTGAGTCTGACTCGCACTTGACTGATTTATTTATTTTTTAATGTAGGCTTCTATCTGCTGCCTGTCAATCTTTTCAAGTCGAGTTTTTGCAATAATTATTATTTGTCTGAAATCGTTAATTAAGAATATCTACCTTATTTTTGGCTTTGTGTTAGAAAATATATAATTTAACAATTTTTTCGCTTGTTTTGTGTAGCAGATTCAATTGTTACAGGCTGCTCTTGTTAACAATATGTTTATCATATTAATATATAATACCCTGTGAATCCTCCAGTGTTATACATAAATATATTTTGCGTTATTTTTACGTATTGGAACATATCTGAATCTCCAAAAAATCTCTTTAAATCGTATTTTTGAAATCATCTTCAATATACCTATTTCCTCTTTTTTTAAAGACAAGTTTCGTTTTTTTTTCTAACATCCTTTTACACCTAAAATAAAAAAAGTTAAATAATTTTAAATTCAAGGAAGCATTTGTTAGTTATAAACTATAACAATTTATTTACAAATATTGTATTTACATTTATTTATGAACATTTTTAGTTTTAAATATTTTTTGGCATTTTGAATTTCTGACAATTATTCGCTAATATACTTTTATTTCGTTCGTTCGCCATTAAATGCATGAATATTTCTTATTAATCTAATAGTTATTTAAAAACAATAAAAATTTTTTAAATAAATGTAGGTAATTTAAAAAAACCGTACTCATTTTCATGATAAAAAAAAATAAATATAAAATCTAGAAAAAATTTTTCATAAAAAATTTGTTCTAAAATACATTTCAAATAAGTTTTATTTGTTTTAAATATGGACATAAGTGTTTTTTAATTTAAACTTTTAATGAAGCTAATAAAATTATAACTCCCTGTTCTGCCTTCGAGTTCAAAAAAATGTGTTTAATTGTAAAAACAGTCAAAATAGAAAAAATCTAAATGTTGCTTTCTTCATTTCGCATAATTTTTTAAATTTTCATAATTATAATTAAAAAACATATCACACACTAAATCATAAACAGTACAACTTTAAATTCTCAAATGTCCAGGACAGACAAAACTCTGTTTTAAAAACATGTTTCTTATTTTATAATCAAGTTTACATATATGGTAACGGTATTGCTCAAGTTAACCAAGACATCTGTGAACTGGCATATAAAACAAACCAACCAAAAAACGGTTATAATAAACTATGAATTATGACTGTTTTAAATATTGAAATAGGCTATAATAAATTCGAAGGAAAATGATTCATATTCAACTCATAGTTGTTATTTTGACATCGAAATTAATTTTTAAAAAAATTTAATACTTTTCATTATAAATAAAAAATTAAATAAAAACGGAAAGAATATTCGGAATTGGAATAGAAAAACAGCTAAAATACCAAACAGCTAAAGCGTCGGAATACAGAACAGGGATTATAAATGCATTTAAAAAAATTAGTTTATCCAAAACTTTAAATATATATATTTATTTATTAATTTTAAATTAAAAGAACTATTTAAATTTTCGAAATTTAATTTTACAAAATAGATTGTATTTATATGCAAAAAAAATTCTTATAAAAATATGAACAACATTTGTGTTAATCGTAATGAAATTTTGAATAAAAATAGCAATTAGAAACTTATTTTGATTTAATTCTTAATGGTTAAATTTGTTTTTCTTTGTTCATTACAACATGATTTAAATATTACAAAACAAGGATTATTTGATTGATGTTGGAAACGGAGTAAATTTTATTGAAATTCTTTCAACAGATACACCGCCAGTCATAAAAAAACATAAAAATTAGAGAAAATTAAATAAAATATACAAAAAAACATTCATCTTTGGTTTACTATTGAGAGCATGACAATTTCAAATTGTTTTTCCCGAGAATGCTAAAAGGTGAACACACAATCACAAACTTTTATTATCAAAAGTCTAAGAAAATGAGAATGTTGCTGGTGTTGGTGTTGTTGCTGATAAAAATGCCACTAATTTTGTTGAGAAGATTTTGAATTTATTTCGTGTAATATTTTGAACGGCGCCAGCGATTTAAAATACTGTTGGCCAAAACATAAGCAAATGCCGCACAAATTAACTGAAAATAAAAAATTTTATTAAAAAGATCACTCGCTTTGTAATGCAAAATAAAATAGAAAATAGAAATGTATAAAAATAGTCGAGGGTGTATGACTAATTGCAAATTATTCTATTTCTTTTTCTCTCTCTCTCTCTCCCTCTCTCCCTCTCTCTCTCTTTACCTCAACCCCAATTAAAACCAGTGCAAATATATTAAAGATGACCCAACGATCGGCAATGTAGTCTAAGAATTTTTGTCGGCAGCCATCCATATTTAATTTATCGGTTTCACCATTGTAGCAACTATGGGGAGCTAAAACATAGTCCTTGGGACCAGTATTACCACAGCATTCCAGCTAACAAAAAAGAGACATAAATAAATATTTATCTATTTATTAAAACTCAAAAAACCAACCAGCTCTACCACTTACCCAACCCTCTAAACTGGCAATATGCGCTGTATTATTGCCAGGTCGTATTGGCACAACTTGATTGTTCCATAATTTATCAAACGATTTATCCACATTTATCAACAGTGACGTTTGGAAAATCCAAAAGAACCCAACAATCAAAATATGTAAAATGGCCATAACAATTGCAAATGCTACAAACTATAAGAAATAAAGGAAATATGAAATATGAAATATCTTTTAAACCGTTTTTTGTGCCCTATATACATACACATTTGGACAGTCGACTACTTTCGAGTGCTGCACCCAATATTCCAAAAGCCGCGCACAGCGACACAATTATACCCAAACCCAGTATGATAAAAGCGGCAGTATCGAAATCAAATTGTACGAGAATATAAATGCCAATACCAATAACGGCCAGGGAAAGGATCTAGAAAGAAGTAAAATGATTTTGAAATAAATTAATAATTGATATGTATCGTATATAACAGTGCATACGAATAATAAGTTTACCACGGTGCGTATAATTTATTGGAATATGATTTGATATGATTGATTATACGTTTGCAATTGTTTTATTTTTTTAATCCCTTAAATATGTGGAAGAAGGTTAAATATGCTTTTAGTAGCGCATTTTGGAATTATAAAACAATATAAATTTACAAGTTCACTTAATTTGCATACCACTCTGCTGGTGTCCAATTTTTCCTTATCTCTTTATAATAAATAACTTAAGCCTAAATAATTAATTTATTGTTTATTTTTAATTTTAAAATTAAAATTTTCAAGGTCAAGACCATCGTCACACAACAAAAGTTGTGATGATATTTCCCAATAGTGTAGCGATATACTTATTTATCAACAATAAAAATTATTTTTTATAAAATACGGGTTGAAACATCAAATTATAAAGGTATAACAAGGTCAATTCAATATACATATTTATTTTTTTATATTTTTTAATTATATTTTCCATTTTTATTGCACCATTTTTCATCGAAATTAGGAAAATTCAAAAAAAAAAATTAAGAAAATTTAACACAAAATTGATATTTTTAATTTAAAATTGAAACATTTCAAATGAAATTGAGAATTTTTATTTAAAATTTAGACATTCCAATGAAATTGATAATTTCAGTCTAAAATTGTGAAATAATCAAAATGAAATTGGGAATTTGTATTTTAATTTGTGAAAATTCCAAATAAAGTTAAGAAATGTTTATTTTAAATTGAGAAAATTCTAAATTCAATTAAAAAAACTAAAAAATTTTAAATAAAAATCTAAAATAAATAGAAATCTACAGAACAGATAGGCAACACGTTTCAGTTTGGTGTAAGGCACTACTATTATTTCCAGTAATTATACATGTCTTTGAAATATTAACTATCTATTTTAAAGGCAAGACTTTGCTCTGTGTAGCTGAAGAGAGGTCAAAACTATATTTGTAGGCGACTGTGGCAGGGAGCACTGTAACATACCAATAGGAGTTCTGAAAATTCTTTACATATATGGAAAGATATAGCAGGAACCCTTTTGACTTATTATTTGGTCAGTCAAATCTGAACGAAATCCTACGACTGTTGATCTGAATAATGCCTGATGCTGCAAATGCACCACTCAAAAGTTTATTTGGACGAAACTATGATGAGTCCAATTTAAGACTAATCATATTTCCTAGGACAAAACAAGTTAATGCACCCAGAAAAAATAGTGTCTAACCTAATAATAGAGAACAAAATTTATAAGATATTTTTATAGTTTTTTTTTTTTTCAAGAAGAAAGTTTTACCCCCATATTTATAAAAAATAAAATATATTTGAAATCTATTTTAAAACAAATTGTCCAAACAAAAGTTGTTCTAAAATACTTTACAAATATGTGCGTTGTTATTATTTTAATAAGAAAAACGTTTTTGAAAAAATCAAGAAAAAACTTAGAGTTTTTAATGGGTACTATTCTTGTTATTTTTAAAAAGGTTATTGATTTTGTCAAAAATGTTTTCTTCTTGATTTTATTAGGCTGTATTATTATTATTTTTTAAATAAAAACTGAAAAAAGTTAAAAATGTCTGCTTATTAATAAGTTCATAACGATTTTTTGGCATTAAACATATGCTTTACACATGATCATATAGGAACCTAATAGAATCAATGTCAATTCAGAAAAAAATCTAATAGAATCAAAAAGATTTTCTTAATGGTGCCAAAAATGGAGAAAACATTGTGAATAACAAATTTTCTTATTGATTTAATGGGGTTTCCTTCATAGAAAATCGTATTTATCTTATTTGTTTTTCTTTATTTTCTTAATTTCATTTTCTCAATGGGCACGTTCATAAAGCGTAACTGTCCAGCTCAACTGCTACGAAACTGTTACCAACTGTTGAGCTCAACACTTACGTCTTAGAAACGGCTTGAGAAATATACTGCAAAATAGAGTAGAGCTGATAAATGTAAACAATTGAAAAAAATAAAAGAGGAACAAAAGAAATGATTTAAATTAACTAAATTAATTACTTTAGCTGAAAATTATGGATAAGAAACGGTATAACTCTCTTCTATTAGCTATTTAAGCTGAGCACAACATGTTGGCTTTAGGTAGCTAAAATATTTTATGATACAAAAAATACCCAACTGTTGAGTTGAGCGCAACTAGTCTACAACCCGTTTCTAAGACAAATATTCAACCGTTGCGCAACAGTTACGTCTTATTAACGTGCCCATTCTACAATTCAAATTTAAATTCTTAATACCATTTAAAATGGTCTCAATTTCCTTTTGGATATTCTAAATTTTATATTAAATAAAACATGTGATCACATTTATTAAAATATTCCAATAATTTTTATCACCTAGTAACGGGTGATTCAAGTAGAGATACTTTTTTCAATAGCCTTGTTTTGACAGATCACGTGTGAGTCGTGTCATGCTGTTGTGTTATTTTTGTTTAGTATTGTTTGGCATTTCATAATGGACAGACTTACGCCTGAACAACGTTTACAAATCGTTCAACTTTATTACGAAAATTCACGTTCTGTGAAGAATGTGTTTCGTGCACTTCGCTCAACTTATGGTTAACATAATCGGCCTACTGAGCGTACTATTCGCAACACCATCACCTATTTTAAAACCCAGCATTCATTATTGCATAACATTCGACCGAGTAGACCACGTCCAGCACGCTGTGAAGAAAAAACACACAGTGCAACTGAGAAAAATACACGGACTGGACAGCATAACTTCCATTCTACTTCCAAAGGGTATTAAGGTTTGGCGAATTCGGTGTCCATTAAACATAAATAAGTTCGTAGAAAATAATCTGTTGTTAAACTCAAAGACCAGGGTTATGTTGGCCTGTCATTTATTTGAAATCATGTGTTAGTTATTTAAGATAACAATGGTTTACATTGAACTAAGCCAATTCCAACTGATGACCAACTTTTTTTATGTTTTAATTAGGAATTGTTTTGAAAAAAAAAATTATATAATGGAAGATTATCATCCCCAATAAAACTTTTCCAATCAGAAAATTCTTCAAAAATCAATGCTTTTGCTATTTGATTTAATTATGTTAAAATATTTTAAATGTGAGCTGATATTGGGAATTCTTTTAATGAATCGGGAAGAAGCCTCACAGCACCCATGTATTGTAACAGAGAAAAAAATATTGTTCTTGTGGTTATAAAACAACCAGCTTTTTCTTTTCTACTAAAATTGAATAAAAATTATGACTGTTAGACAATTTCGTTGTCTGCTACATTTATATTTGTTAAAATTTAATTACACGCAAAGAAAAAACATGGTTATTGTATGGTCACGGCAACCACACTATGTTCTCTGTAACAGTAGATGTTTGCTGTGAACAAATTATAGTTATTTAAAACAATACTTTGTTCACGATAAACAAGTTGTTTGTTAACAGTTAATCATTCAATGGTTATACGCACCAAAAAAGCAACATGGTTGATTTGAAACATATTAAAATTCAAACCACAACCAAACTATTTTTAATATTTAAAAATTATAACCATAATATATTATTATTAAAAATAGTATGTTAAGTTTGACTAAAAATAAACAAATAATGTTTGGTTTTAAAAATACATATTTTGGTTTTGACATTTTTTCAGTTCAGAAATATGTGTGTAAGCTATCGGCTCATCTAAAACCGTAAAAACATTAAATACATATTTGTTGTTAACAAATAAATTTGTCTTTTATTATAAATGGTAGTTTTAAATTAAAAATATCAAAGATATAAAAAGGTAAGCTGAAAATATCAAAATATGTATGTAAGTCTAAATACACAAACTTTATAAGCGACGCTATCTTCCAAATATTTTTTTAATAAAAAACTATAATATTAATAAAAACAAATAAGAGTGCTATATTCGGCCGTGCCGAATCTTCTATACCCTTCACCACGGTGTCGTCAATCAAGAATTAAATTAAGTTTTGAAATCACGACGTTTTAAATCGCCACATCTCTCATTTGACAAACGCATTAAAAAAGGACTGTTCATCAATTCTTTCCACCTTAAATGTTTAACGATATAAAAAAATTTTGTACAGTTTTATAGGAAATGTTTTGCAAATTTTTTTAAATTTATTTTTTGTAAAAATTGTATGGATTTTTTTTTGTAAAATTTATATTTATATATAAAATTTTTCGTAAAAATTTCATAGAAAATTTTAAATAAAAATTTAAAGAATATTTGTTGAAAATTTTTGTAAATTTTGTTTAAAAATTGGTTTTAAAAGTTTTTTGCAAAAATTTGTTTAAACATTTTTTTATTAAAACTTTCTCTAAAATTTTTTTGAAAAATTTTGTAATTTTTTTTAAGTTTTTGTATAAATCTTTTTCAAAATATTTTGTAAATTTTTTTTAACTTTTTTGTAAAACTTTTAGTAAAAATGTTCTTTTTAATTTTTTGTAAAAATTAATTTTTCAACAGGAAAAGTTTTTCATGCATACCTTGTTTGTGCAAATTAATAGCTTAGAAAGTGACACGAGGAAATCCCTGAGCAGTGTTTAATTTTCAGTAAAAAATTTATAATTTTAATATTAAACTTTTTTTAATGTTTGCTTGCTATTACCACAAAATGTGCTTGTTTGTATGTTTGTTTATTTGTATGTGGAAAAATATCTTTATTATTTGTAAAGTAATGATTTTTACATTAAACAAATCCAAATGAGCCATTGTGCTTCGCTATATCTTGAACTTAGAAAACCCATAAAACAGGTTTTTAAGCTATGTTAAGGAAAATAAAAAAACAACAACATTATCAAGTATCTTGTAGATATTAAAAACATAAGGTAAGAGGGTGACTATTTGAATGCTATGTATTTTTTTTTTTTTTTTTACAAAAAAAGCGAATTATTTATATTTTCTTTAAGCTCGACACATTAGACCAGCATCCAAAAATAAATTTCGTAAGGCCCTCAAAATAAGTGTTTGTTTCAATGATCAATAGGTTGGCACGTTGGTATAGAGCAAACAAATTTTTTTGCATTACCCATTCTAATAGTGATTAAAATTTGTCTTTTTATGTGAGAAGTTATTCTACAAAGGGTAATTCCATGTCAAATCAACCAAAAATTTACCACTTTCGATTTTATTGAAACTTTTGATGTTTGTTGTTGTATTCTTTGATTTTCTGAAGCCAAATATAAATTTAAAAAAATTCTATCTCTTACAGGTTTTTAGCTATACAGCTATCAAAATAGGAAAATATCGCTTTTTTGCATAAAAGCTCGATGAAGTTGAGTAACAGCTCACACGCTTTAATTTCATATCAAAAAAAACAAATTTTTAATAAATTTTTTTCTTAAATGAAAAAAAAATTATAAAAATCTTTGAGAGTGTCATCCCACCATGGTCCCACTCTGAAATTTTTATACTGTACTCATCATGTCACATTTAAAAACATATGTAAATTTAAAAAAAATTAAAAAAAATTTAAAAAAATCTCAAAGATTTTTATAAAACTTTTTTTTAAATATAAGAAAAAATTTTGTTAAAAATTATTTTTTTTCATGATTGATATCAAATTAAAGCGTATGAAATCCCTTTTAAAATGAGCTATTACTCAACTTCCTAGCGCTTATAGAACTGGAATTAGAATATATTCATATTTTTATAACTGTATAACTAAAAAACTATAAGAGATAATTTTTTTTTTTTAAATTATATTTGGATTCAGAGAGTCAAGGAATATTAATAACAAAAGTTTCAGAAAATCTGATGTAGTCATTTTGAGTGCCTTGTTGATTTGACGTGGAATTACCCTAAAGTTTTATTTTGATAGAACCACATTTTGAAGTGCCACAGAAGCCTTAAACATAATTTTTTGTCTAAATCTAATGAAGTTATATTTTTATTTTATTGATGGTTTTTTATGTTTATATTTCTATTTCATTAAAACTGCGCCTATATAATAATGCAGAACAAGAACATTTGTTGTCCATCGTCATTTTCTTTTCTTTATTTTTTATGTTTTAATACCTAACTGGGATACTGAAACATGACAAATAATTTTTTTTTAATTTACCTTTTTTCTTTCTTGTAGTAGTTTTCTTTGACTAAAACTTATTTAATGTAATTATAATGGTCCTTTTATTTCCATAATACAGTTTTTGCAGATCCAAATGTATGGAATTTTGCTAAATTTCAATGCATTTGGATCTGCGGCATTGGCTTTGCGGCACCTCTTACCCTACTCCAATCGTGTTCGAACTTCACAATGGCAACTTTTTATCACTTGTACATATTGAAATCAAAAAAAAAATATATATATTTTTCGTGATATATAAAATTCCAAAATAAAAAGTTTTAAATCAGCATGAGTTATAATTGGCAATGCTTGTCAATAATAACAAATCAAAATTTATGTGTATGGAGTAAGAACGTAATACCTTTGTAGATTTTTTATAACTTTTATAAAAAAACAGGAAATAGTCGCAAAGGAACTAAATCTCGAAAGTGTGGTAAAGTAGTTAGTAGACGAACGGTCGCAGTAACGGAACTAAGTAAACCACCTAGTATAAATCACAAAAACTGCAAAAACTGTATTAACATTTTTTCCGATCAAAATTTTAAAATGACGTTTACGAAACCATAACGTCAACTCATAACTTTAAAAGCCTTTGAATATTAATAGATAATACAATGACTAAGATTGAAAGACTTACCATATTATTTACTTTTCTAATTGAGTTTGCTTGTAAACATGTTTAAAATACATGATTAAATAGACAAATTCAAATATGGTAACAACTACAAAGTAACTTGAACACTATAAATTAGTAAAACGAAAAATTAGAAAAAATTATAATTATTTATGTTCAAACACCAAATACAGAAATGAATAATAAGGCAGATAAATGTTATTACATGTTGTAAACTAGTAAATATAAAAAATTTATTTGATGACGGAAAGGAAACCAATATTCCAATTCTATCACACAAATACGCAGCTTTGACATACTAAAATTTTATTTTTAATCACTTTCCCTAAATGTCAACTTAATTTAAAATGACGCACGTTTAAACTTAAATTACAACAATAACAAATGTTTATCGATTTATAATTAAATACTTTGGCATACCCTAGGAAATAAAATATTTTTGATTTAATTATTAGATAAATCAATCGCAATTTGAATATTAATCGCACAATTTAGTCTATTGAAAACTACAGGAAAAAAATACAAAAGAAATAAGTTTACAACTTTAACAAGCTCGTGGCAGCGGCATATTCGTTTGTCATTATATTTTTGATAAATAGTATTGTACGAATCCCTTGCGCAAATTAAGAATAGCGCCTAGAAATATATTACAGCACTATTGTATTAAGGAATAAGCCTAAGATTAATTTTTTTGAAAGGTTCCTTTGACTAAAATCCTAATACCTGCAAATATACTTTTTAGGGCTTCATACATACTTAAAGCGTAACAACGTAACACTATTACATATTATCGCTCCCACTCTCATACCGTATTAGATAGACACTTGACATTTTCACATCACCGCTTAACAATTAAAGTAGTAATTAAAGAAAGTAATTTTTAATGCAGACAAAAGAGTTGCATAAATTTAGGATGAATATAAAAGAAGCCTTACTAATTTTTAAAACTATAATTAATAATGCAGTTAACGAAGTTAAAAAACAATGCATTCCAATGATTTAAAGAATAATTATTTTTTTACAGCAGTTAACGTTGCTAACATAAGCAAATGTAATGAAAAAAATAAAAACCCTACCACCATTTGGCAATTTTTGATAACTTTCGTATCTCAAAAATTATAATGGTATATTATTGATTTATATGATGCTATTCAAAATTTCTTCTAGTTCTATGATGATTTATATGTCAAGTTGTTATACTAATTTCAAACCCTATCATTTTAGCATGATCTCTTCGCTGCAGCGCGCTACTTAAGTCAGTTAAAACCGCAGATGGAGTGCCATATCTGCTCTTTTTACTTCCTACACCGCGTACCAGATTGTTACATATTGCAGGATACTACACGTAACAAATAATTATTTTTAAAAGTGGTCCACGAAAATTCCATGTGGAGCTAAACAAATGCCTTTTTTTAAATACTTTCAATAATTATTATTTCATAATAAAATTTAAAAGGTGTATAGTGTAAAAAACATCACTCGATATGATTAAAGTTGGACATAATTTTAAATTGTTTCAAACCCAAACACTTAGATTTCTCAATATATGATAAATGGACTTATACCACTTTCAAAAAAAAAAACAGTTCAATTAATACTCGTTATATGCATAGCACGTTTACTGTTAGAATATCCAGAGTATGGAATAATGATATATCCCACAATGCTGAATCACTTAATCTTCATAATTTTCTGACACTTTTAGACCCATTATTTGAGCCATAATTAATGGGCCTTAAAGGACTTAATTTAGTAATTTGTGCCACTTTTCACCACTGGCAATTGTAAAGTCTTATTGTGAGTATTTTTTGTATGTTTTTCATGTCTAAGACATATTCGTGCAACTAGGCTTAGTTATAAGGATTATTATTCTTAAGCCTACTTATAGAATTCTATTTAACTTACAAGGCCATTCGGCTTTTTGGTTTTTAATGAATCTAATGAATAAAAGAAATACATTTCCTATTTAAAAGTCGGCATAAATAAAATTACATATTTAAACCAATGATATAATGTCGTATATTTTACTACATACAAACAATGAGTGAAACTCTTAATTCTATAAACTCAGAACAAATAACGTCACAAAACCTGTGTGTTTTAACAAACTACGTCATTTAACGGGAAATTATTTGGATGCTGAGGTCTTGTTTCTACCATTTTTTCTACATACTTATATGCTGATGTATGAGCACATTTAGCTGCATTAAAAATTCCCTTCCCCTCATTAAACTGCTGTTTTCAAAATTAAATGACATTTCTTAAACTTTAATGACCTCTCGGTATAACTTATCCATTTTAAATTTGAATGGGTTATACATCAAATAATTTGTTTAAGGTGTTTGCAATTCACTCTGTTTTAGCGAATAATAATTTGCATATGCTATATGAAAGATAGGTTTCGTAGATCACCGTACGGCCGTACTTTATTTGGCTATACATTGAAGGTACCATAAGCAAAGTGTTTGAATTTTTCAAGTTTTGCTATTGGTCTTAACCAAAGGCACCCAAACCAAAAAAAAGTGGTTAAAATGAAAATGCATTGGTTTGATAAATATTTAGCAAAGTGACACAAAACTACCTTCTTGAAAACTGGTATGCTAGCTGCTATGCTACTGATTTTAAATGTTTACATGTTTTGTTCTCTGTGAGATTCTCGTTGAGATTGTGTATGTGCTCACAGACCCTTAGGGGTTTGCATGGGGGCACTTGGTCTTAACCCTCTGTAGCATAGTGTAGACTGTAGGCAACATACCGTTCTAATGACTAAAAATTAATGGAAATAATTTCTTTAACAAATCGGTGGTTTACACACAGAGCTAACCATCTTCATTCAAAAAACCAGTTAGGTCGCACTACTTGCTGTAAAGTGAGATTTAATTTTTGACCGACGCGTCGGTAGTTACGAAAAGTGCCGGTTGACTGCGATTTCAAAAAAAAAAAAAATAGAAAAAAATATTCTTTTTGTAATTTGTGTTACTGTAACTTGATTTTTTAAAGTTTGTTTTATTGTGGAACTTTATTTTTAACACTTTTTAGATTTTAATGTGTTTTATTTGGTAAATAATTTATGTTGTCTGTATGCTACATCAGACAAAACTTGTAAATTTATCTTCAAATAAAAAAAATTTAAAAAATCCAAATATACGTGTATTTTAATTTTCTGATAACATCTCCAATACAAAAAAAAAAAACAAATCGCAGTTCATGAGTGACAGATGGTTAGAGTAGTTTTTAAAAGTTATTTTCGTAACAACGTAAAGAGAAAAAACACAAAAAAAATATTTATTATATATACATATGTACATATAAAAAATTATTCCTGAAAAAAAATGCAGAAAGTCGAGCATCCACTTAAAAACTTATAAGAAATATAAACATTATACGTCAGCATCATGTTCTGTATGGGGACAGTTCAAAATTTAATATTTTTAATATTTGTTATAACGTTTTATGCGTGCCTGTAAACGGCTTAACGTCAAAATCATATCATTTATTGGAACACCCTTTTAATCTTCTTGCTACACTGCAGACTGAGAATTACATATTATGTGACTGCCTCTAACGGTCTAATATATGGAAGGATTTTTATATACGTCAGAACTGTTTCTTATTTGGGCTACCTTTTACTTTTTTACTAGTTTTTATTGTAGCGGTAAACAGTATACACACCTTTTGCCTTATTACATCGGTTATAGTAACACATATTCTGCAAAAATTTCATATATTTCCTATTACACTTCAAGAGATATAAGATTTTTACAAAAGGACAGAAACCACAGTGATATTATTAGGTTAACGATTTTACCCTCATAACTGTCGGCCTTAGAAGGTCTTAGAAGGCCGACAGTTACCAGTCGACAGTTTGAAATAACTAACGTCAAGAGTAAAAGCTGGTAGCAGCACGTGACTCAATAAAACTGGTCTGCAAAAAAATGCTCCCTGATCTCAACTCGTTAAATTCAAATCCGCTTTCAGGTTTCGCGTGAAGGTCTTCGTTACTATACTCCGTAAATTAAGTAAGGATATAATTTGTATTTGCATTGTAACATTTAATACTTAAATAAGTAAAAAATATTTTACATAAAATATTGGGCATTTGCGATCTGTGATCATTTTTAAATAAATTAAAAATTAAATATTGAGATTTTCTAAATCTATATATTATTTGAAGCACTTTTTTGTCAGCAACGTTTCAAGGGAAGAGTAAGAAAATTTAAGTTAAAAATAAGAAATAAATTATGGAAGTCAAACAATAACAAAATATGATTTTCATTTTTATTTTTGTTTATTGAATCACTGATTCTAATTATTTAAAAAAAGACAACAACGAAAAAAACATATCTATTTTTATTTAGACTTAAATTTAAATTTTACATCAAGTTTTTTCATTGTCATTTTTGTTAAACTATATTTAAGCGTACTTACGAATATTATGAAGAGACGGTATTGAAAATAAAAATGTTTAGCATCCCAAAAAGGTATGAATATGAAAACAAGTAAAAAATTATTAAATTTGCTTCAATATTTTTAATAAACTTTCATACGACTTAAAATACAAAATGGCTTAAAATACGTCAGTATGACTTAAAATATAAATTAGTTTTTTCTAACTACATACATTTTTTTAATGAAAGAACAAAACCAGATTTTTTATTTAATAAAAATGACACGTATTATTCAAATACCAAAAATTATATTTAATAAACTGGCGCCCATTAACTGTCAACAAAATATAGTTTTACCAATAAATAATATTTTTATTTAAAATTAAATTTACATTTTATTATAATGATAATTTATTGCGTTAAAAAAAAACTAAACTATTAAATATATTTTATTGTCAAAAGATTAACAAAAAATTTATCATTCTGCTACTAGAAATATTAAAGAGTGTTTTTTCTAGAGGTATAGAACTTTAAGCTGGCATTACTTTTCAAGATGGCGACCTATTTAACAGCTGTCAAGTGATTTATTCTCAGTTTGGTTTGGCAATTCATCATGAATAGACTCATGCCTGAACAACGCTTGCAAATAGTGCAATTTGGGCCCAAAACGAGATTACCGTTGTTCCCGATTTTCATAAGCGAATTTTGTTTAGCGATGAAGTGCACTTCTGGTTGAATGGCTACGTCAACAAACAAAACAAAACTGCCGCATTTGGAGTGAAGGTAATCCTCAAGTGTATGTCGAAACACTGTTACATCCAGAAAAACTGACCATTTGGTGCGCTTTATGGGCTGGTGGAATCATTGGTCCGTACTTTTTCAAAAACGATGGTGGCCAGAACGTTACAGTCAATGGTGATCGGTATAGAGCCATGATTACTAACTTTTTCATTCCTGAATTGAATAACCATGATATCCAGGAGATGTGGTTTCAACAAGACGGCGCAACATGCTCGTGCCAATATAGATTTATTGAAAGACACGTTTCCGCCTAATTTCACGTTTTGGACCTCCAAGATCTTGTGATTTAACACCGCTAGACTACTTTCTGTGGGACTATGTAAAGTCATTGGTCTATGCGGATAAGCCACAAACGCTTGACCATTTGGAAGACAACATTCGCCGTGTTATTGCCAGTATACGGCCACAAATGTTGGAAAAAGTCATCGAAAATTGGACGTCCAGATTGGACTACATCCGCGCCAGCCATGGCGGTCATATGCCAGAAATCATATTTAAAATGTAATGCCACAAGATTATCTTTCGGATAAATAAAATTCATGTCAATCGAATAATCCACCGTTGTTTTATTGCAACTTAAAGTTCTATACCTCTATAAAAATACCCTTTAGTTACCAGGGTGCCAGCCACGTCGTGGGCGTCCTGACAATATTTTTCTCGATTTTACTTTGAAAGTATTGCACACCAATTAAAAGACTCTTACTTTTATAGTGCTTGGTATATGTATTTTCTTTATATAAGAAAAATAACCGTTTCGAACATAAACGTGTTGAAAATATAATAGTTTTAAACTGAAAATGTCAGTACCTTTAAACCAGAAATTGCGTTTTCACTGCTTTTTCTCCACTAGTTTTTACGTGATGCGAACACAAACGAAAAGCAGACAGACATACAGATGGAAATGAGTTACTATTTTATTGTATGTATAGATATTCATTACTATCTATTAAATGCATCAATTAAAACTCCTGGTTGCAATTTTAACTGGCAGGCACAAGAAATTGTAAAACACCCAAAATACTATAGCCCAATTTACAATCTTGTGCCTTTGAAACTGCGAAACATTTTCTGTTATTTATGAACGGTTTTTTATTTCAGTTTACAACACTTATTTCAAAACACAAAACTAACATATGAATGGTTAAGAAGAAACTTATTTCCTATAGGAATTTTGTGGATTATTTCATTGACAAAACTGCTGAAGAAAAAATTGTTAACAAGGATATGAAATATTCGAATATATAACATAAATGATTATTTTAACAACTATTGACTCGTAATAGACGCAAAATTCTAGAGTTACTTAGTACCCAATATTCTAGAGTAACTTAGTACTAGATAAACAGAAAGTTAAAGCTTGGTTTGAAAATGCTTCTAGAAACACCATTTCAGTCAACGGCCATCGCTATAGAGCCATGATTACGGAATTGTTATAGACTGAAATGGCAGATAATAATTAGGATAATCTTTGGTTTCAGCAGGATATCGCAGCATGTCACCCAGCTTCATAAACAACCGATCTGTTGCGCAATAAGTTCGGTAATCGTGTTATCAACCGTGTTGACAATGTTAATTGCTACCTCGGAGCTGCGATTTCACACCTTTATACTTTCTCTTGTGGGGTGCTGTTAAAAACCGATGCTATGGGAACAAAGCAGAAATAATCTACACTCTTAAGGCTTATATCGTCCGAGCAGTTTGTGAGAAATAGGACTGTCAGGATAAAGTTATGCGAGTTACATTTTTGCGGAGTCAATAATATTGAAAATTTGGCAGAATCTTTTATTTTTGTAAACGCGAAATTTTATACACTTCTTAAAAAACTCTACAAAATAGAACTTTATATAAAACTTATGTTGGAACATGCTGAGCAGACTTGCGGGATGTCAATTGGAATTGACATTTTTCAATTACATTTAACTATTTGTAATTGTAATTGATATTTTTTCAATTATACGTTACATGTAATTTGTAATTGAAAAACTACAATTACTTGTAATTTGGAATGGCAAATTATCAATTACAAATTAAATGTAATTGTAATTAAAAAAAAATCAATTATAATTACATGGAATGGAAAATTTAAATTATTATTGCCGAATTACAATTACTTGTAATTTGTAATTAAAAATGTCTAATTAAAATTACATGTAAAGTGTAATTGAAAATTTTTAATTACAAGTAGTTGTAATTGACTTTAGTCCCTGATTTAAATTACAATTGCTTGTAATGTGTAATTGAGGATACCCGATTACACATTACCTGCAATTTTAATTGTAATTGAATCTCCCCATGTCTGATGCTAAGTAATTAATTTATGCAAGTAAATATATAAACACTATAAAAGTAGGAGTTTCAAAATTTTAACAAAATACAAAATTCAGGACGCTGACGAAGTTGCAGGCACTGCTAGTTCCTAATAAAGCCATACATCGAAAGAAATTATGTAGAGTACCAAAGATACTTGTGTTTGGGTCACATATCATACGCAATGTAATGCATTTTATAATCTGTGACAATGTTTTAACAATGTTTTATGTTTATTATATTAATAATAAAATTATTTTTATTTCTTTTTTAATCGCTTTACATATTATAGAGACAATATTTTACACAATAACTGCAAGGGAGAAAAGAGCTTCTTCATGATAAAAAATTGCTTTGCATAAGGTTTTAAAAAGTTTGATCCTTTAAAAATTATTTTTCAAACTTTTTGTAATAAACTAATACACACAACATGAGCAAATTGCAGCACCAATATTGTTAAAAATAAATAAAAATACATTAGTAATTCAACTCAAAGCAATTTTAGCTGCTACTGGCAGTAGCAAAACGAAGTTCTAAACTCTGCCTAAAATATATCCATTCTATAGCGTGGGTCGAACAAATGTTTATGTAATAAAACAATAGTTATATTTGTTTTTTATTATTTATTCTATTAAAAAAACAATTAAGTGATTCATACACCGGGTTCAAGGCAACAAAAAAATGGAACCAGTTTGTTCAGCTCAAAAAAAATTGGTAATACAAATTAAGATACATTTTAATAACTGCTACATAAATTCTTCATAGTGACCTACTTGTTATTGAAAAAGTAGATTAGTTGGTTGGCTGGCTGGCAAATAAAAGCCAAATTTATTTGTTGACAGCAAATGTGTATTTAATGTTTTTGTTATTTAGATGAACCGATAGCTAACACACATATTTCTGAACTGAAAAAAGGTCAAAGCCAAAATATGTATTTTAATATATTATGGTTGTAAATATAATTTTATTTTTAAATATTAAAAAAAATAAAAAAATTGGTTGTGGTTTGAATTTTTATATGGTTCAAATTGGGGGTACTGTAGCTTAAGTGGTTAGCACGTTGACTACTAAGCAATGGCCACGAGTTCAATACTCAGCCGAGGCAACATCAATTTTTCTGATATGTATTAATTCTTCTTTATAATAATGCATATCACAGCGCCCTCCTTCGCCGGTATTACCACATAGCACTAAATCGCCGGCGAAGTAAAATAATTATAAATTGGCTATGCTAGCTTCAAAATAATTCGCCTAAATAACACCAGAGGCGCTGCAATACTGTTCTAAAAATAATCATAACGTGCAATTACAATGTTACCAGATGCGAAGCTTTACTATCACACTAATCATCTGCCTTATCTACTACTATCCCTTTCCGAAGGAAGGAACACATTTTAATATAGGCATTAATTGCCTGAGTGTTACATCTCTTTTAATAAAAAAATTAACCATTTTGCGTTTTTGGTGCGTATAACCATTGAATGATTACCTGTTAACAAAAACTTGTTTATCGTGACCAAACTGTTGTTTAAAATAACTATAATTTGTTCACATCAAACATGTATTGTACCAGAGAACATAGTGTGGTTGCCGTGACCATACAATAACCATGTTTTTTCTTTACGTGTATGTGGCGTTTCCAAGCAAGGCGCCGGTCAAGATGTATACCGAGATATTTCACGTCACGTTGTTATTGCACTGAGTGCAATAATAACTTTTGATGAGGGTAGTCGAACTACAATATAGAATAAGTTTTTATTCTTTATTGTTAATATGTTTTTTGTTTATATATTAGCAATTTGGACAGTACATAAGACTTGTACACTCAATGTAAACACACCTTTAACAGGCATGTTCTGGCACTCGCATGATTTTGAAATCGCATGTTATTGAACTCGCCAAACTTTTTTCTGCATGTTCTGTAACTCACGCGTTTTGCTTGCGTTTTGCTATTTTTCAAACTTATACTCGAAAAATAAAAACATAAATATGTACATATGTTTTTGTGGTGCAAAACATAAGCAAACAAAAGAAAATTAAAAACAAAATGCCAGCAGCGTACTTGTTTAGTGTAATTGCTTTGAAAAAAATGGAATCAAAAAATTAAAAAAAAACGAACACAGAATAATATATTTATTCACAAAACAATTTTAAAAAATAATATTATTAAATTTATATAAATCACAAAACAATAAAAATATTTGCCAACAAATGAAGTTTTCGTTAGTGATATTGTACTTAGCAACTTTGAAGTAAAATGTTATTTTCGTCTTCTTCTTCTGGATTGTTGCTCATACAAAAGTATGAGTTAATGTTTAAACCAAATATGTTTTGTTTTTTAATGTTATTATGTGTTTAAATGTTATGTATTTCTAAACCTTTTTAGCCCTGATGATGCTACCCAAAGGAGTAGTTAAATATTGGCACATTTAATATTTTCTATTTATATTAAATAAAACATCTTGACCTCAAGCTTAATTTTAATTTTTTCCTTCGATAATAATTTATTTATAATAGTAACAATAAATAATTATTGTAGTTTTTGACCTTTTTATATTTTTGAATTCTATTTTATTAATAAGCACTAGGTGTTTTTATAAAAATGTTATAATAATTTTTATTTTCTCAATATTTCGCTACACCATTGGGTAGCATCTTCAGGAAATAAAGATAATACTAGTTTTTAAAAAATTTAAATGATTGAATAAAATTCAAATGAATGAAAAAATTTGTTGTCAATCAATTTGAAATGTTAGAATTTTTTAAATTGATTGACAACAAATTTGTTCATTCATTTGAATTTTATTCAATCATTTAAATTTTTTAAAAACTAGTATTATCTTTATTTCCTGAAGATGCTACCCAATGGTGTAGCGAAATATTGAGAAAATAAAAATTATTATAACATTTTTATAAAAAGACCTAGTGCTTATTAATAAAATAGAATTCAAAAGTAACAATAAATTTTATTTAAAATAATAACAATTAACTTATTTAAAACAACTTAAAAATCAAAAACATTTTATTACTGACAAAAAGGTTTCCTTCTCGTATCTACCTATGCAAGATGAGCAAAAACAGAAAAGAGGTGAAATTTGCAAAAAAAAAAATCGTAAAAAGTGGCGCTAAAACGCCTCACGTTTTTTCTACAGTATAAAAGTAGAGATCCCAAATTGTATAGTGATTAATAATATTTTTAGGATCGCGATGGTCCTTACTTTCAAAAACCTTTTCACTTATTTTTGAAAAATAATAATAACATACAAAAAATTTATAAAATACTATCTGACAACAGTTTCCCTAAAAATCTTATAAAAACTTTAATAGAAACAGTCAAACAATGAATTAAAACTAAAAAGACAGATGACAGTATAGAAAACGGAAATAATCGCATTTTTTTACAGTGTAAAATACATTCCTGGCTTATTAAGGTGTGTTTACATTGAGTGTACAAGTCATATATACTGTCAAAATTGCTATCCATATGGAATTTAATGTGTATGTCAAAATCAGTGTTTTACATATGTTTTAAAATGTATGTGTTCAAACGTACACATGTTATGTACATATGACATAATCTCCTGTTATTGAAAACAAAAATCAAATATTTAAAACAACTGGTCTTTTTTTTAATTATTAGACTCTATAATAAAACTAATAATAGCTTTATTGAGACTTGCTGTAATAAGTTATTAGGCAGTTATGCATATTTTTGCCGCCATTTCATTTTATTAGAAAAACGCTAGTAATCTCAACTATGTAAATAACTACCGTTTTGTGTTATCATTTGGGAGCTTCATATCATTTCAACTATATCAGCAACAATTAAATAAATAATTTTGTTGATACATATGAATTTTTTGTTGATATTAATGTCAATTTATTTTCACTCTTCTTTTATTATGAATAAAATATTTGTTATCCTAATTCGTATGACACTAGAAAAAAATTAAATTTCTTTCAAATAATTTAGCCGTTGCTTTTGAAAATGAGAGAACTCCATTTTATTTTATTTAATGATTTTAAATGGCGTTAAAAAATTCACAAGCCGTTATAGACTTATTTTATATTTTTTGTGGTCTTATTGTATGTAAGTTTAATATGCAACAATAGTTATCCATTTTAGCTGAAAAAAAGGTTTTGGTATGCGCCAGTGTAGTTGTCTCATTTTCAAAAGCAATGATTTGATGAAAACTTTGATTTTCTTTTACTAGAATTTAATTATAATCATTTATATTAGCGTTGTCATATAAAATATGAGGCGTTTTTAAGAATGCGTATTGTTTGAGTCAATAACGCCAAAAAATACGACTAAAAATGTAAATCTACTACAATTTTCTGTACCGTGTAAGGCGTTACTGCCGATGGAGTTTTTCAACAAGACTGAAATATAAATAGCAATTTAAAAAATTGAAAACAAAAAGTAACTCTTGCAACCGTATTTGTTTTCAAAAGTATTCTCTAAAACTATTTTGGGTTAAAAATGGAGAGATATGGTAAGATTCTTTGATTTTTTGTATTTTTTTTTTTTTTTTTTGTAATATTTCTGTCGTGTAGGTAATTTTTGATTGTTTTTTGAGCTACTTCGCTAATTAGATTTAAGCGTAATTTGCTTTATTATAATTCATTTCTTAAACAAATTCGTGTGGATCGGTAGAAAAAAGCATAAAGTTCACTGAAGAACTCTGCAAATTAGATTTTTTCAGTGAATCTCTAAATGTAACATTTTCTACAATTTTAGAAATTCGCAACGAAAATGTTATTTCATCTACATATGTATATACTTAAAATATCTGTAAAAAGATGCACAAAAGCTGACCACTATAAATGACATTCGCTCCAAGCAAATGGTCTAATGAGTTATTAGCAAGGTAAAGCCCTCATTTAAAGAAGTCGAAAGGTATAAGAAAAAGATGCAAAATAAAAAATGAAACGTTAAAATGAAGATGAGTGTGGAAATTCAGTTAAAAAAATTGGAAATTGAAGAATAAACTTCAATTAAAAAAAAGTTAAAAAATTAAGGCCCATTATTATAACTTGCCTTTAGCTAAAAATAGGATTTTGTTGGAGCGATAAATATAATAATGAATAGCATAATGCTCATTACTATAACTTGTCTTTAAAGTACTTGATAGTTAAAGGTCGTTTTTAGCTTACTTATAATAACGAAACACTATTTATCGCTCCAACAAAATCCTAACTTTAGCTATTGGCAAGTTATAATAATGGGCCTAAATGTAATAATAATTTTTATTAAATTTGAATCACTGCAATATTTGTTCTATTACACTGTACGCACTATTCCAGCTGACGTAAAACGACAACGCCTTAAAAAATATCATTTCATTCTTCTTTGGTACAGTAAAACAAAAACCCAAAGAAACCTGAAATTATATTTAATTTTAAAGTAAAAAGTGGAAAAGAAAGAAATAAATTACAATACTTATAATTCTTAGGTTACATAGCGAAGATTTTTCACCATTGTTCTGAAAATGCTTCTTAATATATTGCAATAAAAAAAATTTACTATTCAACATGGATTAAAAAATTATGATATTTGCAGCCGTTCGATACCCACAATACCTCAATAGCAGTTTACACAGTTTGCTTACCATCTTAAAAAAATATTTAAAAAATAATGCACCATAGTAAAGTAAATTTTTAATTTAATTCTGTCTTTCTTAGTACCGGTAAAATAGATAAGCACACCTTGCCTTTTATCACTATACGTATATGTAATTGTGTTCTCAACTTCAATTAAAATTGAGTCATTCGTATAACAATGTCCCTTATACCCTCCTGGCTCTAGTTTTAAAAACAGACATATCCCATTGGACTCACCAAAAATAAAAATCTGTTTATGTTTTAAGTATCATTAAATTCGATTTAGCCGTGATTGACGTACAAATAATCAAACTTGCAAATAGATATATAATATATGGATCTATATTAGATTACATAACTTTATTATTAATATCACCCATGAGGTATCGATATAAATCTGCGAACATTAAATTACAAAAGTTAGAATAAATATATTTGTTAAATTTAAGCCTTTTAAATTCAGGATAAAATGTATGAGCGGAATTTTTGAAAATAAAAGTGAACATCACTGAAAACAGCTGTTGTCATATAGTTTTACACATCAAATAGAGCGTGCTTTAAATAAAAAACTAACACATGTTATTTAACATATGTAGGTAAATAACATATGTTATGTTTCAAAAGGATTACACTATATGTATAGTTTTACATATGGAAAATCTGACATTCCATACGACTTGTATACGCAACGTTAACACGCTTTTAACAGACAACCGAAATATGAGATATTTAATAAAAACCAACAACAGATGTTTTGCCTATAAACATAACTTCACAACAAATACAATATTCAAAAACAAGAACAAAGTAATGTTTTTTACGATATACCATGTAAGGGGAAACTAAGTGCAATTTAACATACATAGGAACAACAAAGAGAATTCTATCAACAAGAATAGCTGAATATAAAATGGACATATTAAAAAGAAAGGAGACAACTGCATTGGCTCAACACATACAAAACACTGATCGCATACATAGCTGACTTTGCAAAGTTGAAATACTAGATAAGGAGAAAGTGGAGAAAAAGAGATATACTAAAGAAAGCCTGCACATCCAAAAGAACATAGGATATATCATGAATTTGAAAGAGGACACTGATAACATTAATGCAAGTTATAGAGTTGCTATTAGTTAAGATGTGTTTATTGTTAAGAGTCGTTTATTTGTTTAAATGTTTGTCAAATTCTTTATATGTTAATTTTAATTTAATGTAACTTAACAACATTTAATTGTAAGTAATACTGCAATAATTTTTCTCTTTCTAATTGTAATAAAAACAATGTTTTTGTATTCCAAAATTTACTTAAATAAAAATTATAGACACAACCTTTAAGAAAGTCGACAAAAAATCGAAGAAACGTTGGGTAAAATTGTAATTAAATTGTTTTAATTACGTTGAAAAACTGTAGGGCCTAATTAGCTGAATTTTAAAACAAAAATTTTTACATTGATAAACTATTGGCCAATGCAAACATCACATAGCTGTTAATATAGTTTTTCACAGAAAAAAATCAATTTAAAATCTTTATTAGTTTAGCTAAAAAGTCAATAAAAACGTGTGCAATTTACTCAACTTTCCTGATTTTAACAGTGTCCCCAGACGACAAATTTCAATCAAAAGCCTTCACTATTCGAGCTGCGTACTTAAAGTTTTACATTTCTTAAATTTAATTTTTGGCCTAATGGCCGGCTAGATTGGCAAAATGCGTCGTGGCGGCCACAGCTAGTACGAAAATAAATAAAAAACATGAACTTAAACTTCAAATATAATTGATTATATTTGGCAATAAAATATTTTAGTTTTAATAAATATATTTTTATTGTTTTTTGTTTTATTATATCATTATGAGTATATGACATACATACATATGCATATATATTTATGCGGATTTGTTCCGTATTCTTTATGGAAAGAATTCTCATAAAAAAAAAAATATATATATATATATATATATATATATATATATATATATATATATACAACGCTCATAATGATCTCCAAATATAACTAATTGTATATTAAGTTTATGTTTTTTATTTATTTTCTTAAGGCATTTATTTTTATTGGAGCAAAAGGCACCCACATTAAGTTTTTGCATACATATTGTTGTTTTCGTTATTATAGAAATCAAACATTTTGATTCATTTTAAAAATATATTTTTGAAATTTTTTAATCAATTTAGTAGTGGTGTGTTGATGTCATTCCTTTATTATGCTTATTTTTCATTTTATGGAAATAACGAGGGATTGTTAATGCCACTACAACAATTTTTAAAATTTAAAAGACAAATTTTCTTTGCTATTAAACTATTTCTTAAAAATCTCTAGAGCATAAGGAATATGCATTGGTGGCGTTCCTTGATATAGAGGGGGCGTTCAACAACGTGAAACTGGAGGCCATAATTAGGGCTCTGGAGAGACTGGATGTTAATCAGTCGATTATTAGCTTCATTAGGAATTTACTGACCTATAGGGTCATCATATCCAATATGGGACGGGCTACTGTCTGTAGGATAGCCAGACGAGGGACACCACAGGGAGGGGGTGCTATCACCTCTTCTTTGGAACCTCGCCTTAAATTCATTGCTTACGGTACTGGACTCTATGATGTTCACAACCGTGGCATATGCGGATGACGTTGCAGTAGCTGTGTCAGGCAAACACCTGGACACTATATCGCAACGTCTGCAAACAGCGCTTAGACAAATTAGTAGGTGGAGCACCGAAGGTGGTCTAAGTGTTAATGCGCAGAAAACGGATCTTGTATTATTCACTAGAAGAAACAAGATTCCCACATTTTCGCTACCACACCTTAATGGAATGGAGCTTAAACTGTCTGACAGTGCGAAATATCTGGGTGTTATTCTAGATTACAAACTGTCATGGAACCCTAATGTACAATTTAGGGCAAACAAGGCTTTAATAGCCATATATACCTGTAAGAAAGCCATAGGTAAAAACTGGGGCATTAGCCCCGGAAATGCCTACTGGCTCTTCAATACTGTGATAAAGCCCATACTAATGTATGGAGCGCTAGTATGGTGGCCTGCACTAGGCAAGCCTACATACTGTAGTATAGTCAACAAAGTACTACGAACTTCAGCCTTGATGATCACAAGTGCCTTACGCACGACGCCATCAAAGGCTTTGTTTACAATGCTGCACTGGCTGCCAGCCGATCTAATGGCCAAACAGCTGGCCCTGAACTCGGCAGTAAGACTTAGTGCAGCCGGGACATGGAAATCGAAGAATTTCGGCCATGCGAATATTTTGGGATGTGTGCGCATATCGACCATCCCGGAAAATATTGATTATTGTGCACCCTCAGCCATGCCGACCAGAAGGTTCGAAGTATCAACTTCAGGCACGTCATCCATGATGACACATGAAAGTCATCAAGAAAACGTGCTTGAGGTTTACACAGATGGATCTAAAACGGACATTGGAGTAGGGGGAGGCGTTTTCATTCCTTACTTTCAAATAAGGATGAGTTTTAGGCTACAAAATCATTGCAGCACTATTCAGGCTGAAATTTCTGCCATAAAAAGAGCGGCAAATTGGCTAAGGTATCACAGGATATATGGTAAAGATATCCAGTTCCGTACTGATAGCAAGGCTGCGATAAATTCCTTATCGGGCGTTTATACTACGTCCAGTTTGGTTCGTGAATGCCGGACATCTCTTGATGAGATGGCGAGACATTCCAACCTGGAACTCTTTTGGGTGCCAGGGCACGCGGGATTGCCCGGAAATGAAACTGCGGACGAACTGGCTAGATCTGGAACCTACCTTAGGGACCAGGAGATAGATCAACTAGTCGGTGTTCCGCTAAATTGCTGTAAGGATAACATACAGCAGGAATTACTGGGGGCTGCGCAGACCAGATGGTCGAACGAGCCCACCTGCACGACCTCGAGGCTTCTATGGCCTCAGTATGACTGCAAACGTACTGCAATCCTGCTGAGAACCCCTCGAGGTCAAATAGGCACATTAGTGGCTGTGCTGACAGGGCATTGCATTATAGGTGCACACGCTAGGAGATTGAATCTACCGCATAATGACTTCTGTAGAAGTTGTCAGGATGAGGAGGAAGAGGAAACAGTGAAACACCTCCTCTGTCACTGTCCGGCCTTATCTATGGAAAGGGCGGCGCTGCTAGGCAGCTCGATATTACAGGACCTCACAGACCTATCGGGTTGCGATATAAACAGGATAAACTCATTTATCCGGCTCTCCGGTTGGTTTTTGCACCAAACCTAAAGTGGGGATCGGTAGGTATCTATCCTGCTCATCCCTCTTTCGGGCGTCACAACGGGACCTAAGGGACCCAAGTGAGTCGGCTTTTACCCTTTTGCGTAGCCGGCGACCCGTGCAACCTAACCTAACCTAACCTAAACTATTTCTTGAAATTATTCAATGAATTTTACTATCTATTATACTCATTTTTAATTTTATATTTATAAATATAAAAGATCCACTTGCAATAGGATTAACTTTATTAATCCAAACAACATTAATTTGTATATCATCAGGATTAATACCTTAAAGATTCTGATTCTCTTATATTATATTCCTAGTATTTCTAGCATGTTATTTCTAACCATGGGATTCAGTAAATAGAGACATCTTATTCATTCTTTAGACAACTAAAGACATCATGGTTGATTTATATATGTCAATAGAGGAGGGCAGCCTTAAAAGAATTTTACATCTTTCGGTCCTGTCTTAAATCTCTCATGTCTTTAATATCTCAATAACAATAGGCAAAGCTAAAGAAAACGAATCCACATATACACGAGCAACTGCCGCAGCGAACACATCGGTACATTTTGGCAAATTCAATCCTTCAGATAAAAAACAAGTAACTTTTATATTCGTACTCGACCAAGATAATTTTTATAACTCAGCAGGCTGATCTAACAGTTTGGAATCCGCTTAAGTAAAGCTTCCCAGAAACGTAATTATTTTCTTTGACAGTCAGAACTAACTTCTGTAACAAAACTCTTATAGGACCTTATCTGTACATGAAATATATTTTTTTACATATTTTGTTGCTGGTGCAGATAGTAATCGATAAGGAATACAAAGCTCAAAGCTTTAGATTTGTCTTTGTCCGCATTACATAAAACTACTGGATTCATTTTAATAAAATTTTGGAGAGAGGTACCTTAGTACCTTAAAATGAGACCGAAATTCGAGCCTAGCATAGTTAATACCTAAACTAGTTACTGTGTTGTACCAAACAAGAACTGATGTCTGTACTTTTAACGACCAATACTTTAGGAAATCGCTTCAATATCTTTAAGTTCCTCGATTTTATAATTTGATTTTAATAACTTAAACAAAAAAGTTAAATTAAAGAAATACATTTATTATGCAATACATTTCTATTTCAATAACGGAGATGGAAAACGGAATTTAAACTTTAAAAATATTTCTAATAAAAGATAAAAAAGCTTAAGAGTTTCACTTAATTTTTTATAAACAAATTTCATTTGTTTCCCTTACCGACACTCGAACAATAGACTCCTACCATATGCTTGTCCCAAAAACCTTGATAGTTTTGCTCAAAAAATATTTTTTGTTTAAAAAATATATACAATTACTAAAACAAAGCATTAAATAACTAATTTGAACTAATCGCTACCTACTATTTTACTCAAACTCTACTACAGTAAAGCCCCTTTAACACTATAATACTGTGTTCCGCTAAATTGCTGTAAGGATAACATACAGCAGGAATTACTGGGGGCTGCGCAGACCAGATGGTCGAACGAGCCCACCTGCACGACCTCGAGGCTTCTATGGCCTCAGTATGACTGCAAACGTACTGCAATCCTGCTGAGAACCCCTCGAGGTCAAATAGGCACATTAGTGGCTGTGCTGACAGGGCATTGCATTATAGGTGCACACGCTAGGAGATTGAATCTACCGCATAATGACTTCTGTAGAAGTTGTCAGGATGAGGAGGAAGAGGAAACAGTGAAACACCTCCTCTGTCACTGTCCGGCCTTATCTATGGAAAGGGCGGCGCTGCTAGGCAGCTCGATATTACAGGACCTCACAGACCTATCGGGTTGCGATATAAACAGGATAAACTCATTTATCCGGCTCTCCGGTTGGTTTTTGCACCAAACCTAAAGTGGGGATCGGTAGGTATCTATCCTGCTCATCCCTCTTTCGGGCGTCACAACGGGACCTAAGGGACCCAAGTGAGTCGGCTTTTACCCTTTTGCGTAGCCGGCGACCCGTGCAACCTAACCTAACCTAACCTAAACTATTTCTTGAAATTATTCAATGAATTTTACTATCTATTATACTCATTTTTAATTTTATATTTATAAATATAAAAGATCCACTTGCAATAGGATTAACTTTATTAATCCAAACAACATTAATTTGTATATCATCAGGATTAATACCTTAAAGATTCTGATTCTCTTATATTATATTCCTAGTATTTCTAGCATGTTATTTCTAACCATGGGATTCAGTAAATAGAGACATCTTATTCATTCTTTAGACAACTAAAGACATCATGGTTGATTTATATATGTCAATAGAGGAGGGCAGCCTTAAAAGAATTTTACATCTTTCGGTCCTGTCTTAAATCTCTCATGTCTTTAATATCTCAATAACAATAGGCAAAGCTAAAGAAAACGAATCCACATATACACGAGCAACTGCCGCAGCGAACACATCGGTACATTTTGGCAAATTCAATCCTTCAGATAAAAAACAAGTAACTTTTATATTCGTACTCGACCAAGATAATTTTTATAACTCAGCAGGCTGATCTAACAGTTTGGAATCCGCTTAAGTAAAGCTTCCCAGAAACGTAATTATTTTCTTTGACAGTCAGAACTAACTTCTGTAACAAAACTCTTATAGGACCTTATCTGTACATGAAATATATTTTTTTACATATTTTGTTGCTGGTGCAGATAGTAATCGATAAGGAATACAAAGCTCAAAGCTTTAGATTTGTCTTTGTCCGCATTACATAAAACTACTGGATTCATTTTAATAAAATTTTGGAGAGAGGTACCTTAGTACCTTAAAATGAGACCGAAATTCGAGCCTAGCATAGTTAATACCTAAACTAGTTACTGTGTTGTACCAAACAAGAACTGATGTCTGTACTTTTAACGACCAATACTTTAGGAAATCGCTTCAATATCTTTAAGTTCCTCGATTTTATAATTTGATTTTAATAACTTAAACAAAAAAGTTAAATTAAAGAAATACATTTATTATGCAATACATTTCTATTTCAATAACGGAGATGGAAAACGGAATTTAAACTTTAAAAATATTTCTAATAAAAGATAAAAAAGCTTAAGAGTTTCACTTAATTTTTTATAAACAAATTTCATTTGTTTCCCTTACCGACACTCGAACAATAGACTCCTACCATATGCTTGTCCCAAAAACCTTGATAGTTTTGCTCAAAAAATATTTTTTGTTTAAAAAATATATACAATTACTAAAACAAAGCATTAAATAACTAATTTGAACTAATCGCTACCTACTATTTTACTCAAACTCTACTACAGTAAAGCCCCTTTAACACTATAATACTGAGTATTAAGATTTTCATTGGATCTTGTAAGATAGAAATCCAATGAGAATTGTGTGATTGTCAAAAAATCTAACGTAACATAACATTTCGTTTTCACACTATCACACTTCAAATAAAATGAAAAATATCAGCAAAGGAACAAGCCGAGACGAGACATTGAACGGCGTCGGCTGAGCAATGTTATGTGGACGCAGAGGTGACGGGTCTTAAGTTTGTTTGGAGGTTCAAGTTTTCGGTTAATACAAAACAAAACAAAAAAATTATACGTACATTCAACAATTTCTAGGCATGGCAGAAACAAAGTACATACAGAGGCGTTAAGACTGATGGCAATTTAAGGCAGGTGCAGGACAAAGAAAACATTTCATCGGCGGCGGCGAACTATCGGCTACGACTCAATCAGCTTGGTTCTTTGCTTTACAAAAACACAACCCTGATAAAATGAAAAATGTTATCTTTTAGAAAATTTTCTAAAATAGGTTTGGTATTATGTGATGTCAAACTTCTTTCCGTATTATTTCACATTTTGATAACATACTGCTTTCACACTATCACACTTTCTCATTGGATTCAAGTATTTGACAAGTCTTAATACTCAGTATAATAGTGTGAAAAGGGCTTAAGTAGATAAAACATAAAAACTTAAAAATTCGAAAACTGTGAGAGTTAATTAACTACCAAACGTAGCCTATGAAATTTATGGTTTTTTCAATGAACAAAAAATAAATATTTTTGTAAACTTTGGGAATAAAAACTGAAATAAAAAATCTTTAATCAACAGACATTAACACTATTTCTTGTTAACTAAAAATATTGTTTAAAATTGAGTGGAATTTAAAATGATTTATAGACATTCCAATTCCTGATGCCATTCTGTGTCGTTGTAGTAAATGTAAGTAAAGAAAACACCAACAAAATTTGTAAAACACCTCTAAAATCCGACGACGAGGCAAACCTATAATAATTTGTGAATTGAACAACACTTTTTTAAATCCTTTTTTTCTTTGAAATTCTACAGCTTGTATGCAATTATTGAGTTATTCGATTTTCGGAATCACGTATCGAAAATTGTATTTGCAAATATTTTTTTCCTTACGCGTAAATATAATACTTGAAAAAAACTTTCATTTGAAAAAAGATAAAAAGCAAGATTTCGGAAATTAAATTACAAATAAAAAAATAATATTTATTTTTGGAAATTAAAGAATACTTTTGCATTCTTATGTTTTAATTTTGGAATATGAAGTAATTTAGCGAATGACGCAGGTTGAAAATTCTTAACTTGTTGTTCGCATTGAGTTCTATGCCATTTCTTATTCCATTTCTTATACATCCAACTGAAAGTGAAAAAAAGTATATATTTATAAGTTTATCATTATGATCTAAATTTCTACATTGGTCATTTCCGATTGTATGTAAATAGATGAGTCGATTTAACGGTGCACGTCTGTCTAACAGTGTAAATAATATTGAAATTAATTTTCGAGGACTTAAGATAACTAAGACTCATATAGTGGATCGATATGTTGTATTTAAATTCTCAAATGTTTCTAAAGATAACCAGCAAAATCGGTCCAAAACAGGTTAAGACATAGCCAAACCAATAACGACTGCCTCTATTTTTGTTCCCCATAATTGTTCATGTAATTCTTTTTTAATTCTTACTAGACTACTTAAATAACCAATTTTCAGTTTAACCTAAAAGTTTAATATTTTAAAAACCCGATTTCGAATTTGATACTTTTACATAAAGCTAGATTTAACCATTTGTTTCGGACAAAATTTTTTATATTAATGTCTATTTTTCTCTCAGAGAGTGAGAGAAGTTATTTTGTCAGCTTGAATTGGTTTAACTTTAATTTTTGTTCGGAAAAAGTTGAACTGAGTTACCACATCATATACTTATAATTTTTGCATAGTAAAATTGTGGATTTTATTTTTCAAAATATTGAATGAATTAAAAAAAATATTATTAATGAGCAGATTGCCCTTAAGCTTGTTTTAGAAATGAAAGAACGCGGAAAAGAGCGAATGTAAGATATGAGCAATAGTTCATATAAAAGAAATTAAGAAAAGCAAAGTACTTGGAAGGTATTACGTAATGCATCTCAAGAATCAATATTTGAAAGTAGTTCTTTGCCCGTCCTTCTTTGTTTATCCTTTTTTATAAATGTGCCTTAAAAAAAAAATATATATTTTATTTAATAGTTATTTCAATATATAATATATATATGTATACATATATATATATATATATATCTATATATATATATATATATATATATATATATATATATATATATATATATATATATATATATATATATATATATACATATATATATATATTATATATTGAAATAACTATTAACAGAAGCACTCGCTGTTTATGTAACCCAATTCAACAATTCGTCTAGGAAATTTGTATGAAAAGCACTCAAGTTTTTGAGTTTTTCCTATACAAATTTTCTAGACGTTTTGTTCAATTGGGTTACATAAACAGCACATTACATACAATTTGTTTCACACGAAAAAACACCAAAATATTATCAATTGCTGCATGTAAAATTATTATGAATAGTTAGTTAGCTTTGTTTTTCCGATCAAATTTTTCAAAATGAGTGAATCGTGCTGTAAAAAATACTCAGTAAAAAAATTTGTTGGGACAAAAATTTTGTTGGAAACAAATGGTTGAATCCAGCTTAACTGATGAAAAACAAAGTTTAGTTTATTTTTCATATTTTTATTAAACTAAATATTATTACAAACAACCAATTTCATATTTTAAGACAAAATAAAGACTTCTTAGTATAAAACACATCTCTTTTGACAGATTAGTTAGACAAAATAAATAACATTAATACAAATTGCATTGAGAAAATATTATTAAAATAGAATTTTCACTCAAAAAGTCGACAATGAACAAAAACAGGGAAATTTCATCGATATTTTGAAATAATATACGTTCAAAATTTGGGTGAAATTTCAAAACAAGGAACGTTTCACGAAATTTCACCAAAAAGGAATAATTCAACCAAAAATTCAAATTTTTGTAAAACAAATTAAAAATTAAAATTTCTTAAAAAATTAAAATTTCTTAAAAAATCGAATTTTCACAAGAAAAAGGACCAAAAAACCCAATTTTCAACAACGATCACACCAAATCGATAATTCATCAATAGAAGTCGTACAACAAAAAAACAAGGAAAACAAACCAAACCAAACAATAAAAATATATGAATTTTTATTTTATTTTAACTATTTTTAAATGAATTAATTAATAATTTAGGCTTAAGTTCTTTAATATAAACAGATAAAGAAAAATTAGACTCCAGCAGAATGTAATGCATTTTCTGGATCGCTACATCCGTCGTATAATTTTTCTTTAGCTCTTTATAATAAAGAACTTTAGCCTAAATAATTAATTAATTCATAAAAATATTATATAATAAATTATATTATAATTGAAATTTCACTAAAGTATTAAAATATTGGAAAAACCTAAAAAAAATTTAATTCACCAAACTTTTCATCAAATAATCGAAGCTTCAGAAAAAAAATAACGTCTTAACGAAAAGTTTAATTCTACCGAAAAATACGATATCTCTCCAATCAAAAATTATGTTTCACCAGTAATTTCACCTAAAAATCGAAATATCCAATATTGGCCATTATGTCAAAAATTATTTCATATTGTAAAATTCTTAATAAATTAATATTAAAAACAGAACACCTCTTAAATCAATATTTTAACAAAAAGAATTCATCAACATTTAAATTCTGCCTTAGTGTTAATTTCAATTAACGTTAATTTATAATTTATAAAAATTTATAAAATTATAATAATTGTAAAAATTACAGGGAAACAATGAAAACCTATTGGAAAAGGTGTAGGGTATATAAAATTCGGCACAGTCAAACTCACTTTTGTACAAACAAAAATATGTTGTTTTTATATTTGATATAGATTTGACCTTAACATTTGTTGTTGGCGCAGACAAACTCGGAATTCTTTTTATTTACTTTTTACTTAACTTAAGGGAACGAAACTATTTTGCTTATCAAAATAAATTTAAACTTTTTATAAAGAAATCTAAGTATTTCTTTCGTCGTCATTAAAGTTGTATTCATGTCGTACAGTAAATCATAAACAGCCACAACCAGGGATCGTAACGGTTATAAGTTTTATTAAAAAAATACTTTTTAATGATTATTTTTCAATTTTTATTTTTTGCTTGAAATATAACAGTAATTTTTCGAGTTTTATTTTTTGCTTGAAAAAAAATTATATTTCGAGTTTTATTTTTTTGATTGGAAAACAAAAATTATTTTTAAATTTTGTTGCATACATTTTTTTTTAGATTAATTTGACAAATAAGAGTTAATGTACGGACTCTGGAGATAGTTTTGACCGTAAATCAGTTAATATTAGATTTAGGGCTGAAAACGCTCTTTCTACAGTAACTTGTGTTGCAGGCACGCTATGCAAAACTTGCGCCAATCGATATAAATATGGATACATATATATGTATGTATGTTAATGCAAATCAAAAGTACTTTTATTTTTCAAGCAACAAACAAATCTGGAGAAGTATTTTTTATTTTCCAATCAAAAAAATAAAACTCGAAAAATAATTATTATTTTTCAAGCCATAAATAAAACTTGAAAAATAACTATTATTTTTCAAGCAAAAATAAAACTCAATAAAACTGTTATTTTTCAAGCAACAAATAAAATTCAAAAAGCAATTAATTTTTTTCAAGCCAAAAATAACTATTATTTTTCAAGTCAAAAATAAAACTCAAGAAATAACTGCAAAAAATAAAACTTAATAAATAATTTTTAAATTTGAGTTTTTTAATAAAACTCAAAATAATAAAAATTAATACACGTAAAGGTAGTTCGCGTAATAGCGATTATATTGGTGTACTTATTAATCTTGTAACATATCTCCTTCATTATGATTTTTTTTTTGTTCAAATTTGGGAAATAATCATTATTTGCGATCCCTGGTCACAACTCAAAAATCACAATGTTTAGGAGAGGCAAAAAACTGTTTCCAAAAACATGATTGTAATTTTATAATCAAAATGAGTTCCACAGAAAGAAGGCAGTGTTGGAAACGAACTGTAAACTGTTTCATGAATAAAACAAACGATTTTGAAAAATTTCCAGTTGGGACTTTTCATGATTAAATGTGCGATATGTATATACAATAAAATGTTAAAAATATTTATAAAATTTTAGTTTTATTTCAAACAGCTTTTTTATGCAAAAGCTAAGTAAGTGGAACAAACATTAAAATTAGATCTGTTTGTAAATACATATTTTTTAGTAACCAATACATTAAACAACAAAATTATTAAACGAAACTTTTAATGGAAATGATTTATTAAAACAATAAGATAACTGCTCTCTGCTTAATCTCTAAGTATTCATTTACATGGCGTGGAGAGGCAGTTTAAGCAGACAACCAAGGCATATTTAACCAGGTGACTGCACAAGGCGGAGCTAATATTAAAGAGAAATTTTTTAAATTTTTTTTATATGGAGTTTGACATTAATCAGGTTTTTTAAGAGAAAATAATTACTATTTTACTGTCAAAATCCATATAAAAAAAATTGAAAAAATTTTTTGCTGAAATTTCCTCTCCCTTACGCTATCACCTTGTTAAATATGCCTTCCAGACAACATTAAAATGTGAATTTAAATGCGTGAGTTTATAGATCCCACATAAAAAACACACTGCAAACGGAAATGCTAGATGTAGGTCTGTCCGTAAAAACAGTAAAAATTAGCACAAAACATTTCATAATTTGTGTAATTTTTATTAGCATTTGACACAATTTTTTTCTGTTTGTATTTTATGATATTCATCATCGTGTTCATGTAGTTAATGATATTTAGTGAATCAGTTTATCACAGCTTTTAAAACACACATTCATTGATATCGAAAAAAAAACAGAAAAAAATTCGCACACGCTAATACTTAATCGTATCTTATCAGTAGAGAATTTGCAAACATAAAGTAGTTTTTTATTTGCAAATGCTAAAGTTTAATTTTATTTAATCTTTATGTTTTAAATGTGTCTCTTTTTATTTTATTTGTTTAAATAGTTTGTTTTGCAAACGAATTTAATACATATTCTTAGTTTTCATATTTATTTTCATACTCGTACTCTGATAATATTTAGACTTGACACAAAATCTACAACTGGGTTAAATTTGGAGACAATCTTGTCAGATTAGGGGATTTATCCCCAAATCGGGGATTGTTATTTATTGATGGGTATAAAAAATTCAGTTTGGGGATTGGAGGTTTTTTTGAGGATAGTTTCAATGTTTTAGGGATTTTTTGGGGAATTTTATTTCGATTTTGTTTACTTTTTGGATTATTGTAATTTTATTATTATTTCAATAATTTCTTTCCAAGTTTCCTAATGTGGTAAAAAAGACGTTATTTAAAATTTAAGTATGACTGATAAAGGAAGATAAAAAAACGTAGCGAAAATAATTCAAGCAATAGAACTTATTGATCTTGGTTACGATTTTAAGAAAGAACTGCAGGCTTAAATCTAGTTTAGCGAAGTCACAATTATAATTAAAAAATAAAAAAAAAGTGAGTAAAAAAGTTGGCCGAAGCCGATATTTGCAGATTTATAAGCATCTGAACTTTTCACCACCAGTAAATAACTAAGGAACATTCATGAGGTAACCTCACTACGAAGGGGAAATATTAAGGCGAAAATTTTAAATTTTTATTTATACGGAGTTTGATAGTTCGACTTTCATTTAAGGCGAGAAATTGTAAGTTTAACTGTCAAGATCCCTATAAAAAATTGATAATTTTCGACTTGTAAATAACAATATTTTAAAAGACATTTATAAATCACAGTTAAGAAAAATGCCAATAAAACATGAAAGTAAATATCAAGATGAGGCTTAAGCGACCTTGTTTCTAGACCTAGAAAAATTGATTTACACAGCAATTTGCAATGCTTCGCCAAAGAAATTAACAAAATATTAAATAAGAAATAAATTACAAAACTGGTTCCTCAAATATTTGTTGAGAAATAAAATACATTTTAAAAATAATGAATTTTTAATTTTAATTAATTAAAATAAAATAATTAATTATTATAAACTTCCACCTTGATTTTCGTGGGGTAATGGCCATTTCACTTGTGCTTAATTGAGCTCATCAGAAAAAAATTACCCAAATTTTAAGTAAGCTAAAGATACCTTTAAGTAGAAAAATTATTTTGAGTAAATAAGAAATAAGTCAATTGCAATATTACTACACTGACTAGATTATTCCAACTCTAGTAGTAGTTGTAAGAAGTAAATATTTCTTTAAACAAAAAACAACAGTGTTATAGTTTTGCTTTCAAAAGAAAAAGAAAATACAGCAAAGTTGCCAAAGTTTAGGTATTAATAGCACGCTATTAAATATAATTAAAATTACATAAATATTTTAATTACCAAAAATTGTTATAATAAAATTTGTTTTAACCTCAATCAACTTAGTTTGTTAAATAATACACAAAAGAATTTACACTAAATGAAGTTAACTAGAGTGCAAATAAGGTATTTATATGTTAATTTCAATGAAAAATGAAAACAGTATATTTTTAGTGGGCAATTTTGGGGATAGTTAAAATATTTTGTGGAATTTTGGGGATGAGCATTTTCAAGTTGGGGATGGTACTCGAAAAAATCTGGGAACCTAGTCTGCTTTAGTTAATTTATTTTAGCTTAAATAATGACGATTATTATACAAATTAAGTTTTTGCGCCCACTTCGGATGAAGCCACTTTCCTCAGGAACTGCTCGATGGATATTAAGCACGATTGGCATGTGAAAATTCAGAAATGGGGTTTCCCTTTTTCTATATTCCCAAAATCGACATTATTGATGAACATTTCCAATTTCAGAGTAATTCTACTACTTCGTTTTTCCCGGTTTTTGAATTTCCAAAATCAACATTATTTTTTAATGGACGATATCTTGGCTCACGTAAATACATATAAGTATGACCGCATACTATATTCTGTATATATTTTAAACAAAATAACTACTTTAAAAATAATGTTATTTAAACTATGAAACAAACAATTAAAAAACAATTTTTCAAAAGTAAGTACGCAGGATTTTATTATTAAAAGGGGCAAATTATTTTATAGCGGGATTGATCTCAAAAGGAGAGTAATATTATATGTCTTTTATAATAATATTATGCCATATATAATATCACTATATTACTTCTTTCTTTGTATGTTTGTATGAAAATATTGTATTACACTGGTTAAAAATGGGTGACAATCTTGCCAGATTGTCAATTTATCAGAATTTTGCCAGCTTTTGATGATTAAACGAGTTTTGGCTTAAGTTGATTATTTTTGTTTTTAGCCGAATTCTTTAATATTTTTTAAGATTTTTCTCGTTAATCTAAAGCTCAAAATTACTTTAAATATAAAAATAAATAGGTATACATCACCCGCTGTCAACAATATCTATTTTAAATTACTACCTTATAATTCGTGTTATCTTGTGTTTAACTCTCAGTTGGTGTAGATTTACGCATAGATAGATCGAACTGGAGTGGGCTTCTGCACCCCAGATTTATTATTCTTTATTAAATTCTCGATTATTTTTTATGTCGTTACCAAAAAGTTTTTTGAAGTTTTTTTTTTACATAACACCTTTTTACATAACCTTTTACATATCTCCCTTCAATTTTTATGGTGTACTCACTAACCCACATAAAAAAACAAACATATTTAAAAACAAAAAATTAAAAAACACTATCCCAAAACATTTTTAAAATCATTTTTTTTTTTTTCAAAATGAAAAACAAGAACGTTTGTCATTACTTAAGTACAATATAAAGTTAAAAGATCGATTGCCATATCATTAATTATGTATTATGTAGTAATATTTTGTTTTAACTTCATAAGGAAAGTGTGTGTCTAAAATTCATTACTTTCATTTCATTTAATGATTCCTAGTTCTAAATTTATTTCCGAATAAATTATAGGCCATTAAAACTATTTCTTTAAAATTGTAAAATAAATTCTCATTTGCAGATTAGGAAATAAATTATTTGCTTTATGTCAGACATTATGCGCGCTCATATAAAGAAATAAAAATTAACAAAAAGTAAAATGTATTTTTTATATCTTTGGATTTTAATTTATTTATTTTCGTTTTTTTTATTTAATCAACTCAACACAATTATTTTTAAATTACGATAAAACTGTTATAACTTTATTGTGTATATAAAGATATAAAAAATTTAATGGATCGACCCATCTAATTACAAAATTACAAAACAAAAATATTTCTTTTTAAAATAAAAAATTCCCAAAATGAACTTCGTAAAAAAATATTACGCCATGTCGAATCTTATATACCCCTCAGCATAGTGATAATACACTGATATGTTTCAGCAGTATGTATATTTTCGGTTGTTACTCTTGTAGTTTTCAGCTTTTTTATATTTATACATACATATGTATATGGTATACCCTTTCCACCTGTAGTGAAAATTAAACAGTAATATTACTATTATAGATTTTTAGGTATAAAAAATTATTTAAAAATTAATCACAAAATTTACAAAAAAAAAATTTTTTTAAACCTTTTCTGGGGGGGTTGCGGGTTCGATTCCTGCCTGAGAGTCTGGGTTTTTCTGCAGACAAGCAAAAGTGATGTTTTAAAAACCTCTTCAGTTAATTTTAAGTTTGTAATAATATTTATGTATCTGAAATCGTTATTTTCCAGTGGTGAAACAGGCCTTCTTACTTCAGGCCTTCTATAAGGCATGCTTAGACCTTCTCTCGCTACGACCCTCATTTTTCTGTGCATTCTAAAAGATCCAGTACACATTCCTACATCTCTTCTCTTACAAGATGTGAGCTCATTTTGTATTTTTAGATTTCTCATTTATAAAACACAATAGTTCACAATAGTGCTGCCTGCAATTGAGATGCTTCCATAGACTGATTGATACTACGCTAGTCCATCAGCCTGGAGTTTGTGAGTATTCGATTTCCAAAAAATTAAGAAAAAATGTAAATATTTCAATTAAAAAATAAAAATAAAATGCTTAATACAATTACAATAAAAATATAAATCTTATGCCAGAAAAAATGTTCTTAGTTATTTCTACGAAAAGTACGAAAAGCCTTCTTAAATGCATTTAATTGAATGCCCTCTAGCAGACAATTTTCGAAGGCTTCTGGAACGCTTGCCGGCTTCTGATAATAGAATGCGAACGGAAGGCTTTGTGCCTCCAAATGAAAGAGTAAAGAGGCCTTTTAGAAGGCCTTCATACTCCCTCTTTTCACCACTGGGTACATAAGGGCGTTTTACACTATATCACAAGTATTAATACTTTTGAATAAAAGGCAATCATGATCTAAATAAATTCAGAAAATAATAAAACTTATCATCTCCTCAAATGTGTGAAATGATCTTTAAGAGAAATTTTAAATAGTATTTTTTATATAATTTAAAACTAACTTCCTAATTTAATAAAAAAATATTTTTTAAATCTTTCCAGGCAACGAACTCGGGCCATAATAAAAATGCCTTGTTTGAATAGAAATATAAATTTACAATAAAATTTTTTGTTGAATTATTTCGTACTTTTTTTAAATTTTAGGATTTTCATTTTTACAGTATATAATAATCAGTAATAGTCGAATTTTTTGGCTTAAATTGAGATATAATTACAAACGGCATGACAAACATGTATCTGTATATTTTTCACCTTTGGTGGTAATTAAACACAATGTCTAAGCATTTTCGCAGCTCTTAGTGCGTTCTGTGTTGCTAGTCTGTCTGCAAAATTGTCTGTCCCTTAGTCTTACTAACTGTGCTTATCATGAATGCGGTTGAATTGGTAGATTACCTCCACTTGTTGAATGCATGCGGCAATTTGTAAAGCATTAGAACAAAACCAATACAAAAAATAAGTAAATAAATAACGAACACATAAAATAGCTGGTCTATTTTAATGTTTTTATTAATCTGCAACATGGAATTTTCATTAGTTTATGACCGGACAAGTCAAGGTAGTTTCTGGTAGATGAAAAAAAGCAACAAGCTAATACGTACCCTATAACACACAAACAAGTGGCATAGATATTTAGTATAAGGTGTACGTGACAAGAAAATATTACACACTATTTTTTCTAACGAAGTTTTTTGACCGATTATCGCTTTTCTTTAAGTATCTTTTAAAATATTTGTCAGGTAAAATAAAAATCTGTTAACAATGTACAATTATACATAAATCAGTTTTAGCTATTTAAAATCATTATGATAGAGCTTAATGTTCGGTTTCACATTGGAAGGGCCGCACCCTTCCGGAGCAAAGTGGTGGCTAAGGTTTATACCTAAATAGCAGGAAGACCATGCATGAGCTTGGTGTGGAGTTACATTGCCCAAAGGTCGGCTGTAGTTTTAGATAGACTCCGCTCCATTCAAAATTATAAATATTCACTCAGTGGTAAGACCACAGTCGAATTACTTTAAAATGATAGTTATGCTAAATAACTCCCATGAAATAAGTACTAAAAAAATAAATCATAACAAAGTTGAAATAAGCCCCCAAACCAAAAATAAATAAATAGCACCCAGACCTTAAAATAAATTCACTTCTAGGATTATTAAAGTTATACCAGTATTATTGCAGTAATTGCAAAGAACACAATGCTTCAAGTACCACAATTAACTCTCCTTGTGCTTTTTAAACAGCACTTATAAGTAAAATAATTATTTTCGTACCTATAAAAAGTTAAAAATCATCAAAAAAAATATACATATAAATATGTATGTAAATAAAGAAAGAAAAAAAGTTAGTACTTTCCATCCAATCTGACTTTAAAAAGTAGGACAGGGAATATGTTTAAGACCTTAAAGTAGAATGTATACCTTAAATAATTTTTTCGTCTGATTAGAAATAAATATCCCAAGGGAACCGATGATCGTTAGGTATTACTGATCGCCAATACATATAATTAGAAACGAAATACAAGTCAAAAAAATATTTGTTTATTTTTATACCCTTCACCACAGGTGGAAAGGGTATATATAAGTTTGTCATTCCGTGTGTAATTTCTACAATATTCATTTCCGACCCCATAAAGTATATATATTCTGGATCCTTATACATAGAGAAGTTGATTAAGCGATGTCCGTCTGTCCGTCTGTCCGTCTATCCGTCTATCCGTTTGTCCATCTGTTCGTGTTAGTGTGGTAATGTCATTTGCCAAGGCACCAGAAGAGATACAAAAAATTTAAGCACACCAATCTGTCAGGCATAGTTTCGAAAATTTTGGTATTTCAATTCAGCAACATCGGATCATTCCTTTGGAGGCTACGGGCCAAAAACCACGCCCACCTATATTTTTTTCACGTTTTTTCAGGTTTTTTTTAAATTTTTTTCAGCTTTAATGATTCTGTTTTGCCTTTTTTTCTCAAATAAATATTAGACTGCGACAGGTAAATCGCAAAGAGTGCATACAGATCTCGGGGGATCAATAACCCCCTGCGAGGGGCGATTTTTGTTTGTTTTTAGATTGGTAGGGTTTTTCTGCTTTGATTTGTATTAGTGACCTTAATAGAAAGCAATACACATAGAGGTAGCCAATGGACCCACAGGGTACCCACTGATAAATAGGAGCAGTTAAAAGGACCCCCCATGTGTCAATATGAGGAAATTTTTTTTTTTGTAAGGATTTTTTTTTGCTTTAGTCTGACCATTCTAACTCAATATAGACTGCAGAAAGGTCCTAAATTTAACAAAAAAAAATTTTAAAAATTAAAAAAAAAAAATTTTTAAAAATTTCCAAAAAAAAAAGTTTTACAAAAAAATTTACAAAACATTTTCAAAAATATATTTTACAGAAAAATATTAAAACAAATTTTTTTTTTTAAATTTTCCAAAAAATTTTCGAACAAAATTTTACAAAAAATTTTTAAAAAATTTTTTTTACAAAAAATTTTTGCACACAATTTTAGAAATATTAAAACAAAAATTTCAATATTTCTTTGAAAATGAAAATCATGACTGTAACATAACATATAATTAATATTAAGATTATACATATGTATGTATGTGTGTATATAGAGTAACATATTTTTTTAAATGCGTTTGATTTTTAAATAGATGATATCTCTGTTTTAAAACCTAGGTGCATTAAACACATAGACATCATCAGGATACCGACTACAAACTGTCAAAAATAAAATACACACGTTTATAGGTAAACGATTCTTTTGAAGCCAGCAAAGCTACATGGCTACACGACCACCGTTGTGGCTGTCGTCAACTTAGGCTAATTTGTATTTTATTCAACAAAAGAAAATGTCATAAAATTGTAAATTACAAATTCATATACAAACAAAAAGTATTGGAGGAAATATTTAAAAGTTTTTGAAAAAGTTTTTTAATTTTATAAAAGCAAAATAAGTATTTTTACAACAATGTCAGAGCTGACAACACGGCGACAATTGTAGCAAACGGAATTTGTTTTCATTTGTCTTCTATTTCTTTACAATATCGATAATGCTGTACATGTCTGTATAAATAAAATCACCGTGGTGAAGGGTATAGAAGATTCGGCACGGCCGAATATAGCACTTTTACTTGTTTTATTTGAATTTAATGCGATGACAAGCCCAAAAGGACAACCGTCATAAAATAAAGTGTATTTGAATTTAACGCTGTATTTAAAAAAAATTAAATATTACATCGGTCGCTAAATCATAAGTCTTAAATCTTTTGAAATTATCGAATTTATCACTTTTTTACTCATCATTACTAATTTTATTTTTATATATTATAAAAAAAAATAAATAAATTGTTGTCATTAAGTAAAAATTTTCTTTACTTGTGGAATTCTTCTACTGACAAACTAAACAGGTTTTTGATATACATACATATATAATTTAATTTCTGTTTATACGAATTGTACAAAACTTAAAAGTTGTTAAAAAGACTACTTGAGCATAAAATAAGATGATCTACCTAAAATAGAGTTGGGAACACTGTTTGTATTTACTTATGTTTACATGCATGTTTCTTAACTAAAATTATCAAATAAATATTAGCCCAATTCACAATAAAGAGACCTTCTAGAAGGCCTCTTTACTCCTGTTTTTGGAGGCAGAAGGCCTTCTGTTTACATTCAGTTCGCATTCCATTATCATGTCTTTTTTACACAGGTTGTCATTGCGGAGCAGGCCTTCCACTGTCGCTTCTGCCGGCAAGCGTTCCAGAAGGTCTTCCGAAAATTGTCTGCTAGAAGGCCTTTAATTTAATACCTCTTAGAAGGCTCTTCGTAGTAAAAACTAAAAAAAAAATTCTGGGTCAAGATTTTTTTGATGTTGTTCTAATTTTATTATTAATTTATTATTATTATTAATTGAAATATTAAAATTTTTTGAGGTTTTAACCGTCAACCTCCAGACTGATAGGATAGCGCACTACCAAACAGTCTATCGAAGCATCTCAATCGATAAAGAGCATTTCAATGAACTGTTGTGTTTTATAAATGAGAAATTTAAAAATAGAAAATTATGAAAATTTAATCAGTAAACAATCAGTACTTCCCTTCTAAGAAAAGCGAAGTAGGAATGTGTACTGGATCTTTTAGAAGAAAGAGACAATGCCTTCGAAGAGGCCTTCTTTGGTAGGCACAGAAAAATGAGGATTGTAAAAGAGAGAAGGTCTAAGTATGCCATATAGGAGGCCTGAAGTGAGAAGGCCTCTTAAGTTTTACCACTGGGGTCTTGCTTCGTAGCATTTGCAAAATGTTATTGGATAATTTTACAACACACTAACAAAATATACAGAAATGGATTTGCTTCACTTTGGAGATAAGCAACATAATACAAGGTAGTTCCATTTCAAAAATGTTTGAAGTTTGCCGGAATTATTGAAGTATGTTTTATTGTAAACAGCAAAAAAAATGTTGTCACAAGTAGAAACAAAAAAAAATTATTTTGGAAAATATTTTCAAAAAGTGTGCAATTTACATAAATAACAGAAAATAAAAACATACTTTGGTTTAATAATAAAACTTATGAGGAATAAATCCTGTTGTAGATTATGATTTCCTTAATAGGTACACTTATAGGTGCACTTTTATATTGAGAAAAAAATTATATTACAATCTTATTTAAGCTGCATGCTAATTGACCTTATAAAAAATCGCCACAAAACAAAAATTAAAAATCGCCAAATGAATAATTACCGTAAAAAAAGTGGAAGAAATGGAAATTTGGCAAAAAAAATATAAAAAGTTCAATACTGGCAGTAAGTGCATTGATATTTTTTTAATTCTAATAAATCTTTAATGTTAACAATTCTGTAGTTTTAGGTAGACAACGTAACTACTTAGTTAGTTTTTTAGGACATAAACCGTTGTATTTACACTCTTATTGATGAATTTCTTGATAATCACTCCTATTACATTTGGCGTTGTCGACACTAAATTAAATTGGTATTCCCTTTGTCGACAACAACATTTATCGATGACTTTTTAATTTTATTTGATATTATGTAAGAATATGTGACGTTGAATTTTTTTGTACCGACGGCGATTTCGTCGCCTCGGTTTTTAAAAACGACTGAAGAGCCAACAATATTTAAAATAGAAAAGATTTAAATAACAAGTTTAGCCCAATACGGAAAATTAGTTGAAGAAATAGAAAATCTCGACGTGATAGAAAAAAACTTAAATGAGATTTTTATTAAGCATTTGAAATCATTCCAAAACATACAATTTTTTTTAAAGAATATGTCTCTACAGAACAGTGTTATCGATAAGCAGTCGACGTCGTCATAAGAGCATTAGGAAATACAAAATTATAATCAAATTGAACTTGACATCAATATAAAAGTCCGGTCAGAAGTTGTGTGCGTCCTGACAATATTTTGTTCGATTCTGCTTTGAAAGTAATTCCTACCAAATTTTAAGACTCTCACGTATTTACTTTATATAAAGGTACCCATCCCTGGATAAAATTCTAAAATTTATATAAAATTCTAAAACTCTAAAAATGATTGTAAAGCACTGTAAAAGATGTTTAAAATATTTTAATAACAATGTAATTCTACAAAGTAAAAATACAAATCAAATACTGAGTGTCCGCCAGGAAGATATACTGCCATTTTGGAAAACATTACTCTTGAGAGTTCATATTTGACAGTTGTGAAGTAGACACGTGACAAATTTATTATGGATAAATATTCGATAAAACAACGTGTTTTAATCGTTAGAACATTTTATCAAAATCAACAATCGATTACTGTGACGATGAGAAAGTTAAGTGAAATTTTTGGGAGAAACAACATGCCAACAAAACACACTATTTATCGTGTAGTGAATGATTTCGAAGAAAGGGGGTCCGTAGGTGATAGGCCCAAGCATGGACCACAACGTACTGCAAGATCGGCTGAAAACATTACTGCTGCTCAAGAAAGTGTTCAAAACAATCCACCAACCTCAATTCGACGTCGTGCTCAGGAGCTTGGTCTTCAAAGAACAACTTTGGCCACAATTTTGCACAAGAATTTGCATTTGTTTCCATTCAGTTGGCACAAGAGCTTCTTCCACAAGACGATTTTACAGCTCGCCCATGACAACACCGATTTTCATAAAAAAATCATAATGAGTCGGTTATGGGCAATAGAAAACCCTTAAATTATTCATCAGTACCCTTTGCATCCATTAAACGTGACAGTATGCAATTTGGTCAGAAAGAATCATTGGACCTTACTTTTTTGAAAATGAAAACGGCGTATGTAACGATAACTGTGAATGAAAACTTTTTAGAGCCACAACTGCATGCTTTGGGCTTGATTAGCATGTGGTATCAACAAGACGGTGCCACACCGCATACAGCCAGGATTACAATGGAATTACTGCGAGTAGTATTTCTTTCACTAAAGATTCCAAAGAAATACTGTTGCCGTTAACTGTAATCTAGTATGTACTAGATTACAACATTGCTCCCGTTAATTGATACTATTTAGATGACTGTCGATTTTTGGGCACGATACGTCTTTTAAGAGGACCGTTTGATAATTCAGCGACTTTTTGTGTTTGCAAGTTCCGATGCAACACTGTTCTCTCCCGTGACGAATTTGGACAATATACGCTTGGCTTGCAATTAAATTAATATTTTATTAATTAGAGGGTATAAAATACCCTCGTTCAAAAAAACTTCTTTAGCAGTTTTATCTATTAAAGAATTTACTAACTGCTTTCTTTGCGAAAATTCCAATAGGAAATTTTTTGTTCTGCCACAAGTGTTGCAAACTGAAATAAAAACCGTTCACAATTCATTTAAAATTTTTACAATTGCAAAAATTTGCCATCTCAAATGCACAAGATTGTGAATTGGGCTATTATTATTATTAAAGAGAGAAGGTCTAAGTATGCCATATAGGAGGCCTGAAGTGAGAAGGCCTCTTAAGTTTTACCACTGGGGTCTTGCTTCGTAGCATTTGCAAAATGTTATTGGATAATTTTACAACACACTAACAAAATATACAGAAATGGATTTGCTTCACTTTGGAGATAAGCAACATAATACAAGGTAGTTCCATTTCAAAAATGTTTGAAGTTTGCCGGAATTATTGAAGTATGTTTTATTGTAAACAGCAAAAAAAATGTTGTCACAAGTAGAAACAAAAAAAAATTATTTTGGAAAATATTTTCAAAAAGTGTGCAATTTACATAAATAACAGAAAATAAAAACATACTTTGGTTTAATAATAAAACTTATGAGGAATAAATCCTGTTGTAGATTATGATTTCCTTAATAGGTACACTTATAGGTGCACTTTTATATTGAGAAAAAAATTATATTACAATCTTATTTAAGCTGCATGCTAATTGACCTTATAAAAAATCGCCACAAAACAAAAATTAAAAATCGCCAAATGAATAATTACCGTAAAAAAAGTGGAAGAAATGGAAATTTGGCAAAAAAAATATAAAAAGTTCAATACTGGCAGTAAGTGCATTGATATTTTTTTAATTCTAATAAATCTTTAATGTTAACAATTCTGTAGTTTTAGGTAGACAACGTAACTACTTAGTTAGTTTTTTAGGACATAAACCGTTGTATTTACACTCTTATTGATGAATTTCTTGATAATCACTCCTATTACATTTGGCGTTGTCGACACTAAATTAAATTGGTATTCCCTTTGTCGACAACAACATTTATCGATGACTTTTTAATTTTATTTGATATTATGTAAGAATATGTGACGTTGAATTTTTTTGTACCGACGGCGATTTCGTCGCCTCGGTTTTTAAAAACGACTGAAGAGCCAACAATATTTAAAATAGAAAAGATTTAAATAACAAGTTTAGCCCAATACGGAAAATTAGTTGAAGAAATAGAAAATCTCGACGTGATAGAAAAAAACTTAAATGAGATTTTTATTAAGCATTTGAAATCATTCCAAAACATACAATTTTTTTTAAAGAATATGTCTCTACAGAACAGTGTTATCGATAAGCAGTCGACGTCGTCATAAGAGCATTAGGAAATACAAAATTATAATCAAATTGAACTTGACATCAATATAAAAGTCCGGTCAGAAGTTGTGTGCGTCCTGACAATATTTTGTTCGATTCTGCTTTGAAAGTAATTCCTACCAAATTTTAAGACTCTCACGTATTTACTTTATATAAAGGTACCCATCCCTGGATAAAATTCTAAAATTTATATAAAATTCTAAAACTCTAAAAATGATTGTAAAGCACTGTAAAAGATGTTTAAAATATTTTAATAACAATGTAATTCTACAAAGTAAAAATACAAATCAAATACTGAGTGTCCGCCAGGAAGATATACTGCCATTTTGGAAAACATTACTCTTGAGAGTTCATATTTGACAGTTGTGAAGTAGACACGTGACAAATTTATTATGGATAAATATTCGATAAAACAACGTGTTTTAATCGTTAGAACATTTTATCAAAATCAACAATCGATTACTGTGACGATGAGAAAGTTAAGTGAAATTTTTGGGAGAAACAACATGCCAACAAAACACACTATTTATCGTGTAGTGAATGATTTCGAAGAAAGGGGGTCCGTAGGTGATAGGCCCAAGCATGGACCACAACGTACTGCAAGATCGGCTGAAAACATTACTGCTGCTCAAGAAAGTGTTCAAAACAATCCACCAACCTCAATTCGACGTCGTGCTCAGGAGCTTGGTCTTCAAAGAACAACTTTGGCCACAATTTTGCACAAGAATTTGCATTTGTTTCCATTCAGTTGGCACAAGAGCTTCTTCCACAAGACGATTTTACAGCTCGCCCATGACAACACCGATTTTCATAAAAAAATCATAATGAGTCGGTTATGGGCAATAGAAAACCCTTAAATTATTCATCAGTACCCTTTGCATCCATTAAACGTGACAGTATGCAATTTGGTCAGAAAGAATCATTGGACCTTACTTTTTTGAAAATGAAAACGGCGTATGTAACGATAACTGTGAATGAAAACTTTTTAGAGCCACAACTGCATGCTTTGGGCTTGATTAGCATGTGGTATCAACAAGACGGTGCCACACCGCATACAGCCAGGATTACAATGGAATTACTGCGAGTAGTATTTCTTTCACTAAAGATTCCAAAGAAATACTGTTGCCGTTAACTGTAATCTAGTATGTACTAGATTACAACATTGCTCCCGTTAATTGATACTATTTAGATGACTGTCGATTTTTGGGCACGATACGTCTTTTAAGAGGACCGTTTGATAATTCAGCGACTTTTTGTGTTTGCAAGTTCCGATGCAACACTGTTCTCTCCCGTGACGAATTTGGACAATATACGCTTGGCTTGCAATTAAATTAATATTTTATTAATTAGAGGGTATAAAATACCCTCGTTCAAAAAAACTTCTTTAGCAGTTTTATCTATTAAAGAATTTACTAACTGCTTTCTTTGCGAAAATTCCAATAGGAAATTTTTTGTTCTGCCACAAGTGTTGCAAACTGAAATAAAAACCGTTCACAATTCATTTAAAATTTTTACAATTGCAAAAATTTGCCATCTCAAATGCACAAGATTGTGAATTGGGCTATTATTATTATTAAAAAATTGCCAAAAGGAGCAATGTTCCTTATTCTTTTACATGGGTACAATTGAACCAAAAGTACCATTTATTTGTTATCTTTCCCACTGAGCTTAATAAACCAGTAAAGAACTGACCCTTTAAAGTTATACTGAAGTTAAAAGATATTATATTCAATGTCAATAGCATAAGTAAGTAATAAATAAGTAATAATTTTCAATGCAACACGGGTCCCGTTAAGTATTATATATTACTGTATTACTACCGAATTTTGTGCAAACTGCTTCTATAATTTTGTTTTTAACTAATTCCATTTTAAAGTTAATTTTATCAAATGCATAAAAGTTAAAACCAACTGCTGAAACCAAGGAGAGGCTTAATAAATATTACGGGGTTTCTGAACCTTCAATTTCAATGGGTAGAAAATGGTTCACTGAGCACTAACAGCACCAAATGTTCAAGTCTCTAAACAGTAGAAATAGTCAATAAAATCCCTGGAATACTATTGAACGAATGGAAAAGACTGAAGCTGTAGGTATTTGGATATTAAGAGAGAACTTACTAATTGGGCTGTTAAACATACCATAAGAAATAGTGCTTTAAATGACTTGTGCGACATGCCAATAGTTTTAATACAAGGTGGAAATTCAGAGCATTATGGACTGAAATATTGAATAACCGATTTCTTATCATGCTCAACTTTTCTAGACAGTTTCACTATACTTTTTTAAGATTAAGGCTTATGTTAGTAAGCTTGTTACAAGCTATTTCTAAAGAATTTTGGTTTGTTGGGCACCATATGACCACTTCAAAGGAGTGTTTAGCGATGTTTAGGCGCAATCTTAAAGAGGTATGCGCGTTTTGTTACAAATCATTGAGACATCATAAAACACTAATGAGCAAAGCAGCAATTAAATGTGCTCCAAACAAAGCTAAGGAGGGTCTAGCGGCCAACAAAATAATGCATGAAGTATTTTGGGATGCACGCGACTTCAATTACCTTAGATCAGGTTGTATATTGATTTAACGCTAAAACGATCCTATTTAGCGAAAAAAGGACTGCATGATCAAGAAATTACATACCCATATAATAGGCTACGAATTGCTACCCCATTCAGCAAACTCTCTAGATTTAACCCCTTGCGACTATTTCCTGCTTCTAAGTTTGAATAAAAGGCAGGAAGCTTAAAGAGACCTATGAAAAGAAATAGACTTTTTTTGCCGAAAAAAATATTTTTTTATTCAAAAAGTAACGGAATTATGCAACGGCCTTCGTAAATTTTTTCATTTTATAAAACAACGAAATCCAGAAATAGCTAACGTCCACTTTGGTGGCCAATAACTTAACACAATCCAGGTGCAACGGTTTTAGGCTTTACTCAAAATTTTACGAGTTCGTACACAGTGATATCATGGGACATTTTTCAGTCCTTTTGCTTTAGGAGTGTCTAAGATCGTTTTTGAATTAATTAGTGGTTGTTTACATGTAAAACGTTGTTTATGAATGATTTCTTTAAAAATGCGACAACAGAAACACTAAGCGTCCACAACTATTGCCACGGCCTTGAATAGGTTAATAAACCAACTTGTACGTGAGATAAGTGCTGGACAAGAAAAAATTTGTGTTTTTTATTTATATTAAATGTGAATGAAATAAATCTAATGTAATGAGTGCAAGACAATACCAGCGAGTAGTTTGCGAAGTGTTTGACTTGATTTGCATGACTAAATAAATACAATCACACTCATACTAAAACTATTTACTAGTAAATTCTTTGAGAAAAATAAAAGATACTTTGCGTTTGAGTCGCTTGAGACGGTAGGCAAATTGAAATGCATCTTAAAGCTTCTCCAACACATTAACGAGAGACTTCGTTTGTATTCATTTGAAGACCTCATTGGCAAGAAGGTTAATACAGCAGGTTTTTGTTTTATTGTTGTTGCAGCTGCTATTTATTTTGATGTCGGCATGTAAACAAAGAAAAAGTTATTTTTTTTTTTTTTTGTTTTGAGTTTTCAGAAACAAAATATCAACAACAATAAATTTTCTGAATGTTAAATGAAAAGCACCAAAAGAAACAGTATGAAAATTAAGTTTCTTTGAACACCCTAACAAATTTGTTGTCTGTTTCGAATATTTTTGTTTTCAAGATAATTATCAGACCTTAAGACCAAAAACAGTAATAAAAATTATTATTTAGTTAGAACAATAAATTAAATTCGTGGTTTTCCAAAAAGATTTTTATGTTTTAAAGAAGTTAAAATAACGAAACTTAGGAAAATTATTTAAAATTCTCCAATATCCATTTTCTGTTTATTTTTTATAGGTGATGAATTGATAAGCGCCAAATAGATTAAAAGAAAAAATGTAAAAATGTTAAAATATATATTCTTCGACTTTAATTAGAGATTTTTTAAATTATTAAAATATTCAGTTTATAGAATATTGTGAAAGTAGGAAATTCGGTCACTACTTTTATTTTATTGTGATTATAATCGTCCATCAGTGCGCTTAATTTAAACTATGGAACGTTTTCGTAAAACGTTTATTCTTAACGATTGTCGAAACATAATTGCATTGAGTGCGCTACGGGCCGGTGGAATCATCTTCACAAATAACTATGGTCAGAACGTAACAATGAAAGAGAGCAGGGTAGACACATGCGCACCAACTTTTACGTACAGCAATTTAGAAGCATTAGAATTGCAGACATGTGATTTCACAGGGCACGATACGAGCAATTTATTGAGAGAAAGTTTTTTTCTAAATAAATAAATAATGAAAAGCACAAAAACAGATATAAAAAATTAGAAAAAGTAAATAATTTAAATAACTTGCAGGAATTTAAAATTCCTTTACTTTAAATGAAATTTTTAATGCAGTCTTATCAAGAATCATAGAAGACAATAAATGAATAAATAAAATGTAATGTCGTTCGTTGGTAGGTTTTTACGAAAATAAAAATTAACCTCGCCCACTTTTTTTAATTAGCTTGAGAACTATAGTAGTTAGATCTTTGACATTTAGCTTTGACAGTAACGCCCTTTTTAATATACATAGTATAGTGAAACACAGACTGGATTGGAATAGTAGGCGTGGTACCTCCCATACAAAGTCAACAATTATTATCGTCTACCTGAAGATCTGCAATAGGTAGTCTTGAAACTTTAAACAAGTAACTCTCATACTAATGTGCATAGTCTAGTAAATTATATACTGGTTTGGGACAGTGAGCATGGAACCTCTCATAAAAAGTGAAAAATTATTATTCTTTTCCCAGAGAAAGTCTTAAAAATTTGCACAAGTAATTTTCATACTAGTGTGCATAATCTAGCAAAATACAGACTGGATTAGGATAGTGGAGGTTGTACCTCCCAAAATAACTCACAAGAAGCCTAATAAGGACAATTTAACTCTAAGAGAAAATGTAAGGAGTTTCTAAAGCCTAAAAAATATAAAAAGTAAATCTATACATATGATAAAATAATAACTTCTTCCTGTGTGTCTTTCTGTCTGTCTTCGCATAGATGGATGGATTTTAATAAAATGTTTTTCCGGAAAAATATCTTATTTCTTATATCTTATTTACAATAAATTTAAAAAAATTATCAAGTACGAGTCGCACAATAATTAAATATAAATACAATAAAAATATACAATAAATAAATAACTAAAAAGGTACAAAATTACTTGTTTTGAAAAATTTAAATTGTCTACCTGTGGCAGGGGACATCCTCTAATTTTATATTTTATACTTGTTATACATATTTAATATAAATTCAAACGTCTGCCTCAAAATCAAGGCCTATATGGAAACACCAATTATTTTTTTAATTTTATTTTTTATACCTCTTGTTATAGCGTTTATAGTGATTAAAATCTAAAATCAAGTACGTGAAAAGGAAGTCACTATCGGGATACCCTTTAATTCTAAGTATTTGCTGTCATAGCAGCCTTAGTAATACATTTAGTAATATAAATTATACTATGTAACAGCCCTATGTTACGGTTCCAGTGTTAGAGGGCTATAACAAACAAGCAGACATTGTAGGGAAAACAATTTTTTTACCCTTTTGGTATGGAACCCTTAAAAATTAGATTCTTACTTTGACAATAGTTTTGCAAAAAAGCGGTTAGATTTTTAATTTTTAAGAAGCCAATTAGAAAATGTGTAATTGCCTAGTAAACAGGATATAGCAAAAATTAACGCAATAATTCAACAAAGGGGAAAACGCGTTTTATACCAGATCTAAAGTGAAAAATCAGGCAAATGGTCTACAGTTCTTTTATCTTCTCCTGCAATATAGACTCTATAAATTTCCGTTGCTATTATGTAAACGGAAGTAATGAGACCTATTGAGTACCCGACTGAAAAGTATTGGGTAGTATAGCCATTTCGAAAAAAAATCTAACTGCTCAAATTCCTATATGTTATGGTAAATCTGAAAATAAGACCAAGTTTCTAATAGTTCTGCCGCTAAAAATACTCAGATCAAAATGAGAACCAAATTCTTGTTGGGTACAATAGAATTAAAGTGATATAATCTCAGTACATACTTATAACGACCAGAAGCTTGGATAATAACTTGTTAGGAGTATTTTAACGTTTATGTTTTTTTATGTTTATGTTATTTTATTTTATTATTATACAGAGATTTATATATATTTAGACTAAGTATGTTTGGGTGTATATATATGTTTGTATGCATGTATGTGTATTCTTCATATTTAGCTGCCTTAATGATTTTGGAACTGTTTATGTTTGTATTTTTCTTTGATTTATAGATATTCCGTAGTCAGGTTAATAACTTTTGTATTTTATTTATGCTTCACTTATGCAAGAGACCTTGGCAATTAAGTTTTTTTACAATTAAATTTTTCTAAAAAATTTAGTTTTAAAAAAGTAAGATAAGACGCCCACAATTATATTTAAGCAACCAAAAAATATTTGTTTGAGTTGGTGGTGTCTATCAAATTTCAATATTAGACATTATTTGGTCTTCCTGTTTCATTAAACCAAATAAATTCATAAAAACAAGCTCTTCTTCTTCTTCTTGTCACATTAATAACGATTGTCAACAATCTGAATATGTTGATATCAAAACGTGTGTATATGTACGACACAAAATCACATCTATTTAATATGGCCTAGATTTAGACTGCTTAAATGCGTGGAAACAATAGTTCACCTGTCATAACATTTACTAGATTGGTAAATGTAAGGTGACAAAACGCAGCCAAACAATCATTTCCTTAATTTACGCTTTGGACTAATTAACCTGAAGTATCTTTACTAATTTGTGTGAGACTTGCAAATACTAATTTTATTGACAAAACACTCCACGTTTCCAAGTTTTAAAAAAACAACAAATACATTGCGAGTCGTACAGTAAAATAAAATTATCAAACTATAAATTTAAATGATGAAAGCACATGATAGAAATGTCATTGGAATGGTAAATTCTATTTTTAAATATAAATATAAAAATATAAATAATTTATTACATGTAATGAGGATGACTTCATCTATACATTTGGATACTCACTGCATAAAGAAAATCCCATAAGAGCGCAAATACTTTTAATGTTTTCGTAGAACGAGCCATGGCTCTGCGTTGCTTCTATACGGGATAAAGAAATCACTGCCTAAACTTATTTAGCTTAAATGGTAACAAAAAATTTAAATTTGAAAAAAGTTTGAAAAATACCAGTTTAATACTTTTGTAATGAAATGAAAATAGTGCAACTAATTTTATTATTTATAATTTTCCCTTTTCTATTTATTGTTTCGTTCCAACTTCAATTACTTTATTTTTTATTTTCTTTTTGCGCGCCACACACTTTAAAAATATCGAGTTTATTGTTGAGAGTTGTGCGTCGTGATTTCTTTTTTTTTACTAAAGAAAATTTTAAAAATAATCTTCAGTAACAATTTCCATTGACTTTTTGTGTCGTGTTTTTTTTTATTTCAATGTTTATTTAAATTTTTTTTTGTTATCTTTGCTTTTAACCGTAACGTTCGCCGCATTCAAAAAAACTAAAAATATTTATAGTTTTTCTTTGTTTTAATATTTTTCTTCGATTTTGTTTAGCGTTAACAAAAGCTCGTTGCTTTTGCTCTTCGGAGACACAATGGAATCGAGCTAAAACTTTTAAAAAGTTAAAGTTTAGTTTAATAAGAATAAAAACAAAACTTTTACAAGCACAAAATAATTTTAAATGGCAACATTAAGCCAAAGCTTTTAGAAAGTTGTTTAAAGCGAAAAGATGATCAATTCGATGATCTTACACACCCTTCACCATAATGTTTTAAGATATTATTTTTTAATCTTATAGTTTGATTAAAATATAAAAATAGCTGAATAAAAATTAGATTTATATTCGAATACTTATGATTTTATTCAGTTATTTGCCTTTAAGTAAACTTTCGATTTTTAAAAAATAATTTGGCCTTTCATATTCGATTATTGTTCTCATTTTTGATAAATTTTATATATTTTGTGAAATCCGGGTTTTATGGTAAAGTTTTGATTTATGGATACTATTGCGATTATTTTTTAATAATTTTAGCTTTTTGTATACAACTCGTTATTTTACTAATTTTATTGTCTTTCTTTTATTCTTTTATATATTTAATTCTTCTAGGTTAAGTTTGAGTTAAAATAAAAAGATTATTTATTTAACATTAATTTTCCGATGTTTCGTTGGTAATTTTTTCATTTCTTGAACTTCGCTTATGTTTTTGTTAAATTTCTTTAAGTTTTAAATTTTCTTTCAGAATTAAAAATTCATATTAGATTTTTTATTTTATTTTTCAATTGTAAGATTTTCGATTTTCGATTGTTTAAATTATGACAAACTTTAGGTTAAATCCGATTTTTTGTTTACAATTTTTAGTAAAAATTTGATGACCTGCTAATAATTTGATTTTATATTTCAGTGTACCTTTAGACCCAATTTCGTGTAAAAGTGATTATCCTTGTGGAAGATGGACGGAGGTTCTTCAAGTTGAACTATTTTACATCGAAATTTTGACTTTAGCCTACAAATGCTTAAATCCTAAAGGTAGGGTAAGATAAAGGAGACTGCTGTAAAAAAGTTATATATACTCCCAATTGTTGCTAAGTCAACAACATTTTATTATTTGGATTAATAACAAAAACAGCAAGCGTTTTGCAATTTTAATTTTTCCAGATGCCGCACTCTGACAATGTAACTGTAATTGTATTTTTTGTAATTCCTGTACATCTTCGCATCTATTAAGCAAAACAAAAATGTTAGGAAAAAATAAATAAACCAAAAGTAGCTTTCATTGCTAACCGAAGGTTGGTTGAAGCAACAACAAATATAAAGTGGTAAATATTAAAGTAAGAGTATTAAACAAGAGGGAAGCTTTGGGTAGTGGTAGACTTCGTTCTCACCAACTGACAATAGATGATTGAATGCGGGTTTTCTCGTATTCCTTTATCTGACGCAGTGTTGGGATATGACCATATTTAAATTGTACTGCCCCAATGATGAAATTGTACCAAATCAGCATCAATTGTACCAACATTTGGCATTAACTAAACAAAAAAACAAATAAAATATGTACTACATACAATGGCTCGACATTAAAATATGACAAATCAAAACTTTATTTCTAGGGTTCAAATACCTTTCCTTAAATTTTGGTTTTTGTGATGTTAATTTTCTTACAAGTATTTTGCCAAAATAGTTACGTATTTCATAATCAAAAGGCCTGCAAAATTAGGAGCTGAATACTCTACAATTTTCAAAAAGTATTTGAAAATCCCCCAATGCCACCGGATCTTTACTTGGCAGAGGAAGCCACGAGTCATTTGAAAGAAGAATTAAAGAGTCAGCTAATTACTAAAAAAAAAACATTACGAAAGAATGAAAAATATATCAGCTGAATACTGCTCGAAACTTATTGAGGCGATGCAAAAACGTTAAAACGCTGCAGTTCAGCAAAAAGGCCTTTCAACTAAATTACCTAACACTTATACGTAAAAGGGTATCAAAGTAAACAATAAAAATCTGGAAAATAAATAAAGAATGTTGCAATTCAGTTAGTTCTCGACAGGGTTGGAGAACTATGAAATTAGAAATGTTTATTATTGAAGGAATAAGTTAAAACAGTATTGATAAAATCCTAGTACTTTGTTCGAATTTGTGAAAAATGTTGAGCAACATTTATTATTTCACAAGCAAAATTTGTCATTAAAAATGTGGTGTCTATCTCGCTATTTGCATGAATTTTACAATTTTATTGCTTTTTAATATACCGCATCACTTTCAAAAATTTTCCACATTAAATATTATGCATTTGCTTTATTTCACAGATTTGGTCAAATGTTGCCAGCATAAGTTCAATGTTTTCCACAGCAAAACCAGAGTACTAATTCTACAAAATTTTTTCATGACTTTTTCATACAAATTTTTTATGTTTAGTTTCACAGCATTCCGCATGAAAAAATGAGCAGAATATTGGGCTTTAATAAAAAAAGATTTTAAAAAACTGTATACGAAATTGTACCAAAAAAGCATGAGGTGTACCAGTGCACCATTGATGTGTCGATTGTACCTAATTTGGTACATTTGTACCACAAATTCCAACACTGATCTGATGATGTTTATAACATAACAATATCCAAAGTTGCTAGATGCGAAGAATGCTGAAGGTGGACGTAGTTGTCCAGAAAAAGCATTACATTCTGCCAGTGTCTCATTGAATTTTTTCCCATTTGTCTTTAAATAAATTAACTACTTACCTTGTATAAAAATGTTCTTTAACTAATATAGTAGTTAACTACTTTTAGTATTAGAGAGAATAAAAGAACTTAAGACTAACTAACAATTTATTTACATATGTATATAAAAATGTAAATCTCGAACACGAATCAAATTAATATTACTTTAAAAACTTTCTCCTAAAATATCTATTTACATAAGAATTTCGAAGTAAAAATATTGTTTACAATATGGTTCTCTTATAGTGCTAAATGCATTACACCGAAATCTATTGCTTACGAGATTTCGAGCAAAAACTAGTTGCTTTGGTTTAGTTTTCCTATACAAATCCAAATTACGTCGTCACTAAATTTTGAAAAAATCTCCAAATCTAGTATTACTTACTTAGTGATGGAACTATGGTTTTTTCCAAATTGTACTAAAAATGTTTTAATCAAAAAACAAACAAAAAGTTGTTAAAAAAGCTAAATAAAAAACAATGTTAAAAAAAAATAAAGGCGAATTAATACTAGGTGATTGTACGGGCGGATTAAGCCCTTTTCTCCTCCATTTTATGTGTCAAATTGCATTTACCTACCTATAAAATATTTTTTACAATTTGAGTTTGAAATTCTCGGTACTGCAATCACCTGTTATGGATTCGCCTGGCAAAATATTATAAAATGGATAATCTTAATAAAATTTAATAAATGAATGAAGTACTTCTTTGTACAGTTCATGCTTTTAGCGCAAGAGAAGGAAAGTAAAATGAATGCACTCCTCAGGTAGAATCAGTTATAATCTAGAAAAAATTTGCTTATGAAATATTGCATAAAACTGCAGTGTAAACTACTAGATATCGATGTAATATAAAAGCGGTATTCCTATTTTACAAGCTTTTATTTTTATGAACAGCACTGTTAATATCACTCAAAAAAATAAATTTTATTATTTTATTACAAACCAAAATTAGTAAAAAAAAATCATTAGTTTTTCAATCAATAGTTTATTTCAAATCGTTAACAATTTCATAATAAAAATTTCAAACATACACACTTACATTATAATAATATAGTTATAAAACGGACAGTATAAAATTAATAAATAACTCTTTTTTAATTTGTTTTAATAAATAATAAAAAATGACTATACAAAAATATAAATACATGACAGTAGTTTCCACTTTAAAGGTGACAGATGCCGTTAAATGCGTGCGCTGGGACTGAAACTAAATGTTTGGTGTGAAAACTCTTTATGTAGATTTAAAATACTCTATTCAACTTAAAACTAAAATGTGCTGAATTTTAGAAATACAATGTTATTGTCATTTAGGACTTATTTTTTGCACGTTTAATGGGCGACTACTGTTTTTTTTTTTTTTTTTTTTGTTCTAAACTAACGTATTATAAATAGTTAAAAAAAGCAACCATTTCTGTTTAAATTAAAAAAAAATTAATAATAAGAACGTCTGCGATCATTACGAATGCTGTTGCAAAGGCAGCAAGAAATGAAAGTCATCAGTAACTGCAAAAATAAAACAATAAAATTATTAAAATATGAATTTCGAATTACAAGTGGATGGATAAGAACAGCTGGTAAACTAAATAATTTATTTTATGCATATCAAATGTACATATGTATGTATGTATATTAAAGTTTCTAAAGTTTTCATTCAATCTTAAAAATTTTGGTCGCCATGATCTCGGTCTGTACATAACACACCGTCTTCACTAGTCATCGATTTAAACAAGTCATAGAGACAAATAGGAGTGTACAGTAACCATCAATTTGTCTTAACAAAAGTCAAACTTCATATAAAAAAGCAGAATTAAAAATAATGTTTTTTTTTATAAAATGTTTGACTTATGTTTAGACAAATTGATGTCTAATGTAGACGGGAGGTAAACGGCAGAGCAATGGTATTGATTTGTTCATGTTGTTATAGGTGGCGCATACGTTTTTATTTTCATGTCATTATTTCATCAATGTTGTTTGAATGCTTTTTACAAAAGGGTGAGTTAGTACAGTTGACCAACAGCTAGTGCTATTTGAAAATTATACTGTGAGAGTAAAATAAAACAACGCCCATTGTCATGTTATAAAATAAATTAAACAACAAATGTTTTAAATGTTAAGACGTAGAAAAAACATTAACATGGGCAGTCTCCACACACATGATGGTAGTGTTAATGTTTATCTGTTAAAATCGTTATAGCAAGCAGAGGGCGCGATGCCTTGACGCGGTTTAAAGACAAAACTATCAAACTAAAAATCAAATTTAAGAGCAGACATCGTTGTGCAAACTAATATTCTAACAATGCTGTTTGAATATGACATGTCTCCACGAGACATTTTTATGTGCGCACACTAATTTGTTCAATGGCTAAACATATCGATGGTTTATAAGGTCGTAATGTAAGTACACCGTGAAATTTTGTTTTCAAAAGATTCGTCCGCTGCTGAAAAGAACGAAACAAAAAACAACCGCCATGTACACATCTTCCGTTTACAAATAACAAATGGGTATGTTTTTAAAAGGACTGCATGCGACGACTAATTCTGCTCCAACGTTCAATCGACACTAGAACTGAAGCCTTATGACACATGAATGAATAAAAGAGCCTTTAATAGACGTGGTATTCATTGATCACTATTGCTTGATTTTGGTTTGATTAGTGTCATGTTGGACGTGATATTGTGCGTTTTCAATGAGGGTTCTAGTCGAGTGCGATTTGACTGATATCGCAACGAAGCGTATCCCAATACGTCTGTCAGCGCTTTTTATCTCTGGAACCGTAATAGGTAAACTCCGGAAATTTTTACAGAAGACTGAAGATAACTGTTGCCGCTATAGCAGCAAATACTAAAACTTATAGGGTGTTCCGATAGAGATGTGTTATTCACGTACATATATGGGTCTATTTCTTAAACTATAGGAGGCATACTCTTATAATTTGCAGACAGTAATTAAAACTTAGTTCTCTATATAAACAAGTATACAAAATTTAACTTAAAAATTAAAGGGTTATCCAACATGACGCGATTTGCATATATAACGCCTTATTTTTTGAACCGCAATAGGTAGGCTCCTGATATTTTCATAGAAAGTCCTTATATTTGAACAGTAATAGGCCAACACTTAAAATTTGCACAGATTATATTTTACAATATCTACTGTAACAACAAGTAAGGAAAATAAATTTCATAAAAATAAAAGGGTATTCCCTAGATGTCACGAATGTTAGGCATTTGGCCTTATCTTCTAAACTTGATATTTACACAGGGTATTTATTGCTATGCTCTAGTATAAAAATTAAAGGGTGCCCCAGAAGATGTGAAAAAATTAACAACTTGTATTTTTAAAGTTTTAATGAACATAATACGGAACCCTACGAGTGTGAGTCTGACTCGCACTTGACGCATTTTTATTTACATAGATTCAAATAAGCACTGTTTTAGACTATCTAAAAATAAGCAGAATAATGCGCTCTGTTAGCTATCTCGAGTGTCAGATGTATCTAAAAGTAGCGAAGTTCTTTTCCGTCTTTAGTGTTTAGCCAGTCCAAAAGGAGACTTAAAAAAATGTTTTACGAGAAATCTTGTTTTGATTTAAAAGAAAAAAAAAACTATCTGGCAGGCTATTTGGACATATAATAACAAATAGGTTTTCCAAAATAGAGATATACTACAGATATGAAAGATATGACCCCAAAATATGAAAGAAAGTAGATTTATATGCATAAAACGTTTTAACTACGACTTTTGCTCTTGAAAGAAAAACACTCTTTTACCTCTAAAGCAATTAATACCCAAGCAACAATATTAAAAGCTCTCAGTAGATTTAACCAATATTGTTCGAATTTAATACGACAGCCTGTTTCGATGAGGTTTTCAGGTACCGAAGAGTCATTATTTACAAAGCAGGTATCAGGAGGTAAACGTTCATTCACAATATAGTCTTGAGGACTGGCTCGTCCACAGCACTTAAACTAGAAAATCGTAAAACATAAAACCAATTGAGACACAGTTTTGACACAAATATTTATTTGATATTTACCCAAGTTTCATAATGTGACATGGCACCTGGATTTTTAAGTTCATCTTCCCACGTTGCATCTAAAGTATTCGATAAATTTGATGCGACTTCTCGTTCACCTCTGGTTAAAAGAAATGTAACCGCTACTTGGGCTAGAATGACCACAATCATCAGTATGATAACCTGGAATAAGAATCGTTTTTAGAAATGAAAATCAAGCAAATAATTATTATTTAAATTTAATTACTTTTGTTTTTACTCACCATTACAGTACAACAGACATTTTCTTTTGCGGCTCCAATGGTTAAAAATAATAAAACCACAAAAATGGAAACGCCAATTCCAATGTAGGCATATGCAGCTGTTGAGGCAAGTTCATTTGTATCGTATGTTAGAATTACGTAAACTCCAAACCCAATTAATACTGCTGCCAGGAGCTGAAAGCGTAAATTAAAACAAAATTATTTTTAGTATAAATTTAAAAAAGTATACCTTGTATAAATTTCAAATGATGTTAAAAAGTAATAACGAATGAAAAGCATGTAGTTTAACAAGTCCCTATTCTATATTCCGATTAGAATGTAAACAAGTTAATATATAATTATATACATATATGTATATTATAATATAATAATTAAATTTTTTACTTTTATTTGACAAAAAATAATCAAAGAAAAGAACAGCGAAAATATTCAATTGTAGATGTCAAAAAGCTTTGTTTGCCTTTGCAAAATTCGTCGTTACAACGGACTTTTGTGGGATGTGCGACTGCGAGGAGGAGTTTGAAACTGTGGAGCAGATCGTGTGTCACTACCCGGTATTACAAAGCTTCAGACTTAGATGGCCAGGTGAGAGATTTATCGACATTGCGCGGTGTAAAATCGAAGATGTAGTCCGCTTTATCAAGAAAATCGGGCGGCTGAGTGATAGTTAGCTAGTTAGCTGAAGGGAATCACAATGGACCATCCGGTCTCCGAGTGGATGTGCCATTTCTGGCACAATCCTTCTTAACCAAACCTAACCTAGCTCACATCCTTCACAACCGCAATACAACCATAAATAAACCACAATTAAGACGACAACAAGCGGTCTTCAGGCCAAATAAGTCATGTATTGATTACATCAATAGCTTGAGGGTAAGTTTCAAAGATAACTAGGCTAATTAAGGAGCTCTACAACAGCGCCTATTGTTCTATACTTCATGAGGCTTCTTAAGCGAACCCATCAAAGTAAACGTCGCACAGTGGTCAATTTCGCGAGATAGCGGTCAAAACTCTATAACTTTTGACCGGATTGGTATTTTTTTACGCAATTTGTTTTGTTCAATAGGAGGGACTTTAAGCTTCAATTTGCGTGTTCAAACGTAAAAATCGACTGATAGAAACGTAAGTAATGTGGAGTTAAAAATGCATTTTAATTTTTTGTTGAGTTTCCATGTAAAAGTTGAATATTTTGACATTTTAAATAGGTATTTTTTTATAATTTCTTATTTTCTTCAATCGTATTTTTCAACCAATACTTATTTATTATTCCTAAACTTAATTTTGGTCAGAAAATGCCAACATTTGGCACCTGACATTTATTTAGTCTCAATATTCACAGGGGCCAAAGGTTGGTTTTTTTGGAAGAAAGCTAATTCTTGTGAAGATTAAACTGAAAAATAACACTGAAATTCCCAACAATATCAATACCATTTGGATATATTATATACAGAACACAACATCGATAAAATTTTAAGTAAACTTTTACTATTGATTTAAAGTGCACATATATTTTATTTTTATTGTATTAATAAAAATTTATACTAAAATTAGAAACAAATTATAATCTTTAAACTAGTATTAATTAAACAATATTAGTAAGGATTTCTTCCAAATAGCTTTGATTTTCATTTTGCAGTAGTTGTTTAGCTTCTTCATCTAACTCTAATGAGGTTGATTTCCATTTTTGTCGAATACTGGACATATATCGGTCTGATGTGCACAACAAAATATTAATAAGATCTTCATTAGTACAATATCTGGAAATTTTTCTTGTATTGTGCTCGCGAAAGAATCTGTAGTCTTTATTCCTTTTTTCTTGCGCTTCTTCTGAGAGATCTCCAATTGGAAGCATATTGTGCTGAATTATTTGTTCCCCATGGAACAAAATTTTGTGAACTGTGGTTGGCATATGTGTCCAAGAATATTTTTGGTTATAAAGTGTTACTGTCTCATTACCATACTGACCAAATTTTTTTGCAGCTATCTTTTTGCTACATGCTATTACTTCTAATATGATTTGGAATCGTCGTATTAAATCATAATCTACTCCAGTTTTAGAAGCTGCAGTTTCTGGATCGGAAAAAAATCTCCTTGCTGTGTTTCCATCATTAGAATTTCCTTCTCCTTGCTTTGGCTGGTCAATTATAAGGCCTATCTCACGGTATTTTTCTGAATATCTTTTTTTTGCTTTCTTTTTTCCAAATTTTCTTTGTTGTTTCTCACTGTTTCGCCTAACGGGCCAAATTCCAAATCGTTTCCAATTTAAGAATATGCTCCATAAAACGAATTCTAGCATGAAGAGGTGACATTCCAAATTCATATGCTTCATTAAAACTTTCGTCTTGTGTTGGTGGTTGGCTCAATTGACTTGATGTTTTTTGGCATATGGTGCAGCTTGAGGAAGACTTTGTTTCGGTAAGTGACATTTTAAAGTTAACTTCGATGCATTGGTCATTAAATTCAAATATCAGTGGTTGAAGTTCTTTAATTTCATCTGTTATTTTGCCAACTTCTTCAGTTATGACATCTTTAGTTTATTTTTTGTAAGCAAACTTTATTGGTCTACAAAATTTTGTTGACGAGGGAATTTCATTCTTCCATACATCTATCTCTGCAGCTCTACTTGTTGACGGCTCTGAACCAATATAAGTTTTTGTTAAACGTAATCGAACTAAAGAAATCATGAATAAATTGGCATCTGATGAATTTTCCGCATTACATTTAGAAATTAAAGTCATGCTGCAATTTTTAATAATCGTTCTGCAGTGTGTTCAAGAAGATCCTGCAATTTTATTTCTGCTGAACTTGAAGTTACACTAATAGCAGTTGGTGAAGGTAAGCAATCTTTTTTGGCAGAAACTATATCTAGATATGATGGAAAAATTCCACAATTTTTTTCATTGGTTCGCTTCCGCAATTCTGTATATTGGTTTTTAGTCATTTTCAAGTCCAAAAATAGTGCAAATGCTTCCTCAGGAGTAAATTTATTTTCTTCAGTTGGTGTCGGCATACTTTCTAAAATCCTTTTTGTGCGTCTGGGGCTTGCTTCCACTATTTTTTTAATGATAGCAATTTTACGTTTAGTTTTTAGTTTTCGATGGTTGAATTTGATGCAGAAATGAATCCTTTATGATGCTACAAGAAACTTCTTCATTGATATGTTTAAGCTTGCGTCTTCGTGATCTTTCACTATAATTATCAATTGGCTTTGCTGGTCGACCACCTTTTCCAGTTTCCGTGGTAGTTACTGATGGCTTTTTAAAAATAAGTTTATTTCTTAGCCATTCTTGGTTGCGTGAGTAAAACAATTTCTTGTTTCTGGAACATTGATTGTACCGTTTTCTTAAAGTATTTAAAAAGTTTTTTATTTTTAAGTTATGAATTTTAATTTCTTGTTTGTCGCATATTTTGAAGAATGGATTATTCATTATATGTAAAATAATGTCGTTTTCATCTTTCCGTTCAAAATATATATCAGATAGAACACTATAACTGAATTTAGCCATTGTTTAAACAATAATGAAGAAAAAATGAATTTATGGATTAATTGATGGATTACTATTGCTCGAAGTTTCAACATGATCTTTTTTACCTCTTTGAAACATAATATAACAGGAACTTGGTTTTACCAGTTATTTCCAATGGTTTTAAATTTATTTGCAATTTTCAAGTATTTAAGTTATGTAATATTAGATGGCAATAAAATCATTTTTTACCTTTTCCAAATGAATTGCCAGATACCACATAATTTGAGAGTTCTATTGTCATTTTTGTCAAAATATACCCTTCTATGTAGACTAGGACCAAATATGGGACAACTTCTCCTAATTTCAACAGAATTATTTTTTGGGTCAATAAGAACTCTTGTACAAAATTTCATCAAAATATATGCATAATAGCCACTTTCACATACAAATAACTTCTCAAAAAGTATGACGTGCATTTGTACCGAATATCTTACCTTGGGTCAGAAAAATTGCTGTAACTCAAAAAGTGCAGTCCCGATGCATGGACATGTATATATAGGAACGTAGGGGAGAGTTAGGACTACAAAATAGTAAATTTGTGTTTTGACTCAGCTTGACTCACAGGAGTTTTGCTCTATGAAGTAGGAAAATTCCGAGAAATTTGACCTTTTTAAATACCAGTAATAGGAAATAAGTTAAGTTACAACACAAAATTTATTTCGTCCAAAAATCTTGAAAAACAAAAAAGTTATGATCATTTAAACTTTAAAAATTAACTAAAAATATCATAAATTTACTAAATTCTGAAAAAGCACATTTTGGACCACCCTGTTCTCAGTGAAATAGTTGAAATAGAGTTCTAATTTTTTGGCTCCCGAGGTTTACTACGGTCTACTTTCATATGAGTCTAATAACTTTAAAATCGGAGAACAAAAACCAAAAGGAGTTTTGGCCGCTATCTCAAAATATTGACCACAGTGCGTCGGAGTTCGCCAAGGCTGTTTTTTGTCACCATTTTTGCTTAACTTAGTACTTGTCGTAGTTATGAACCACTCCATGGATATGTATCATGGTATTTCGTGGGGCCTCAACCATAGGCGAGACGATTTCTACTATGCTGGTGACATCTGTCTTTTATCTCACCGCTTATCTAGCATGCAATCCAAGATCCAAGCCTTCGATACACGGACTGCTAAAGCTAGCTTACAAATTATAGCCAACAAAACCAAATCAATGCGCATAATATTAATCACTCAACACGATCTTGCAGCTTATGGTGCAACGCATTGATGATATTGAAGACTTTTGTTATCTGGGAAGTATGGTTTCAAAAAGTGAGGACAGCATAGGAGATATTCAGAATAGACTGGAGATCGCAAAATATCTCAATTCACACCAAATTCAAGATTTTTAAACAGCGATGTGAAATCGGTGCTTCTATATGGCTGCGAAACATGGAATATAACGAATCGCGCAATAAGAACTATGCAAGCTTTTGTAAACAGTTGCCTCAGGCGTATACTTGCAATATTCTGGCCAGCCATGATCAAATCAAGACTTATAGAATAGAACAAATCAGGTTCCTTTGGGTTTAAGTATAAGACCGCGTAAATTTGGTTGGCTGGGACACACAATGTGAAAGCCAGCTAATTATCTCATCGATAAAATCCTAACTTTAGCTACTGCCCAGTTATAATAATGGGCCTTAGGGTTGTAAATTTTAACAATTATATGAGTTGCTTTTCTTACGCTGCATTCCTACTATTTTAACAAAATTTCTGTTGATTTAATACAATTATACTAAAACTTTTTACTATTTTTTTTTCAATTTAATAGATTTTGTTAAAATTTATTTTTAACACAATAAATTTTTTTTCATTAGGAAATGTTTGTGTAGAATATATATATATATATATATATATATATATATATATATATATATATATATAGGTATATATATATATATATATATATATAGGTATATATATATATATATATATATATATATATATATATATATATATATATATATATATATGTATATATATATATATATATATATATATATATTTGGTTTTGGTCAATTTTACACATATATATATATATATATATATATATATATATATATATATATATATATATATATATATATATATATACATATATATATATGGGTCAGTTAAAGTTAACGGGACTATTCCATTTGTTTTTGTCAGCAGCAGAAAAAATATGAATATTTCAGTGTTAACTTAGATTAGACTGAGTGCAAAAATTTTAATTTTTTTTGCATTTCTACGAAAAAACTTTATTAAATAACATTTAGTTTTGACAGATAAACGTGTTATTTGTTAAAAAAAAAAGAAGTATGGGAAAACAGCCGTTGCTTACTTCCACTGAAATGGCAAAAATTGACGCGTACCATGAACAAGGGCTTTATAATCGTGCTATTGCCAGAAAACTTGGCCGAAGTCCGAAGGTTGTAAACAATTATCTCAAAAATCCATAGGAGTACGGTAAACGGTATAAAGGAAAGACGTACAGAAAAGTTTCAGATCGGGATAGACGCAAAATACTCCAAGTTGCTTCGAAATCAAAAATGAGTTTAAGTAAAATTGGAGATGCTGCCGGTGTCCAAGTCAGCAAAACAACAATTTATAAAGTGATAAAAAGTCCAAAAAACTTGAAGCGTCGGAAACTTCAAAATAACCACCACTGAAAGTCGTACATAAGCAACAGAAAGACCACATGTCGTGGGTGGTTCAAAAAGGTCATCAAGAGAACGACTGGAAAAAAGTAATTTTTTTCAGATGAAAAGCGTTTTAATATTGATGGCCCAGATGGATATAATTATTATTTCCAAGATATCAGGAAGGAGGAAAAGATTTTAAGTCGTCATCATAGCAGAGAGGGTGGCGTAATGGTCTGGGGCGCTATAACTTATTATGGGGCTGCTAGTTTAGTTTTGTAGATGAGCGAATGACTGAAGATGGTTACAAAAACTTGCTTCAAACTGCGTTTGTGGAATTTAAGGATATTTTTGGCCCCCTATCTTTCGTTTTTCAACACGACAAATTTAAATATTAATAAAAAATTGTTATAACCAAACATGAAATTTTCGTTTTATTCGTTTTTAGTAAGGTGAGGCTAATCTAAGTTAACAACAAAAAGCAACTATTTTTAATAATGCTTGCGAAATCACTTAGAAAAATTACTTTAACTTTAACTTTCGCCAACTAATAACTAATAACTAGACAATAGATATGCTTTCCACATTTTCATATCAAAAAAAAAACTTGTAATGTGCTTAAAATTTCTATAAATTAATCAAATTTATATGTGAGGCTATCCTATGTTTACGGAGTCTATATAGATTTCAGTGATGCCCAACAATTTTGAACATTACATGCAATAAGGCTGTAAAGGTTAAAAATATTGAAATGAGTTTTCTGGCAAAAGCAGTATCCCTTTTTCCCTATATTTAAAGTACTGCAATTCTGTAATTCTCGTAGCTAAAGCTATCGCTAAAATTCTAAAAAATCATTAAAAAATTACATATGTATATTCGTACATATTTCGAAATTGTTAGTTTTAAATGCTCATTTTATGTCCATGTAATGTTCATAAAAACAATTTTTTATCTTGGGCAATGCTCCATTTTTACTACTCTCATCTCTTAAATGTTTTTTTTTTTTTTTGTGTGGGTTACCAAAACTTTACTCCATAAATGATGGCAAAGTTAATTCTTGCGACCATTTAAATTTTAATCTGTTGTTTAATAAAAATTCAATCTTTAATTAACAAATATAAGTGGTATTTGGCTAATTCGAAAGAAACGAACAAACAAAATAGGTGTAATAAAGCTAGCAAACAAATGAGAAACAGATAACAATTTTCCAATTTTTCCACTTTGCCACAAAAACGATTATTTTTCAAATTTAAACTAAAAAACATTAAGAAAGAGATATGCTACGTGGATAAGAAGAACGCTAATATTATCATTTTAGCATGTACAAACTTCAGCTGGATTAATAGTTTGGTCGTTTTATTTTTATTTTAAAAGTCATCTTAAAAAATATGTAATACTTAATGTGTAATATACATATGTATCTAGATACTCAATTCCGCTTGTTTTAAGACCCCAGCTTTAAAATATTTTTTTAATATTTTCGTTCATAAATTTGAAAAGATTTTGTAAAAATAAAAACAAATATAGATAGATACGAACAATGCTGAAGACGGATGTAGCGATCCAGAAAATGCATTCTGACAGTAGGATTTTCTTTATATCTGCTCACGTCTAAACAATGATGATTTTCCATCCCTGGTTCATGGTTGAAAGTGATGCCAAAGCTAGTGGAAGATTTTTTACGTCTATCATCTATTGCCGCTTATTCATCATCCTTGGCTTTACATACTTTTTTATCGTGGTGGAAGTCGCGCCTTTAGAATTAATTAATTATTTGTATTTTTCGATTAATAATTTTTTGAGCCATATCGTTGGCCGAAATGGAATAACTTTTTTATATTTCTTTGCGCCATATCGTTGGCATTCGTTTTAAAATTGTAATTGCTTATCAAGTTCGTTTTTTTTTTATCGGAACAAGAGTATTTGTAATTTTAGAGATTGAAATTAAATTGTAATTTTCCGAATATTTTGATAATCTGTGCTTTTAAATAAATCGAAGTAAAGTTAATAAATTATGTTTTATTCGACCTTTTAATTTGTAACTTCTCCCTTGTTTCATTGAAAAGATTAAACTTTTTGTGTTTTTCTTTTTATTGGCAAAGTTTCTTGTGCCTAGTGCTTGTGGTTCCTTTTTTGGTGAAGACAGCGGTTTAGAAGCCATCCTTGTCATCCCCACATTTTTAATCTTCCTACAAAAACGAACTTAAGCCTGAACCATTATTAAATATTTAAGGCCGCAGTTTTATACGTAATAATAATAAAACAATAGTCTGGAATGGCCTACATTTAACTTTACCATACGTAATGGAAGCGGATATTTTTATGGATATTTTACATAAAGAATATAAGTTCAAAGTATATTCGAATCAAAAAATTAATTATATTTGGTTTGGGGTGTTAAGTAAACTACCTCTTCGCTATTATGCCCAAAATTAATACAGCTCTTCATCTGCATATACCAAAGGCACATACCGAATTTCATATTAATATTTTATGCCCAAAAACTATATAGGTCTTCATCCCCATATACCAAAGGCACATATCGGCGCGTTTATTCTTAAACCACGTAAGCGCCAAGAAGTTGTTTTTCAGAAAACGAAAAAAACTTAATAATAGGGTATAGAAACTTTTTTTTTTTTTTATTTGTTACTTACAATTAATTGTAGCCAAATATGTCGCTTACGTGGTTTTGGCGCAAACAGCAAATTGCAAATTTATGCGTGTAAATAAATATTTATTTTTGTAATTATCAAAAAAAACTTTAAACTTTACTAAAAATGCTCCAATTGGCCTGAGACTTTCATGATTTGTTTAATCTTAAATGCAAAAAAATTAGTGGTTGAGACTTTAACATTTCCAAATTGAAATATAAAAACCAATATATTTTGCATGCAAATGTCATTTGTATGGCGCTTACGAGGTTTTGAAAATGGATTTATTTATTTTTCATACAAACTAGTTAAGATGAGAATGTAGGCTGATGGAAAATGTTATTTTCAACAATAAAAACCAAAAATGACAATTTCGAAAAAATGTCGCTTACGTGGTTTAAGAAGAAACGCGACGATATGTCAAATGGTTTGATATGTCAAACGGTATGATCTGTACAAAATCCACAAAAATAGTGGCATACACACCCACCCACATCCATTTTGGCGAAAATAGCCAAAATGGATTTAAGAGACCTCAAAACGTATAAATCCGTCGAAATTTCGACCTCGTGTTTTTCACGATTACTATACTTTACCTCATACTACGTAAGTTAAAGTAAAAACAACTTGTATTTTATTTATTTTAAAGACTAATTTACATTCACAGCACAAGGCGTATCGGTATTTATATGGACTACATTTTTATTTGAGTATCGGCATCGTATTACTAAAAAGGCGAATTCGTTCAGGTAGAACCATGTTTTTTCTTTGCGTGAAGTTTCACAAAAGATCATAACAACTATCGTTACCATTTTTATTTTGTAAGCTACTTCGATTGTACAAATAAAACTTGTCAAAATTAATGTTTGATTGGAAATTTGATATAAAAACAACACAATTATTTAAGGTGACTAATAAAAAACGATAGGGCTTTTAATACTCTAAAGGGTTTGTATCTAGAAAATAATATAATATCCTTGTAATGAAAGAGGAACAAGGTGTCAAGACAATCATCGTTATCCACACTTCTATAATTATCAATATACATATACAAATGTAAATATGTACATGTTGTACAAGTAAAATATACTTTAAAACAAAAACAAAAATAACTTTTCAACCGTTACAAATAAAATAATAAAATTATATAAATAAAAGTTGGGGGTGAAATAACAAAAACATCATGTGGATTGGATAGAGCAAAACAAAAAGAGTAGACGCCACAAAGTCCATTAATAAATTGGCGTCACCACCAGACGCCACCACATACAAATTTGAATTTCTGCAGGCGAGCCACAAAAAGTTGTGGTTTGATTACATCCGATTTCAAAAGCACTCTTTAGTCAAGAATAAATTCTAAGCAGGGTTGGAAAACAAATTATAAAACAAATTATAAAATAGAAACAATCTTTTTCCGTAAATCACAGCTAAAACTAAAACAAATAAAACGAATTGAACGATTCAAAATTGTATATTTCCAAACTAATGAACCTTTTATACAAAATTAATATTAAAGAGAATTATGTAAAAGTACAAGCAGTATCTGGGAGTTACTCTGGATAAGGAACTTACCTGGAACGAATATATTGAAATGAAGATACGGAAAGCGAAAAGGATCTTGCATCAATGTAAACGAGTTTGTGGGAGTAAGTGGGGAATCTCGTCAAAGGTTGCATACTAAATTTACACAATGATGGTGCGACCCATAATAAATAAATTGGAGGCCAAAAGCCTCTCAGCGTAAGTTAGATGGGGTTCAGAGGATAGTTTGTATGAGTATATGTGGCGCAATGCGTTCTGTTCCAACACATGCAATTGAGGCGATGTTGGGATTGCTGCTGTTGGCCTTATTCATTAGATCAACGGCTGTAATGTCGCCTTTGCGTAAGAAGAGCGATGCCGTTTGGCATGGCTTTGGGCCGAACCTCGGGAATAAGAGTATCCTGAACCTAGTTAATAGGGAGGAACGCATGAGTAGAAGGTTGAAAGACTGAATCGAAACATCATTGCGGAAGGCGTTATACACAATGAGTGTATGGACAACAACATCGGCATCTTTACTGACATCGGCATCTTTACTGAATGGTAGAGAAGGAGCAGGTGTATACTCAGCTGAGGTGAACTTGTCCTGTAGTCTGCGTTTGGAGGAGTACGTCTCCGTTTACCAGGCAGAATTGCTTGGGCTGCTGCATGCGCTGAATCACCTGCTGGAATGTCGGGAGAAAGGTCCTCATTGCACTTGACAACCAGTCGGTTATAAATCGTATGAGGCATGTGAACGTGTACTCCAAACTAGTGCTAGAACGTGTTTTAAATTTTAACAGATGTGCCTCGGTGAACAAGGTACCATTAATGTGGATTAAGGTACACATAGGCCCAGCTGGGAATGAAGCAGTGGATCAACTTGGAAAAGGGGGATCTCACAGCAGATCTGTGGACGATAGCCTAGAGTAGAGCTGGATAATGGTATAATGCGAGCTAGCGTTCTACAATAGGGGAACTCAGTAAACCTGAAAAAGTGGATGGAGACCAATTCGTGTAGGCAGGCTCGAATGGTGCTCAAAGAACCCATGGGCAGGAAGGCCAGTAAGGTGCTCAGATATAATAGAACTACCTTAAGCTGGATAACTGCGTTGGTCATGGATACTTTAAGTATCATTTAGTCAAGATGAAAATCGCAGAAGATGATACTTGCAGACTGTGCCAGGAAGAAGCTGAGATGGCAGCGCACATTGTGTGTGAACGTCCAGCACTGGCTAGCATAAGAATCAGGACCACAGGTAGAATCTTGTTAAATGGGGATGCTATGACGACCTGTGTTTTGCACAAATGCTGGCAATTACTAGAGACTGCGTGATTAGAAAGAAGGCTGACAGTTACTAGTCGACAGTCTGAAATCACTAAAGTCAAAATAAAGGGCTGGTTGTAGAACGTGACTTTTAAAAAAACAATAAACTTTCATACTCTTTTTCACTCATTTTATTAATTTTATTAACCTTTTTGAAAAGAATTTTAATACTAATTAAATTTCAAATAGTAAATGTGAATTTCATAAGAGCTTACAGAAGTCAGTAGCACTGTTTATTATGCATGATTGAAAATATTGTATTTTTTAAGCTAGCAGTATGCAGACTTTTCTGCGCCCAAAAATAGGATTTTTATCGTTTTTGTTATATATGCTATCTTATTAACAATTATTCAGGTGTGTGATGTAAAACGATTTTGAAAACGAATCGATTTTAAAACGATTTTGTTGTTTTATATAAAAATTAATTTTTAATAATTTTTTATTTTTTAAATATTTTTGTTTAATTTTTATCTTCTGGTATACTTTTCAAACCCAAATGTTAAGAGAAGGGTAAGATTCCCTTCGATTTCAAATCGATCGTTTCTGTTCACATACCTGATTATTACGGTTTTATTTTTTATTCTTATAATGTCGTTTAATATAAATTTGTTTTAGAAATGTTCCTCGGGCCTTCCACAATTGAAATATATTCAGGGGTATGTAGAGTTTTCTGTGCCACTGTATGTATATATGTATGTTAGTATGTAAACTGTATATATACATTTGTATGTATGTTAGTTTGCAAACGCAACAAATTTTAAATTTTTTAAACAATAAAATTGTTACTGTAATTGTTCCCGTCGAAATATAATAATTATATGATATTATTATTAATCATATAATTTTAAACGATTTCTATAAACTCTTTATGTAAATACAACCAAGTAAATTAAATTATAAACTAAGCACTACATAAAGGGTGCCCTTTTTGGAAGCGAAGAATTAAGTGTCAGTGACTGCTACGTATGTGAACTGGGAAGTTACGGGATGAAAGATCCAGACGATTCCCAAAAATTAAAGAATATTCCAGGATCATTTGGAATATTGTGGAATGCTCTGGAAAACTCACGAATGGTCCGGAGTGTTCCACAAACTTTTAAAGTACGAAACTTTCACACTTGTTTCTGAGTTTTAGCTTCACGCGAATTTTACTCTTTCTTTTGTTATACACAGAGTACTCCGTTTCCATTAAAAAAAAATCACCCTTTATTACAAACTGACAAGAAAAGATATGAAGTTAATTTTTAGAAATGAATACACGATTATGAATAATTTTTTTGTTGTGATATTCCCATCGTATTCGGTAAATGGCTTTAGGAACGATAACAACAACATGATGTAAAATCGTTTTGCAATAATAAGCCAACTAAGCTGGTACTTAGTAATGACATAATTGTTGCATTAAAATTCCTTTGTAAATCATTTTTAAATACTTAATTTTAAAATGACTAATCATTTTAAGAGGTGGAATGATATGTGTGTCACTTTTAAAAGTATGTATGTATGTAGATATACATATAAATTTTGTACTGTGTTAAAAAACAGTTTAATATGAGTTCGCAATCATAAAAATATGATGTCATTACTATTTGCCATTTAGCAATTAAACTATTTTATAAGAAGTATTAAGAATTTCTACTTGAAATTATAACATGTCCCCTAATTTTGCAGTTTAAAAACTATTTCAAAAATAAATATTTAACAAAATTTAAATGGCATAATTACATACAGTACATAATTTATTGAAGGTTACACTATTAGAAAAACAAACATAACGCTGATGTACTATGATGATAGAGGACGGAAGGTGGTCGAAAAGGGACCCGTTAAGAAAGTGGACTGCTTCTGACGTCAATAACATAAGAAGTGTCTTTGCGTATCACTTGTGAACCTTGTGTTGGTTAACGATCACAATTCTGTCGTTAATGCAATTACACACAGACATCAAAGTAATGACAAATATTTATTATTAAATAAAATTGAATTGCCTACTAAATTAAATTTATCAAAAGGATTTTATAGAGGCACAACTAATAGCAATTTTAACAAATCTGAGAAAAAAAAGAAAAACATTAAATAAAAATTGAATTAAAGATGACGAAGCACTTGATGCAGAACAATGCAAAAATTAATTTAACAAGTACTCGTTAAAAATGAAAAGTAAGTCCACGAATGATGGACGCAAGGAATTGCTAGAATTATAATCCTACTTATTATCCGGCAAATTTAATGACTTTTTTTTTGAAAATTTGGCTGATCTTCTGCTTCTTCATCAGATTAATAAAAAATTCACTGTCTTAAAAAATATGCTTGTATGTATTTATATAATATAAATTTTATATAATATAAATTTTATATTATATAAATTTTATATTATATAAATTTTATATAATTTATATTATATAAATTTTATATTACTCACAACTTTGAGTTGCCAGTTGCGATACGTAAAATAATTTCGGCAACAGACGATCAACTAAAGTTCGGTTGTCAGCCAAAATCGAACTATAAAAAAGTAAAATTAATATTACAATTTTTAATTATCTCATTTTATTAAAAGTTGAAAAAAATTACAAAATAATTTTTGAAGTCAGGCTTAAGTTCGTTTTTAATTCTTTCTTAATGTTGAAAAAATTATTTATAACAACACTATTATATAAGTTAATTCGTTATTACACTACTTAAAAGTCATTTTTTTTGTTTGTTTGCAAAATATGTACATTAGGGTGTCCCTTATTCCCTAAAAAGTTTCTAAATAATCTAAGAAGCCACCAGAAAAAATTTTACATTGATACAAGAATGGTAAACCGTGGCGATCGTTTACATTGCTTTCAAAAAAATAAGCTTTCATATATATTTGTTTATCTAAAAAGGTGATTCTCCTTTTTGCTCAACTGTCAAATTAATGTATTGTTTGCGGTGGCAATTTTCAATTTCAATAGTGTGTTTTATAAAGTTCGGTGCCTTAACTAAAAAAATGTCCGTCGAATTACGAAGTGGAAAACAAAAAATTTTTCTCATCGGAATGCCTTGTCATCAAATTAATGGTGCTAAACTACCATCTAATAGACAAGTTCTCGCTGTGCTTTTTTACAATATGCGCGAAGTCAAGCTCGATCTTAGAGAAAGTGCAAATCTAGTAATTAGAGAATGTGTAATTTTTTGGGAGAAGGCAAGAATTCCTACAAAGGCAATTCCGAACTGTGTCAAGAAGCTTTTAGATAAATATACACTTTGGAAAAAGTTGCAAAAAAATTGTAAGAAAAGTCTCGATATTTATAGGACCCGTGAAAGTAATTTTGAAAGTGATCTTGATAACCTATTTGATATTGCTCATGCTGCTGCCCTTAAAATTATCAAAATAGAAGAGGATAAAGCATTTTTGAAGCTACAGAGAGAGCCGGGTAGACCGGGTTGCTTTGCTGGCATAGATAAAAACTTGGCAGACAAAGAGGAAAGATCTAGAAAAAGGTTATTACTCGAAGAAACAAGAAAATTAAGGCAACAAGAATTTTCGGAAGTTGCATCGACTTCTACATCATATGCTGAATGCAGACAAGTTTTAGACGTTGAAGAAATATTAAATTCTGATACCGAAGATTCACAATATTCCCACGACGACGAAATCCAGCCAGAGGCAAGCAGAAGTTTGCAGAGCGACAGTTCAAAAAGAGGAAGAAAAAATCTGATAACACCAAAGGTAGTCGCAGTTTTAGACAGGTGCCAGCTAAGTATAAGAGATTCTGTCTATATTATTCAGGCTATCCTAGAGGCATTGGATCTGAAATGCGACGATTTTGCAATAAATAAATCTTCCATTCAGCGAATTCGTACACAAATGAGAAAATCACGTGCAGAAACTATAAAAAGTGACTTTAAGAACAACGTACCTGATATCATAACCGTCCATTGGGATGGCAAACTTTTACCCGGCTTAGACGTGAGAAGCTCCAAAGAGGAGAGGTTGCCAATTATAATTTCTTATAGCGACAAGGAACAACTTCTTGCAGTACCAAAATTGGAGAGTTCGTCTGGTAAACACCAAGAAACAGCTATTAGAACAGCTCTATATGACTGGAATCTCATTGACAAGGTGCAAATAATCTGTTGTGATACAACATCAACGAACATTGGCCGTTTTAATGGCGCTTGTGCTCTTTTGGAGAAAAGTTTGGGCAGAGACCTGGTGCTTTTCGCTTGTCGTCATCATATTTATGAGTTAGTGCTTAAAAGTGTATTTGAAGCCAAAATTAAGCAAAATGTTCGATCTCCAGAAATACCACTTTTTAAAAAAACTAGAGACAATTGGAAAAATATAGATTCGAATAAGATTGAACCATGCATCGATTTCGTTAGAAAGCACATTCCTGATGAACAAATTTTATCCATCTTAAGGTATTACAAAGCGGCATTGGAAAAAACTTTTATAAGAGAAGATTATCGTGAATTAGTAGAACTCTGCGTTGTGTTTTTGAATGGCGATCCAGAAAAGAAAATAAAAATCAAGCCCCCCGGAGCCTTACACCAAGCACGATGGATGGCCAGAGCCATTTATTCATTAAAAATATGTTTGCTCCAGTCCCAGATCAACATAGATGCAAATGATAAAAGTGCTCTGCAGGACATTTGCTTATTTGTTGCGATAATTTACGTAAAGCCATGGCTCGAGTGTACAGAAGCTGTAAAAGCACCTAATCAGGATTTGGGTTTTTTGAAAGCTGTCAAAGGCTATAATGAAATAGACGAAACAATTTCGAATGCTGCTCTAAGTAAGTTTTGTAAGCACTTATGGTATTTAAGTGAAGAGGTAGTCATTTTATCACTTTTTGATGACGAAGTGGATGACAAAACAAAAACAAATATGGTTGTTAACTTAAACAGGGAGGAAATATCGGATTTTAACAAACGATATATTCCAAACAGCGATGAAATGTCAGGATCGTTGTTTGGTGAGTCAAATTTATTTTTTTTTAATGTTATCTTTGTGTTAAATCATATTTTTTGAAAAATTAGTACTGAATGCTTTTATAACAACTTTTATTACAACCTTTCTTTATTTCAGCTAAAACACTTGATTGCTTTGTATCAGGTAAAAGCAAAGTATTTCTTGCAAGATTACAGATCGATGATAGTTTTCTTCGCACAAATGTGGCGTCTTGGATAAACAACGCTGCATTTCTGGAAGCCAAACGAAAAGTAAGTCTTTTACGAGTGGTAAACGATGCTGCTGAAAGAGCAGTCAAACTTGTGGAAGATTTTCACGGACTTATTACTGCTGATGAAGAGCAAAAACAGTTTTTGTTGCGCTGTGTTGAGGAACACAGAAACCTGTATCCAGACTGCAGAAAAAACACTTTAAAAAGAAGTTATCCCATATAATTTGGAATATTAAAATATTCTTAATAAAATATTCTTAATGCATCTTTTCATTTTTTCATTGTTCTCATTTACTGTATTATGTAAAACTTCTTGCCTTAGTCGCCACGGGTTACAATCATGATAGAAGAGTAAAATTTCATATTTAGGTATAATTTTCTATATATAAAAAAATTATAGGGTATGCGTTTCGAAATTCGAAAAAAAAAAATTTTTTGTCTTATAAGGGACACCCTAATGTACATACTATATTGGAATATCTTCTCCGCAAAAATCGCTTTCAGTGTTTTTTTGACATATTTAAAATTCATTCTTTGCCCATCGTAGTTGAGTTCTGTAAATAGTGTCTAAAATTGAACGTTTGCAAAAATAAAAGGTGCTGCCATTTTTAATTTATTATAGATGAAAAAGGAGATATGTATTTTTTCCTTTGTTGTTGTCTGCAAGAAATTATTAGTATGCCAAATATTTAGATAACTTTAAAACAGCCTCTGCGGTCAGGCCTACTTTACCGGTTATAAATTGCAATGTTGTAATAGCCGGAACGACGCATTTGCTACAAATGATCGTCTGTGGAATAGCCAAGTTTAACTTAATTAATTGGGGGAACAAAAATCATTGAATATATAGGTGTAAAATTGATCTACACATATGATAGACATACATATATACAAATGATTATAAAATAGACTTGGACATTATTAAAGTTATAATATAATTTGTAATTTAATTGTAATATTTAATAACAAAACAAAAAATTATCATTTATTAAATAGATCGACCATAAAATATACGGTAAGATATTTCTTAAAACCAGCAAAAAATAAAAATATTAAATTTTTGGAGAACCCATATCATACAACTCCGCAAGTAACAACTTCTTTATATTTTTTATTTAATTCATTTTATATATAATATAAATATTGCAAATAAATCTACAATAAATTGGTGTTAAATTTTTTACTTGAAAACATGTGTTTCCACATTTTATACTTGTATTTATTGATTTTAGCTAAACAAATTAAAAATATTTTAGAAAAAAAAAAATTAAATAAAACAATAGCATAATGTGAAAAATAGCTTTTAACTAGAAAATTGTTTATTAATTTTAAATATATGAACATTACTGGCCATGTTGTATGAAAACAAAATACCAAACCATATATCAAGCTCTGTATAGCTTGCACTCTTCTAAATAATCTATTAAATAAACAGTTACATTATCAAAAGGATGTGCTCAAAAGCTCACGAGTAAGTGGTAATACTCGAACACAAACTAGCTTACTGAGCAAATGCCTACTCATAAGATACTATTAGTGAGCAAATCTCTGTTCGTATCTTTAACGAAATAAGCTGACCGAGTAAAACGAACTTTCTAAATCGACTAGTGAGCGCCGTGTTTACTTATCTTATGTTCAAAACACTCAGCGTGTTTTGTTTTTACTACTGTGCAAAACTCTTGGATAAGGACTCTTAGGTCTCTGTTAAGAGTAGAGCCTACCAAGCTGACCACGATGGTAGAGCAGAAAAATTAGATAATACGCAAAATATCCGACATCAAACTAGCGATTTGTACAAAATATTTTCAAAAACATGACAATAGTATTATGTCTTCGCATATGAGTCGGGCGTTCACTTTTTTGACATAAATTTCCTTACATAATTGTAACAGTTTGAGTACAACATATTTAATTAAAGGTTTTGCGGAGAATGTGTAACTGATACTTGAGTAATTTTTTTTAAGAATGTTTAAGTTGTTTGCCGTAAATTACAAGTTTAAAAATATTTTTAATATACCAATAACAAATAAAATATCAGAGCTAATCAAGCACAATTTTCCAATTTTTAAAAATCTTTGTGAATTCCAAATGAAACCAACATGCAAACAAACGAGCAATAAGCAAAGAAGATGTTTTTGAATTAGAAAAGATCGTTGAAGATCTTTATTTCTTCAACTTTATTGTTGTTCATTTTTAATTCGAATTCTTTCTATAGAAATTATTTTAAACACATTTTAAGTGCATGAGCACCCAACAGATGCCCCACGCCATTTTAGTTCATTTAAATAAAAATTGTTCATTGTAATCAACACACAATAGATAAACATAAATATCTTTTATTAATCATTTAACAAAAAGTATAAATTAATCTCTATTAATAATACTTTGAATCTGGTAGGAATGGGACTAAATAATTTTATTAAATTTATGCAATTTAAACTAATGATACGCGAGCTTTGGAAGTTCGATACATTTTATTTCTTATTTTTATGACTTAATTACTGTCTGCTTTCTAGATCTTCTATATTTCTTAGAGCAAGAGTAAATTGTAATTCCATTTGACAACTTTTCGGGTAAACTATTTATTAATACATATATTTTGGATTTATTGACCTCAACTCTAGTATTGTCCTCAAAAAAACTGCCTCCTAGAATAGCCTTGAATATATATATAAAAGCAACAATTTGCAATAGTCTGCCCAGCAATCATTCTACAATGTTCACACCAAAGCAAAACAAGTATAAAAACCTTACAAAACGAAACCAACATTGCCTCAAATAGGGCCATTAGACCTCCCTCGGATTCATTGTACCGCTTTGTCAGGGTTCATCGCACTACTCCAGGCCCACCCAGAAATAATTGGTCATAGAATGAGCACATAAAAGTAAGTAAAAAATGAAGAGAAACCTTTATAAAACGAACCCGATCGGACTTAACGACCTAACGACCTCCTCCCTGGAATCCATTGGCCGGCTCTGCATTTAAAATTGATCAGACCAAAACAAATAATAACAAAAGAATTTAAACCTTTAAAAAAAGAATCCCTTATTGTCACGCTAAGGGAACCTTTGGTGTACGTTGGGCGCACACTGCCTTCCAGAATATTTTTTATGCTTATTAAAGCAAAATATTATATTTTAGCCTGAAAATTAATCGAATATGCCTGCTTTGTAGCCATTTGGTTCTAGAATGGTCAGAACAAAGCTTAAATATCTGAAAAAAAGAAACTAACAGTGACCCCTGAAAGAGCCCATTGCCACCACTTTGTGACTAAATTGGCTATCCCGAGTAACCCTAATTTTTATTATAAATAAGATTTAGACATTAATACTTGATATGAAAAAATGTATTTAGTTTTTTTTTGGCGAATTAAAATCCAACCAACTCATACTATTTGCATAATATAATGCATATTGTTGTAGTAAAATGTTATTTTTTTCTTTTATTTATAATTCATTTTGGGAAAATAAACAAAATTCATGTGTTTAATTTTTTCAAAATTCCCAATGAAATTTTAAACAATTTTCCCCAGCTTCCACTGCAATTGGCCTTAAATGAATTGTGTTTATTAATTTAACTTCACTATTTATTGGTTTTGAATATTATTTACGTATTTAGAAAATTATGTCATATTATTTACGTACACAGACAAAAAGAAACATTTAAACATTTACTTTATATTGCACTAGCTATACCCGGTGCGCTTCGCCACACCCATCCACAAAAATACAATAAAGACTTGAGAGAAAAGTATGGTCAACATATTTTGTTTTAGTTAATATGCAAGGTACGACGCCACCTGTTACCATCCAATCTGTTTCTTAATAGATTATATGTATTAACACGATAATAAGTTTTTACTTTGTATGGGGGTACCACGATCACTGTCCCAATCCAGAGTGTTCGCATGGGTATGAGAGTAACTTTAACCAATTTTCAAGACCATACCTATTATAGTATTCTATGTAAACGATAATAATTTTCACTTTTTATGGGAGGTACCACGCCCACTGCCATAATTCATTCCGTATTTTGGTAGGTTTTACTCATTTCCACAGGGGTTACTCATGCAAAGTTTCAAGGCGCTATTGTAGTTCGCCAGGAACGCGATAATAATTTTTCATATTGTATGAGAGGTACCACGCCCACTATTCCAATTCAATCTGTGTTTAACTAAACTGTGTACGTTAATATGATGGTTACTGGTGCGAAATTCCAAGGTGCTACCTTAATCAGTTCTCTAGACACAGGATAATATTTTTTTACTGTGTGGAATGTACCACGCCCACTACATCAATCCAGTCTATCTTGCTCTATACTATGTATGTTAATATAGAGGTTATGGGTGCAAAATTTAAAAGCGCTACCTATTACTGTTACCAAGCTACACGATGTTAAATATTTACTTTGTATGGGAGGTGCCACGCCCACGTCGAATATCAAAAAAAGGAACCTCATTTTACCAACCGTATATCTAATAACAAACGGTGAAAATTTCAGAAAGTTCGGTTCTCTAATGTAGGCAGCTATAGCCTATGTTTTCCTATAGTATACGCATGTGTATAGAGGTTACTTTGTACCCATTTTCAAGACCATGCCTATTATAGTTGTCTATGTACACGATAATAATTTTTCACTATGTATGAAAGGTACCACACCCACAATTCCATTTCAGTCAGTGTTTAGCTAAACTATATACATTAATATGATGGCTACTGGTGCAAAATACCAAGGCGCTACCTATTGCAGTTTTCTAGATACAGGATAATGATTTTTCACTCTACATACATATATGGAATGTACCACGCCCACTGTTTCAATTAATTCTTTATTTTGATAGACTATGCACATAAGCATAGAAGTTACTCGTGCAAAGCTTCAAAGCTCTATATATTGTAGTTCGCCAGGAACATGATAATAATTTTTCACTTTGTATGGGAGGTACCACACCAACTATTTCGATTCACTCTGTGTTTACCTAAACTATTTACGTTAATATGGGGGTTACTAGTGCAAAATTCCAAGGCGTTACCTGTTGCAGTTCTTTAAATACAGGATAATAATTTTTCACTTTATATGGGGTGTTTCTCTAAACTAAGTACGTTAATATCGAGGTTACTGATGTAAAATTTGAATGCGCTTCCTATTACTGTTACCAAGCAACACGATGATAAATATTTACTTTGTATGGGATGTGCCATGCTTATGTCGAATATCAAAAGAATAGGTACCCTATTTTACCAACGGTATATCTAATAACAAACTGTGCAAATTCCAGAAATATCGGTTCACTGGTGTAGGCAGCTAGCTTTCCGACAAACAAACACATTTTGTGCTTTATATTTAGATATAAAAGAATAAGATAGATAAGATTAAGAATTCCAAATTATATTATTATATTGAATTTAAACTCATTCTAAAATGACGATTTTTTATTGAATATAAAAATTTTTTAAATATTTATAGATAAAGGCCTTGCGAAGCCGTTTTGACTTGTCCGCAGGCACAGTAATATTAAGAGTTTAAAATAGTTTAAGTTTAGTTTGTGCAAGTGCTTTAAAGTGATTAAAAATAATTTAAGAATATTAGTTTTCAACAACAAAGCAAAAATTGGCTTAAATAAATATGTATGTGGTTTTTACAAAGTTGTCTCAAACTTTTTTTTTTTAAATGTAGGGTGAAAGTTTATATGAAATATTACTGCTTTTATTTTAACTTTTACTCTTTTAGTTTATCTTAATAGATCTTCTTCAATTAATATAATTTTGGGCTTTAGTAAATGTTTAATTATGAATTACAAAAGGACATTTTTCGCTACAAGTTCTGTCTGTCTGTCTGCCTGTCTGTCAACACGTTCTATCTCTGGAACTATGATATGTAGACTATTGAAATTTTCACATAAGTTGTATTACTATTAGGTCGCTACTTTATTTCTTGAATCAGAAGAGGTAGACACTTGAAATTTTCGCACAATAAAGCCATAGCACTGTAGGTAAGTTAATAGTTGTACTTCAAATACTTTACGCAATGGAAGTTCGCCATACTTTCCATTAGTTATGAATCTTGAGAATCCAGCCAACACCCTAGAAACTCATTCAAAGTGTTCAAAATAAAATTTGTATCTTGTAAATGAAGTCTTAGAATTAGAAGGTTTTTAAAAATTTATATTTCGTTAAATATCAATATAAATAGGTGGGCATTTACGCATAAATAATATTTGTACTTACCGTGCAAAGAACATCAAAAATGTATATAAATCTTTTTATCGTTGTTGTAGAGGTCATCGCTACACTTTTGTTTGTTTATTTTGTTCGCCTTTTCTGTTGTTGGCTCTTTTCTTTCACTCTCTTTGACTCTCTCTCTGCCTCTGCTGTTAAAATTGTTGTTGATTAAACGTACGAAAATAAATAAACAAATATGAATGAATCAAAATGAATTCGTATATTTTCCAATCAGGTTTTATAATTGTTTTAGATCGAACCGATCAAATAGAGTATCGGCAATGTGTGATAATTGTATGTTTTTATTATATTTTAAGGTCGTTGTTTGCATTCATATTAATTTCAAATGCACATATGAATATACTATTTATTGTTTTACCTAATATAAACAAATATGTATGTACTTATACACACACATACTTACATATACATATAAGTACAGTCACTACAAGAAATAAGTGCTCACATCTGTATTTTTTACAGGGACCGGAAAAGTTATTTTGAGAATTAAATAAAAAAACCTATTTCAAACAGTTATTTTTTAACTATCTTATAGCTAAATTACACGATAACATTTTTCATGAAATCAGTTGCATGAAACCGGTTTTGTGGTGGCAAGAGGTGTAGAGAGGCAAGGAAAAACAAGAAAGTTCAAAAGAGAATTGAAGAAATTTCATGAAACGATTTCATGGTGTAAGTTACGTATTAGATAGCGAAACAAGTGAACCTAAAATGGCAACCAAGTCGTTCAAACCACCTCCAATTTATTTAATTTCAGTAATTGGAGAGAACTCTTTTAATGTAATTCCTATCAAGCGTGGTAACATTCAATTTATCGATAAAAGCAGTTATCGTAAAGCAGTAAACGAGTTTGAAAGCTGCAAGAAGAACTTTTATACCTATCAGCTAAAGAGTTATAAAAGGTGTAGACTCATATGTTGATCAAGTTGAAATTAGAGATGGCCTCCAAAAAGCGGGATTTGGGGTAAAAAGAGTAGATAATCTCAGAAATCGAGAACGTGTCCCTCAACCTATGCTTCGCGTTAAACTGGAGATATGAGATTGAAGAAGATCGAAACGCACCCTGTATATAATCTGAAATATTATATTACACCGCAAAATAAGAGTAGAAGAACCGCATAAGCGATCAGGACCCGTACAGAGTCTAAATTACCAAAAATATGGTCATACTAGGGCAAAGGAAGGCTCGAAGGTTAAAAAATTTTGTAATTGCGGTGAAAATCACACTGCAAATTACAGAGGCTGTCCTGTTTTTCATGGTATAGAGCAAATGCTTATTATCCTCAGTTAGCCTAACCAACAACCTAACATGTTTCGTACGCAGATATGGTAAAAACCAATCATATTTCAGTACACAAAGCGACACCGACAACTAATTCTATTCCAAATTTTAACCCTGAACCTAAATAACAAATACAATCTGGTAACTATAATCGTCTCGAAGCAAGCATCGAGACACTAGTGCATTCCTTAAACAGTTTTATGAGCTCTATGAGCAGCATAATGCAAGAAATGGTACTTATGCAATCTATGATGTTGCAGGCGGTACTTAACAAACCATAAACTGTTTAAAAATATGTTTCTGGAACGCAAACGGCTTACGCCAACACAAAAATGAACTCGATGTCATGACAGTTACAGAGACTCATTTAACAACAAATAGCTTTTTTAAAATCAATGGCTATATATTATACGACACTAAGACCCCCGTGGCAGAACATATGTTGGTTCAGCAATATTAACAAATCTTCAAGCAACAAATATCTGCATTTAAGAATTTCATCGATTTATTCACCTCCTAGATTTCAAGTATCAGGGAGTCAATACAGCGACTTCTTCAAATCACTAAGTCCCTGTTTCATAGCATCAGGCGATTACAACGCTAAATATACGTTTTGGGGATCAAGACTAATTACTCCAAAAGGTCGTGTTTTGTATAACACAATTTCAAAAATGTGCCTGAACGTGATATCGAGCGGACAACCCACCTATTGGCCTACTAAAACAAGCATAAGCATAAATTGGTCGAAATATAAAAAATATCTCAGTACTCAAGTTAAGTGAGCACTATTTTTGGAGTGACTGTATGTACATATATTTATTTATGTAAATTTATTCGCATATGGGTGTGTATATACTTGCATTCATATACAATATTTTATTTATTTACAAGCTTGTTTAAAGGCATGCACAACATTTTGTGTATGTGTAAAAAAATTAAATAAATTTATATTTCAAATTTTTTTTAACTTTTTATAAATCTAATACTTTTCAAATATGAAGAACAACTAACACTTATCTAAATTTTTTCATTATTTGTTTTTAAAAAAATATCTTGTTATAACAATCATAAAATGATGGCATCATCAAACATCATAAATGCGAATATACATATGTATATATGTATGTATTTATGCATGTATGTATGTATGTATGTATGTATGTATGTATGTATGTATGTATGTATGTATGTATGTATGTATGTATGTATGTATGTATGTATATAAAAAAAAATTGTGAATACATTTAACCAACAAGATATGTATATATATAAATAAATAAACAGTGGGTGAAAAAAACAATGAAAACTTTTTTACATACATATGTATGTAACTTCAGATTTCAGTATTTATTTTTTTAAGAATTTTTAATATCTGCTTTTCGCACAATTCCTATTTTATTTCAATACTTATGATCATGATTTATTAAGATTACAAAGCCCAAGTTTTTACAAATTTATAGAAAAGTTATTATATGTACATATGTATATATTTTTGGCTGGTTTTTATTGTACAGGGTGGCGCAAACATAACCTTCCGATGTTTTTTGGCTGTCACCGACCGATTATTGGTCAAATAAATAGTTACCACATATTCCGCGTTCTGGAGCAGTGTAGCGTAACATTGTTTATTAACGTGTATTTCGCAAGTGTTTACTACACAAATGTCAAAACAGAATTGACATTAGGGGCCAATCGCAAAATTTATAGCATTTTCTGATAGGAGGATTACTTTTGCGCCACCCGTTATATACCAAATTTAGTTGATACTTATGTTCCTAATCACATGATAATCGTTTAGTTAAAATGCAGTAACTTCTGCAACTGGGTATAACAATTTTTTATTAATAATTTTTTGCGATAATAGTTAAAAATAATAACATATATGTAGGCATTATCCTTTAAAATTTCAATTAAGCACTTTCAACCATATTCAATAAGTTATAGAATAATAAACATTTGGCTCTTGTTATAAATAAATTAGTCTATCATTGCTCATCTAATAATAAATGCCGCTGTTTTTCTATTGAGCTAAGCTCCGCCGAAAACACATTTTATATCGTTTTTTCTATCCGTTTTTCTCACTGCATTTTAAAACATAATTTTCAAACTAGGTAGTGCACAATCACAGTTGCATATGAAAAGTACAGAGGTCCATAACTCGAAAAATATGGACGACCGCCAATTTCTTACTTAAAAACATACTGAACAGTTTTAAGGTACTACCATTACCATCCCTGGAAAAAACTCCTGTTTTCTTGCCCTTTTTTACACTTTTCCGTTTAGAAACACTTTAATCAAATGTTTTTTTCCCAGAATTTTTTACTAAACATGAGTTTGTAAATTTAAAAATTGTTGGATAACAAGATATTTTTATTAATTTGTTATATCTGTAAAATTTAAAAGTATAATGAGTAAACATCTCTCGTATTGTTGTTAAATTTGTCAATTTAAAAGCACATAAAAACAATGTTTTAACACTTAATAAGTATTTATTATTTAAAAAAATACATAATTAAAACAAGTTTTTTATTTATTCAATAAATTTGTTTACTTTTGAAAAACTTGTTGCGTAGTGTTAAAAAAAATCTATATTTTTCACTCTTCCTCTCTTTCATATTTATTTACTTTCTCTTTAAATAAAATTATTTTTCTTTGTTATTTCAATTAATTCAAGATTTCTTTTGTTTAAATTTACAATTTAAACGAAATTTATTTATAACTTTTTATCGAAATTTATTTATAACTTTTGTTTTTTTTACTACTTGATATTTTCTTTGCCTTTCTATTTGTCGGCGTTTTGCTTCGGCACAAAAAACAAAACCCACCCGAACGAATCTCACCAAAATGAAAAAAAATAAAAAAGAATATTTAAAGTTGTGCTGCGTAAGTTGATTTCCCGTAATAATAAAAAAAAGCTCTCGACCATTGACTAAAAGCACTTCTCTAAAACTGAATACACGACCAACAAAACCGGCACTTTATAGTTAAACTTTAACATTTCGTATGAGAACAAAAGTAAAACAAGGCATTAGAAAACTTAGAGTCGACAAAGTCGAACTACATACACCTTACATATGCAGTGAGGTGCACAAATAAGTACATGTTTGTACTTTAAGCACTTTTTGTTTCATAAATATAAAAGTAATAAAGCAAAACCAAAAACTTTTATTGTCGTTTATTAAGTTTCTAGTACCTAATAAAATTATATAAAATTTGTAACAAAATGCATCAAGCACCAAGAAAAAAACCAAGATAACTCTTATGTACCCAATTTTGCACCTCTGCATTTTATTTAGAATTTGAAGAAGAAAAAAAAATGAAAAGTACCGTGATTTTTCAATCTTTTTGCTTTTTATTAGATTTTTTAAGAAGACATAAGCTCGACATTATTTAAATCGCGTGTGGTAAAAAAAATGTGCAAATATTTGAACAATCAAATAAATACCTTAATTTTTTATTTAGTGTATCTTCGAATTGTATGAACTAACAATAAGTGCTCAAATAAATTAGTCACCTCTGTGATGTTCGGCTAAGAGAAGCAATATTCCTCCTTCCTAGTCGAACGTAACCACGATCATACAGGATAGCACCATATTGGTTAAAGGATTGTATTATAAGGTAGAAGTTTGAAATCTAAACTTAGGGTAGATTTTCTGCCAATGAGAAATAAATTTTCAAAATCCACCGAAGAGAGCATCCGGGCCATGACTGAAAGAGCATCTGCTACCCGGGAAATTACAAAAAAACTTAAAGTGAGTCAATCAGTGGTCATAAGGGTACAAAAACGGTGTTCCGTTGTTTTCAAGCCTCAAGTGAGAGGTCGTAAAAAACTTCTAACTAATGCAGACGCACGTCTAATGAAACAGATAAGTTTTTAACACCAAAATATGCTTCGTTAGCAATCGGAAAACCCGTTAGTTGGTGGAAGGCATGTAGAGCCCTTCGCGACTTTGGTTATATTGCAGCAGTAAAAAAACAAAAACCTGCATTGACGGAAAAAATGTAAAGGCACGGTTAAAATTTGACAAAGAGCACAAAACTTGGACAGTGGACGACTGGAAACGTATGATCTGGTCAGACGCATCCAAATTTAACCGTTACCAATCTGACTGTAAAGAACATTGCCGGCGGCGCCCTGGTGAAAAAATTCAAAGGCGCCTTGTGAAGCACGGTGGTATGGGGTAGCTTTACGTGGTGGGACCTTTGACCACTGCAAAAAATTGATAATATAATGAAGAAAGAAGACTATTTGAGGATTTTGCAGACTCATCTTCCCGATTTTGTAGATAAGAGCATCTATCCTGCTGAAAAATTACTTTGGTGATCCGAAACACACGTCCAAAATCGTGAAAGAATGGCTTGGTGAGCAAAATTTTCAATTAATGCAGTGGCCAGCACAAAGTCCCGACCTCAATGCGATTAAGAATTTGTGGGCAATCGTGAAGAGACAGACGGTTGGGACAGTACCAATCAGCCCCTACCAATTTGGACGAACTTTGGGAGCGGATCTAAAATAAATGGAAGAATATTCCAAAAGAAATTGATGGAGAGTATGCCAAATCGCGTAAATGATGTCTTACAAAATAAATGGCTTTGTACTAAGTATTAAAAATATTCGTATTCCGCAAGGGTTTTCAACGGTGCAAAATTTATTACAATGGAATTGTTTTCATTTTCTTTATTTTTTTCTTAAAATTGATGCTTTAAGTTTTGAATTTCACACTGTTTTGTTAAGTACCTAATACTAAATAAACTACAAAAAAATATTTTTTGATATTGCTCATCCACTAACTTGGATGTTACCTCAAACCTTTAAATATATTCTTCCCTGGGGTTATGTCAAGTCAAAATGATTCACAGATAAACTCGGAACCAACATTACTCGCGTAATACGCGAGATACCTGCACCACTAATTTTTGCTGCGCCGTCTTTAGTGTAAAGAAAATTATATGTACTTTACTACAGTCAGAGTTTTTACATAATTTGTGATTCATCTCTCTAATGTTCATATAAGTAAAGCTGTTTCCTTTCTTCTTAGTCGAAGGCAACAAGGAGTATTAAGGATTTGAGTTTGGATGCCTTTCCAACTCCTTTAGAAGCGTTATACTAAAAAAATATATAGTTTTGTTCTTTGTAAATATTCGAATTAGAAATATATTAGCGAGCGGTTCTGATTATTCATAAATTGTTATTTTTGCACCTTTGACATTTTTCTACTTTGGAATCTGAGGCAGAGCAAAACAACTAAATTCCATTAAGGATCGAATTAAAAAGATTACTTGAAGTACTTTAAACTTCATTTACGCTAACTTTGCACTTATGAAATACCATGTGCGTCCTGACAATATTTTGTTCGATTTAGCTTTGAAAGTAATACACCCCAAATTTTAAGACTCTTACGTACATATTTACTTTATATAAAGTTACCCATCTCTGGATAAAATTCTATAATTTATATAAAATTATTGGAAAGCTCTATAAAAGACAAGCAGTTAATGAGTTACTCATTATTTCAAAACAGCGCTATCTGTTGCGCAACATTGCTCAAAAATAAAAGATACCTATGCAGTATCTTTAAATCGGTAAAAGAAATCAGCTTTCTTTCACTGCATTTCCTCCACATTCTCTTAGAAATAAGATATTTCTCCGGAAAGAAAGTATCCTATATTGAAATCAGGATACTAAGGTACATCCTCACAAATTTTTTTAAATCAATCCAGTAGTTTTTACCTGATGCGAACACAAAGAAAAAGACAGACAGGAAATGCGTTACTGTTTTATTATATGTATAGACTAGCTGTGCCCGCCACATCGTGGTTCTGACAATATTTTGTTCGATTTTGCTTTGGTGTCGTTTACTTTTGTGTCGACTCAAAATTATTAAAAAAATGCATTAAAAAAATTACGAACTTTAGGAGTAATTAGTCGTTATTCCCGGAATATATGTTTATCGTAGCAGTCGCCAACTCCTAGGAATCTGCGGACTATTGATTTGTAGCAGTCGAACTACTGCCTTTCCGATATTAAAAATTAAGGTGCGGAATAAATTAGAGAAATAACTAAGTTTCCATGACAGGCAAATATTAATTGCCTAATGGTTGTTCTCACAAACAGAGATGCCCTTTTTAAAGACCCAACGCGTCGACCTAGCGGTCAAAAAGAACTAAAGAGCGCTAATTTGAAAACATATAACCATTTTTTCAGTTTATTTTATTGTTATAGTTGTACTTTAAAGGTACATTTGTTTATATTTACAAAAGGTTCATTTAGGTTTTAAAAAAATATACAATTATTTTCATAGGTTCATACATATTTAAATTTTCTAAACTGAATCCGAACTTTTTCGATTATGACACGAATTCAGTTTTGCAACCCGAAAGCTAAAAAACAAGAACACTTACTTGCCTACCGGAGCACATCCCGATAAAGTTGTTGTTTTGTTTACATCTCATCCTGGTAGAGTAATTCGTCCCATATATTTTTGAAAAAATAAGATGATTTTGTGTTACTTACGGTATTCGATACAATTTGTAAATGTTTTATAAAATACCATGTCACCTACCACATCGTCACCGTAGCAACCGATTTATTGTGAATACAATTTTAACCCAGATCTAGTTATTTAGCACTTATATCTTATTTTAACTTTTAAAAGCGGCACTAAATTTGAAGAAAGATGTAAGAACCACAAAGTCACGAAAATAACTTTTAACTGTAACTCTGTACAAAAAAAGTTAGTTTACTTTGTTAAAATGCATTGGATATTTGACAAAAATTGTATCTCTTAAAATCAATTAAAAATCGCTAGATTTCCTGCTAACCGCTAAGAGACCATTTTTCCCACGATTGGCATTGCAAATACGCTAGATTTAGCAGCAAAATCTCCAAATTGGCAACAGTGGTCTGTATGATTATTATGTCAAGGCATATTCACAAGGTCAGACTCATTAGTACAATAACTGCAACCACAGACATTTTGCACGTGTAAAAAAACCCTTTGTATCATTATTAAACATATGATGTCGAATTCGCCATTGGTTAACCTGGACTGAATTTGCCTTGTTATTATTCCATGGTTTTTCTTGAGAGGCAAAATTATATTCGCCTTATTCCTAATTTGTTTTGTTTTATGTTTATATTGTTTACATTTTTTTTTAAGAAATAAACAAAACAAAGAATAAAAAAAATTTGTTAAATTTAAATAATTTTATTTTTTAGAAATAGTGTTCGTACTGAATATATTTTTAGTAAACTTCAGCCACAGACATTGCACTTTTCTGCTCGTCTCTCCTTGTATTATTCCAATTGTTGGAAAAAAAATTAAAAACTGTATATTTTTTGTTTTTAGTTTTGTTTTAATATTTTGTTTATGACACAAAGGTTTTTTACACAAACAAAATGCCTGTGGTTTTAGTTGTTGTACTAACGAGTCTACCTGTAATATTTTACCATGGTTTTGTACATTTTTCGTTCTTGTTATTTTTAAAAACGAAAAATTTACAACCTAAATTATGAAGAAGAACAGGTTTGTTCAGGAGGTACTATGCCTGCTTTTCTAATCTTGTAAGGTTTTGATGATGCAAGGCACCTTATTTGCAGGAAGCTATTTAGAGTCAGTAAATTTTTACCACGACTAGGCATATTAATCAGAATGTTATTTACATACAATTAAGGATATACATACACATACATACATACACACACATACATACATACATACATACCGACGTCTAGGTCAGCGTACCGAGGTATTTTAGCGTGTTAGAGTTCCGCACTCCTGGCAAATTTTATTACCAGGGTCTTTCGACGATTTCACCTCGTAAATAAAAAATAAATAAATAAAAACATTCATACATACATACATACATACATACATACATACATACATACATACATACATACATACATACATACATACTTACATACACACATACATACATACATACATACATACATACATACATACATACATACATACATACATACATACATACATGCATATATACATACATACATACATACATACATACATACATACATACATACATACACACATACATACATACATACATACATACATACATACATACATACATACATACATACATACATACATACATATGAACATATTTTGTGTGGGAAATGTTAAAATTTTGAATTTTTTTCATATTACCGAGATGCCCTATTTCCCAAGGAGGCAATGTCGCTCCTATTTCCTTGCGGCTTAAAGGTCCTGTTCAAAATTTAAGAAGATGTATTGTGTACCTGTGATTTGATTTTACCCGGTGGGAGTGTAAGGGCAGCTGATTATTTTTTTTCTTTTGTTTTAATGTATTGTCAAAAATGTATTATTTTATACATACATATGTACTAAGTTGTTGTCTCTTGGGAAACGAAATTCTGGTCAAATAATTCTAATAATTATCATTATGTTTAACCAGTTTAGAATACATCTTATCATAAATTTTTTAAAATAAAGTAATAGGAAGGATAATAGTTACATAACTAGATGAATATAAAAATTTTCTCACTTAATTGGGTAATTGTTTGTCAACTCGTTGTGACTCCAAATCCATAAAACATGTTTATTTGTCCATCGAAAAACAAGAATATAAGCTCTTAATTTTTTTACAAATAAGTGATTGTTTTGATAATAATTATATACATATGTACACACTTAATATTTGATATTTTGTTATTTTGTTCTTTTAGGCTTTTTGTAGTACCAAAAGCATTAAAAATGTGGCAAAAGCACTAGAATTGCATCTTTGCATTAGCTGTGGTTGGCAATACAAAACTGTGAGGCGGCAAAATCAGATATTATAGGTTATGTCTAGGGTTTGGGAAACGGGGATTACCGGGCGGGAAAAGGAAAAGCTATAAACGATTTCCTGGGAAATTTAAAATCATGATCACTTTAAAGAAAATGCAGTGGTTCCTATTTTTAAATAACCATTTCTTTTGCTATCATACAAATATTTGATCATAATTGTGCTGAACAAAAAGCAAGCATTTTTAAAATTGTAATATTTTTAGAAACTTACAAATATGTTGTAGATCGTGCAAGACAAAATGTAAATTTTTTTAAAAAATTCCTCTAAAAACAGCCTGTCTCGAGAAATATAAGAAACAAGAATATGGTCTCGTTGAATTAATGACGTAAAAACAAGATAAGTATGTTTGATATTCAATCGTTTCTTAAATCGAAGAACGTAATTAAAAAAAAGTCTGATAGATTTCAATTGCGCAGAGTTGTGGATTCAAGAAATATGTTCATTAAAGTTGCAGCAGAGGTCTCGAACCGCAGCGGCACAAATTTGTTAATAGCAGATGTTTTTATTCAGACTCTCTACGAGCAGCTTTGGCTATTAATTCGACTCTTTCAAAAAGAAAAATACATGAACGAAGGAATGACAAAACGTTTGTGATACTTAGTATTTAGAAACTGGTGAAATTGCTAACGTGCCAAAAAATGTCATAAAACTTTATTCAGCACAATTGGTCAACAGAAGCCACAGTATTGAAGCCACTCGAATCTGTAGAACCGTCAACTAGCAGTGTTGTTAACTAAATGAAACCAACTTTGAAAGAGAGACTATCTCAACAAAAACAAGGAAAAGAATGTCCAATGATTTGTTAAACGCACTAACAGTTCTATAATCATATTTTGTAAAAATATAATTATTGAAATACGTTTTTATTATGTATAAATATTTGTTATATCTTGTTATTTTCGTCACCTGAATTGTTTTTAAGTTTTATAATCTGTTAATAAACCCTTTATTATAGAGGTATAGAACTTTAAGTTGGCATTACTTTTCAAGATGGCGACCTATTTAACAGCTGTCAAGTGATTTATTCTCAGTTTGGTTTGGCAATTCATCATGAATAGACTCACGCCTAAATAACGCCTGCAAATAGTGCAATTTTATTTCGAAAATAATGGTTCTGTGCGGAAAACGTTCCCGTTTTCCGCACAGAACCATCGTTGTGACTCCAAATCCATAAAACATGTTTATTTGTCCATCGAAAAACAAGAATATAAGCTCTTAATTTTTTTACAAATAAGTGATTGTTTTGATAATAATTATATACATATGTACACACTTAATATTTGATATTTTGTTATTTTGTTCTTTTAGGCTTTTTGTAGTACCAAAAGCATTAAAAATGTGGCAAAAGCACTAGAATTGCATCTTTGCATTAGCTGTGGTTGGCAATACAAAACTGTGAGGCGGCAAAATCAGATATTATAGGTTATGTCTAGGGTTTGGGAAACGGGGATTACCGGGCGGGAAAAGGAAAAGCTATAAACGATTTCCTGGGAAATTTAAAATCATGATCACTTTAAAGAAAATGCAGTGGTTCCTATTTTTAAATAACCATTTCTTTTGCTATCATACAAATATTTGATCATAATTGTGCTGAACAAAAAGCAAGCATTTTTAAAATTGTAATATTTTTAGAAACTTACAAATATGTTGTAGATCGTGCAAGACAAAATGTAAATTTTTTTAAAAAATTCCTCTAAAAACAGCCTGTCTCGAGAAATATAAGAAACAAGAATATGGTCTCGTTGAATTAATGACGTAAAAACAAGATAAGTATGTTTGATATTCAATCGTTTCTTAAATCGAAGAACGTAATTAAAAAAAAGTCTGATAGATTTCAATTGCGCAGAGTTGTGGATTCAAGAAATATGTTCATTAAAGTTGCAGCAGAGGTCTCGAACCGCAGCGGCACAAATTTGTTAATAGCAGATGTTTTTATTCAGACTCTCTACGAGCAGCTTTGGCTATTAATTCGACTCTTTCAAAAAGAAAAATACATGAACGAAGGAATGACAAAACGTTTGTGATACTTAGTATTTAGAAACTGGTGAAATTGCTAACGTGCCAAAAAATGTCATAAAACTTTATTCAGCACAATTGGTCAACAGAAGCCACAGTATTGAAGCCACTCGAATCTGTAGAACCGTCAACTAGCAGTGTTGTTAACTAAATGAAACCAACTTTGAAAGAGAGACTATCTCAACAAAAACAAGGAAAAGAATGTCCAATGATTTGTTAAACGCACTAACAGTTCTATAATCATATTTTGTAAAAATATAATTATTGAAATACGTTTTTATTATGTATAAATATTTGTTATATCTTGTTATTTTCGTCACCTGAATTGTTTTTAAGTTTTATAATCTGTTAATAAACCCTTTATTATAGAGGTATAGAACTTTAAGTTGGCATTACTTTTCAAGATGGCGACCTATTTAACAGCTGTCAAGTGATTTATTCTCAGTTTGGTTTGGCAATTCATCATGAATAGACTCACGCCTAAATAACGCCTGCAAATAGTGCAATTTTATTTCGAAAATAATGGTTCTGTGCGGAAAACGTTCCCGATTTTCATAAGCGAATTTCGTTTAGCGATGAAGCGCACTTCTGGTTGAATGAGTACGTCAACAAACAAAACTGCCGCATTTTGATTGAAGGTAATCCTCAAGTGTATGTCGAAACACCGTTACATCCAAAAAAAACTGACTGTTTGGTGCGCTTTATGGGCTGGTGGAATCATTGGTCCGTACTTTTTCAAAAAAGATGGTGGCATTACAGTCAATGGTGATCGGTATAGAGCCATGATTACTAACTTTTTCATTCCTGAATTGAATAACCATGATGTCCAGGAGATGTGGTTTCAACAAGACGGCGCAACATGTCACACAGCTCGTGCCACAATAGATTTATTGAAAGACACGTTTGGTGACCGCCTAATTTCACGTTTTGGACCTGTGAATTGGCCTCCAAGATCTTGTGATTTAACACCGCTAGACTACTTTCTGTGGGGCTATGTAAAGTCATTGGTCTATGCGGATAAGCCAAAAACGCTTGACCATTTGGAATACAACATTCGCCGTGTTATTGCCGATATACGGCCACAAATGTTAGTAAAAGTCATCGAAAATTGGACGTCCAGATTGGACTACATCCGCGCCAGCCGTGGAGGTCATATGCCATAAATCATATTTAAAATGTAATGCCGCAAAATTATCTTTCGGATAAATAAAATTCATGTCAATCGAATAATCCATTGTTGTTTTATTGCAACTTAAAGTTCTATACCTCTATAACCCTTTACTAATAAAACTATGAATTTTTTTTTCAAAAAAAGTTATTTTCTTTAAGAGCTGGTTTTCCCGGGAATTCCTGGGAATGCGAATATTTTTTTACGTTTCCCGGGAAATGAAAAAGTCCGGGAAATCCCAAGCACTAGTTGTGTCAGAAGTAATTACGTTTAAAAGCAAAAATTATAAACCGTATGTAAAATGGCTATTTTGGCAAACACATGAAATTACATATGGATTATAAACTGTGGCCTTTGAAAGTTACGAAAAATGTAACCAAACGGCATCACTGCTACCACAACTAGTGAAATCAGAAGTGGAGTTACAATTCTGTTGCAACATATAACGAGTGATTTTTTAAGAGCTTGAGAACTTTTTTTTAAAAAAAAACGCATAAAATTTGCAAAATCTCATCGGTTCTTTATTTGAAACGTTAGATTGGTCCATGACATTTACTTTTTGAAGATAATTTCATTTAAATGTTGACCGCGGCTGCGTCTTAGGTGGTCCATTCGGAAAGTCCAATTATGGGCAACTTTTTCGAGCATTTCGGCCGGAATAGCCCGAATTTCTTCGGAAATGTTGTCTTCCAAAGCTGGAATAGTTGCTGGCTTATTTCTGTAGACTTTAGACTTGACGTAGCCCCACAAAAAATAGTCTAAAGGCGTCAAATCGCATGATCTTGGTGGCCAACTTACCGGTCCATTTCTTGAGATGAATTGTTCTCCGAAGTTTTCCCTCAAAATGGCCATAGAATCGCGAGCTGTGTGGCATGTAGCGCCATCTTGTTGAAACCACATGTCAACCAAGTTCAGTTGTTCCATTTTTGGCAACAAAAAGTTTGTTAGCATCGAACGATAGCGATCGCCATTCACCGTAACGTTGCGTCCAACAGCATCTTTGAAAAAATACGGTCCAATGATTCCACCAGCGTACAAACCACACCAAACAGTGCATTTTTCGGGATGCATGGGCAGTTCTTGAACGGCTTCTGGTTGCTCTTCACTCCAAATGCGGCAATTTTGCTTATTTACGTAGCTATTCAACCAGAAATGAGCCTCATCGCTGAACAAAATTTGTCGATAAAACACATTTCGAACCGAACACTGATTTTGGTAATAAAATTCAATGATTTGCAAGCGTTGCTCGTTAGTAAGTCTATTCATGATGAAATGTCAAAGCATACTGAGCATCTTTCTCTTTGGCACCATGTCTGAAATCTCACGTGATCTGTCAAATACTAATGCATGAAAATCCTAACCTCAAAAAAATCACCCATTACTTACCTACTTTTAGTTTCATAACTTTAGTCCATTTCTGATATGAAATCTTAAGGAGGATTGATCGTAAGTAGCTCAGATTACAAAGTCCTAGAATGAATATTAGAGATGCATTCCATGATCTTGAATCATAAACCACTGAGCTAGCCGAAATTTGAGACTCTAAGTTCGAAGTGTCTTTGTGAAAAATATGTTATTTATACAGTACGTGTAAGACGCCGCAAAATGCCCGGAGAATTTCGCGTTATGAAAAACGTTCTTGATCGCCGCCAACATGAAATATGTACACGATTAGATTCAAATTTAGATTTCTACTAGACTTTGAAAATCAAGGATAATGTTGATAACGACCGCGAAAAAAATGTTTAACATTTTGGTGAATTTTATAATGCAGATTTCAATGGAATAGAACTCTTTATCGATATGTGTGACTGCAAAATGATACTCCGCAGTAGAAATTAAATTGAACCTAATACTTCATTAGAATTTCTTAATTTTACAATCTCACCAGGGAGTGTCACTTTAAATACTCCTGACTATCTCAGTATCAATTGCTAGCCCCGAACGTTTATTCAGCAAGTTAAAATTAATTTGAACCTATTTACGATCAACGATGAGACAAGATCGCATAAGTGACACCATTTTTTAGTGTGGAAAGAGAAAAATTTTAAATGACCCACTTTGATAATATTATTGATTAATTTGCTTTATCAAAAGGAAGGAAAATTTGAACCTAGCACATAGTTTATTTAATGTATAATAATCATATCATTATTAAATAAATGTATGTATATAGAGATAATAAATATTTACTTTTTTATCGTTTTAAAACTGCGTGTTCTTAAAATATTTCTTTATTAATATCAAAAATAAATAATAGGTATATTTTGAACTAATTCTAGATGATCATATATTTAGATGATGGATATACATTTCAAAATCTAGTCGGGTTTTTTCAACTTAATTTTTTGTCTTAAATTTAAATCCTAGCTTGAGCATATGACTTATTATATGCTTTTCGAATAGAGGACGTTGACGTATGCAGGCGTTATAACTTCGTATTCCGGTGAAAGTCTGCGCGTAACGGAATCTTTAAAATATGAAATGACGGAGAACTCGATACAACAAACTAGAAGATTCAGCCACAACTGTTCATGTTACCTTTAGAATTTCTTGGAGACCTTAAGCTTATTCATTCGTTATGAAGTAAAATCGATTGTAACTTTTCATTTTATGAATTGAATGAAAAGTATCGTAATTTGAGATGACAGCATTCGATATCGAGTAATCAAACAAATTTGATCGATCGAGTTTTCAAACGATACGTCTCATATTGGGGTTTTTCGATGCAAAAGTGGGAATTAATTCGAGGTAACTTCCCTGTTTGTAATTTTTGATATTTTTTGCTCAATATCACTTAGAAAGAGCAAGCATCGAGTTAGGGTTCTCCCCATACATAGTATTTAATAATAATCTGTTATCTAGAAAGCTTTACTACTAAGAGCCTTCAAATTTGGTATGAGTTAATGGAATTTGGTGCGGGGAAGGGGTAATCCCAATATTAAGTTATTAATAATTATTATAAAAAATTTTAATAATTATTATAAAAAATTTAATATTATTTCTAGGTATCTTTCTCCGTTTCTAATTTTAGCCTACAGAAGTACATTTTATAAATTTGTATTTATATTTTAATGCAATTTTATTTGCTTTTCTTTTTTATTTAAAGAAACTATGAATATTAAAATAAAAGAAATATATTATTTAAACATCTTTCTTCCTTTTCAATTCGACTTTATCATTATTTCGAATAGGTCTCGTCGAGAAATAAAAATCTTAGTCGAAGATGGATTAAATAAATACTGTCAAATGACGCACAACAAGTAAAATCATTTTTTTACTTTACCATACGTAGTGTAAGGTAAAGTATAGTAATCATGAAGAAAATCGAGGTCGGGATTACGACGGATTTATACGTTTTGAGGTCTCCTGAATCCAATTTGTCTATTTTCGCGATGATGTGTGTGGGTGGGTGGGTGTGTATGCCAATATTTTTGTGGAGTTTGTACAGGTCATGCCGTTTGACATATCAAAATGGAATTGAGTATGTGTCTTTGGTATATGGAAATGAAGAGCTGTATAGTTTTTGGGCATAATCGGGGGGGCAAGAGGTAGTTTACTTACTCCCAAATTTTGTAAACGCTCTATAGGTCATACCGTATGACATATCAAAATGAAATTCAGTATGTGCCTTTGCTTTATGGAGATAAAGAGCTGTATAAATTTTGGGTGTAATCGAGAGGGGGCAATGTGTATAATTAATCTGTTCTGTACATGAAATATTTTTTGAAAATTTGAAATATTTTAACTGGTGGAAATAGTAATCGAAATGAAATACAAAACATTTGTTTTTGAAATTATTTTCTGTCTGTCCGTCTGGTTGTCTTTGTTAGCATCACGTAAAAACCACTAAATGAATTCTAATAAAATTTTGTGAAGATGAACTTTTGTATCTCGGATCAAATATAAGATACTTTTTTCTGCAAAAATATCTAAATTCCAAGACAAAAAAGGGTAAAAGTATTGAAAGTACGCAATTTTACCGATTTAAAGGTACTGCAAACAGCACCCTTGTTTTTGAATTCGGGTTATATTAAGGACTGTTTTGTAGTTAGAATTTTATATAAATTTTAGAAATTTATTTAAAGCCTTAGTTCTTCAGTAATTACTTACGAATGGGTACTTCTATATAAAGTAAGTACATAAACCAGGGACATAACTGTTATAACCAATATTTAAAGTAATCCTGAAATAATGATTAACCAAGAATTTTTTAAATTGCTCTATGAATAACAGTTATAAATAAGGAATATTTTTAGATCTGCCATAACTATTATAATTAACAAAAAAAAATTGAGCTTTCTATAACCTTTATAAAATATTTTTATTTTTTTGGCCTTATAGGTATAACCATTAAAAATGATTTTTATTTTTTAGGTCATTAATAACCATTAAAATTTTATTTTTTTTTTTTTTTCTTCAATAACTATATTAATAACCAAAAAGTTTTTTGGTCTCCTACCTTTTCAAAAGAATATAATAGAATTATCTAAACACGCATTTTTTCGAACAAAATTTCTTTTTTATCAGTTAGTGTTCGCTAAAGATGCAGTTCTGAATGCAAATTTAATCCTTAACACAAGTAAGCTTTGAAAGAGCATTTTCTGCTCTGAAAATTATACTGAGTGACTTACGTTGCGTTCATTATTGTTTTTAAATTGAATTCTAAATAAATAGATATATGTATTTCTAAATGTTTTACTGAAAACCTTTATTATTTTCAAAGATATAGTTTTATACTTATGATGGATCCAAAGGGTGCTAGTAATTCAAATGATAATAAATCAGTAAAGTGCGAGTCAGACTCACACACGTAGGGTTCCGTACGATGTTTAGTACAAGTTGTTAATTTTTTACGTCTTTTTATACTAGAGCATAGTACTAAATACCCTGTGTAAATATCAAGTGCCTGCCTATAGCGTTTAAAAGAGAAGGTCAAAATCCTCAAATTCACTATATCTGGGGAACACCCTTTTATTTTTATTAAATTTATTTTCGTTTGTTGTTACTCTAGATATCGTAAAATATAAAATGTCTAAATTTTAAGTGTCAGCATATCACTGTTCAAATTTAATTACTTTCTATGAAAATATCAGGAGCCTACCTATTGCGGCTAAAAAAATATGGCAATATAAGTCAAAAATATGTTTTTGCGGAACACTCTTTAATTGTTATAGCGGCGATGGGAACACATCTACTGTAAAACTTTCAAGAGGGTTCCTCTTACACTTAAAAAATAAGGCCATATACGTCCAAATTATGTCACTATCGAAACACCCTTTAATTTTTAGATTTATTTTTTTATACTTGTATATATAGCGAAGTAAGTCTTATTTACTGTCTGCAAATTTTAAGTGTATGCCTCCTACAGTTAATGAAATAAACACATACGTGAATAACACGTCTCTATTGGAACACACTATAAGTTTTAGAATTTGTTGTTATAGCGGCAACAGTTATACCATCTTCTCTGAAAATTTCCAGAGATAAAAGGCGCTGACAGACAGACGGACGGACTGATGTTGTAGCGAAAACAATAGGGTTTTTTTACTTTTAGGGTACAGGACCCTAATAAAGAGGATAATGAATTAAGTTGTTATTAGTTTTTGACAAGATCTATACCAAAACCATTGACCAACCAGCATTAGAAGACCAAACAACTTTTTGGTTATTTTTAATGGTTATAGAAGACCAAAAAAATACAAAATTTTTTCAAAAAAATAAAAATCATTTTTAATTGTTATAATAGACCAAAAAAATTTAAAATATTTTTAGTGGTTATGAAAAACCAAAATAAATAAAAATCTTTTATAATGGTTATGAAAGACCTAAAAATTAAAAATCTTTTATAATGGTTATGTGTTATTGTGGTTGTTTATTATTGTTACTACAAGCCCGAAATTTTTACAGCTATTTTTTCTGTAACCAATTTAATATTAAAATAAAAATAACAGTTATTTCGGGTCCCTGATATAAACCGTAACTAAAGTTCTGTAAAATTAAATCTTAAAATTGGGGATGATTACTTTTTATGCAAAATCCAATATAATACTATTGTATTATATAAATTACGTTCATAGTGTTACGTGTTTTACTTTAAGTTGGGTTCCTTCATTGCAAAATAAATACACACTGTTATTACTTTTACTGTAAGTCACTTTGTTTATTAACACCACTGTTCAAAAATACACAATCTGTTAAACACTCTCCAAGGCGAATTCATAACAGGTGTGAGCAGTAGGTCAACAACTACAACAAAACAACAACTTTGACATTAGATTAGCAGATATGAAACAATGTATTTTTTGACAAGACATTAGGAAAAAAACGAGGGCAAAAAACAATCAGCTGGGCTATCGACTCCACCTGGTATGAATTCGCCTTGACACTCTCTTACAATACGACAACTGAACTCTTTGACTTTTGAAATAATACTGCCATATTACTCGCACGATTTGTTTATATAGGCGATTTAAAAACACCAGTATATTATATTCCAGACAGATCTGGTTCGATTCGACCTGTCTGGAATAGAACATTCTGGTGCTTTTAAATCACCTATATAAGTGAATCGTGCTGGCGAGTAGTATGGCAGTATTAATTTAAAAGTCAAAGAGTTAAGTTGTCGAATTTTAAGAGTGTTTAACAGTTTGCTGTATTTTTGAACAGTGGTCTTAAATAAATAAAGTGACTTACAGTAAAAGTAATAACAGTGTGTATTTATTTTGCAATTAAAAGAACCCAACGTAAAGTAAAAACGTATCAATATTTTGTATATTTATCTAAACACATAGTAATTAAATTTTTAATAAATGTTATTATTCATAAATTACAACAAAGTACAATTAATAGTTTAGACATTAGCTGAAAACTAACTTTTTGTAGCTAGTTATTCAGTTGTCATGATAGTTTTTCAAAATAAAATTTATTTTAAAATTTTTGAAAAACAATTTATTTTGCAGCTAGCTACAAAAAGTTTGTGTTCAGCTAACGTCTGAACTATTAACGTTTGGTTGACTTAAATCCCACTAACTTATAGTTAACTCAAAATAACCCACTTATAGCCAACAGAAAAGTATTTAGTTTACAGCTAGCTACAGAAAGTTAACTGATAGCTAACTTTTAGAAAGTTAACTTTAAGTTACTTGCGAAGTAATGCAGAATCGGACAATTGACTACCGGCACAATTTAAAGTTAATTTTTTGTTAACTGAGTTTCCGACAGGGTTCCTTTATACCTGCTTGTGTGGTTGTTTACTTCTTTATGCTCCTATTTTTGTATGTGCTTGTGTATTTAACTTTTTTTTAATTTCATATTTATTTATTGTATCTTCAATATGTTTGAACTAACAATAATTACTCATATCTTAATTCTAAAATAAAATATAATTATACTTAGTAAGTCCAGCCAGTGCTAGACACAAAATAATTTATGTTCCACGATTGTTGAAATCATTTACGGGTCATCCCTCTATTGTAAGGCCAAGAAAAGCAGTATCTCTTCTTTTTAGTCGAATGTAACCAGGAGCATTAAGAATGTAACGCGCCAATGCATTTGGATGAGTTTCAAGCTTTTTCGAATACGTTACCGCAAGTTTCGCTATTTCTGATTTAACTGTTGGCACGTTTAGATCTTTGTGAATATTAGAGTTTTTGATATACCTGGGAGCAACTGTGATCATTCGAAGAATCTTATTTTGGCGCCCTTGAATTTTTTTAACATTGCTAGCTGAGGCATTGCCCCATAATTGAATCGCATAGCACCATATTGGTTTAAGTATCGACTTGTACACTAGTAGTTTGCAATCTAAGCTGAGGGTAGAGTTTCTGCCAATAAGCCAGTTTAGTTGGACTGCTTTTAACTTCATTTGGATTCTATGTGGCTTTTCCAAGTAAGGCGCCGGTCAAGATGTATACCGAGGTATTTGACGTCTGAAAGCTGGTATCATTTGATTATTTATGTGAATAGGAGGGCATGAGTCCTTACGCAGTGTGAAAGTTATGTGAGTACATTTTTGCTCATTCACTTTTCGAAAACAATTTTTTATTTATTTATTTAAATATATAAAAGTCTACATAATAATTTCATACAGACCTTAGTAACAAATTTAATAATTATTTGTAATAATAATTTTCAAAGACAAAAGAAAACCATTTAACAAGTAAGGAAAATTATAATATTGCGTTTTATAACGTTTAAGCTTAAAGAGTAATCAATAAATTGATACAGTTCATTAAAATTGGCACATATTCTTCTCAGTGGATCAGCATAGTTCATACGAAAACATTTAATTGCCAGAGGTTGAGAGTAACGTGTCGGCCGATGTGGAACATTAAATGATATACTTCTTAGTATGAATTCAGAGTGTATATCGCCATTAAGAATACTTAACAAAAACGTAACGTTTAGCATAGTCCTTCGGCTTTTAAGAGAAGGCAACTTAATTAGCGATAATCTTTGATGATAAGGAGGCAAATTTAATGTTGGATTCCATCTTAAGCTTCGTAGGCTAAATAGCAAGAACTGTTTTTGAATAGACTCAATATGTTCACTATGAACATTATACAACGGATCCCAAACAACTGAGCCATATTCAAGAATAGGTCTAACTAAGGATGTGTATAAAAGCTTAGTTACATATGGATCGATAAATTCCTTTGCCCATCTTTTAACAAAAGCGAGAACGCCTCTCGCCTTATTGACCATCATATTAATGTGTGGAATAAAACTAAGCTTAACGTCAAGCATTATACCCAAATCCAGGATGGAACAAACTAATTCCAAAGGTTGTTTGCCCAACAAAAAGTTGACACTGACGAAGTTGCCCCTGTTAAATCTCATGTGCTTGCATTTTTTAGAGTTTAGTTCCATTAGGTTTACATTGCACCAAGTATAAAAGTTATCAATATCATGTTGTAGGTAAAAATGATCCGAATTTTTTTTGTATGTAAGAAAAATTTTTACATCATCAGCAAACATAAGTATGTTGCAATATTTTATAACATTTGGCAGATCATTTATAAACAAAGAGAACAGGATTGGACCAAGATGGCTGCCTTGCGGTACTCCAGAACAAACATGTGGTTTTTGAAAATTACATTTTGTTTTCTATCATTTAGATAAGATTTAATCCAATTTAGACTATTTGCAGAAAATCCCTGCATATATAGCTTATTAAGGAGAAGTTTGTGATTGACTTTGTCGAAAGCTTTGCTGAAATCCGTGTAAATGGCATCAGTTTGTTGATTTTTCACGAATCCTTTATTAACTAACGTCGTTAACTGTAACAGGTTGGTAATGGTTGAGCATCCTTTTCTAAACCCATGTTGATGCGGCGATATTAAATGCGATATGTTGTGGCTTAGAAAGTTGCAGATGAATTTTTCAAGAAGCTTTGGTATCGAACTTAGTTTTGCAATACCTCTATAATTTTTTGCATGTGACTTACTGCCAGATTTGAATAGAGGAATGATATATGAGCTTTTCCATTGACTAGGAAGATAGCCACATCTGATAGATGAGTTGAAGATGAAAGATGAAAGATAAAGGTTTCGACAAATTAGCTGCACAGTACCTCAGTAAACAGTTGGGTATACCATCCGGTCCACGGTTAAAAGTTATTTTAAGTCTTCTTAATTCAAACTCTATTTCAGCAGAATCAATTTCTGGAAAGTCTATTGATAGGTTTGAAGAAATTTCAAAAGGATAAGTACTGGTGTCATCATATATAGCATCAGAGTACGTTGTAGCAAAAAAATCCGCAAACATATTGGCGATAAGAGCGTCATCATCAGATTCACAATTTCCATATTTTATTACAGGCGGATACTCATTAGATTTACGTTTGGAGTTTACAAAATTAAAGAACGATTTAGGATTGTTTTTAAAATTTGATTTCATTCTGATGATATAATTTTTATACAGAGTGGTATTTAACAAATTATACTCAGCGCGACAAATAGAGTACCTTGCGTAATCAGCAGTAGAATTAGAGTTTCTGTATTTTTTGTAGAGTTTATTCTTTTTATTTTTTAGACTTGATAGATGTTTAGATCTCCAGGGGGGGCCAGAGCATTTGAAGACAGTTCGTTTAGGTATGCATTTTTCCATTAAAGAATAAACAGATTTGTAGAAGGTAGTAATCATCATTTCAATGTTTAATGGAGTGCAATTTGAGATTAATAACACGTTATGCCAGTCAATATTACTTAACAATTGATTCATCATGTTATAATTGCCACGTTGAAAACAAAAAACTTGCTTGTTTTTTCTAAGTGGGTTAAAAGACTCTGGAAGTAACAAGGAGCATCGAACTTGAAGAGTTGAGTGATGTCGATCTTCAGGCGTAGTAATAGGACAGGATCGATTTATTGTACAATCGGAAGGTTCATTAGCGAATACCAAGTCCAGCAGTTTATTATTGATATTATACACAGCATTTATTTGGTAGAGGCTTAAATCCATTATGTGGTTTAAGAAATCGTTAGAAATCAATGGAACTAGGTTTAATGAGTCAGGTGGATAGTTCCATGAAACCGACGGCAAATTAAAATCTCCAAATACTAAAATATAATCCGTGGATTTAGCAGAGTTTACCATGTGTTCAACGGCTTCAAAATGCTTTTCATAAACAAAGTTTTCAGAGCATGGAGGAATATAAGAACAGGATACAAATATATTTCTTTTACTTAGTTTGATTTTAACGGATATAAACTCAATTTCATCACCAATCAAAAACACTTCAGATGGCAAAGAATTTGATACCGCAATAAGTACGCCTCCACCGATGCGATTTTCTGCTCTGACTCTCCTATATATATGATAACTATCGCAAAGTATTTCCATGTTAAAAATATTTTCTTTTAACCAAGTTTCGGTAAATATAAGAATATTATAGTCAAATGAAAAACTGTTAACATATAAACTTGTTAGTTTAGTATTCAGACCCCGAACATTCTGATAGATAATATTAAGTTGGATATCAATACAAGCATTTAGTTTTTTGGAACAGTATTATCTCTTGTTGACAAACGGGCAAAATTAGTTGATCTGGTGTTATTTTTTATGATATACTCTTTAACAAATGTGATACATGGCCAAAAGACGGGATTAACAATTTTATCAAAAAGATCAAAAGGAACTGTTAGCTTGAATGATGTTACGTTTCTCGGTTCAGAGTACGTAAATTTTTTAATTGATATTCCTTGGCTATTATTTAATTCTAATTTAATATAGTTATCAATATCATCAGTAGTTGTATCAAATGCAAATCGAGAAATAAATATGGAGTTTCTGGGAGGAATTATTGTAAGTTGCTTAGGAAAAATTTTTTGATGATTGTCAGTAGAAGTTGAAGGGCTAATAACATCTTTAGATTGAGTTGAAATAGTCGGAAATCGGCTATTGTCAGGAACAGGAATATTTTGAACAGGAACTTCAGAATCTGAGCTCAGTATTTTTGTTGCAGTAGAAAAAGGTAGAATTTGCATCGTATTTGATTGTACATCTTGAGAATTAGGATTAGCTTCAGGTATAGAATTAATTAATTCAGAATTAGATAATTTGACTCTGGATTGCCCATTTACTTGAGCAGAATTAACTTTATTAACGTTTCTGGCTGACTTTCGACGTTTTGGCGATGACTACGGCGGTGAATTGAGTACACTTAATGACTTATATTCATCGAATCTATTCACATATGATGTTACAGAATCAGATAGACCGGAAAGTTTATTTTGAATTTCAAGAAAATTTTTCTTAGTCCCATGGAAAAATCTATAAAAATCATCACCAATTTTGCTGCAAACAGTACAGCACCAGTGTAAATCTTTATGTTTTGTCAGGGATTCAGCAACTAGGACAGGAAGGCCGCTACATTTAAAATGGCACAAACCATGAAATAACGAACAATTAACATATCTTTCGTCATTCGACACAACAGCACAGTATTTATTCAAACAATTTATTTCCTTTATACCAGTCATAATAAATATATAGACAAAATGTATATAAAAATGTGTATCTATACCAAAAACAGATGATCAAAAAGTAAATGATTGTATGAAACTGAAAGTTTGTTTAGTTATTGTTGTTGTAATGTTTTTTTTATGCTTTGTTCACTTGTTCTAAAAACCAAAGTGTTTTGTTTTTGTAATTAATTAATTTATTTAATAAACAGAATTTGTCTTCTTAGAGTCGAAGAAAAAATAGAAATTCTCACTAAAATATTTTAGCAAACTATAAATCGAATTATTAAATGCTTCACAGTTAATTTAAAGTTTTGAAATCAGAGAAAATATAATAAAAACAATGGAGCACAATCACATACGACTATTCTATTACAAAAGGTATTTACACTTTTATTCTCCATTTTTCTAGCCATTTTTCCAAATTGAATATGTGGTCTTGTAAAAGTTGTGATGCTTCTTGAGCACTTTCATGAATACTTAAAAAAGCTGTGTCATCATCAAATGTTGATGTGTGCACTTGATTGCTAGTTGGCATATCGGATGTGTACAGCAAGTATAAAAATTGTTTTCTGAAGTCAAATTAATGGTTCGGAATACATCCTTTGGGGCTCAGAATTGGGTTCAATTTAATTATTAATATTTTTTCGAACAGCTTTGATATATTTGATAATAGGCTTATAGGTCTGTATAATTCAACCTTGGTGTTGTCTTTTTCAGGCTTAGGTATCATAGTAATCAAAGAAATTTTCCACTTTGTAGGAAAGTACTCAAGACGTAAAATGGCATTAAAAACAAAAATAATGATTTTTTGGGCTATACGGGGCAATTCAAATAACATCTTGTTACTGATTTTATCAATACCAGGAGCTTTCTTAGAGTTTAAATCAGTTACTACCTTTTCAATATCTCGAAGCTCAAACCTTAGGGTAACTGCCGGATCGATAGGTGGGAGCTCAGCTATCAGTCGAGACAATTGGAGTAAACACGTTTTTTAAATGATCAACAGATTATCTTTTTCGGTATCATTTCTTGCCCAGCCTCCACAAGAAGTTCGCAATGGAGGCTTACGTACGACTGGTCTTTTGAAGTTTCGACATGCACGCCGTAATGAATAATCTGATTGTGGAGTTGGATCCAGATCTTCCAGGTAATTTTTCTGAGATGCTACCCTTTGAGATTCTAGTAGGTCTCTTAGCCGCTTCGTGCAATCCTTAAGTCTAGTTTTAAGTTGAGGAGCCGCTCGACATCTGCAGAATAAATGTGATTGCATCTGCCTATTTGCCGGGTTACAGTTGCATGTTGGGCAGCTAATTTGATGTTTCGATCAAAATCAACTATATATACTGCTCTATGTCTTCTGGTGTTTTTAGCGGGATGTTTTCCGAGCAATGCGTACTGAGATATTTTCTATATTTCAGCCAATTTACGCTTGTCCTGGTTGTTGGTAATACGATATTTAATCTGATGATCTGAGGATAATTCTAATGATGTTTCAGCTTTAATAATTTTGAAATACCCTTAAACACGCTAAAATCAATAACATCCGGTATTTTTTGTCGATCAATAGGCCAATAGGTAGGTTGGCCACTCGAGATCACATTGAGACGCATTTTAAAATTGTGTCAAACAAAACACGACCTTTTGGTGTTATTAGTATGTTTAGCATTGTAGTCGTCTGATGCTATGAAACAGGGACCTAATGATTTGAAGAAGTCGCTATACCGACTCTCTTATACTTGAAATCTAGTAGGTGAATAAATTAAAGAACTAACTAAGTCATGATGAAATTCTTTAAGGCAGATATTTGTTGCTTGAATGTAATCCTCACAAAAATAACACAGTAAATATTGTTTGATGCGGGCCTTTATAAGTATTACTGAACCACCACATGCTCTGTCACGGGGTCTTTGGTGTCACATAAAATATAGCCATTGATTTTAAAAAAGCTATTTCTTGTTAAATGTGTTTCTGCAATCAGCATGACATCATTTTGTTGGTTCTTGAGGAAGTATTCGAGTTCATTTTTATGTTGGCGTAAGCCGTTTGCGTTCGAGAAACATATTTTTTAACAACATGGTTTGCTAAGTACTGCCTGCAATATCATAGATTGCATTTTTAACATTTCTTGCATCATATTACCCATAGAGCTCATAAAAGTGTTTAGCGACTGTACTAATGTCTCAATGGTTCCTTCCAGACGACTATAGTTGACCGAAGGTGTTTGGTCTTTAGGTTCCGGGTGCAAAAGTTGGTTCGGGTAAACTGACGATAGCGCTTTATAAACTTGGATGTTTTTTAGCATGTCAGCGTATGAAATATGTTGGGTGTATTTAACTGAAGTGTTTATTTAATGTCCGTGTGTACATGCTCCACTCATCCCGTGCTTGTTGTTTTATGAATGTTTGTCGTGAGGCGTTTCTAGAACTATCGACAACAAATAAATGAATAGCAATGCTCTTTGTTGTTTGTTTCTTTCTTTTATCATTGTAAGAAAACAAACCAATAATGTTGTTGTTGTTTGAGAGTATTGTTATTCAGAGCCCATAATTCATAAATTCTTCTTTCGTAACAATATCATATAAATTACGGTTCGATACCTGTAGAATGAGATAATTTGCTTACTCGAATTGTATCGAAATGTTATTCAATACGATAGTTTAATCGATACAGAATGCGATGTTTAGGCCCCAGGATGTTGCAACATATGTTTTTTTTAAGTCTATTATTGTAGAGTTCTGTAATTACAGTGAAAATCGGCACTTACCAGTAAAACGTTTTATGTAAAAAACAGAAAAAATACACAAAAATTGTAAAACGTAGAATTATTTCGTAAATACGCAAATAAATTTTCTAATTACTCCTACTTATGTGCTTTAATATGATAAAAGTCGTCATAAATAATAAAATAATATACAGTGCAAACCATACTATTGTTTATTGATAAAACAAAACTATAATTTAAATTTAATCTTAAAAACTTAAATTGTCTGAAAATAATTCAAATATTAATTAAAAATAATTTTATTGTTGTTTTGCAGTCAGTTCCTTTTGATGTAAAATGCATCAAACCGCGAATGTCATGCGAAATGCGATGGTCAAAACCAGTAGTGCGATTCACTATTCAATTTTAACGATTCTTGACTCGTTAAAAAAATTTAACAACAAAACGAAAGACTTTGCTATTCAGAAATGCTTTTTAATAACATTTGATGTTGTTATAAATCAGATGTTTTTCTTAGCAAGTCGAGTATTGTTAATTTAACTACAACTATTTTTGTGTCGTTTACTTTATCAAAATATCAAAAGATAAAGTCGGCCATTAGATGTAAAATGTAAAATATTCTAAATAATTAATATTTATAATTAACACACATACATATGTATTTTAGCTACCTTATAAAAATGAAATTAAACAATTTTTTAGAAATAAAATTAAAAACAAACAAAACATGAAGCACTTGTGTGGAAAGTTTTGTATATTTTGTTTATTATTTTTCATTCCTCTTTGTTCTTTTCGCTATTTTGCCATTTTGTTTAGCAGCATTGCCATTTATTTTTTTTGTATTTTTCATTTGTTAACCATAGGTTATTGAATTGCAAATGCGTTAGTGCAATCAAATAAACATGTTGATATATTTAACAAGTGTTAGATCGTTAAAAGTTAATGAATTGCACTACAGGGCAAATATACACTAGGTGGAAAAAGTCTGAGTACAAGCGTATTTATTATTATGTTTAGTGTCCCATGACATGAGTTATATTTCAATATTTTTAGTGTCTTGTTATGTAACTTAAGTCACTCCTAGCCAGTACGAACAAATTTAAAATGAGAAAATGTTGAAATGAAAATGGTTGAAAATGTCAAAACCAAATTTAATAAAAGTATCGCGAATAAAACTGTTCAAAAAACCTTAAGGAATGGCTTTCATGCCTGTGAAGCCCGTAAAAAATCTTTTATTTTATTTAAGAACAGGCAATAACGAATTTTGTTCGCAAAGGAACACATTAGTAAGCTAGTAAGCTTTTGGGAAAATGTTATATTCTCAGAACTATGTATTGCATTTTTGGAATAATAGGAGGGCATATTGTGTGGAGAAAACACGGTACAGCTTTAGAAAAACTCAACTTGTGCGGCACTGTTAAACACAGTAGTGGTGTAGTAGTAATATGATAGGGGATATGGCGGCTAATGAAGTGGGTAACTTGCAGTTTATTGATTCTACAGTGGACAAGCGACAATACTTAAATATTTTAAAAGAAAATTTAAATTAAAGTGTCACGAAATTGAACCTATTATTTTTATTTTAACCAAAGCACACAGCTGATATTGTAAAGCTTTGGCTGCTCTATAATGTACTAAAACAGCTACGTACGCCACCCTAGTCTCCAAATCTTAATCCCATTGAACATTTGTGAGATTTGTTGGAAAGAAAAAAAACTTTAGCATGTTAGCCAATAACAGATTTGTACGCAGACCTTTTCTTGTATTATTTAAGCACATAATTTTGTTTTTGCTGAATTAGCAAATTTTTTATTTACATTTTTCTTTTTATATCTATTAATACTGAATGGAAGTATTATTATACCTCTAATAATATAAATTTTAAATTCATGAGTACTTATCGTTTTTAAGTATTTTATTAATGGTTAGATCTTTGTACGCAGACTTTTTCTAGCTAGTGTATATAAGTTGGCACTGCCGCGACAACAATTACAACACCAAAAAATACCCATATGCATTTTGTTGTTGGTTAATTGTACGGCAGACGCCAAAACCACGAATTAAAATATTACATCCAACAACTAAAACTTCTTCTTTAGTCCCCTTTTACAATTGGACATAAACAAGACAGGCAGATTTTTGTACATTAATTTTCGGATTAATTTACTTTACATGTGTGTGTCTAATATTAAGCAACAAAGAAAAAAGCAGAAAAGAGAAAAGAAAAGATGTCCAGTACGATAGTCATGAAATTCACACTCTAGCTTTTCAACCCCTTGCCAAGACATCTCGTCTGTCTACCCTGTTTATTACCTTTTCTAGTAGTATTTTGAAATTTTTTTTTTTATCTTGAAATATTTTTTGAAATAATCAAAATTATATTTCTTTTTTTCTCAAGTTCAAAAAAAAATTCAACGAATTTTTGACAGTTGCTTTGTACATAAAAAAGTATAGCAAAAAATAATTAACAGCGCCCTGCTGCCACCTAGTAAAATGAATTCTCCTTCGTCACAATGTGCCTGTAAGTAAGAGAGTAATTTTATTTCAGTACTAGTTGTGCCCGCTTCTTGCTTGTCTGCAGAAAACATTAAAAGTCTTTGGCGGGAATCGAACCCGGAACCCTCGTACTGGTAGAGCATTGAGTGCCTCGGTTGGAGTAATGAAAAAATTTGTTTTATTTTATTTTAGAATTTTAGTCTTTATTATATAAAATTTCTGAAATTGACTTCTTGTTTAGTTTCATTCAGACTAACTTCGCTAAACACTTGTTTAATTGCTTGAATATTTTAACGTAAATTGTCCAACATTATTTTAGTTGTATATTCTACGTTTTCCATTAATGCAAAATAAATTATTTATGGTTCGTATAGATCAACTAAACATTTTACAATGCCTTCGTGTTAAAGCTAATGAGATTTCCAGGGATACAATATGATCTGATGTTTTATTTCCAATCATCTTTGAATTTTATTTAAATATCCAAGGTAAAGTTTCAACGTCTGAAGAATTTTTATTCAACGATAAAAAAGGGTGTAATCTAAACACAGTCAGTTCATAAACTCTGCAATTCGAGAAAGAAAATCTGCAAATCTCACCTAACCAATTTTACGATGAAAAATCAGCAAAATGCAGAGAAATCAGCAAATCTGGCAACAGTGATTGCACACCAATTGTAAGACTCTTACTTTTATAGTGCTTCAATTATGGTTTATGTATTTACTTTATATAAAGGTACCTATCCTTGATAAAATTTTAAAAATTATTTTAAATCTCTGAAAAAGGTGTTTAAAATATTTTAATAACGTTGTAATTCCACAAAGTAAAAATACAAATTTTATTCAATTGACGCCTAATGTTGCGCAATAGTGTTTAAAATATCCCAGTTTTAAACTGAAAATTTCAGTACCTTTAAACCGGAAATTGCATTTTTTTTTCACTCCTTTTTCTCCACTTTCTCTTGGAAATGAGATATTTTTGAATCCTGATTCCTATAAATGCTAAGGTACCTCCTCACAAAATTTTGTTAAAATTCATCCAGCAGTTTTTACGTGATGCGAACACAAATGAAAAGCAGACAGACACACAGATAGACGGAAATGAATTACTATTTTATTATATGTATATTTTATTTCAATATTTATAATGTGCATTTCTTTATTTAATTTATTGGTCGAAAACAACAACAACTGAGGATTATGAAGACCTGGCGAATTGAATGATAATTATTTTGCTATAATGATGTATAAACAGTTTAAATATCACCCCCGGATTCTTTAAAATGGAATACTTCTAGCACAAATACTGATGTTCTGGCTTTTTTGTCTTTCCGTAGTTTAATTATTTGTTTATTTAATAATTAATGTTTCCACAATATTAAATTTTTATTTATTAAACTGGCAAAGATAATTTCAAGGCGAATTGATATCAGGCTGTTTTTACAAAATTTCTTTATTTAGAAACAATAATGTTAAGAAACACCACAAAATTGAAATAAAAAAATTGTTTTAAAAAAGCCGTCACATATTTTATTCCTTGCAATTTTTTCTTTGATTTTGCTTTGAAAGCAATCCACACCAAAACCCCTTACGTTTTTAGTTTTTTTTTAAGAGAAGTATCACTCAGACAATTAATACCTATATTAATCCTTTAGAAAGGGATAGTAGTAGATAAGACAGATGGTTAATGTGATAGTAAAGCTTCGCTTATGGCAACACTGCAATTGCACGTTGTTATTATTTTCGCCGGCAATTTATTGCTATGTGTTAATATCGGCGTTTTTAGTTCCGCCTTAAACTATGCTGCATATTAGTTTATGTATTTTTTTACTTTATAAAAAATAAAGTATGCATATCCGGTTAGTTCGACTGTGAACTTTCACTGCTTTTTCTCCACTTTCTCTTGGAAATAAGATATTTTTGCGGAAAAAAAGTATCCTATATTGGGATCAGAACACTTAGGTATCTAAGTGCTGATAAAGAATGGTGGACGGCTAACCAATAGTTAATGTGTTAATACGGCGTTCCAGTATTATAGTAGCTCAGGGTCGTACTATAGAACGACTTAGGAGTACTTCCATAATTACAATTCCCAAACTTTGGTGTGTTCACCGACAATATATTGAAATGAGAGATTGAAAATGGAATAATTTAATTTGAAGGTAATAGTAGCAGAAGAATCAATTATTTTCTTAGCTGCTTGAAATCTAAAATAAACTCGGGATTTCCACAAGTACATATTTAAGTTGGGATATCTCCCCCAACAACAAAATATGTACCTATTGTTTTTGTTAAATTTGAATGATGTGACGCATTTGCACTTTTGCAAGACCATTTGCAGCAAACACTAAAAACCGCTAAATTAAATGTACAGCGGTTGGTTCAAATTATTCTTTTATAATTTTTTATTAATTGCTTTTTATTTTTTGTTGTTGGCTAGTAATGCAGCCTGCGCTATAGAAAGATAATAGCATAACAGAACAGATTGTTTTGACCTTTTTAGGGATCCTTAGCCCTTATATTGTTAGATGTGGAAAAAAAAAAATAATTCCATTATATATTTTTAATAAATGTTGGAACTTTTTGCTTTGAAAGTAAACGAACACAGCTATTTCTTATATTTTGCTATGATATCAATTAAGGCGAATTAATTTATTTTGACAAAACAAAAACAAAATACATGTTGTTTTTTATTGTTGTCCTTTCGCTTTCACCTGATAAATAGATTCGTGTTGCATAACAAGGTGAATTTATATAAGGTGTCATCGCCGCTAAAACAAATAAACACCAAAAAACACCCACATGCATTTTCTTGCTGATTGAATGTATGACAGCCACCCAAAGGCAATAATTAAAATATCACATCCAACAACTAAAAACACTTCTTCCTTACCTTTTCCGGTAGTATTTTGTAATTTTTTATACTTGAAATATTTTTTTAAATAATTACAATTTTATTTTTTTTTTTTTCAAATTAAAAAAAAAAATAAACGATATTTTGGCACCTGCCATGCCAAAAAAAAAGTAAAGCTTAAAATAATAAACTTCCCCGTGTTGCCACTTAGCAAAATAGATTCGCCATGTTGCATAATTTCTTATTTGTTCTGTTCCTTATTTTTTTTTTTTTTTAATTATGCTGCATTAAGGTGAATAAAGCCGCGCTTGGATATATTTTGGATGTGCTCAGTGATTTCCTACCTTCTTCAACAACAACATTTGACATCGCTAAAATAATTTATTGAAAACTTCAGATTAATTAAATTTGTACACAATTAATACAGGGGGGTTACTGCCTAATTCTATTCGAAAGAACATTTATTCAGATTTCTATGTCTTATACATGCACCCCTATGGTTAATAATTTTTCCCTCAAAATATTTTCCCAAAACTCCTATCGTGAATAATTTTTCCCTGTTCCCTTCTTCTGATACTTAATTCACTTGGAAATAATATTAACAAAAATTCAAAAATTTCGCTTTAAGCATTAAAGACATACACGACAGCAGGATACCGACTACAATCTGTCAAAATTAAAATACACACGTTTATTTTGACGACATCATAGTTACATGGCTACACGACCACCGTTGTGGCTGTAGTCAACTTAGCCTATTTGTGTTTGCGACAATTTCATTTTATTCAACAAAATTTATTTATTTTGATATGATAAAAGTATTTTTTTGAAAAAGTAATAAAAATATGTCTTTCTACAACATTTTCATAGTTATGAAGTATGTAGCTGTCGTCTTCAATATAATTCAGTAGCTGACTACACGGCGACAGTTGTAGCCAACTTCATATGTAGTCGTGTAGCGGTGTAGCCGCTGTCGCCTATGTGTTTAATGCATTATCGTGAACGACTATTTCAAAGCTGTTTTCCCCATTTTTGTGCTAGTTTCTTCATTTTATTTTCTCCAGATTATAAAATTATTTTTTAGATCGAAAGCAATAAATAAAGTTTAAAGCGACATCCGCCTTAATAGGATACAAAATAACAGATACATAGCATGTGGCTTTACATAGGTTTCCAAAGATTTGGTGGGTGAACTTTGGAGTTCTCTTGAAGAAGAGCTAAATAGCGCTGGTCCTTCTTTAAAAAGCGTTTCGGAATGGAAAAAGGAAGTTTGATTTTAAATATTGAACATTTTTATATATACATACATATGTATATAACTTCTATTAGGTATGGATAGACCAAAAAAGTATGCCCGGTAATAAGCTACCGCTAATTTAAATAGCCAACGGGAAACAGAAGGCGGACCAAACCGAACCCCAAGCTTATCAATTGGCGAACAGTATATTTACGAGTTGATAGGAATGAGAGTTGGTAGAGGGCCTAGAGAACTTTTTCACCTTTGGTTTACTAGAAGACGTTTATGAAAGCGAAAAAAATTAAGCGGCTACATCTTCCCATCAACTAAATAATGAAATAAGTTCTGAAGCACCCACCTGTTCAAAACTTTTAATTCCATCCTCATTAGACATCATAACATCTCCCTTCTTGGAGAATGAAAATTTCAAGGGAACAAAAATTTCACATTTTACTCACGATAGGGATGATTGTATTTCGAAAATGTTTTCTTTCGAATCGAAATACACAGCAACCCCCAGTTCTCCAAAAAAAATGAAAATTTCATGGGAACAAAAATTTCACATTTTACTCACGATAGGGGAGATTGTATTTCGAAAATGTTTTCTTTCAAATCGAAATACACAGCAACCCCCAGTTCTCCAGCAAAAAAAAAACAAAGGGAAAAGTGAAAAATTTTCGGGGGAACACAAGCTATTAACGATAAGGGGAATTTTTTGTTCTGAAAAATGTTTAGAGGGAATTACTTAAGAGTCAGTAAAAAGGGAAATATTGCGAGGAAAAAATATTCACGATAGGGGGAGTTGGTAATTTCGAAATGCAATAATAAAAACAAATCAATAGAAAAATAAAAAGTAAGCGTCAACAACTTAAAATGACACCCAATTAAACATGTTGCATTACAATTACACACTGTCAATAAATGGTCCAATAAAAATTGTTGTTAATAAATACAAAAGCGGAACCTTCAGTTGATTAAGAGAAATCATGCAATTTGAAATCTGTTGTGTGAATATAACTTTATTAGGGGTTTGTTCAAATGTAAATACAATGTAATTTAATATTCCAATTTCATATAAATTAGAGATTCTTAATTCTTAACAACTAATTAATATTCATGTTTGAATTATTATTAATACATGTATGTTTATAAAAAGTATTTATTATGAAATTAAAGTGAATATAAAGTATAGTAAAATGTACAATAAAAAATTATTGTAAGTCAATACAATTTGAGGCTTTTTAATTCATTTTTCTGGAGGAAAAATATTTTTCAATAAGCTTAATTTAGCAATAAAAAAACAATATAATATAATAAGAAAAGAAAAACCTCAATTTGTTGAGTTTGATGTAAATATTTACGTATTATAATATTTATGTAATACATATGTAATAAAACATTAATACATAAAGTAATAAAACATTTCTAGTTACTAACATTAAATTTGATTTTGTAACATCTATTCTTCATACTTCATTCGATTTTCTTAAATCTACAATTACAAAATTTATACGTTTTACAAATGTAACAAACAACAGGTTGGTTCATTTGATTTTGTGCTTAAATTAATTCGAAGAGCAAAATAATGTATTGGGGAATTCGATTTTTAATGTTCGGATGATTGAGATTAATTTTTAAATGCATTTTTTTAGTTCAAAAGAGTTAATAAGCATTTCGCCGCTTATAATTGCGCACATTGTTGGCCAAACAGCAAGCGAAGATAAAACCAATGAGCTAGAAAAAAATTAGAAAAAAATGGAATGAATAACAAATAAATACATACATACACATGTAAAATAATGTTGCGTATAAAAATCCTAGATTGTAAAACATAACTTTTGAAATTATTAAAATTTATGTTATAATAATCATTGGGGCTCATATTGCACCAGTGATAACACTAAAAATACACTCCCTTTTTTACAATCGTTGTTGTACTTTAAAGGAAAGAATTTAACCATATATAAATAAATTGTGTATCAAAATTGGATAGACTGGAGACAACCATTGCAATTTATAACCAAACTATTTGTTTTATTTGCGTCGGCTTATACATAGGTTGTCTTTTAAATAGTTAAAAATATAGGTAGTACCGAGGCAAATTTAATTTATATAAACACTATAACACCTTTTAGGAGACCTTTTTTTATCACATGTAGATCTTTTCTTTTCTTTGTCATTTTGCAAATGTTAAAATGTCTATTCGAAGTAATTAACATGAAAAAAAAAATACAATATGCACATTTACAGTTAACAATACGAATACATGTGGTTAACCACAAGAAACCGTAAATAGGTGCTAACTGCATCGAGAAAAACCATTATCCAATGCGATAGTGAGACGCAAAACTTTCGTGATGAAAAAGAAAGCGGGCCTAATCGCCCTTAAAAATAATCAATATGTCGCGCGAGTTGTTTATCTGATCAAAGCTGCTTTGCGGCTACCCAAGTGAACAATGGCGCATTATGAAACAAATTTCAATTTTAGGACAACTCTGTAATAGTCTGCAGAAAAGTTGGTTTCTACACTGATTCATACATAATTTTAAACTCTCCTTTTGTACTTCGAACTGCAATTCCGATATAATCACGTGTTTCCGAATTTAAAAGCCACTGACAGAGAGCAAGCAGCCTCTTAAATTTTCAAGTTAATGAAAAATCAATGTTTTCGATTAAAAGTATTGCAGATAAATTCGAGAAGAAATTAGGTAAAGTTGCTTGTTGGTATTTGCATAGCTTAACATTCTGTTGCTTAATTAATTTGTCGACCTTTTTTAAATGCTACTGTTTATATGTACATATATATTGTATGTTTGGGCTTTTAAAATCAATTTTTTCCATATTTGCAAATAAGTTATATATATATATATATATTAGTTATTAAGGAAGGAATTTTTTTTTATTTAAATCTGGCAACTACATACACATGTAATTTGCCTTTAACTTGTAAATATTCTCTTTTGAAGCGTGGTCAATAATATAGGAGTCATTGGAAAATGACAAAAATATCCCTCATTAGAGATCGGTGCATTTTTTCAATTAATTTGAAGTTGCAATCATTATTTTTTAACATAATAATCGATTATTTTTCAATTAAAAACTGTTTGGGTTTTCGGCTATTTGGCGTTCGTATATCTTGAGTGCGGTAATTTTAACTCAAAAACGCAAATTAAAAAATAGAAGTTAACATCACTGATTTAAAGCATAACAATAAAAAAACAGATTATGACTGAAGTTTTTTTTTTTGCAGATACAACACACATTTTTTCTAACGAATAAAATATTGATTTCAAATACCTCGCTTAAAAATGTTTAATTTCCAATAAGATGATTAAAGAAAAGAAAATTAAAAATGTTATACTTATTCGTCACATCGGGACCAAAAGGAAAGCCGGCGACCCGTGCAACCTAACTACACTTATGTTTATTTTTGCTTACCTCAGTGGCAATTAATCCAAGTCCAAAGTATTTTGCATTATCGCTGCTATCAGACATAAAACTTCTGAACTTATCCTTACAGCCGCCATAATAATTCAGAGGTGAACAAATGGCACCAACATCACAACAGCTTTCAGTTGGAATTCTTAATTTGAGGGCATAATCAGTGGGTCCGTTGGCGCCGCAACATTTAAACTAAAACAAAAAAACAAAATATTTCGTTGTATAGAATAAAAATAAAGTTTAGTCATTCCTTGACGATAAAACTTACGGATCTTTGAATGGATTCAAAAATATTAGGTTCTCTGTCCGCCATGTCCCAAGCGTGGTCGATTTCTTTACCCAAACCCGAAACAAGTTGGTCTTTATTAAGCCATAGAAAGACAACCAAAACCATTTGGAGAATAAGCAAAATTAACATGAACACAGCATAGCACATGGTCATACAGACATCTTCGCGTATGGCACCACAGCAACCCAAAAATGATATGAACACTACAATTGAACCAATGGCAATCAGGAAGATGGAGAGGCCAGCCTGTATTTGAAAACCGGGTTGTTTTTCAATATTAATGGTTGAAAGCGTTTCCATAACAATGACTCCATAAACAATAGCCAAAATGCCGAGAACCTGAAAAAATAAAACAAAATTTTTTCCTTAAATTATGTTTAAAAAATAAAGTAAAGGCGCCCATACACGTCGTCCTTTTTTGGCAGTACGTTGCTTCTTGATTTTAACCGTCGGTTTTCAAACGTGTTCGTTCAAAACTGTTCGTGTATGATTACGCAGTTAAAAGGAACGGTTTTTGTCGAATTTGTATTGTTTTATTTTATTTACGGAAACAATTGAAATAGTTTACGATTTGAATTGTACCTTTGTTTTATTGTTGCCGTCATGATAACACCAAGTAAAATAAATACGTCGTGAACGGATGTAAAAGACGTGGGCAGTGCGGATATGGTCGCTGTTCGTGTTTACCCGTATAATTTTAACCGTGCGGATAAAACTGACAAAAGAGAACGACGTGTATGGCCGCCTTAAGAGTAGTTCAAGTATTTTTTCAGTAATATTCGAACTCAAACAACATGGTTATTTACACATAAAAATACTCTTTGTACTCGTATATAAATACTATTCATGTATATGTAAAAGAATACTATCCATCTTTAGTATTCTTACCCCCTTATTCATAAACGATTAATAAATTTATAAAGGGCTTATTGTACGAAATTTGTATCGGAAATCTGTTTAATAAGCTCGTCATAACTTTATTTTACGTTTATGAATAAGGGGGTTAGTATCTATCTACTTGAGTATAGTTTCTGTGTAAATTATATATGTATGTATGTATGTATGTATGTATGTATGTATGTATGTATGTTTGTATGTATGTATGTATGTATGTATGTATGTATGTATGTATGTATGTATGTATGTATGTATGTATGTTTGTATGTATGTATGTATGTATGTATGTATGTATGTATGTATGTATGTATGTATGTATGTATGTATGTATGTATGTTTGTATGTATGTATGTATGTATGTATGTATGTATGTATGTATGTATGCATGTATGTATGTATATTCTTTCAACGGTATTGAGTAGTTAAAGAGAATAAAATATCATTTTCGTGAATGTTAATAAATAGTTCGAATAATAAATTTAAATGTTAAATATTTTGATAAATTATAAAAATGTTTATGGAATTATTAGGCCTGTTCTGAAAATCACGTGATTTTAAATCACGAACCGTTTTAAAATCACGTGTTTTATTTTACCCTGTTCTGTAAATCACATAATTTTTTATTTTTTTAAGCGATTTTAAAATTGTAAAACCACAAGAAAATTGCTGATTTTTATTATTTTTTTCATTAAATTTTACGTAATACGTAAAATAAAAGCAATCTGAAGGGTCAAGGGTAACATTGTGGACCCCAAAAGGTTTAAAATGAAAGCAGTATAAAAAATGGGCGTTTTAAGGCTTTACTTACGGAACCATTGCAATTTTTAAGTTTGGCAAGGGTAGATGTACTTTCTAAACACTTAATCTGCTGACAATTAAGAAGAAGCGGAAAAACACAAAATTTTTTTTATAAAATGTTACTGCAAAATATAAAATGTTACGCATTCAAAAATGCGCTCTTTTCTTATATTTTTCTTATAATATTACGTAATTTAACTAAAAAAATCATAAAAGAACACTTCATACTATTTATTACAGCAGTTTTTTATAAAATTAACAACAAAGAACTCGCAAAAATAAGTAAGTGATTTGAAATCACAGACACTTTCCTAACCGATTTAAAATCACGTGATTTAAAATTTTTTTGTATGTAGAACACCTTTTATATCTAATTTTATGGAGATAAAGTAAACTATTTGTATCTTTATTTTAACCAAAATTAACTAAATAAATAAATATTTTGTTTTTAGTATTTAATTAAAGCAGTCAAGTACGGCACAAGTACAATATTTAACTTCATATTAAAACTCGCAGCTCCCCCCACGTTATCATCGTGGCGTTCTGACAATATTTTGTTCGATTTTGCTTTGAAAGTAATTCACAACCAAATTTTAAGACTCTTGCTTTTAAATTGCTTTAGTTATGGTTTATATATTTACTTTATATATAGGTACTCATACCTGGGTAATTACTCAGGAACAAATGCTTTATATGAAATTCTAAAATTTATATAAAATTCTAAAATTATTGTAGAGTTCTGTAAATGGTATTTCTATTTCCCGCTGACATTTAAAGCTATTTATATATTGGAAATACGATATTATTTTATTATTCGAGGCGCTGAGATACCAATCCATACAATGCTATTAAAAATTATTCAAATTTTTAAAGATGCAATAGCTTGTAGACAAAAAAAAATAATTGTAGAATATGACGGAGGGGTAAATAAACGCAAAAAGTTTTAATTTGAAAATAACAATAAATAATGTACATATGAATCTGGTTTTTGACAGCTTTTTTTGTTCAGGAAATTGTCGAACAAAAATTCTACTGTTGAAATAACGGTATAAAATAAACTAAAAATTTATTTTAGTTTTAGCTGTATTTTTCTGTTTTATATTCTTTCCAAATTTTCCAAGTTTTGGTGAATCTTAGAATTTTACTGTTGTTATTAAATTTCGTTGCTTTAAAATAGTTTTTGATTTTAATTCTCGAATTTTCGATTTCCAGTTGAAAATAAAATGTTCTGCTTAAACTTGGGTTTTTGTGAAGTTTTTTTTGAAATAAAGGTAATATACATATATTAAAATACATATATAATAATGGGTACATACCTAAAAATCAAATATGTAATTATGTTTTTTTTATTTTAATTTGTCACAATATCCATTTATTTTTCTTGTTATATTGTGTGTCTATTAGGTAGGGTTTGGGAAACGGAAATTTCCGCCCGGGAATTCTCGGGAAAGCTATAAAAAAATTTCCGGGAAAGTTTTGTTAATTTCCCGGGAAACGGGAAATTTAAAATAATGAGCACTTTAAAGAACCACTGAATTGGTTATTATTTTTAAATAAGCATTTCTTTTGCTTCACACAAATATTTGATCGTTATTGTGCTGAATTAAAACATTTTTAAAAATGTAATATTTGTATGCCCATATTCATTTAAATAAAACCTACTTGAAATGTACAAGATTTGTATAAGAAATTTGTTCTAAAACAAATTTCAAATATATTTTATTTATTATGAATTAGAAACTTACAAATATTCTATAGATCGTGCAAGATAAATTGTAAAACAATTAAAAAAAGTCCTCTAAAAACAGCATGTCTCGAGAAATATAAGAAACAAGAATATGGCAAAGAGTCGCGTTTATTTCAAGATGTAAAAACAAGATAAGTTTGGTTGAAATGATTCAATCGTTTCTTAAATCGAAGAACGCAATTAAAAAACTCTAAAAGAGTTCAATTGCGCAGAGTTGTGGGTTGAAGAATATGTTCAGATTATAGAAAATTTATTGGCCATTTTAAATCAGATTAAAGTTGCCGCAGGGGCACAAATTTTTTAATAGCAGATGTTATTATTCAGACCCTCTACGAGCAGCTTTTGGCTATTAATTCGACTCTTTAAAAAACGATGGTTGAAAAGAAAAATAAATGGACGAAGGAATGATAAAACGTTTGCGATACTTAAGTATTTAGAAAGTGGTGAAATTGCCAATGTACAAAAAAATGTCATAAAACTTTATTCAGCAAAATTGGTCAACAGATTATTCAAGCCACTCGAATCTGTAGAACTGTCAACTAGCAGCAGAAATGGAATCAACTTTTAAAGAGACTTTCGCAACAAAAACAAGAGATTTGTTCAGTGATTTGTTAAACGCGCTAACAGTTCTAAAATCATATTTTATAAAAGAGCTTTAAGAGCGTTTTTTCCGGGAATTCCCGAGATTGCGAATATTTTTCCCCGTTTCCCGGGAAATGAAAAAGTCCGGGAAATCCCAATCCCTACCATTAGGTCATTATATTTATTTTCAAGAATATCAAAATTCGTAAACATTTTTAATCACCTTAGTTTTGTTATAGTTTTGTCATTGTCACTAAGTTTAGCTTGTACGTATTCGTATACATATTTGATATTCATTATAAAGTCTATTTAATAGATAAACCTTAAATAAAAATAAAACAAAATAAATTTTCTAAAATCCAATCACGTGCACATTAAACACAATGGGACTCAGTTTCTTACTGTGTGTTACGGAAAATAACAAAATCCGTTTTTAGAATTACTGCAACCGTTTTTTTTTTTTTGATTTTGCTTCAATTATCGTCAATTATGTGATAACCATTTCAAATATTTATCATGCAATAGATAAATACTAATGAGTGTAAAAAACAATACGATTGTGGGTTTTTATTTCAAATTGCTGTTGGGAATTTATAATTACATACTTTTTCGTTTGATAATTAAATTCATTGAAAACAAATTTTAATTAAAAAATAATCGAAATACAATATTTCTTAATTGAGGATTTCAGCGTCATTTTATATTCCAATCCAATATATACATACATACATATGTATGTGCCTCGAAATGTCTCACTCTTGCCCACATGTAATTGTTTCACTGGCATTGAATTTTCATTAGCATTATTGAAAGTAATTTCAATGACAAAAATAAAGTAAGAAAATATAAATTCACTTTTGGTTATTAATGTTTTGTTTAAGCTTTGATACTTTGTGCATTAAACTGCATTGATTTAATTCTTATTAAGTCAAAATAAATTTTCCACTTAGAGGCATCTTTAGCTTATCTAATAATTGATGAGCTACCTGAAGCACTTAAAGAAATGGCCATAGGAACTAGTTTGCCATGTAGTAATCAATTTTAGTGAATATATAATTTTGGTTAATAGCACGCTTTTAATTAAAATTTTAATTACCGCTTAAAGCTACTAATTTATTCTCAATTGCAATTGTTTTTACCAATAGTAATGAAAATGAAATTGTATAATTACTAATTATAATTGATCAAAACAAATTTGATTCCATAAAACACAAACTTATGATCGTTGTAGCTGTTAATGTTAAAAAAACGAATATTAATTAGTCCGTTTGGTTTCAAATTAAAAAAAAATGTATTTTTAAATTATAAATGACACCTATGCAAGACTGATGCTGATGATGCGATATGATTAACGATTCGATGCTGTTATACAACTGCTATACAAGATCTGACATTTATTCCTGTAAATTCGTTTTTGTTTTTGCGGACAAATTATGCTTTTAAATTATGTATTTAATAATCAGTTAATCATTATTATTAGACATTTTAAAAATAATTACTACTGATAATGACTAGTGTTTCATTAAAAACCATTATTATTATTATTGAAAATATTGGTAATGTAAAAGTTGCATTAGCATTATTTATAAACTAATGCTAATGAAATAGACAATTTAATTAGTTAATTTTAGTCAGACTTGCAAAGCCGTTTTTCTTCGCCAAATTTGTTTTTTAAAATCTTATAAATATTGATTTTATTAAATAAAATAATCTCAGGCGAACTCGCTTAATTTTTTTTCTTTCTTTTACTTGTCGGTATCGCCGATATTTTATTTGAACATCGCACACTGGTCGATCCCATTGGCCAAAAATAAATATATCAAAGTCAAAAGTTTGTCATCAATTGTGTCATCACTATTTCTTATAAAAACAAGGTTTTAAAATTTATAGTTGTTTTTTTTTTTTTTTTTTTTATTCGAACTTTATTCTTTTTTGTAGTGAGAAAAGGTGGAAAACTAAGTGAAGTGTTTTGAAAAGAAAAATAAAAATGAATATTGAATTAAAAGGTATTAGCTAAATTTGAAAATAATTACAATGTGTTTAGCTTGCTGTGGATTTGTTATAAAATTAATATTTTCCAGTGTCATTGTTAGTGGTCGTTTGTCCTTATATTTAAATTTTAATTAGAATTTAAGTTGTGATCCCCCTTTTAATATTCCAAGATTCCAAAGATTCCCACAGACTAAAGCTGGCTCGGTGTTCTAATGTCCAAATTTCTGTGTGCCGTTTTATTAATTTATGTTCGCGTTGCTCTGTTATTGTTATGCGTATAATTTTATTTTTTCTTAATTTTATCCTTGTTATAAATTGTTTTTGCAATAGGGTCATGTTATAATTAGATAAAGTTCTCGCTCACATATATTTGATATATGTATGTTGCTTAGAAAGAGGTGCAAATGCTGAAAAAGCTGGTGAAGGATATCGGGAAAAGCTATATTAAATTGAGTGAGACAGATTTAAAGAAAGTCAACTATAGAACACTTTTAAATTATAATTGCAAAAAAATATCAGAAATTTGACAAAAAAGCAATTGTATAAAAACAAGAGTTGAAAATATATATTCGGCTTGGCTTGCCGAAATGGAGTCGATTTTTTTAAACTCACAAACACCTGACTTAAATCAAGGTTGAGGACGAGTTTTCAAGGAGCACAAAGCGACGACGAATAGCAGAAATAGAGGAAATTTACCTTACAAAAAAATCCATCGATTTTGCAAGCAAGCGTTAGTGAAGTTATATCGGTTATAACTGAAGCGGGTTTAACAAAACATTTATACTTGACAACTGAATCTGAAATTTATAAACAGTAAACTCGATAATCATTTTTTACCTTACTACAATAACATTTTGAATGAAAAAAGAAATGCTACCCAAAAAAAATAACTGTTAGCGAATCTCACGCTGAAGTTAAAATGGTCTATTAGACCATACCGTACTGTCTTACAGTAAACTGGGAGTTTGATGGCAGTTCGGGACACATCGAGTTCAAATATAAAGTTGAAAATTATAGTTTGAATGATAGTAACTTATTTGTAGCTTCATATGTCCCGCTCCAACTTGTAACATAACCAGATAAGGCTCAAATTACCAAGATAATTTGGAAAAATCCTTGTCCATCGACTACCCGCTACTGCCGTCCTTTCAGGTTCCAATTCGAAAAACAAACAGTTAATTGTCCATCGATAAAGAGACATATTACAAAAAGAAAAATTAACAGTTAATTCCCACAAATGATACATATTGACCATATACTGCAACTAATAATGGTGGATGGTAAACTATGCAATGCGTTAAGTCAAACTTCATCCGCAAATGTAATGTAATACAATATTGAGGGAATTAAAAAATATTGCGTATTTATTTTTTATAGCAGTTTAAAATATTTTGTGAGTCATCAACCACTCCCATTTCATCACTAAACAGTTTTGACATATTTATAAAGCCGTTAACGAAGTTTTATGATGATACCTAAACTGGAAGTATTCTTGGCCGCCGACTCCATACAGCTCCGACCACTGTGTATCCGTATCGGTAAAAGGCGTAACGATTCAACAATAACCGCCTGTTTCACAATATTGAAAGAATTCTTTCTTTGTTACAATTATATGAACTGGTTTTTTTGAAAGTGGTATAAGTCCATTTTACATATTGAGATATTTAAGGGTTTGCGTTCGAATCAATTTAAAAATATTGGTCAACTTTAGTCAATTCGAGTGATGATTTTTACACTATACACCTTTTAATTTTTATTATAAAAAATAATAATTAAACTTATTTGGAAAAATACATGTTTTTGTAAAGGGTAAAGTAGCAATGAAAAATAATAATTTCAATAAGAAAATTGTTTCAATTATAATTATTAGGAATGGACTTATTTCACTTTCAAAAGAAATATTTGTGCGATAGCATTGTACAGCAAAACTGTTTTTGTTTATTTTATGTCAAAATAGAACTCTATTAAAATTGTTTTTATAACAATGGAAAGAAGAAAGGAATCTATAGCTCATTAAAATTACCGTTAACTCATTTTTTTATAAAGTGGACTTATACCACTTAAAAAAAACAGCTCATATTTAAAACAAAAATAAATTCAAAATTTTTGTTTTGAATGTAATTGTACAAAAAAAAACGAATTCTTTCGACATTGAGAAGTCGTTAGTAAAAATTATATACAAAAATAAAAATTCATAACAAATAGAAATATTATCAAAAATTCATTAAAATAAATTATCAATCAAATAATACGTTTACATCCAACTACAAAAATAAAACAAAAACAAATCAAATCAAATCCGAAAAAAAATACAAACAATAATGCGATTCGTGCACACCACACTAGATATACATATGTACATCCTCGATTGTTTTTTGAATTAAACACTCAGTACTTGCGGCATCTACGATAATTATGTGGCACTTACTACATTAATGAATTTATAAAAGCTCTTTACATGGGTAGCAAATTTTAAGAATAGATTCGGAATAAGTAGTATCACAATTTTTTTTTTATTTTTTGTCATTGAATAAAACGATTTTAATTGAGTAATTTTAACAAAAGGGCTACAGTGAATTTCAAAATTGTTTTACTGCTATGAAATGAGTGTATTCGATACTTGCGACAACTTCGATCGTCTAAGGGGCCCTGTTAAAAAAAAGTTGAAAAAAACCTTCGCGGGTAGTAATATGGGTTGGGGGTATTTTGCGGCAGCGGGAGTAAAGAAATTGTTATTTATCGAAAAAACAATGAGTAATTGTTTATACCTAAACATTCCAGAGAACAACGTAAAGCAAAGTTTGTCGCAATTAGGGTTAGAAGAAAATAAATTCCCTTTTCAGCAAGGCAATGACCCTAGTCAATGAATGGCTTCTATACAATAATAAGCGTCAGCATACACCCCTCCACCTCCAAAACTTAATGCTATACAGCACATTTGGGCTTTGTTCGATAAAAGGATTCGAAAGCACATTAACCCCTTAAAAGAATCAAATAAAAATGAGCTTTCAATCTAATAGCAAAAAATCACGAATAATAAGAAGCGTAAGTAGACGTTTACAACCTACAAAATATTAATTTAGTTTAAAATTTGCTTTTTGCTTTTTGTTATTTTTTTAATTTTGGTGAACCCTTTGCCAATAGTTTATGACATCACGCTTTTCTTTCATTTTCTTAAAAACCTTAAGTTATAATCCAACGAAAGCTGATTTTATGTTCTTTAAAAAAATGTTTAAAATAAATATATAAGCTTTAATAAATCTGAATTTAAACAAAAAAAATAACATATTTACAAGAAACTTTTTAGTCCACTGTATGTTTATTTATATATGTATGTTTATACATATGTATGGATATTTTCACAGATGTATGTTTATAGATATGTATGCATGAACATATCGCTCCTTTAATGCATCATAGTCATATCTCAAAAAAGTCGAACTTAACACAGGCAGTTGAAGTTTACAAAATGTACGTTTAATGGTAAGAGTTAATACAAAATATTTGTGTATAACCTCGGTTTAGCTTGAGATATGTATAATTTTGATTTTTATTTTGCGTTTAAGGAGCTTTTTGTTAAAGGAGCTGTATGTATTTCAACTGAAATTCTTGAGGTCAGATTCTGTAGACAAAATTATGACTCATGACATCAATTAAATACGATGTGTTCTTTATTGGATAGAGAAGGATAAACAAGGAAACCTCAATGAAAAACTCCAGTAGAAATTTCAGTTAAGCATAAAACATGTCTGTGTGCGGTGGGAACAAGAAACTTAATGGATAAAAGCGGCATGAAAAAAAATGATTGTTGTTATATGACGCAATAAAAGTTAAAGGAGAAATATTTCAACTGCTACTAGGAATTTTCATGCAACCCATAATTCTTAACGTTTATTAGAGGGAGGAAAAAAGAATGTATCTCAAAAGGAAAAGAAACAAAATAAAAAACGTGGATATGTTTTGCGTAGAAATAGTAAATTTCTTTAGTACATTTAAAACTAAAAAAAAACTGTTTGGCGTCGTTGTGACAGAGCGCAAATAAGGTTGGAGTTAAGTTTGGGTGCGAAGAGGCTGTAATTTACTGTTATGTAATCGAAATAAAAAGTTTTCGGCAATGTATATTTTATAACACTGCGTTTACAACTGACAATGCTGTTAAGACAATAACAATACATCTACACTTTTTCAATTGTCTAAATCTAAATGGCTGTGTTGAATATTTTGACGACAATTGTTACTTGAGATTAAGTCATTATTTGTGAGTAGACAGCTTTCGAAATTAACAATCCGTGGTCATGATGCTACATATGTTAGGTTAGGAAGAGAAGTGCTAGTAAGTGCTAGTCACCTCCACCCAGAGACATATTCGTCCGTTGTAAATACTGCTAAAGAAGCCTCATTTACTATTCTATGAATAGGCTTGATTATCTGTCACTAAGCCACTTAATTCCCATGGTGAATCTGACTACATCAGCAAGTTTCCAACCTCCAAAATTGTCTAACTCTTTGTGATATCGTGTGCCCAGATAATGACAGATAATGTTCTCCACAGATTCTAATCCGAGTGCCACTTGTGGGCCTAGCTCTAACCGAACAATTAACCGTTATTTTACTAATAAAGACTCTAAACAAATATTCGCCCAAACCTAGAAATATATCGGTTCTTGCATTGCCCCGTCTAGGGCACATGGCCCTAGAAACCCTGCAATCTTTACTGCCTCTCTATTTCACTAAGTTTACTTTTTTCAAATATTGGACCTAGTTTACTTCGCTTAACATATGCATTGCTATTGGATTCAGTGTTGGTGAATCAAAGGGCAAATATTTTAGATGTAGGTTTATATTTGCTATCGTAGCGTAGTTGTTTCATATTGTAGATATTCGCATTTCAAAATTTAAAACCCTTCGTAATTTTTTTTAGTTTTTAGAGTTTTTTTAACAGGTTCTTGTAAAAATTAACAAATTTTGAACTTGGGTTAGATTTATTTCGAGTTTATGTCCAGTTTAAACTGCTTTCATTAGGAATTTGTATTAAAGTTTGGGAAGAGGTATGAAATATGACTCAAAGCTCTCGCAAAGAGAAATGACAAGAAATGTATGCTTGAAATCGTCAAAAACAAATCTTAGACCGTATATGCTTGACAGCAGTTATTAAAGATTATCATCTTATTTCACACTATATCTACATTAAAAAAATAATTTCGCTATTTGAAGAAAAACGCTAAATCTGGCCAGAAAAAGGCTAAATTGACAATGCTGGTTGTGATTGACAGAATGATAGACAGAATGACGTCTATGAACAATGTATTTTTTATTAAGCGAACTACGTCATCTAACATTAAATCAATCGGAGGGCGTAATCGTTTTTTTTTCGCAATTTTATAACTGTTGTTTTTCAAGCAAAACATAAAAAATAACTATTATTTTCTAAGCGAAAATTAAAAATTGAAAAATAATCATTAAAAATAATTTTTTTAATAAAACCTATTTGTATTACTTTAAAAGTTTCGCTATATAAACAACACTACACTAACTCATATAATATTAAATATTTTTGTATTAAAATAATGTTCGGAAGCAAACTTTTACAACTTTGATTGCCACCACATCCACCTTTTACTCCCGATTTTGCTCCTAGTGGCATTTTCCTGTTTCGAACCGGAAGTTCATTTCAAAATCGTGCTTTTCGGAAGGTATAATAAAATTGGAACATTTCTAAATAAAAATGGTATAAATACTTAAGCATACAAATAAAATAACAAACACATTGCAAATCTTTATTTTTTATAAAGAAAATTGAACCACTGGTTAAACAACAAAAAATATTTAGCAGATGTCAAGCGAAAAACAATCGAAAGCCCACAAAACAAATGTGACATCTGTTAATTTACTTCGCTTATGTATTTGTAATACATAAGGACATTTTCCTGTTTCGAATCGATCGTACTAAAAGGAGATACCTTTCATGCAGATAAATTTACAAAGAAAAGAAAAACCAATTAACGTTTATAACCATTCAAAAACTGAAAAATTTTAATGCCACATAACCATTGAATTTGGATATATGTATATAACCAACTCCCTCTTGGCATTTTACTTGTGAACATTTTTGGGAAGGTTATTCTCCCTTATGTGAAATTTCCATTAAATTGCATGAACAAATCCATATCTATAAATATTTTTTCATCAGAGATCTTTATTTTTTCTAAGAAAATTGCAACTCAGGTAAAACAAAAAAACATTCATTTAGCAGATGTCAAGATAACAATCGACTGACCATAAAACAAATGTGAGATCTGTAAATTAAGATCGTTAATGTATTTTGTTGCTTTAATTTAGACTCTTGTAAATAAAAGCATGGATGGTCAAAAAGTCGAATTACATTATGCAACTTTTGTCGCTGCAATTTTTCTCGTTTTTTCTTTAACATAGCATTTGTGTTTATATCGTGCAATTTTTATGAGAGGACATGCATGTGTGTCTCCTCTTACCTACTAAAGAAGGATTGCAGCGACAAAAGTTGCATAATGTAACTCGGCACTTATATGCCTCAACGACGAATATATTTATTCAATTCACAACCGATTGTATATTGTATGAAATTTACCAGAGTAGATATGAACACTTTGTTCTAATGTAATAATTAGAATTTAAATTCAAATGAAATTAACAAATATACGTATAGAAAAGTGGTGGTAATTTTTTACGAATATCTTTTTTGATTTTATATTTTTTATTTATTTAATGAAATAATTAAATTCTTACAATTTTTTTTTCCATTTTTGGAAAATGAAATTAATATTGCTAAAAAAAAACAAAAGTTCAAATAGTACATACTTTACTTTCTTAAGGAGATTTAGGAAAATAGTCAAAAATTTAAATATTTTAAATATAAATAACAGTAGAGGGTTCTGCGATTTGGCGTCTAAATTCATGTATTAAAAAATGTTTGTAAAAGATTGAGAGCACAAATAGTATAAGTACAACCCTTAAAATACAAAAAATTATATTGCTATTTAATTTACCCCCGGGGGTTCCAATTGTCACTGCAGGAATATGGCAAATGCTTTGACGCGGTTCACTCGGGGTAAATAGGGGCACCAGAGGCTAGGGTTCCTAGAGCCTAAATCTGGAAGAAAAGGTCTGTGTGTTAAAACATACGGGTCCTCTTCGAGGCCCGACCAGTGCCCAAAGGACTGGTACCACGGGAATCGGTGGCCCCACAGAGAGCCTATCCTCTCTGTGACCGGTTATTGGTGAGGTCCCCTTCGGGGGTACACGTGGTGGTTGTGGTTTAAGATCGATTTATGTAGGTATGGTGCACGGTCGATCAAGTGTGCTGTTGCACTCTCAACAGACGGAGTTTGGATAGTCTCCAAACCCCTAAGCAAGAGGTTTTAATGTGGATCTAGGCTTGCCTTGGAAAGGCTTGCCATATTATATAAATTGCTACTCATTGTGACTGTATCACACACAAAAAGCGATTGGAGGCAATCGTAAAGTGTTGTTATACTACACAATAGGGGCGCTAGTCTACGCCTAAGTTTCTCTCGGTGGTAAGACCACCGTGAGGTTAGGCCGACTAGGCAGGTACTCACGTTAATCTTGTTCCACAATTGCTATTTAATATTTTAAATATTGTTACTTATAACAAATAAAAAAAAACGATTCTGTCCACTTTTTCATTCTGAATGGTATTTCATACCCTTTAATGAATAAAATAATCATTAAATTTCAAGCCAAGCGTCCATTGTCCAAAATTCGTTAATAGCCCAGTAAAAGATAACTGTTAACGAGAGGGAACAGTGTTGCATTGAAAGTTGCAAACACAAATTATCAAACTGTCCTTGTAAAAGCCGCATCATACTCAAAAATCGACAGTCTATCGACATTTATTATTTTAATGATTTTCACAAATTTTTTGAATGCTTTAAATCATTTTTTGTATTTTTCTGTCTTTGCAAAAACAGTAACTTTACCAATTATAAAAGCTGTTATTTTTCGTCGTTCGCTTCATACGATGAATTTACACAGCAATTTTTACCAACGAATTCGTCGTTGGTCCCAGAGTTGTGTTCCCAGCATAACTCATCTCTGATAAACAATGGTGGTCGGAAAAGACCCACAGTAATAACAGACTGCAGAACCCACCCACTCGAAATTATTATTATAATCAAAGTAAATAGTAAAGGAAGAAAAAAAAACCACATGATGTCAGCTAGTGGCGCCAAAAAACAAAAACTTATTTAAATAATTTTTTTATTTGTATGAATGTGTGCTTAAAAATTTCCTACTTTCGTCTTTGTAAATATTAAACAAGTGGTTTTTAACTTTCCCAAAAAGATTTTGTTATCGGTTGCTTTACGAATTTATCCAAATATTTTCAATGCCAGCAGTCTAAGAATTGAACATTTGAATGTCAGTTTGAGGACAAAGGACATTATGTTGTATGTTGTATTTACAGTACGTAAGATGTAGAAGAGAAACTTGTATATAAAAATTAATGCCTAACGGATGTAAGTTTATTGTCTTTTTTTGGGAACGTTAAACACATACATACAGAAATTATTGAATGTTGGTATATGTGTACATATATACTATATACATTTGCATGTACAACGATCTTATTATGTATGTATGATGACGTCAGTTTGTTTTTTTTTTTTTTTTTCAATTCAATAACATTTTTGCTGGTCTGGCCTAAATGCAAAATAATTATGAAATGACGCAATCATTCCCAAAACACAGATTATAAACAAAAGTTGAGAAAAGAAAAAAATTAATTATCACGTTAACCAGGTTAATGTTAATTTTAATTTGTTAAGTTCAAAGTGTTAACATTATATTTGTTTTTGTTGTATGCTATTTTAATTTAAAAAAAAATTCAAACTACCACACCCAGAGAATAGAGTGTGTGTAACTGCACAGAATACATCACTATCAGCATTAAAACATATCAGCTTGCAAAACAACAAGTGTGGAAAGTCATTCATTCTAGTGATTAAAACTATATAACGGATGGTCTTTATAAACGTGGTCTTTATAAAGAGTATATACCGTTACTGCATTGTCCGCATAGACGGCTACCACTCCAAAACCACACCGCAGATAGTCTGTCACTCTCTGCAGCTTCTCGACAATGCAGGTTTTCCAATCCTCTGATGCGGCAATTTCGTTTCTTGACACAGCCGACGAGATAAAAACCCGAGCAAGCTCATATTTCACGCCTTCAAGTTTGCAATAGTTCCCCACGTGGTTCAAGCGTTAAGCGATTTGTTTTGTTTCGCGGACGAATGATACGGACTGACAGGTAATATTGCGGAAAGAAAAAACCGATTAGTGCCTACAAAGGATGGGATTTCACAAAAACCCTTGTGTATTAGTTCTTCTCTTCATTTTATTTACAAGACACAACCCAAAAAACCCAAAAGACACAACCCTAATTTAGAACGATTGAGAGTTAAACTTTTTCGATGAACAGCCCTTCAAAATAATAATAAAAATTTTCTTTCACCTTCACGTCCGGACCAATTTTTATGTAATTTTTTGCAAATTGTAACCTTATCGCCAAATTTTTTTCTCATTAAAGGAACTTTTCTAGCTATCTTTTCCGGAAGATTAGCCTTCTGTAGGCGTCGCCGAACTGTTGGAGCGCTAACAGAAATTTCAATTTCGACATAAATCTGTCTTGATGACTTGAATGGGTCTTTTGTTTGAAATTGAGACAATGAAATGATCAAGTGTCGCCGTGGTTTCTTGAGGCCTACCACGTCTATCTATTGCTATATTGTTTCTTAACACGTTTTGAACAAAATGAAGTGATCTGTTGAGACACTTAGCAATTTCTCGTAAAGATTTTCCATTTTTACGCAGTTCAACAATAACCCTCTGTTCTTCTGTAGTACGGTGTATATTTCGACCTATCTATACAATAATCTAAGGATACATTCGTATAATTTTCTTTCTAATAGAGATTACATACCACGTTCTTTAGAAATATTAAAAAAAAATTCGTTATAGTTATGAATTTGTGTTTAAATTTCACGTGTATCTATTATTTTGGTCAAACAAATTTTGACTTTGAACAGTAAAAATAATTTTTTTTATATAACGGTACATAATTAATATTTTTTTACGCTTGCCTGATTTAGTGTTGACGGACATATTAAGAAAGTGTAGTAAGCTAAAGTTACCAGAAGGATAAAAAATCATAGCTTATCATATTTTGGATTAAAAAACCAATAATAAAATTTTATCTACGAATGTATTTTTGCTTTCGTTGTAATTACCCTGAAGAAAACCTGGTGACAAGTGTCACCAATTTTGTCAACTATTCTGGAGACCCTTTGGCGACATTTTCAACAAAGCGTGTACATTTATATATTTGGCCTTGATGAGAAAAAAATCCAATAACGTTCACGATTTATTATCAAATCTGTTCTAAAAATCACATAACTTAAAAGTGGAGGCTAGAATTACTAAAGTGTACTAGTGAATCACTAATTCCAATGTCTACATATGGTTCCAAAAGAACTACCTAGTCAGTAGTGCATTTTCAGTCACAAGCACATGTTAAATGTCTATAGTAAATAGCATTGTCTGGGGTATTATAAGTCACTAGCACTGACGACTGTGTCAATAGTAAGTCACTATTGACATTTCCTGCAGAGTACTTTCAATTACAATTTTCGATAAAAAAAATTATTAAATAAATTTAACTTGCTTTCATTTAAAAAAAATTACGATTAAAAAAAATATCTTAAGGGTTAGACTTTGTGTTTGTTGAGTTTCAAATATTACTAATATCTAGAAGTAGGATATTACCGGACATACCAGTACATATTTTCAGCTTTGGGTTAAGCCAAAAGTATCCGATAAGCTGATCTTACCTTTAAATTGAAACACGGAGTTTGTGCTTTCGAAATTGACCCATTTTCGCTAGCGTTTACATTAATTGCTATATATAGAAATATTTCTTCCGACGTAGTAATTTTGTTTTTCAGCCGAATAATTGTTATTTTTTACATTTCATCATCCCAGAAAAAATATACTGATTCGCCGCACGGAGGCTTGCAAGGGAATGTGGAATTTGTATTACTTACAAACCTGCTTACGCGATGTCCCACTTAGTAGTATTTCCTTTTAAGCAATTATATCCTTACAGTTGTGCTTTTTAGTATGCACTACTGTAAGGGGATCGGAAAAAACTGATAGTTCCTTTTTGTTATTTTTTTATTGCCATTATTTTAACGAAAATTTTGCTACAAAGTAATCGGCAATTTATTTTACAGTTTGGTTGTAAAATCGAAAAAAGTTGAACCTCACTTTATATCTAGTTTAACTTTAACTTAAGTTACCTCTTACTATTGGTTATATTATAGGCAAGTTATGAAAACACCCCCCAATGTATTTTTTGTTTTCTTTTGTCTTTTTGTTAATAGGAAAATCATATTCATTTACAAATTAATTCCGATTAAAATGGTAATTTAGTACAGCAGTAAAAAATTATGGTTATTTTTATTTCATATTCTTGAAAACTGAAAGCAAGGAGAATAGTAATTATGTATTCTATATCCTAAACTTATGTTGCATAACCCGTCTTAAGAATTGCAATACAAGTTTAATTAAAACCAACCAACTGATTAAAAAACTTTCAACAATAAATATTATTTCACTTTCTTTTAATTGTTTAAAATAAAGTTGATAATTATTTCCGTTGCGTTAATCTTTTAATCTGTTTAATTTTGAATTTATTTGACTTACATTGCGATTACAAAAATTAACGTTATTATTATTTATTAAAATGAATCACTCTCATGTTATCTCACAAAAAAAAATTAAATGTATGTGAAAAAATAAAGCGGAATTGAAATTGACTCATACAATATATTATTGTTAAATATACTTACATTATATGAACGTCAAAATTGTTTAAAAGAAAATTTACTATAACAAAAGCAAAAAAACTGCTAACAATTGAAATTTAAACGCAATTAAAAGCTAACACATCCAAATGAATATTAGAATTTTCCGTTCGACTTTTTTTTAACAAATGGAATAAGAATGAAAAGTTTATGAAAACAAATTTTTGATGTAAGGCTTAAATTCGTTTTATTCTATAAGTTGAAAGAATTTTTTTTTATAGATTAAGTGATTAATTTTAAAGAAAAAATGGAAGATTTTATTTAGACCTTAGCAGAATGTAATGCATTTTCTGGATCGCTACATCCTTCTTCAGCATTCTTCGCAACTGTTTACTTTGTTAAGTGTCCAACACGTTCTATTCATTCAAATTAACTCAGTTAATAAATAGCAGGAACTCTACCCTCAGCTTAGATTGCAAACTTCTAATGTACAAGTCGATCCTTAAACCAATTTGGTGTTATGGGATTCTATTATGGGGCACTGCCTCAGCTAGCAATGTTGAAAAAAAACAAAGGCGCCAAAATAAGATTCTACGAATGATCACAGTTGCTCTCTGGTATATCAAAAACTCCAATATCCACAAAGATCTAAACGCTCGAACAGTTAAATCAGAAATAGTGAAACATACGGTAACGTATTTTAAGAAGCTTGAAACTCATCCAAATCCTTTGGCGCGTAAGCTGACAAAATATTGATTAGTGGGTACCGAGTATCACAAGTATTACTCGACACTTTTAGGTTTGGATTTTTAAAAATAAATTGAATAGAAAACAACCACAATCAAATTCGATTTAAATGTACAAGTTTACCTTAAAACAAACCATAAAACCAACTGCCAGCATCTTATTGTTATTCAAATTTTCTTGACCTCCGATTGAAGGTGCGTTGCTATTATGTTATCGAAAGTATGGAGTACCCAATTGAAAAGTATTGAGTAGTATCGAGTAATTGAAGGTAGTAGAAATTACAGCACTAGACGATAAATCAATGCAAATTGTCTGACATAACAAATCAGATGTTTTTCTGCTCTTAAACAAAGGCTAATTCTTTTTTAATATTATTTGTGGTTAATTTCATATTATTGTTTTTACTACATTTTAAATGGTCAATTGTATGTTACAAGTAGAATATGCACCCTGTGGGTACAATAATTATCAATTGTGACTTTAGAATTATTATTAAGAAAAAATGAAACATCGCCAAAAATCGAAATTCGATAAAAAGTAACAAAAATTATTTTATTAATTAATATTAAGATAAGTGTTTTAGAGTCGTCATATTTGAAAACGGGAATCGCAAAATATAAGAGTAAATTGGTAATATCTTAATCACTATAGCTAATTGATATTTTAACCAAACGTTTTTGCTATCACCCTTTTAGAAATCATATATTTCGATTTCGATTTGCTTATTTTACTTAAGTTTCATATATCGTCGTGGTGAATGCAATAGGCTGTATGTCAAAAAAAAGTTTAATTTCGTTTTATTGTAGCGTTGTAACCAAAATTGGGGCTCCTACAACTGCAACTTATCTCATGCCGTTCAGGCAATCAGAAAAGAGCTTTTGCGCGCTACTGCAATATGACGAATGTGCAGCATGTTTGTTTTGGTTCTCAGAAATATTCAGTTTTTTGTCTTTCCTGAAAAAGTATGATTTAGTGACATACAGCCTGACGAGAAATCAGTTCGTGGACAAAACATTTTACATAGACTGTAGCCACAAGTCTTTTAATTAGCTGCTGTTTCGTTCCAAGTACATACTGCAGTTTCATAATAGAAAATTGTTTCAAGCTCTTACAGATTCTTCAACAGTTGCTAATCGTAATCGTAATATTTAATACGATAATTTGCAGTTACGATAATTATTCATTTGTAAACATCACCCATATGCAAGGGAATAAAAAATCGCCCCATTTAGCAAAAGAAACGTAATGGGTTTTTAGTTTCAAATTGTTTCACATCCACCTTATTTGAAAGATTTGGATTCCAGCAACTTTTGCCTGACTACAAATTTAAATAAATGGCTCGACGGAAGAAGGTGGAAGTGGAAAGAATGTATTTGGAAGATGGAGAATAGTTGAATGAAGTATATGGAGCTTATGGAAGACTTATGGACTTAACCTCTTACATTCATCCTTATTAGGTGAAAACCAGTCACAGTTGTTCATTTTACTTATCATTCGTTAATAAAAATAATAAGTTTGCAAAACTTTTTAACAATTAATATTTTTTTCTTCTGAAAAAATAAAATTGATGACTCCATCAGAAATGTTGTTAGAAATGCAAAAAATGTAACAAAAAGAAAGATGAAAAGATTCAACACACGTTAAAACATAGATGGGTAAGTACACGTATTTTCACTCTTCTTTACACTTAAAGTCTTTAAATGTATAGGACCATGTAGTCATGTGTATGAGTTTATTTGGTTGAATGTATGTAGATTAAAAACAAAACTCGAAAAAACTGAATAAAATTTAAACCTTTTTTTTGCTTTTAAAACCTAAACAAAAAAACTCTAAAGTTGTTGTTTACTTGTCTGCTTGCTTATTTCGCACGATCGTTTACTTCATTACCAGTTTTTTATTGTTTAAATATAAAATTGAATTTGATACCTTTATGTGTATGTAAGTATACGAATTGTTGTATATTAAAGTAAATAGAAGATACAGCGGGCAATATATCAGTGACATTTCAGACAATTATGAAATATTCCAAATTTGCTATCTCTACTTCTACTTCTATTTTTTGTACATACCTATAAACTAATTTTGGAAAATATCCTCCCTTAAGGATGTTTTTAAAAATTAATAAAATCAAGGGGTTAGATCAGAAGTTCTAAGATGCATCATTTAAGTATATGATGCGCAAAATCCGCCAAACAAGCAAAAATGACTTGTCCAATAATTTGGATTTGATTTAATATTCGTTTTTCTTCATCTTTAACGCCTTTTATTTTGCTAGTTGCACAATTTAGCTTTAAAAAATAACATCAACTAGCTGTGCCCGCTACGTCATAGGCGTCTTGACAATATTTTGTTCGATTTTGCCTTCAAAGTAATCCATACCAAAATTTAAAACTCTTACTTCACTTATAGTTTATGTATGTATGTTCTTTATTTAGAGGACCCATTCCTGGGTAATTACTCAGGAACAAAAGCTTTATATCAAATTCTAAAATTATTGTAATTGAGTTTTGTAATTAAAGTTTCAAAAGTAAAATGTACTCTCAAGTTTGCAATACCTATAAATCGGTAAAATTGCGTACTGCCGCTACTTTTTCTCTATTTTCTCTTGGAAATAAGATAATTTTGTGAAAAGAAATATCCTATATTTGAACAGAGATACTGAAGAACCTCCTTACAAAATTTTATTAAAATACATATGTACATCTAGTGTTATAAAATGTTATAAAAATCGAATTTTCACCAACAATAAAATAAAAATAATACCAAAAATAAAGATATCATTAAAAAATTTTAAATATTACCAACAAATTAACTTTAACGATAAAATCAAAATCTTTCAGCAGAAAATCAAAATTTAACCGAAATTAAAAATTTTGTCATCAAAATGCCGCTAATAAATTTTAATGTTAATTGTTTTGATTAGGGATTCTTTTATAATTTAGTTGTACAAATAAACTCTGAAATATAATACCATAAGTCACTAATATTTGGCATATAAACAGTGTTACTTGTTTATTTTTTGTTTAATTAAAAAAAAGAGTAACAAATATTTTTCGCAAGTGTTTCAAAAATAACATGGAAACGAAGTTTAGCTTGTTGTTTCTGTGAAACGTTTCCAAGCCGATGAAGTACTAACATTTCTTATATTCTTTGTATTCGTTTTTTTACATACATACATATATACTAAAGGTGAGCGCAAGATGTTAAAAAGTGTACAGTATTGCATTTTTTTGAAACGCAAATATTGATTGTATGTGGAGTGGAATATTACTAAAGAGTAAATACAGAGAACAAGAGAGCAAACAGTGCAAAAATCAGTGCACCTGATTTGACCGGACAGTTTTATCAAGTGCAATAAATATGCTGAGCATTTCATATTGTTCACTAGTTCATTTTACTTAAACTTTCTTGAGAGTAAAATCTCTGATTTTTGAGAGAAAAAATTAAATTAGATTTTTTTATTCATCAATAAAAGTTAAAAAAATTCAAGCTACTACCAAGGCATATTTAACCAGGTGACTGCACAAGGCGGAGCTAATATTAAAGAGAAATTTTTTAAATTTTTTTTATATGGAGTTTGACATTAATCAGGTTTTTTAAGAGAGAATAATATCTATTTTACTGTCAAAATCCATATAAAAAAAATTCAAAAAATTTTTTGCTCAAATTTCCTCTCCCTTACGTTATCAACTTGTTTAATATGCCTTGGCTACTACAATTTTCTATTTTCAACCACTTAACGCGCAAATTCATATATAATAACTAAAATACAAAGTACAAACCCTTGCTTTTAACATCATACATTTAAATACATGTTGTCTGCTATAACAGTATTTTATATCAAGAGACACTATTGAAACAAAATATTCACTACTGAAATTTAATTTCAAACAACAACAAATATTGCATTGGTTGGAAGAAGAGCAAATGCTATTGTATGTTTTTATTTAAGAGCACAACAATATTTGTATACACATGAAATCAAGTGCAAGAAAAAAGAGACCAATACGTAACTTACACCATGAAATCGTTTCATGAAATTTCTTCAATTCTCTGTTGAACTTTCTTGTTTTTCCTTGCCTCTCTACACCTCTTGCCACCACAAAACCGGTTTCATGCAACTGATTTCATGAAAAATGTCATCGTGTAATTTAGCTACAATTCATTATTGAACATTATGAAGTTAGTCTAACAAGACGTTTTATGCTCACGTTTAATATATACATACAAACATACATACATACATATGTACATACATACATACATACATACATACATACATACATACATACATACATACATACATACATACATACATACATACATACATACATACATACATACATACATTGTGGTACAATGGATTTAAGCAAACCATTTTCTGTAATTTGTTTTATGTTTCCTTTTCTTATTTCAAACAAAGAGGGAATAATAAACGTTAAAGAAAAAATGCTTACATTATTAGAACTTTGCTGATGTTTACACAATCACACACAATAATTAAATTTATTTAAAAATTGAAAATTAAAACTATAGTTTTTTTAAGACACAAAAAAAACATGAACGAACGCTGTTAATGTTCAAAATTGTATCGAGTTTCAAATTTTAATATAAAGCAGTATTTTTGTATGCTATTAAATAGCCATTTTTTGTATGTATAATAATTTAAAGTAGTTCATAACCATAGTAACTTTGTGTAACAACAACGAAATAAACGATACAATACATACAGTGTTCATATAATTAAATCATAACTGCAAATTATTAATCACTGCTTTCAAAATCTACAATATTTTCTGTTTTATGTCTTATGCACCATATATATTCCTTCCTCTTTACCAATACTTTATCTTATAAAATCATGCATTATTTTACGATAATACGTTTTGCGAAGTGGACACATAATTCAAATAATTTCGACCGTGCTTTAATAATAACAAACTTTCACATTGTTTCACAAAAATATTGTTGCTATATATTAAGGAAGGGGTTTAATGCAAAATCATAAAGTTTTAAATTGTTAGTTATGGGTATAGCGCTACGTTGTAAGAGTTGCCAGACTTATACAAAATATTTTTTTTTTATCTTTTTATATACCTATGAAAAATAAAACGAATTATGGGCTATTCTTTTTGTCGTGGAAACATGGTATAACGACATAATACTATCAAATTTCCTAGCAGATTTTTCAGCATATATATATATGCTGAAAAGACAAAATCACACACTGCCTGGCATTTATCACGGTAATCACGTGAGCGGTGCGAAAATCTAGCATTTGAAAAAAAACTGATCGTATTAATATCACACACGAACAAGTTTTGTTTTTAATGTTCAGACAGCGCAAACAAGTGAAAAACATTGAAGTTAAAATCATGACAGAAATGATTTTTGTATATAATCCATTAAATACATAGACATCATCATACTATCGACTACAAGCTAAAATACACACGTTTAAAGAATGATGAATATTTTGACGGCATTAAAGCTACATGGCTATACGACCGCCGTTGTGGTTGTAGCAAACTTAGGTTAATTTCGATTTTTGTTTGCGACAATTTTATTTTATGCTTTAAACACATAGAAACAGCGGCTACACCGCTACATGACTACAGATACCGTTGACTAGAATTGTCGCCGTGTAGTCAACTACTGAATTATATTGAAGACGACAGTTACATATGTTACAAATGCATGTGTTGCAGAAACAAAAATTGCAAGTGTGGAACGGGACTTATAGGGTATGTATGTATGTACATTTAAATTCATTTTAATTTTAATAAATTATTAATTTCAAAAGCGACGTAAAGAATTTTTCAATTTAAAAGAGATTAAAGTGGTTCCTTCTTGGAACATTAAAGTATGTATTATTTGGCTCTCAAATAAGTTATTTTTTGTGAAGAGTGTCCCAAAATGAACGCCAAATTTAAATTAAATAGAAAACAAGTTTTTTTTTCTTAAAACTCTATTTTTATTTAATCATGAAGTACACAAAAAAATGTATGCAAGAAGAGAAAGAGAAAGTGGACTCTACGGTTGTGCTGTGGCTGAATTTAGTCGACGCATCGCTAAATTTATTATTCAATGCACGAGTGCTTGAGGGCTTCTTAAAACCTTAGACCTTTGACTTTAAATAATCCGAAATAATCCAAATAATTTAGCGGCGGAAATACACGATCAGAAAATGTCTTATGTAGTAATTAAATTGTTTTTTCAGGCTGTAGAGACTGCGACATCGCCTTGTTGAAACTACACGTGTTCCACGTCAATATAATCCAAATTAGGAAGAAATACCTCGAGTATCAAGTCGCAATGTTGAGCACCAATAATGTATATGGAATACGATAGAAAATTTAAGAGGAATAAAAGGGATGAATAAAATGTCGCCGATACCTTAAATAAGGAATTAAGTATTTTAACTTTGGTACAATTCTATCTCATAAATTGTATACCGGAGAATTACAATATTTGTAATTTATAGAGTGAGAAAGCATAGGAAAATAGGGACGATTATATTATTTTATGCCCCTATTACGGTTTTCAACTCAACTCATTTGAGTTGTCTAAAAGACAACTTGAAAGACAACTGCTACTGATGAGTTGTAATTTAAAACAACTGCTACTGATGAGTTGTATTTTTTTAAATTTTTTTTTAACTGAACTAACATTGGGTTGTAAACGGTGAAACTACAACAGACTTGTAACACAATTTAAATTCAACTTAAAAATTTTTGACACGTTGAGTTGTAATTGATAATACCAAATTGTAAAATTACAACTGAAGTAGAGTTGAGTTGTAAACCGTAATAGGGGCCTTAATATTTTTCGGAAATATTTTTTTTGCTAAAAAAACTTTTTTTTTTTTTTGGTGCCTATCAGTCTATCAGTCTGGCGAGTGAAGGTCTCTGTTACTATTCCCGATAATTAAGATAGAATATAATTTTTAATTGTATTGTAAGATTTAAAAAATAAATAAACAATAAATATTTTTAATTCCACTTTTAAAGAAGCAGTTTTAAAAAATAAAAACAACTTACCGACACAAGACTATTAAATAGGAAAAGGACGTATTTCACAAAAGTAGTTCCACAATCCATGTTTCGAAGTTTTCCTTTTATCTAAAAAAAAGGAAAATGTAAAAAAATAATTTTGAAACAAAATGATTTTTGATTTATAACGTTAAAAATACAAAATTTTTTATAATAATTTAAACTTTTCTTAATTTTCTATTTATCGGCAACATAGTAAGTTCTGTTTCTTAAAACATGTTTTTATTAAGTTCCACCAATTTATTAAAAATTTCTTATTTAAGGCGTTTTTTTTATCGTAGACAACTAACTGTAATGCAATCTCAACAATAAACAGATACATATTTATATAAAATTTCACAAGCGGTAAATTTCTGTTGTAGTTTCTAATAAATTAGCGAGGAACTAATAACACTGGCCAACAAATTAGGCAAACAATTTTGATTGTGGAAACGAAGCATGTTTTTTAGCTCACCTGGGTGCGCTGAATTCGAATCTGGCAACAAAGTTGGGCCTTCACGTCCAGTTCGTTTTTTATCGCATGCTGGCAATACTGTAAAATAGTTAATACTGACACTACAATTTCACAGTTATTAATTTGACAAAAGCCTGCATTCGTTATAAATTTGTATATATATATATATGATAATGATCGTAAATAATAGTTTTCAATTTTTAATCTGTTTCAGGTCATTGGTTTGTTGACTGGTATGCAAGGAGGTTTCACAAAACATTGTTGTTTCCTGTGTCTATGGGATAGTCGCGCTACATTTCATCATTACGTCAGAACAGAGTGGCCAAAAAGGACTGAATATTCACCAGGAAAACAAAATATTTCAAATAAACCGTTAATTGATCCAAATGACGTTCTTCTTCCACCGCTGCACATAAAATTGGGCCTTTTTAAGAACTTTGTCAAGGCTCTGGACAAAGATGGTGCAGCATTTAAATATTTGTTAAAAGTTTTTCCTAAAATTTCATGCTAAAATCAAAGAAGGTATATTTGTTGGCCCTCAGATCAGGAAGCTTATGAATGATCATAATTTTTCGCAATGTTTATCTAGGTGCTGTTAGCGATGAACAAGGGGAGCGCGCCCATCAAGATTTAATGAAAATTGAAAGAAACTATCAAGGATTTTGGGATAAAAGTATGCTGGGAGACTATTGCTGGACTCTAATACGTGAAACTGAACCAACAAAACACAAACGACAATCATATAACTCTATTCACTTTTGAAAGCTCATTGATTTTTAAATAAAATAATAATTTTTTATGGAAAATCCAACAAACGCTTTTTTTTATATCTCGAAAAACTGACGTGATAGAGAAAAACCATTTACAGATTCGAATTGAGCGCACCAAATTACATTACGAACGGTATTTGGTTGCTCCAGTCAAAAACCTTGTTGGCTAGTGTAATGTAAAATTTTATTTTTTCAAGTTCACACAAATTATCGTATAAGGAAAATAATTTGTTCACATGCGAAAATATATGTATTTTTAAAAACAATTTAAGTAAATGGCTGCAATGACCTTATTGCTTTGTTTATGTTCAGTAAACGCTAAGACTGAATAAATTAAATAAATACTTTGAGATAAAATTCATTAAAACCTCCTTAATTATCGATAGAGAAGAATACCAAGTTTTTCAACATTTAAAGCGGGTTTCTAGGTTCGAGTTTAAACTCAAGTTTTTTTTTTCAATTAGCTAATTTAATCCAACATTAAATGAAGTTGATGTTTTTGAGTGGTAGCTTAAGGTCTATTATTATAACTTGGCTATTGGCAAGTTATGTTCATATTAACAATGACTAATTACAACGCAAGGTGTCTGACCTCGCTATTCACCCACACTAATGAATTTATTTCAGCGTAATTTTATCCCTAGTGTAGTATTTTCTTATTCTAATTGATTTACAGCGGTTTTTGTAAATATTTGTACTTCCATCTAAACTATTAAAATCAGTACATTTGTATAAATTCACGTAAAAATTTAATTCCAAGTAAAAAAGGACATGGGTAGTTTCTAAATTCTTTGCCATTTATGTCAAATGTACATGTCGTCACCTAAAATGCAAATCAACGTATCACCAAAAAATTCAAAATTAACTTTTTATTGATTACGTTTGGCTACATCATATTACGTATGTGTGAAAAATTATAAACTTCTCTTATCAAAAATAACCAAGTTATAAGCAAAATTCAAAATAACGTATCATCAATTGCACGCTTTTCTAAAACAAAATATAACTTATCATGCAGCACTCATGCTTATGAAAATAAGACAGGGTATATTACCTGATATTTTTCGAAGAACACTGCTAGTTTTGACTTTTTTATTGGTTTTGTTTAACTCGCCATTGCACAGTGGTTTAAAAGAGTTTTATTGTGGAAATAATTTGGTAGCTCATAAACCATTAAAAATGTCGTAATGAAATTTCACAGAGGCAAAGCGGGGATAGTTTTGAGTGGAGTTGCGAACGGTTGGCTTCCTAGGGTAAAGGAGGGCTTGTAAATAAGCCCCCCAAGTGGGGCATACAAATTTTTTGAAATGTCATAAAAAGTTTATTTAGAACTCAAATATTAAGACTTTTTAAAATTTTACAGTCCTTGGAAATATCTACAAAAATGTGCTTCATGTCTGGGTTATCTACTCTTTTATTTTGAGAGAAAATTGGCTTGGAATATATTTTTTTTTTTTTAATTTTGTCCAACCTTAACTTAGTATTTTAAATGTTGTGGACTCAATTATTTTAATTTATCGGTGTTTTGTTTTGCTCGTTTCGTTAAAAAGTTACAAGTTTCTGAATTTGGAAAATGTAAAAATAAACACTTTTTCAGAATTTTCTCCAAAAAGGTGGTATTCGTTTTTTGCCTGTATAAGTAAACTTACTTCGTTATTAGTAAATTTGTTGTTTGAAATATTTTAAGGTCAACCTAACAAAAGAGAATAAAAATTAGGTCATATATTGTAACGGTTCTTTCTCAAGTCTTATCCAAACATAGCCAATTTTGAAACAAAATTTATGATTCGTTTTAAAATTTCTCCGATTGCAAAGCTTCGTACGCGAAAAAGCTTTTAACAACAGTTTTGTAAAAAAACCCATTTTTTGAGCTCATCTTTCCAGTTTTAGAAATTCCAGTGTTAGACTTTGTTCTCACCAACAGAAGATAGATGATTGAATAGTTTTTCTCGTAATCCTTTATCTGAGTTTGGTTGGTTAAATAGATAATGTTAACATCTTGACACCACCTAAAGTAGATATATGTGAAGAATGCTGAAGACGGATGTAGCTATCCAGAAAATGATAATGTCTACAATAAAAATCTGCCATTGTTTCTTTAAAATTAACCACCTAATATTCTTTAGGTACTACTTGGAAATAATTAAACGCAAATTTAAAAATTAGTTTAACAAATAGTTCAATTAATAACTTAAACTAGATATCGTTGGTGCGCTTCGCTGCCCCTTCTTAATAAAATAAGATAAAAAACACTTGGAAGAAAAAGTATGGCCAATCTTAAGCACGATAACGCACGTATTTATCTTAAAATTTACTTGTGTTTTTGACTTGCAGCTAAGAGAACGACATGTGCATACATACTCGTATGTATTTGTTTATTGGTATTAGTAAGAACATTATAGTCGTATTACTCCTAAAGTACTGAACCGATTTAAATAAATAATATTGTGCACACCTGTGTAGAAAAAGCTTTAAAACCATATAAGTCTTTCCAAAATCAATGCACTATTACGGACGTAAAAGGGATTACTAAAAACGTGTTTGCCTATTAATTATATAGATATTCAATATTTTTATGAAGATTTTAGGTTTTCATTCATATTAAAAATGATACGTTATTTTGTTTCAGAAAACAACAGTTCAAAATAAGGTAAGACACGTAGCAAAAAGGTGTACTTAAAAAACAGCTTCTTTTTACCCAAAATATATTTCTTGTTTCATGTCACTTTAGATTTAAAATTTTTGCTTCTATATCTCAAATAGTTTTGCTTCTCCTGAAAACTTATGAAATGTGATGTTATTTTGCATTTTAGGTGACGATAGAATTTATATTTTAATTTTTTTAATTTTATCCTATGTCTACAGCATTTTATTGCTGCTTCAAAAATTTAATTTATACAAAATACATGAGTCCATATCATTATACTCTTCTACAATTGAAAACTACTAAACATCGCATCGCAAATGTTCTTTTACTTTACCATACCTAGTATCTATAAGGTAAAGTATAGTAATCATGAAAAAATCGAGGTCGGGATTTTGACGGATTTATACGTTTCGAGGTCTCCTGAATCCATTTTGACTATTTTCGCAATGATGTCTGTGGTTGGGTGTGTATGCCACTATTTTTTGGGTGTGTATGCCACTATTTTGAAATTTATTATGTGACTTTTGTATATGTAGATAAGAGCTGTATATGTATATTTTTGGGCATAATTGGGTGAGAGCAAGGGGTGGTTTCCTTACCCTCAAATTTTGTGAACGGTCTAAAGGTCATACCGTATGACATATTAAAACGAAATTTAGTATGTAGCTTTGGTTTATGGAGATGCAGAGCTGTATAAATGTTGGACATAATCGGGAAGGTCATACCGTATTACATATCAAAATGAAATTCAGTATGTGCCTTTGGTTTATGGAGATGAAGAACTGTATAAATTTTGGCCATAATCGGAAAGGGGCAAGGGTTAGTTTACCTAACACCCCAAATATAAAATATACTTTGAACTTTTATTCTTTATGTAATATATCCATAAAAATATCTGTTTCCATTTGGTATGGTAAAGTTGAGTATAGGCCACTCCAGTTTTTTTTTTTATTTTAAAATAATAATATTAGGAATCATATCTTTTTGATTCTCATATTAAAACGTCTGTTTAGCTGGCAGCTTTTTGCTCAATTAAAAAGAATTATGAGGAACATAGTACGCTTATTTATCAATGAGAGTAAAACATTCTGTAGTTCGTATTTATATACTTTAATACGTACATACATTACTTGATTCAATTATAATACTGGTTTTGTTATGGTGTATGATCATTGCGTCACACTATACATATATACACATTTACTTAAAAAACATATGTAGAAGTTAACGACATATAAATCTGCTTCGAATTGAGCCGACTGGTAAAGAAATTTAAAAGAATATTTTCTTTTTTATAACTTTTTGCGAGAATTATGATGCCTTATCTAGGTACGAGTATATTAGTAAAAGGGATAGTTTTTGAAAAAGCAATTAACTTAAAAAACACAATAGAAAAAAATACATACTATGCATATAAAGGCAATAAAACGAACACTAAAGTCGGTTCTTTTTAAAAACGACTATAAACTCAAAACATGTTAATAACTATTTAGCTACCATATTCTAAAATAAAGTCGGTTTTAAGTCTAACCGACTTAAACTGGGTGACGATTAAAATGCAAAAAGATGTTGATACAATGTTAAAAAAATATAAAAAGTACCATATCTAATCAACTGACTTATAATAAAAATCTGGAGCGGCCTACACTCAACTTTACCATATCCAATGGATATATTACATAAATACTATAAGTTCAAAGTATATTCGAATCGAAAAATTCATTATTTTCGGTTTGGGTGTTAAATAAACTACCTCTTGCCCCTTCTCGATTATGCCCAAAATTTAGACACCTCTTCGTCTCCATAAGCAAAATGCACATACTAAACTTCTTTTTTATGTCATGCGGTATGACCTATAAAGCGTTTACAAAATTAGGGAGTAAGTAAACTACCCCTAGCCCCTCTCCGATTATGCCCAATATTTGCACAATTCTTCATCTCTATATACCAAAGGCACATACTAAATTTCGTTTTAATATGTCATACGGTATGAACTTTAGAGCATTCACAAAATTTGAGGGCAATAAACCAACCCCTTGCCCCCTCCCGATTATGCCCGAAAACTATACAGTTCTTTATCTCCATACACCAAAGACATACCAAATTCCATTTTGATGTGTCAAACGGTATGACTTGTACAAACTCCATAAAAATATTGGCATACACACCCACCCACCCACACAGATCATCGCGAAAATAGCGAAAATGGATTCAGGAGACCTCAAAACGTATAAATCCGTCGAAATCGCGACCTTGATTTTTTTCATGATTACTAACTATACTTCACTTCATACTACGTATGTATGGTAAAGTAAAAAAACATAGTAGATAATTTAAAAAATAAGTCAACTTGTAGTGCGTTTGTAAGTTTTTGTAAATAGGAAAGATGGAAAAAGTGGATCAGCTGATATTTTTATGATATTCTTGTTAGTATATTCGCAGGAACAGAATATAAAATTATGCAGTAAAAAAGTTTTACTCTGTTATCGTCGAGTATACTCGTCATCGCTGAAAAATAAGAAAGCAGGCAGAAAACATTTTTCAAAACAAAATTAAACATTTAAAGGGTTAATGTGACATCAAAGCATCCATCACACATACACGATTTTGACATCCAACATTTTGGTCGTGTCTAGGCCGCTTAAACATAACCTTTCCAATAAAAAAATTAAATCGGTTCAGAAATATGTAACTAAGTTCTGGGTTTACAAGCAAAAAAAAAATTATTGTTTGAACGTAAGTACTTGTAATTATTTATGGTTTTTGGGTACAAGTAACCCCCGTATAACACGTTCCAAAAAATTGCCGTGTTATACAAATCCGTGTATACGAAACAATTGACTAGTACGAAAAGAGGGGTTAGGATCCAAAAATTAAAAAAAAATGCTATTATTTTTTCATAATAAAGATAAATATCTTTATTAAAATTTTCTTAATAAGTAATACGTATTAAAATGAATTAAACAATGTTTTCTTCGTCATCAGTAAGCATTATTAAACGCAGACGTTTTGCCTTTTGGCAAGATATCCTTATCCTGAGCATTTTTTTGGATTATTATCAGGTCATTGCTCTACCTTTTGCAAAAAATCTTTTATTTTAGATTGCTTGCTTTTGTTAAAAAATCTTTATAAATTTTCTTTATAGGTGCTAACCATTTATGAAGCTTTGTGCTCCTTTTATTTGAAAGATCTTCATTTATGAAATATGATTCTAGCTGTTCGCCTAAAAGCCCAGACCTTATTTTAATCTTTTTAGAGTAAAATTTTTAATTCATCATCTTCACCTATCATCCTCCTAGTTATCATGGATTCCTGATATCATTTCTACCAAACCTGCGTCATCAATTTCTTCTTCTACCAGTAATTCTTTGATATCTTGTGCAAACATAGAGTCAAAACCTTTCCCTCCTAGAGACTTATAGCTAAATTACACGATGACATTTTTCATGATATCAGTTGCATGAAACCGGTTTTGTGGTGGCAAGAGGTGTAGAGAGGCAAGGAAAAACAAGAAAGTTCAAAAGAGAATTGAAGAAATTTCATGAAACGATTTCATGGTGTAAGTTACGTATTAGCTACTTCCACTATTGTATCCATTTTGTTTTCTGCTGCCTCGAAAAATTTACACGTTCAATTGACTCTTGCTTTTATTACATTTTATGTTTTATGAAGGTTTTACCCAATTCTCGAACCGTATTAGGAGTAAATCCGTGCTGTAGAGGTGCCGTGTTATACGGGGATGTTCCCAATTCTCAAACCGTGCGGGTGTTACCTTTATTTTCTTTTCACGGTAACATTGCAATATTTTTTAGAACTTAAGTAAAGTGTTTCCATATACACACTCTATACTAATCCATATACAAATTATCAATGTAATGTAATAAAATTATTCGGCGGCTGTTTTTAAACCGGGCTCACGAACAGGTCAAAACTTAAAATCTCAACAAACATTTTATCATTTTCAGTTCCCAACTACTTGTTCATTTTACTCTTTTATACATCTGAATGCTTTGTTTTCTGGTGTTCAACAAAACTAAATTGAATAAAAATATTAAATTAAAATCTAAGTAACTTAAAGGGAAGTTGCTTTTTTTCGCCTTTTTGCACATGAATTAAAAAAAGTAATAAACTGAGCGAGACATTCATTTTTTAGTTTAATTAAATAATTTTTTTCAACAGGGTTGTCGCCTCTTTATATACTTATGTTTTTTTGTTGCATTCAACTAGTGGTGAATGCTCAAGTTGCTGTATTTTCTTTCTTTGTATTTTAAAGAAAACCTAGTAAAAAAAGTGATCTTAGTATTGAGAGTAATTTATATATAAAATAAATATTATATAAACAAATTTTGTATCAAATAAAGCAACAGCTTTAGAAAAACATTTCTGCTCTACAGTTTGTGTTATTTTTTCAAGGAAAAAATCTTTTTTCTTTTAATTAAAAACATTTTTAATCTGGCGTTCATTGACATGATTTGTTCTCAAGTCGAAGACATCCTATTGTATTGCATACATACATATTTAAAATGAAAAGACTTTTTTGGGACGACACACATCCTTTGTGCAAGAAATAAAAATAAAGAATTTATAATTAATTACGACGGAAAGTTCATAATTTAATGCAAAAAATATATAACAAAGACGAATCTTTATTAACAAGAAATTTTTCCAACAAATTGCCTTTCCGCTTCACTATAAATTTGCTATAACTTCATTTCTTACAAATAATTTTTATGCCACATAAACTTTAAATCTTACAACACTGAATTAAATTTAACACAAATATTTTCAGATTTTATTATTAAATATTTAACGATTTTAGAAAAGGCTACAAACATTTGAGTATTTTGTAAATATGATTAAAAATAATTTTAATATATTAAAACTAACCGTTGCAATAAATGTATAATTTTCACCGACGCGCTGTATTAACAAACTCAACTCGACTGTCGTATTCTTTGTGACTGTTTGTGACAACTGAAAAATTATAATAATAACAAAATGAAAGTCCAAGAGTGCTGCTAACTTTTTATTTTCAGTTTGTAGTTAAATCGCTTAAACCAATTTGGACGACATCAAGGCGAATTTATATTAGGTGGTTTTGATAGCCCAGCCATGGCATAATAAACAAGGTAGACTCGCGGCGAAAATCAATACAACACTGCATACATTTTGTTTGTGTAAAATATTCACGTGAGCCAAGTTAGCGTCGACGAAATAGCGTCGATTTTGGGAATTTAAAAACCGGGAAAAAAACTGGGAAAAATAAATACCCTGTAATGGGGAATTTTACTAATAGCGTAGATTTTTACTAATAGCGTCGACGAAATAGCGTCGATTTTGGGAATTAAAAACCGGGGAAAAATAAATATCTGTAATGTAATAGCCTAGATTTTGCTGATTTTTCCCATGGAAACTATGATACTCCCAGGAAAAATGACTATATATTTTGAAAATATAGACCTCAATGAACATTTTGAAGCAATCGTGCTAAAAATCCGCAGAGCCGTTCCCGAGAAAAGTGGATTCATCCCTAGTGGGCACAAAAAACCGTTGCTGATTTTTCCCATGGAAACTATGATACTCCCAGGAAAAATGACTATATATTTTGAAAATATAGACCTTAATGAACATTTTGAAGCAATCGTGCTAAAAATCCGCAGAGCCGTTCCCGAGAAAAGTGGCTTCATCCCTAGTGGGCACAAAAAACCGTTGCTGATTTTTCCCATGGAAACTATGATACTCCCAGGAAAAGTGACTATATATTTTGAAAATATAGACTTTAATGAACATTTTGAAGCAATTGTTCCAAAAAATCGCAGAGCCGTTCCCGAGAAAAGTGGCTTCATCCCTAGTGGGCACAAAAAACCGTTGCTGATTTTTCCCATGGAAACTATGATACTCCCAGGAAAAATGACTATACATTTTGAGACTATAGACTTTAATGAACATTTTGAAGCAATCGTGCTAAAAATCCGCAGAGCCGTTCCCGAGAAAAGTGGCTTCATCCCTAGTGGGCACAAAAAACCGTTGCTGATTTTTCCCATGGAAACTATGATACTCCCAGGAAAAATGACTATATATTTTGAAAATATAGACCTTAATGAACATTTTGAAGCAATCGTGCTAAAAATCCGCAGAGCCGTTCCCGAGAAAAGTGGCTTCATCCCTAGTGGGCACAAAAAACCGTTGCTGATTTTTCCCATGGAAACTATGATACTCCCAGGAAAAGTGACTATATATTTTGAAAATATAGAATTTAATGAACATTTTGAAGCAATTGTTCCAAAAAATCGCAGAGCCGTTCCCGAGAAAAGTGGCTTCATCCCTAGTGGGCACAAAAAACCGTTGCTGATTTTTCCCATGGAAACTATGATACTCCCAGGAAAAATGACTATACATTTTGAGACTATAGACTTTAATGAACATTTTGAAGCAATCGTGCTAAAAATCCGCAGAGCCGTTCCCGAGAAAAGTGGCTTCATCCCTAGTGGGCACAAAAAACCGTTGCTGATTTTTCCCATGGAAACTATGATACTCCCAGGAAAAATGACTATACATTTTGAAACTATAGACTTTAATGAACATTTTGAAGCAATCGTGCTAAAAATCCGCAGAGCCGTTCCCGAGAAAAGTGGCTTCATCCCTAGTGGGCACAAAAAACCGTTGCTGATTTTTCCCATGGAAACTATGATACTCCCAGGAAAAATGACTATACATTTTGAGACTATAGACTTTAATGAACATTTTGAAGCAATCGTGCTAAAAATCCGCAGAGCCGTTCCCGAGAAAAGTGGCTTCATCCCTAGTGGGCACAAAAAACCGTTGCTGATTTTTCCCATGGAAACTATGATACTCCCAGGCAAAATGACTATATATTTTGAAAATATAGACTTTAATGAACATTTTGAAGCAATCGTTCCAAAAAATCGCAAAGCCGTTCCCGAGAAAAGTGGCTTCATCCCTAGTGGGCACAAAAAACCGTTGCTGATTTTTCCCATGGAAACTATGATACTCCCAGGAAAAGTGACTATATATTTTGAAAATATAGAATTTAATGAACATTTTGAAGCAATTGTTCCAAAAAATCGCAGAGCCGTTCCCGAGAAAAGTGGCTTCATCCCTAGTGGGCACAAAAAACCGTTGCTGATTTTTCCCATGGAAACTATGATACTCCCAGGAAAAATGACTATACATTTTGAGACTATAGACTTTAATGAACATTTTGAAGCAATCGTGCTAAAAATCCGCAGAGCCGTTCCCGAGAAAAGTGGCTTCATCCCTAGTGGGCACAAAAAACCGTTGCTGATTTTTCATGGAAACTATGATACTCCCAGGAAAAATGACTATACATTTTTAGACTATAGACTTTAATGAACATTTTGAAGCAATCGTGCTAAAAAATCCGCAGAGCCGTTCCCGAGAAAAAGTGGCTTCATCCCTAGTGGGCACAAAAAAACCGTTGCTGATTTTTCCCATGGAAACTATGATACTCCCAGGCAAAATGACTATATATTTTGAAAATATAGACCTTAATGAACATTTTGGAACGATTGCTTCAAAATGTTCATTAAAGTCTATATTTTCAAAATGTATAGTCATTTTGCCTGGGAGTATCATAGTTTCCATGGGAAAAAATCAGCAACGGTTTTTTTGTGCCCACTAGGGATGAAGCCACTTTTCTCGGGAACGGCTTTGCGGATTTTTAGCACGATTGCTTCAAAATGTTCATTAAAGTCTATATTTTCAAAATATATAGTCATTTTTCCTGGGAGTATCATAGTTTCCATGGGAAAAATCAGCAACGGTTTTTTGTGCCCACTAGGGATGAAGCCACTTTTCTCGGGAACGGCTTTGCGATTTTTTGGAACGATTGCTTCAAAATGTTCATTAAAGTCTATATTTTCAAAATATATAGTCATTTTTCCTGGGAGTATCATAGTTTCCATGGGAAAAATCAGCAACGGTTTTTTGTGCCCACTAGGGATGAAGCCACTTTTCTCGGGAACGGCTCTGCGATTTTTTGGAACAATTGCTTCAAAATGTTCATTAAAGTCTATATTTTCAAAATATATAGTCATTTTTCCTGGGAGTATCATAGTTTCCATGGGAAAAATCAGCAACGGTTTTTTGTGCCCACTAGGGATGAAGCCACTTTTCTCGGGAACGGCTCTGCGATTTTTTGGAACAATTGCTTCAAAATGTTCATTAAAGTCTATATTTTCAAAATGTAATAGTCATTTTTCCTGGGAGTATCATAGTTTCCATGGGAAAAATCAGCAACGGTTTTTTGTGCCCACTAGGGATGAAGCCACTTTTCTCGGGAACGGCTCTGCGGATTTTTTAGCACGATTGCTTCAAAATGTTCATTAAGGTCTATATTTTTAAAATGTATAGTCATTTTTCCTGGGAGTATCATAGTTTCCATGGGAAAAATCAGCAACGGTTTTTTTGTGCCCACTAGGGATGAAGCCACTTTTCTCGGGAACGGCTCTGCGGATTTTTAGCACGATTGCTTCAAAATGTTCATTAAGGTCTATATTTTTAAAATGTATAGTCATTTTTCCTGGGAGTATCATAGTTTTCCATGGGAAAAATCAGCAACGGTTTTTTGTGCCCACTAGGGATGAAGCCACTTTTCTCGGGAACGGCTCTGCGGATTTTTAGCACGATTGCTTCAAAATTTTCATTAAAGTCTATATTTTCAAAATATATAGTCATTTTTCCTGGGAGTATCATAGTTTCCATGGGAAAAATCAGCAACGGTTTTTTTGTGCCCACTAGGGATGAAGCCACTTTTCTCGGGAACGGCTCTGCGGATTTTTAGCACGATTGCTTCAAAATGTTCATTAAAGTCTATATTTTCAAAATATATAGTCATTTTTCCTGGGAGTATCATAGTTTCCATGGGAAAAATCAGCAACGGTTTTTTGTGCCCACTAGGGATGAAGCCTCTTTTCTCGGGAACGGCTCTGCGATTTTTTGGAACAATTGCTTCAAAATGTTCATTAAAGTCTATATTTTCAAAATGTATAGTCATTTTTCCTGGGAGTATCATAGTTTCCATGGGAAAAATCAGCAACGGTTTTTTGTGCCCACTAGGGATGAAGCCACTTTTCTCGGGAACGGCTCTGCGGATTTTTAGCACGATTGCTTCAAAATGTTCATTAAGGTCTATATTTTTAAAATGTATAGTCATTTTTCCTGGGAGTATCATAGTTTCCATGGGAAAAATCAGCAACGGTTTTTTGTGCCCACTAGGGATGAAGCCACTTTTCTCGGGAACGGCTCTGCGGATTTTTAGCACGATTGCTTCAAAATGTTCATTAAGGTCTATATTTTTAAAATGTATAGTCATTTTTCCTGGGAGTATCATAGTTTCCATGGGAAAAATCAGCAACGGTTTTTTGTGCCCACTAGGGATGAAGCCACTTTTCTCGGGAACGGCTCTGCGGATTTTTAGCACGATTGCTTCAAAATGTTCATTAAAGTCTATATTTTCAAAATATATAGTCATTTTTCCTGGGAGTATCATAGTTTCCATGGGAAAAATCAGCAACGGTTTTTTGTGCCCACTAGGGATGAAGCCACTTTTCTCGGGAACGGCTCTGCGGATTTTTAGCACGATTGCTTCAAAATGTTCATTAAAGTCTATATTTTCAAAATATATAGTCATTTTTCCTGGGAGTATCATAGTTTCCATGGGAAAAATCAGCAACGGTTTTTTGTGCCCACTAGGGATGAAGCCACTTTTCTCGGGAACGGCTCTGCGGATTTTTAGCACGATTGCTTCAAAATGTTCATTAAGGTCTATATTTTCAAAATAAATAGTAATTTTTTCTGGGAGTATTATAGATTTCAATGGAAAATCAATACCATTTTCCCTTTTTTATACTTATATACCAAAAAGCTACGCCATTAGTAAAATTCCCTATTACAAGGTATTTATTTTCCCCGTTTTTTTCCCGGTTTTCCCGGACGCTATTTCATCGACGCTATCTTGGCGCACTTAAAATATTCTTTGAATGTCTAGAGCATCTGACCAAAAATAGAAAGAAGAAGAATAAAGTTGAAAATTGTTAAATTGTAAAAGTTTTGCTTTCAGTAAAAGAAAGTTTATAAAAAAGAATATTTAAACTTTTGGTGTTATAATGTGTTGTTAGTTGTATTGTGTTGTTAGTTTTATTGTGTTCATGTAGTTCATATTTATGTATGTATGTTTTAAATGCGATTAATTTTATTCATATACCAACGCATACATGTTTTTTTGTTTGCAAAGTGTAATTTGCATTTTCTTATATTAAAATAAATAAAAGTTTTTCATATTAAATAAATAAATTGTGTTTTATTAATGAATGTTGTGTAAAACTATGTATTTGCTTATCTTATAAGTAATAAAAAGAACTCCGGCACCAGCTCCTATAATATGGACATGTATGTAAGTGGAAGGTTTCATTCATGAGGTTGGTTATATAGGAAGCTGCCTAGAGTTGTCACTATGAAAAAGAAAATAGCTATTAATAAAAATGCAATAATTAAGTGAAATAGTATAACAAATACTTTACTTTTTCTGCACACTTTTAAATTTTCCTTTTAAATGCACTTAATTTTTTGTAAGAAATGCCGCGCCAAATTCAATGAATGTAACCTACAAAAAAATGTAAACAAATTTTGACATCCAAAGAAGGGTAAACAAACAAAGCAAAAATAATCACCTGAGCTCTCGAGTTTACCTGTTATGAATTCGCCTTGTAGCCCAGCTAAATTTGGTTTGTTTACGTTTTTTCCCGGCTGGTTCTTTGTTTGTTTAGAAAGAATATTAAAAACAAAATCAATAAAAATTATTTACAAAAAGGCGTTACATATAAATGTATGTTTTTTTAATTTAAATTTTTAATACACACAATACAATAACAAATAACCCAAATTTTCACAGTTTAACAATTTAAATAAGCTGTGGTGGTTCCAGATTCTTTCTTTGTGCTTTTATGTGAATTGCTTTTTATTTTATTATTTTTATTTTATTCTTCGTTTTTTTCTTTCACTAAAAAAACAACAAAACACATTAGGTTTGTTCTTTAATTAAAAATAGTTAATAAATTTTTTTTTTTGTCGTTTGCTAGTCATCCAGCCAGCAGCTCTAGAAACATTGTAGTTCGTTTTAACATCTTTCAGGGTTCTTTACACATAAGATTAATAAGCCCTTAAATTATTATTGTGTAAAAAAAATAATAAATTAATAAATTAATTATTTAGGCTTAATTTCTTAATTATAAAGAGATAAAGAAAAATTAGATACCAGCAAAGCAGAATGCATTTTCTAGAAAGCTACGTCCGTCATCAGAACTCTTCGCATCGATCTACCCGGTAGATAGTTTAAATAAAATTCATACACGTAAAAAAATAATTCAATTCAATATTTTTCATAATAGTTGGAAGGTTCTACTTCGAAAGTAAGCCAACAGAGCTATTTTTTTACATTTTGCTTTGATATTAATTAAGGCGAATTAATTTATTTTGACATGTTGTTTTTTATTGTTGTATTTGTTGTCGTCTCGCTTTCTGATCTGATAATGGATTCGCCGTGGACAACTTTTTTACAGCAAGCCCAGAGATGGTAAGCATTGTAATATTGTACCAGTTTATAAACAGTTTAAGCCCAGTACGCAGCTCTACGGAATTTCAGGTTTGATTTTTTTGCTTTTATTTCTACAAAAGTAAAATTTATCATGTGGTCGTTTGTAGAAATAAAAATCAAGTAGTCGTGCTTTTTAAATTTTATTGTATATTGTACACAATAACATTATATCAACACAGAAATGAACAACAAATATTTTTAAAGTATAAAAAAAAAGAAATGTCATAAATTCCGTTACGAACAAGGCGAATTCATACCAGGTGAAGTCGAAAGCCCAGCTGATTATTTTTTGATCTCGTTTTTTTGCTCATGTCTTGTCAAAAATATATTGTTTCATATCTGCTAATCTAATGTCAAAGTTGTTGTTTTGTTGTAGTTGTTGTGCTACTGCTCACACCTGGTATGAATTCGCCTTGGTTACGAAACAATTGCCTGAACATTAATTTTTGTTTCAGTTGAAGAAAAAAAGTCTACACTTTTTGTTAGAACATCACTGTAATAGTCAAAAATTCCGTTTAGTTTTATTTTTAGCTGCGTACTGCGAAACGGAAAGTTGCCTGAAAATTTTCAAACCTGAATTTCAGGCTGTTTTTTTTACACATAGTTCTTATAGGAAACTGAAATTCAGGCGAGCTGCGTACTGGTCTTTACGCATGAGAAAAAAACAAACTTTGGGTTTCCAACAACCTTTTTCACAGGGTTGCAAAAAAGGCAGTAATTCTTGGAATATATAAGAAAATGTAAACAAATTTTTAAAAATAAAATTTCATTTTTCAAAGCGCTCACAACTAGTCATTTATTGTTGTAATTTAAAAATAAAAATTGAATTAGAAAACATTTACAACCGAAACTATTCGTTGTGCCGCATAGCGACTTATACCAATCGATAGAGGAAAAAAATACGATTCAGAATTGGTATTGGTAAATTTCCGAAATACTTGCTAATTTTTGGTAAATAGTTTTTTACTTATAAAACCTAAACTATTTATTGTGCTACATATCCACCTATACCCATCGATAGAGGTCAAAAATACGATTCAGAATTGCTATTGGTCAATTTCCGAAATACTTGCGTTCAAAAGTTATAGTGGTGCAAACTTTTTAAAATCGAAAAAATCGTTTAAATTTGGTAAATAGTTTTTTACTTATAAAGCCTAAACTATTCGTTGTGCCACATAGCCACCTACACCAATCGATAGAGGTCAAAAATACGATTCAGAATTGGTATTGGTCAATTTCCGAAATACTTGCGTACAAAAGTTATAGTGCTGCAAACTTTTTCAAATCGAAAAAAATCGTTTAAATTTGGTAAATAGTTTTTTACTTATAAAACCGAAACTATTCGTTGTGCCGCATAGCGACCTATACCAGTCGATAGAGGACAAAAATACGATTGAGAATTCGTATTGGTCAATTTCCGAAATACTTGCGTTCAAAAGGTATAGTGCATCAAACTTTTTGGCTGTCGTCAACTGAATCATCAGATAATCAGATCAAAAAATTGCATGGTCAATGAATTTTTCATATTTTATGTTTTTTACACTTTAAAAATATTTCTTGTTCATTTCTAGGTTGATATAATATTATTGTGTACGATACACAATAAAATTTTATTAATACGACTACAGGTTTTTTAGTTTTACAAACGACTATATGATGAATTTTACATTTTACGACATGAAATTCAGGCGAGCTTTGTACTGGCCTCCTATTTGCCAGTGGGTACCCTGTGGGTCCATTGGCCATCTATATGTGTATTGCTTTCTATAAAGGTCTCTAATACAAATCAAAGCAGAAAAACCCTACCTACGATCTACCTTTCGCAGTATAATATTTATTTGACAAAAAAAGGCAAAATAGAGTCATTAAAGCCGAAAAAAATTTAAAAAAAAACGTGAAAAAATATAGGTGGGCGTGGTTTTTGGCTCACAGCGTTCAAAGTAATGATCCGATGTTGCTGAATTGCAATACGAAAGTTTTCGAAACTATGCCTGACAGATTGCCACTTAATCAACTTCTCTATGTATAAGGATCCAGAATATATATACTTTATGGGGTCGGAAATGAATATTGTAGAAACTGCACTGGGATGACAAACTTATATGTATATACCCTTTCCGCCTGTGGTTAAGGGTGTAAAAATTAACATACATACATTCCTATGTGACGTCTTTTTTAAATAAATTTTTTTTATTTAAATTTTGTGTTTGTTTTCATTATTGTTTCTAAATAAACAAATTATGAAAAAAACATCCTCCAAAAAACGTAACCAACAATCTACAGCTGGGCTATCAACACCACCTGATTATTGATTATAAATTCGCCTTGGATCAGATAATTGTATGGTCAATGAATTTTTCATATTTTATGTTTTTTACACTTTAAAAATATTTCCTGTTCATTTCTATATTGATATAATGTTATTGTGTACTATATACAATAAAATTTTATTAAGACGACTACAGGATTTTTAGTTTTAAAACGAGTATATGACGAATTTCACATTTGTGGAAATAAATGCAAACTTTCAAACATGAAATTCAGCGAGCTTTATACTGGCCTTAAAAAATAAATCGGTAATAGCGTTCATATAGTGTATTATAAATAATAAAGTGGTGGCAACATTTTTTAAAATGGTAAATTAGAAAGTGCTAGCAATATTAAATCATAATGATTGAGTAACAGTATTACCGACATCATTTTTTCTTATCGACTTTTTGTTTTCTATGTTAAAATAGTTTGTTAGGGTATAATTTCTGAATAAAAGTATTTCAGACAATACCTTTTACCAAATCTAAATCGCATTTTTGTCCTCTATCGATTGGTATGGATGGCTATGTGGCACAACGAATAGTTTAGGTTTTATAAGTAAAAAACTCTGTACCAAAATTTTTTACGATTTGAAAAAGTTTGCTGCACTATAACTTTTGAACGGAAATTTACCAATATCAATTCTGAATCGTATTTTTGTCCTCTATCGACTGGTATAGGTCGCTATGGGGCACAACGAATAGTTTCGGTTTTATAAGTAAAAACCTATTTACCAAATTTACACGATTTTTTCGATTTTAAAAAGTTTGCAGCACTATAACTTTTGAACGCAAGTATTTCGGAAATTCACCAATACCAATTCTGAATCGTATTTTTGACCTCTATCGATGGGTATAGGTGGCTATGTAGCACAATAAATAGTTTTATAAGTAAAATACTATTTGACAAAATTTAGCGGTTTTTTTCGATTTGAAAAAGTTTTCTGCACTATACCTTTTGAACGCAAGTATTTCGGAAATTGATCAATACCAATTCTGAATCGTATTTTTGTGTTCTATCGACTGGTATAGGTCGCTATGCGGGACAACGAATAGTTTCTGTTTTATAAGTAAAAAACTATTTACCAAATTTAAACGATTTTTTTTTTTTGATTTGAAAAAGTTTGCAGCACTATAACTTTTGAACGCAAGTATTTCGGAAATTGACCAATACCAATTCTGAATCGAATTTGTGTGCTCTATCGATTGGTATAGGTGGCTATGTGGCACAACGAATATATAATATTTTTATAAGTAAAAAACTATTTTACTTAACGATATAATAAATAATAAATAACTTCCGTAATTCTAATCTGATTTATGTGACACTCGCAAAATTTGGTTCTATAGGGGTAACGCTTTTAAGTTCAGTTTCTATTTTTTTAATTCAACAAAAAATGACGAGTTGCGAGCCATTTGAATATAGCAATATTTTTGCAAAAGTTTCTTTACAATTTTTTTACATCAAATAGTACTTTTTAAGCGACTATGAAAAAGTTTGCTAAAACTGAAAAAAAAGTTTGTTAAAAAGTTTGTTTTCTTCTCGACGATAAACAGTATGTTTTGCCGTGAAGAAATAAATATATTGCAAATCAACCGCTTAACAACTTTTTTATGTGCCTATTTGCGGATAGCGCCTAAACGGTTAATTTATCGCAAATGACACTGAGACATCTTATTCCTACTAATAATGGCTACCAATTACTGTTTTCAGATTTTTTGCACCGCTCAATTTACGGATTTTTTAGGGAAAATACTATCTAGCGCAATTTAGGCCTTATAAAAGGTTGTTGGCGTGTAGCGCCTAAACGGTTAACTTCTCGCAAAAGACACTTAGGCATCTAATTTCTACGAATAATAGCTACAAATTCCAGTTTTCAGATTTTTGGCGCCACTCTATTCACGGATTTTATGGGGAATATGCTATTTAGCGAAATTTAAGCCTTATAAAAGGTTGTTAGCGGGTAGCGCCTAAACGGTTAATTTCACGCAAATGACACTTAGAAATCTTATTCCTACTAATAATGGCTATCAATCCAGTTGTCAGATTTTTGGCACCGCTCAATTTACGGATTTTAGAGGGAAAATACTATTTAGCGCAATTTAGGCCATATAAAAGGTTGTTAGCAGGAAGCGCCTAAACGGTTAATTTCTCGAAAATGACACTTAGACAACTTATTCCTACTAATAATGGCTACCAATTTCTGTTTTCAGATTTTTGGCACCGCTCAATTTAGGGATTTTATAGGGAAAATACTATTTGGCGCAATTTAGACATTATAAAAGGTTGTTGGCGTGTAGCGCCTAAACGGTTAATTTCTCTCAAATGACACTTAGACATCTTATTCCTACTAATAATGGCTATCAATCCAGTTGTCAGATTTTTGGCATCGCTCAATTTACGGATTTTAGAGGGAAAATACTATTTAGCGCAATTTAGGCCATATAAAAGGTTGTTAGCAGGAAGCGCCTAAACGGTTAATTTCTCGGAAATGACACTTAGACAACTTATTCCTACTAATAATGGCTATCAATCCAGTTTTCAGATTTTTGGCACCGCTCAATTTACGGATTTTATAGGGAAAATACTATTTAGCGCAATTTAGGCCTTATAAAAGGTTGTTGGCGTGTAGCGCCTAAACGGTTAATTTCTCTCAATTCCAGTTTTCAGATTTTTGGCACCGCTCAATTTACGGATTTTATAGGGAAAATACTATTTAGCGCAATATAGGCCTTATGAAAGGTTGTTTGCGGGTAGCGCTTAAACGGTTTATTTCTCGCAAATGACACTTCGACATCTTATTTCTACTAATAATGGCTACCAATTCAATTTTTCAGATTTTTGGCACCGCTCAATTTACGGATTTTATAGGCAATTTAGGCCTTATAAAAGGTTGTTGGCAGTTTTCAGATTGTTGGCACCTCTCAATTGGTAGCCATTATTAGTAGAAATAAGACATCTTATTCCTACTAATAATGGCTATCAATCCAGTTGTCAGATTTTTGGCACCGCTCAATTTACGGATTTTAGAGGGAAAATACTATTTAGCGCAATTTAGGCCATATAAAAGGTTGTTGGCAGGAAGCGCCTAAACGGTTAATTTCTCGGAAATGACACTTAGACAACTTATTCCTACTAATAATGGCTATCAATCCAGTTGTCAGATTTTTGGCACCGCTCAATTTACGGATTTTAGAGGGAAAATACTATTTAGCGCAATTTAGGCCATATAAAAGGTTGTTGGCAGGAAGCGCCTAAACGGTTAATTTCTCGGAAATGACACTTAGACAACTTATTCCTACTAATAATGGCTATCAATCCAGTTGTCAGATTTTTGGCACCGCTCAATTTACGGATTTTAGAGGGAAAATACTATTTAGCGCAATTTAGGCCATATAAAAGGTTGTTGGCAGGAAGCGCCTAAACGGTTAATTTCTCGGAAATGACACTTAGACAACTTATTCCTACTAATAATGGCTATCAATCCAGTTTTCAGATTTTTGGCACCGCTCAATTTACGGATTTTATAGGGAAAATACTCTTTAGCGCAATTTAGGCCTTATAAAAGGTTGTTGGCGTGTAGCGCCTAAACGGTTAATTTCTCTCAATTCCAGTTTTCAGATTTTTGGCACCGCTCAATTTACGGATTTTATAGGGAAAATACTATTTAGCGCAATATAGGCCTTATGAAAGGTTGTTGGCGGGTAGGGCTTAAACGGTTTATTTCTCGCAAATGACACTTCGACATCTTATTTCTACTAATAATGGCTAGCAATTCAATTTTTCAGATTTTTGGCACCGCTCAATTACGGATTTTATAGGCAATTTAGGCCTTATAAAAGGTTGTTGGCAGTTTTCAGATTGTTGGCACCGCTCAATTGGTAGCCATTATTAGTAGAAATAAGATGTCTAAGTGTCATTTGCAAGAAATTAACCGTTTAGGCGCTACACGCCAACAACCTTTTATAAGGCCTAAATTGCGCCAAATAGTATTTTCCCAAAAAAATCCGTAAATTGAGCGGTGCCAGAAATCTGAAAAAAGCAATTGGTAGCTATTATTAGTAGGAATAAGATGTCTAAGTGCCATTTCCGAGAAATTAACCGTTTAGGCGCTACACGCCAACAACCTTTTATAAGGTCTAAATTGCGCCAAATAGTATTTTCCCTATAAAATCCGTAAATTGAGCGGTGCCAAAAATCTGAAAACAGCAATTGGTAGCCATTATTAGTAGGAATAAGATGTCTAAGTGTCATTTGCGTGAAATTAACCGTTTAGGCGCTACCCGTCAACAGCCTTTTATAAGGCCTAAATTGTGCTAGATATTATTTTCCCTATAAAACCCGTAAATTGGGCGGTGCCAAAAATCTGAAAACTGCAATTGGTAGCCATTATTAGTAGAAATAAGATGTCTAAGAGTCATTTGCGAGAAATTAATCGTTTAGGCGCTACCCGTCAACAACCTTTTATAAGGCCTAAATTACGCTAGATAGTATTTTCCCTATAAAATCCGTAAATTGAGCGGTGCCAAAAATCTGAAAACTGCAATTGGTAGCCATTATTAGTAGGAATAAGATTTCTAAGTCTCATTTGCGAGAAATTAACCTTTTAGGCGCTACACGCCAACAACCTTTTATAAGGCCTAAATTGCGCCAAATAGTAATTTCCCTATAAAATCCGTAAATTGAGCGGTGCCAAATATCTGAAAAATGCAATTGGAAGCCATTATTATGAGGAATAAGATGTACTAAGTGTCATTTGCGAGAAATTAACCGTTTAGGCGCTACATGCCAACAACCTTTTATAAGTCCTAAATGGCGCTTAATAGTATTTTCCCTATAAAATCCGTAAATTGAGCGTTGTCAAAAATATGAAAACTGCAATTGGTAGCCATTAGTAGTAGGAATAAGATGTACTAAGTGTCATTTGCGAGAAATTAATCGTTTAGGCGCTACCCCCCAACAACCTTTTATAAGGCCTAAGTTGCGCTAAATAATATTTAAAATCCGTTAATTTCCACTCTGTGGGAAAGTACTCAAGACGTTCGATGTCATTAAAAACAAAAGGAATAATTCTGCGACATATAAAGGGCAACTCAAATAACATCTTGTTACTTGTTTTATCAACGCCAGGGGCCTTTTTTGTTTTTTTGCATAATATTTATTGTATCTTCAATGTGTATGAACTAACAATAAGTACTCATATCTAAAGTCTAAAAGAAAAAAAAAAATAAAAGAAAATAAAATAAAATAAAATATACTTACTGCCGGTTTCTCAATGTCGAAAAAAATCGTTATTTCGTATAAGTACATTCAAAACAAAAACAAAACTTTGAATTTGTTTTTGTTTTAAATATAATTGTAAGAAAGAACGAACTTTGTCGACATTGTGAAACAGGCCCTTAATTAAGTCCAGCCAATGCTAGACCAAAAAAACTATAGGGCGCAGTTGATGTCATGATTTTTGAGCCAGCCCTCTGATGTTCGGACGATAGTAGCAATGTCCCTCCTTTTTAGTCGAGCGTAACCACGATCATTTAGGATGATACGGCCCAGCGGATTTGGATGCGTTTCAAGCTTCTTTAAATAACTTGCTGCATGTTTCGCTATTTCTGCTTTAACTAATGGCACGTTTAGGTCTTTGTGGATGTTCGAGTAAAATTTTATTTTGTCCCCTTTGAATTTTGTCTATGTTGGAAGCTGAGGCAGTATCCCATAACTGAATGCCATAGCACCATATTGGTTTAAGGATTGAATTATAAAGTAGAAGTTTGCAATCTAAGCTTAGGGTTGAGTTTCTACCAATAAGCCAATTTATTTGCACTGCTTTCAACTTCATTTGTGTTAATTTTGCTTCTATGTGACCTTTCCAGGTTAATCGCCGATCAAGATGTATGTCAAGATATTTAACCTCCGGGTGTTGTGGGATAGTTTGGTTATTCATTCGAATAGGAGGGCATAAGTCTCTACGCAGAGTGAAGGTTATGTGACTACATTTTTGTTCATTAATTTTTATTCTTCATTTTAGCAACCACAATTCTAAAGAAAATATATGGTCTTGTAAATATTGGGGCGCCACTTGAGGGCTTTCGAGATGCTTAGAAAGGTAGCGTCTTCAGCAATTGTTGCAGTGTGGACTCGGTTGCATATCTGATAAAATGGGTCCCAAAATACTACCTTGCGGAACTCCAGCTTTAATTGGCTGAGGGAAGCTTAAGAAATCTCCTTCTTTAAGTACAAACTTCGACCAGTTAAACAACTTTTTAATAGCTTATAAAAATTTTTGGGCAAGTTTTGCCCAACGTCGAACGCTCGTCGTTGTCGAACGCTTGCGACACGTCTATGAAAATCGCGAAACAATATTTTTTTTTCAAAAGCCTTTTTTACTACATTTACCTATCTGTGCGTTTGTTCAATGGTGCTGAGCTGTCTTCTAAATCCGAATTGGTGATTCGGAATACTTTTTCACTCAAAATTGGGTTCAGATAATTAATATTTTCTCAAATAATTTTGACATATATTATAGCAATCTTATTGGCCTGTATGATTCTACCTTCGTGTGGTTTTTTCCATGATACCTATCATGGTAATCAAGGAAACTTTCCAGTCTGGGGGAAAGTACTCAAGGCGTAGAATGGCATTAAAAATAAAGAGAATGGTTTTTACTGCTACGTGGGGAATTTCCTTTAGCATCTTGTTGCTCTAGTAGATCTCTTAGCCGTTTCGTGATATTTTTTAGCCGGCTTTTAAGTTGAGGAGGTCTGTGTGATTGCCACTCTCTGCGAATTCTTCTTTTTTCACTCAAGAGCCGTTCGACATCTACAGAATAAATTTGATTATATCTAGTTTGTTGTCGGGTTACTGCTGCTTTTTGGGTAGCTAATTTGATGTTTTTATTAAATTCAATAAGACGAATATCTACGTCTGCTGTTGATCTTAAAAGTATATTTTCGGTGCAATGTGCGCTAAGATATTTTCTGTATTTTAACCAATTTATGCATGTGTTTTTCATTGGTGATACGATCTCTTGTTGGATCCAGATATAAAGAATTGTGGGCGAGTGTTCTGAAGATAATTCTAGGGATGCCTCAACTGTTATCATTTCCCTTGAAATACCCTTAGTCACGCCAAATTCAATAACATCAGGTATCTGTACTGCGGATCAGTAGGCCAATAAGTAGGTTGCCCAATAGAGATCACGTTTAGACGCATATTTGAAATTATGTAAAAAAAAAACACGACCTTTTGGTGTTATTAGTCGTGATCCCCAAATCGTATGTTTAGCGTTGTAGTCGCCTGATGCTAAGAAACAGGGACCTAGTGATTTGTAGAAGTCGCTATATTGACTCTCTGATATTCGAAATTTAGGAGGTGAATAAATCGAAGAAATAACGAAGATTTGATGAAATTCTTCAAGACAGATATTTCTTGCTTGAAGGTAGTTCTCACAAAAATCACACAGCAAATGATGTCTAATTAAGCATTTATTAGTATTGCTGAACCACCACACGCTATGACACGGGGGTCTTTATATCATATAAAATTTAGCCTTAGATTTTAAAAAAGCTATTTGTTTTTTAGTGTGTCTCAGAAATTAACATGACATCATATAATTTTCATAAGAAAAAAAAAATACATTTTATATAGGGAAAACACACCATCATAAAAATCCGCGTACCTATAACGCATATTCCTAGAAATGTTTCGATGGTTTTTTTTATAAACCATCAGTGAAAGTAGACCTTTCCAAGGCATGTACTCGTTTGAAAATACGTTGAGTGCATACATACATACATATATAGAAGATAAAAGTATTTTATATTATTTTATACCTATAACTAAAATATAATTATAAAACTTACCACCACTTTGCTCCTCCAGTTGCTGTATTGCTGTTGTTTTAACTTTTGCTCCTTTTTCGTACGCTCTGCTTCAGTCTTAAATTGCTATTGAGCGGCCTCCGTTCAAATCTATCCACACAAAAGATTATGTATGTAAATAAACAAAATGAGTTTTATTTTCTGACGAAAAAAATAAAACTCCTCAAAAAAGTTTTATTTTATGAGGGCAAAAAAAAATTCTTTTTTTAAAACTTTAGTTTTAGTTTTTATTTTTCGTTGAAATATAACTGTTAACTATGGAGTTGAGATCGATTTTTTAAGATCACTATTTACGGTAAATAAATAAAGTGTATGTTCTATTTTAATTCAAAAAGTGTATTAAACAAATTTTTAAGATTGAGAACTTACTTTCTGAATCAATTACACAAGTAGTTCGATTAATAAATTTCAAATATTCAAAATAATGACATATTTTCGAATTTTGTATTTTTATAATTTTTGTATTTTTGTAAATTAAAAAAGACATTACCCAATATACCAAATGGCTTGCGAAAAATATTTTAAAAAGCTTATAAATAAAAGCCTTAAGCCTGAGAAAGTTTTTAGAATTTATTGAAAAATGATATCGTAACAATTGTAGAAAAATCAAAACGGAACCCTTTGTAAATATTATATGTACATGATTAATAAAAGCTTATATTTGTAATTGTAGAATAAGCTCACAGAAACATTATTTTATTAATTTTGGTATAGAAAAGCTTATTCGTCTCAATATTTTATAAGCTTCTTTACATAACTGTAGACATACATATATACGCAAATAATATATATTTGTATGTATTTGTGGCTAATTTCCACAAAAATGTTCACCTAAAGAAATATGAAGAGCAATGGAGCACATAAACCAGTTTTCTCAGATCTCATAATCACTCCTTACTATATATGTATGGTTTTAAATTTCAAAATAGTCAATACAAAATTTAGCACATAACACTACTATGAAGGAACACTGTCTAGAAGAGACTGCATAGCTTGTTCATAGATACTCAATATTAACCATATCTTTTAAGGTTGCCCCAGAAGTACCACAAATGAGAGATCCTTTACTGCAATAACAAGAACTCTTAGATCCGCCAATGAAATTCAAACTATTATTTTATGGTGTGGTGCATAGTTGCCAGATTTGACGATTTATCGTCGTTTTGACGATTTTAAAAATGACATGATGACGATGGGACGATTTATACCCTAATTTTGACGATTTTAAATAATTTAACATTTGCAAAATTTATACTGTGGCTATATTTTATATGACACAAAAGATCTCCGTGGCAGAGCATGTGGTGGTTCAGCAATACTTATAAAGGCCCGCATCAAACATTTTTTACTATATGATTTTTGTGAGGATTACCTTCAAGCAACAAATATCTGCCTTAAAGAATTTCATCAAAACTTAGTTATTTCTTCAATTTATTCACCTCCTAGATTTCAAGTATCAGAGAGTCGGTATAGCGACTTCTTTAAATCACTAGGTCCCTGTTTCATACAATCAGGCGACTACAACGCTATACATACATTTTGGGGATCACGACTAATAACACCAAAAGGTCGTGTTTTATTTGACACAATTTCAAAAATGCGTCTGAATGTGATCTCAGTAGGCCCACCTATTGGCCTACTGATCGACAAAAAATACCGGATGTTACTGATTTTGGCGTCTTTAAGGGTATTTCAAGAGAAATTATTAAAGCTGAAACATCACTAGAATTATCCTCAGATCATTCACCCACTATTGTCTATATATGGAATCCACAAAATATCGTATTACCAACAACCAGGACAAGTATAAATTGGCTGAAATATGGAAATATCTCAGTACGCATTGCTCAGAAAACATTTTGATCGAAACATCAAATCAGCTGCAGCGAAACATGCAACTGTATCCCGGCAAATAGACAGATACAATCACATTTATTCTATAGATGTCGAGCGGTTCTTGACTGAAAAAAGAAATATTCGTAGAGAGTGGCAAACATATAGATCTCCTCAACTTAAAACTAGACTTAAAGATTGCACGAAGCGGCTAAGAGACCTACTAGAATCTCAAAGGGTAGCATCTCTGAAAAATTACCTGGAAGATCTGGACCCAACTCCACAATCAGATTATTCATTATGGTGTGAATGTCGAAACCTCAAAAGACCAGTCGTATGTAAGCCTCCATTGCGAACTTCTTGTGGAAGCTGGGCAAGAAAAGATACCGAAAAAGGTAATCTGTTTGTTGATCATTTAAAAAACGTGTTTACTCCAATTGTCTCGACTGATATAGCTGAGCTCCCACCTATCGATGTTAGTCCGGCAGTTACCTTAAGGTTTGAGCTTCGAGATATTGAAAAGAAAAATCAGTAACAAGATGTTATTTGAATTGCCCCGTATAGCCCAAAAAATCATTGTTTTTGTTTTTAATGCCATTTTACGTCTCGAGTACTTTCCTACAACGTGAAAATTTCTTTGATTACTATGATACCTAAGCCTGGAAAAGACAACACCAAGGTTGAATCATACAGACCTATAAGCCTATTATCAAATATATCAAAGCTGTTTGAAAAATCTTAATAATTAAGCGCCAAAGGATGTATTCCGAACCATCAATTTGGTTTCAGAAAACAACATAGTACGATCTAACAAACACACAGATTAGTAAATGTAATTAAAAAGACCTTTGAAGAAAAAAAATACTGTTCTGCACTTTTTATCGATGTTTCTCAAGCATTTGACAAGGTATGGCACGAAGGCCTTATATACAAGTTAAAGTTGAATTTGCCCAAAAACTTCTATAAGCTCATAAAAAATTATTTAACTGATCGAAAGTTCATACTAAAAGAAGGATATTTCTTAAGCTCACCTCAGCTCATTAAAGTCGGAGTTCCACAGGGTAGTATTTTGAGACCCATTTTATACTTGCTGTACACATACGATATGCCAACTAGCAATCAAGTGCACACATCAACATTTGCTGATGACACAGCTTTTTTAAGTATTCATGAAAGCGCGCAAGTAGCATCACAAGATTTGCAAGATCATGTACTCAAATTGGAAAAATGGTTGAAGAAATGGAGAATTAAGGTGAATGAACAAAAATGCACTCATATAACTTTCACACTGCGTAGGGACTCATGCCCACCTATTCGCATAAATAATCAAATGATACCCCAGCTTTCAGACGTCAAATACCTCGGTATACATCTTGACCGGCGCCTTACTTGGAAAAGCCACATAGAATCCAAGTTAACACAAATGAAGTTAAAAGCAGTCCAACTAAACTGGCTTATTGGCAGAAACTCTACCCTCAGCTTAGATTGCAAATTACTACTGTACAAGTCGATACTTAAACTAATTTGGTGCTATGGGATTCAATTATGGCAGAGCTGTAAATGATTGCAATCGATTTAATTGCAATCACATGATTTCGCTTTAAGGATTGCTAATTTTTTGATTGCATTCAAAATCGTAAATTGATTTCATGATTTCAATTTGAAATTATGAAATCAATATGATAAAAACGATTGAATCAATTTTTTGAAATCAATTATATATAAATCGATTGCAATTAAAGTAATTGCAATCGATTTGATTGCAATTACTTTAATTGCAATCAAAGTTAAATCAGAATCAAAATCTTCGTTCGTTTCGAATGAAAAATGGCAATTTTTATTTACAAAGTTTTGTAAAATTGGTAAACATTATTTCTAACTGCAATCAGTTCTTCCGTAGAAAAAAATGCAAGAAATGACTAACAAACCTACGTTTTTCATGTCATTTTGGAGCCGATAAATTTTAGTTGTTATTATCTAAAATTGCGAAGAATTCTCTTTTCAACGCATTCAAATAATTTGTTGCTTTTGTTGTTTTTTTTTATAAATACAGTTATTTTTTTTTATTATTTTCTAAGAAGTCGAAGTAAGCTGGAATAAAATAATTTGTTGCTTTTGTTTTTTTTTATAAATACAGTTGTTGTGTTTTTTTTATTATTTACTTAGAAGTCAAAGTTTACTGAAATGTTCAGACATATTTTCATAGTGCATAAATCGTCATTTGTGCTATTGATTTCTTCATTAAATACGTGTTTTCTATATTATTAAACGTCTGGTGTCAAATTGCTAATAAATTAATAGTTCATATTAAACTGTTCATTGTTAAAACTAAAAAAAAGTAAAAAAAAGAAATTGTGATCAGAATGTCAGAAATTTTTGATGATTTTTCGTCAGATGATTATGAAAAAGATCCAAGTTATGATTGTGAAAATTTTTCAGACGAAAAACCAACAACAAGTAAAACAAGAAAGATTGAGTTAAAGACTTCGCGCTCTTTGAATGAAACTGCTTCTTGTAGAAATGAAGCAGACTCTGATAATTCGAATTTACCAGAAACGTCAATTTTGTTTACAAATTTTTTTAAAATTGTAAAAAAGGTGTGTATCAAAATTTTGTTGTTTTCGAAATTTATTTCTAATATCATACAATTATGCAGATAGATGGTGCTTACAGCCGTAACCAAAGTGGCATTCAGGCTAAGTGCAGAATATGCAATGTATATTTACAAGGATCAACGCAAATAACGTCCAATTTTATTCGACATTTAAGACAACGCCATACGGAAGAATATAATGCATACAATCAACAGAAAAAGAATCACGTCGCCAAAAACAATTCAAAGGAACGCTTTAATGAAGTGACGTGTCGCGTTATAATAGATAACATGTTACCAATCTCAATAGTTGAATCTTAATCTTTTAAAGAGTTTGCCAAGTTTACTAATCCAAAATTGAACTTGATTAGTAGACCAACAGCTGTGAAAACTATTGACAACATGTATACTTCAATGATTGATAAACTTAAAGAACAAATTAAATTAAACAAATTTTTATGCACAACAGCCGACGTGTGGTCAACTAAGCACCGTAGCTTTCTAGGCTATACATGTCATTGGATAGATGAAAATTTCAATAGAAAGTCGGTAGCTTTAGCTTGCAGACGCTTTTCTGGTCGACATACACATGACCGTATCCGAGATTTGATGGTAGAGATACATGCGCAGTTTGATCTAAGTATCTCTAATGTAACGGCGACAATTACAGACAATGGTTCGAACTTCGTGAAAGCGTTCAAAGAATTTGGAGTTGATAGTGTAAAGATCGGTGCAGAAATAAATGATGATGATGATAATGATGGTGACGATGATGATCAGGAAAATCTATTAGGAGAGCCTACGGAAATTCCAAGCAATATTTTCAATTCTTGGTTGCCAAGACATATACGTTGTGCAACCCATACCTTGAATCTGGTGGCGACAACTGATCTTTTACGTATATTGAAACAAAACATAAAATATTTTGAAAAGCACCAATCAGTAAGTATTCTTTTGATAAAAAATCCTGAAGCTTTGATTAAAGTTTCAATCGTTCACGTCCAGATAATGCAAAAATGTTCACATCTTTGGAGAAGAGTGAATAAGCCAAAAACTTCTGAAGATATAAGGACCGTATTAGGATACCAACTGAAATATCCCGTGGCGACAAGATGGAACTCTATGTACGACTCGCTGAAAGATGTTATAAAGAGCAAGAGTAAACTCAACGAGTTGTGCAGAATGTTCAAGGAACCAAGTTTTTCGGAAAGCGATTTTATTTACATTGAAGATTATTTGATGTTATTAAAGCCAATAGCTGAAGCCATCGATTTTTTGCAGGGAAGCAAAGGAATGATCTACGGATATCTTTTACCAACTTTGGCCACAATTCGAGTCCAATACATTAAAATATCAACTAGTCACAACAACGAATATATATCGCTCTTGTCCGGTTTAGTTTTAAAAGCAGTGGAAGCTCGGTTCCAAAACTATTTTGATTTGACACAAGAAGTCAATGACGCTATCATAGCTTCCGTACTTTGTCCACAAATTAAGTTGCAATGGATAACAGCTTTAAATTCGTCATTTACTCAAGTAAAAATCCACGAAGTAATTGCTTTAGTCAAAAATGCTCTTCCCAATGATACTCCATTGCCATCGCCCGAAGTGAATTTAAATGCATCTAAGAAATACTTCGATTTTTGCCTTGAAGGTAGAATACAATTATATCAAAATAATCTAATAAATAATATAATATAAATAATATAATATTTTTTCTTTTAGATAATCCTGTTAATTTATCGGAAACACAACAGAATCCCACTCATACAAGCTTTCATTCGTATCTTACAGATACGGACACATCGTTTGAAATGCTTGCTCGGTATCCGACTTTGAAATCCACATTTATGAGATTCAACGCACCATTACCATCATCAGCTGCAGTAGAAAGGTTATTTTCATTTGCAACCTTGCTAAATTCTCCGCGTCGTGGATCGCTTTCAGATAGCAACTTTCAAAAGTTACTTTTACTAAAAGCCAATAGAGAGCTTTCTAATGTAAAAAATGCTCAAAGTAATGAAATCTGAAATATTTTTCATATTGTTTTGTTCATGTTATGTTTGTCATGACTTTTTTTTAATAAATTCACAAAATTAAATTTTTTTTTGTTTTTGACTTTTATTTTTCTGGTCAAATATAAGTGGAGGTTTGCAATAGAATCTGTTGGTTTTCACCAAAACTCTAGTGATTTTTACTAAAATCTCGTGGTTTCCACCAAAAATTTGGAGGTTTCCACCAGATTCTAGTAGAAACCGCTAGATTCCAAATGTAAATTATTTCATTGGACTTTTACTATAGTTGTGATTTTAAGGGAATTTATTGAAATCACATGATTTCAACGGAACTTGTTGAAATCACATGATTTCAACAAAAATTTGATTGCATTCGAAATGATTGCAATTAAATTAATTGCATTCAATGATTTCTAAAAAAAATGATTTCAAAATGATTGCAATCAAAAAATATTGCAATTTTGACAAGATTTCATTTTGAAATCTGAAATCATTTAGAAATCAAAGAATGAAATCAGTTTGGTTGCAATCACTTTGATTTCAATGTCAATTGATTGCAGCTTTTTACAGCTCTGAATTATGGGGCACTGCCTCAGCTAGCAATGTTGAAAAAATTCAAAGGCGCCAAAATAAGATTCTTCGAATGATCATAGTTGCTCCCTGGTATAGCAAAAACTCTAATATTCACAAAGATCTAAACGTGCCAACAGTTAAATCAGAAATAGCGAAACTTGCGGTAACGTATTCGAAAAAGCTTGAAACTCATCCAAATCCATTGGCGCGTTACATTCTTAATGCTCCTGGTTACATTCGACTAAAAAGAAGAGATACTGATTTTCTTGGCCGTACAATAGAGGGATGACCCGTAAATGATTTCAACAATCGTGGAACATACATTTTTTTTTTGTCTTGCACTGGCTGGACTTAAAAAGTATATTTTATTTTAGACTTAAGATATGAGTAATTATTGTTAGTTCAAACATATTGAAGATACAATAAATAAATATGAAATAAAAAAAAATGTTTTGCCTTTAATAAAAAATGTTTTATTGGTAAAAAAAAAGCGTTAGACGTTTTTATGACGATTTCAATAAACTATTTTGACGATAATGACGATTCCTTTTAAAAAATATGACGATATTACCTCCAAAAAATCTGGCAGCTATGGTGTGGTGGCCTAATAGCCCAAAACATTCATTTCTCTATGTTGTAGATTTATTTTTAAGTTTTTCAGAAAAATAATATGTGAAGAAAAAAAAACCAATTGTTTAGAAACATTTGTGTATAATAATAGTTTATTGTTAAAAAATGCTTGTGAATTTATATTTTATAATTATTATTATAATCGAAATTAAGAAAAGATTAAAACAGACTATTATTTATAAGCTTATGGTATGTTGGGCATGCTTTTGTAAACGGTATTTATTTCGAACTATATTTTTGATATTCTAAACAGTTTTATAACAAGATAATTCAATAATAAAAATAAATTTTTATCTGATATATTTGAAATTGAAACAAGTTGCACTTGGTCGAATATCAATTATTTATTCTCAATCGGTTATTTAAATAAAACTGCTTCATCTTGTGATTTATCAACGTCTTTAAGACAGAATTTTTTCAAAAAGTGTACAAGGCACTCATGGTTAGCTAGACTTTTCCGTGCCTATTTTATAATTATAACTTTTATTTATTTGTTATTAGTTTTAAGTTAATGTTAAAATTAGTTTTAATTGATAGGTATAAAAGGTGCTGTTAAGTTTGCAGTAAAATTGTATATTTTTACTACTTCTTCTCTATTTTCTCTTGAAAATGAGATATTTTTTCGGAAAAAAGTATTCTATATTTGAACCGAAAACTTCCTCACAAAATTTTATTAAAATTCATCCAGTAGTTTTGCGTGATAAGAACACAGCCATATAGACAATAATTAAAAAAACTTTTTTGTATTCATATCACTATCTGCACCAGCAACAAAATTTTCAAAAAATATTGCATGTACAAAATTTTAAAATTTTGTCGTAATAATTAATTTTTTTATATATATGCATATAAATTATGCAATTTCCTATAAAAAAAAAAAAAAAATCACCTCTATATCATTTTTACTTTCAAAGCTATGTGCTTTTAAATATGAGTATTCCTATATTTATCACGCTTTTATCAGTTCATGTTACTGATTTAAGCGTGATAAATATGGGAATACTCATATTTAAAAGCACATAGTTTTGAACGTAAAAATCACAAAATAAAAATGATATTGAGGTGAATTTTTTTTGTTTGATAGGAAATTGCATCATTTATAGTCATATATAAAAAAAATAAATATTACAACAAAATTTTAAAATTTGTTGCTTATATCTGAAAATTTCGAAAAATTGTTTTAAAAACGGGCAAATTTAAGGGAAGCGGCCAAGCCGTTTATAAATGACTAGGTTATTTCCAAAATATTTGGATTCTGCCCCACTGTGCAATGTAAATTTAACGTTCTGTTATTGTTTTCGAAGTTCATACATACATATGTACGTACATATATGTGGGACCAGCCCAGTGATGCCAGAAAATTTACCTATAAAATCTTAAAAATAGGGCTAAAAAATCTGGAAAAAATCTTTTAAATCGTCCAAAAATCTGGTTAAATAACAAAACACAAAAATATAAGGCTTTTATGATTTTTTTTAAGAAATTGTAAGCAAATATTCAGAATCATTTATTAATATTTAAAAAATATATATATACAGTGAAACTTCTCCTAACGGACACCTTCCATAACCGGACACCTCCTATAACCGGACAAACTTTGCAGAACCGTGATTTTCAACTGTTTTTTCATACAAAATGTATTCCCATAACCGGACGCGGACACCAAAATTTAAAAATAATGATCTAAAAATCCCTCATAAGTGGACAAAAGCGTTAAAATCAAGACGAATTTATCAGAAAAAAACGCCAAAAAATATACCAAATATATACAACTCGTGTTAAGTTACTATTTTTTCCAACTCTGTTGCACAACACAAAAAAAGAAATGGCAAATAAAAAAAATATGTTATCAATCAAAGAAAAAATGGAAATTATAAATGAGTTCAACAGGGAAAAGATTTCGGTGCGTGAAATCGCAAGGAAGTAAAGTTTTTTGAGTTTTTCTGCAAAACATTTTGTTGAATTTCTTTTATGTTTTAAGATTCAAAATTGGTAAAACACAGGCCGCAGAAATCATTAAAAATAAAGAAGTCATTCGTTCCAAATGGGAATCTGGAATAAATGTTCATCAAAAGAGGATGTTTGCTAAAACTGGTGGCGCTGGATTGGTTCGCTAAGGCTAGATGTCAAAATATTCCAATTTCAGGTCCGATTGTAAAGGCTAAGGCAAGTGAAATAGCAATGCAACTGGGCATATCCGATTTTTCAGCATCAAATGGCTGGTTACAAAGATGGCGTAAAAGGAATAATGTTGCTTTTAAATGTATTACTGGAGAAGCTGTAGATGTAAATCAGGTAGATGTGGAGCAGTTCAAGACCAAGCTGCCATCATTGATGCGTGGCTACAAGCCGGAGGATATTTACAATGCAGATGAAAGTGGGCTCTTCTTTCGTGCTTTACCTGATAAAACTCTTGCCTGAAGATCCGAAAAATGCGTTGGTGGAAAACTTTCGAAAGAAAAACTTACAATTTTGTTTGGAGAAAAAGAGCAACTGTTAGTCATAGGTGAAGCTGCCCGGCCTCGGATATTATAGGATATCACATCCAATGATAAAAAATCTACCTATGTGTTTGAAAGAAAGAATTTTAACTCTTTTTAATAAAATTTTGAGTAGTGGTATATATCCCCAAAACTGGCGGAAAGCTACTATTTTGCCCGTATTAAAACCAAACAAACCAATGGAAAACATAAGCAGTTACAGACCCATATCTTTACTTCCTTGTATAGAAAAGATTTTTGAAAAAATTATTGCTGAGACTAATGTGGTATGGCCTCAGAAATAACCATATACAAGCTAATCAAGTTGCTTTTAAAGCAAAACAGGGTACTTTAGATGCCCTTCTGCACCTAAACAATTTTGTTTCTCAAGCTCTTTCTCATAAAAATCGCATATCCATTTTATCAACAGATTTTGAACGTACATTCGACCGAATTGGAGTTCATATGGTATTAAAAGAATTAATAAATGCTATAAAAGCATTTATTTATAAATGGTTAAAAGCTTCCGGTGCCAAGCTCTCATTAGATAAGTGCAGATTACTACATATCTGTAATAAACGGAACTGCAGTCCACCAACTCTCAACCACAACAACAACACAATTAAAAATGTCTCAGAACTAAAAATTCTAGGAATTATTTTTGACAATAAATTTAAGAGATATCACACAACGTCTCAACGTAATAAAATTTTTGTCTTCAAGCAAATGTGCGATACATACCAGTGTTCTTTTGAATATTACAAAAACACTGATTTTGACCAAGATTGGCTATGGTATCCAAATTTATGGTCACTGTCCTAAATCATATTTAAAGTACCTTAATTGTCCATCTCACTTAGCCATTCGTTATGCTCTCGGTGCATTTCGAACAACCAATACAAAAAACCTGTTAGTGGAGGCAGGACTTCCCTCTCTTGCTGATTATATCTACGCCAATGATTTAAAACTTATTCCAAAGATCTTTAACTCCAACAAAACAAATTTGTTAAAAATGCCATCAAAGAAAAAAAGCATGTGAAATACAATCTTCAATCCATAGAGCTATTGGTTATGCAAAAAGTTTATTTCCATCATTAGTTCCCACAGAATCTAACGCTAAACTTAAGCCATGGTGGCATCTGGGGGGTTATTATGTAATTCGATTCGAATCGTAAAAATACGAATTCGTAAAAATTACATTATATATTACGATTTTCGGAAATTTATTTTCGAACGTTCGTAAAATAGGGAGTTTTTTTACCCCCTTTCGAAAAACCAAAAATACCATCGGAAGTGCAACTATGTAATACGAAAGCAAGTGTCAAAACTTCAATTCAAAATTTCATTCGAATGCCATTTTAATTGCGGAAATAATTTTATATATAATATATTAAATATAAAAACTTTGAAATGTAAGTATATACATTTAATTTAATAAAAAGTTTAATTAAATTGATTTGTTTTTGAAAAATAATGGAAACGCCTAAAAAAAAGTATATACAAAAATCCAAGACAATATGAGATAATGGTGGAATTTATGACATTGCAACCGGATTTGGCAAAAGGACACTTAATTGTTTCAAATGCTAAAAGTAAATCAAGGGAATTGTGGCAAAGGCTTTCTCAAGATTTAAACGCTGCAGGTCCACCTTCACACGACATTGATAAGTGGAAAAAGGTATGTATACATATGTATTATTTAACTCAAATAAAACCTTTTTACTAACGTATTACGTGTTCAAAGGTATGGGCAGACTATAAACAGCATATTAAAGTAAAGTGCCGCCGCAACAGAAATAGCCTTTCCAGAACAGTAGGAGGTCCAAGTAATTATTGTTCTTTGTCTCCACTAGAGCAACGAATCGCAGAATTACTTTCTATTAATGATTCCATAGAAGGCATGAGTGGTACGTCTAGATTTGGAGCAGAAACAAACTTGCATGCTAGAGGAAATGATAAGCAAGTAGACAAGGACATTATGCAAGAAGCTAACACAATGTCTGGTAATGAAAATGCGGTAAATAGTTCTGAGCAAAGCTCAAGTGAGTTTTTATGTATCAATACTCCACATAGACGGGCCCGGGATAACTTTTTCTAATAAGCAACCATTGCTACAAAAACAAGTGGAAAATCAAATAAAATTCCAAGAAAGTTCAATACAACTTTTACATAAATGTAATGAAAATCAGAAAAATATTATAAAAGAATTGAAATAAATAAATATGAACTTTACAACCGCTAATAAATATTTAAAACGTAATAGTGACTTAAAGGGACGTATGTATAAACTTAAAAAAGAAAAGTTCAAAAATTCGAAGAAAAATGAAACGGAGAGAACAAAATGTAAAATGGCAAAGCTACAGCTGGACAGAAAAAGATTTGAGTTAGAGCAAAAAAAAGTATGATATAAATACACATTAACGCTTAAATACTTTTTATTTCATTAATGTTAGTTTTTTTTTATTGAATTATTTTGTTTTTTACTACATGTAATAATCATTAATCATTTTAATAAATGTAACCATTGAATTAGTTTTTCTTATGAAAATTTAATAATATAATAAATCTTTTTGTTTATATATTATTTGGATTGAAATTATTTTATAATTATTAGTTTCTAATCATATTACTTTTAATTTCATTTCTAATATCTTTTGCTATATTATGAAGATTTGTTGCTAAATTACTTTCTGCGTTGCTGCTAAGAGAAGTTGTAGTAGTTGTAGCGAGCTCCGTTTGTAAATTATCGCTCGCTACATAATACATTAAACATATGTATATTATGTAATGAACAGCAAACATTCAGGATTTGAACTGCCTTTTCTGGAGAGTAGTGCAGTTCTCTCGCTGCTAAAAGGCAACGAAATCTTGATTTAAGCAGACCAAATGTTCTTTCTATGATCGACCTTCCTTTGGAATGTTGATCGTTAAAAAATGATTCTGAAGAGTTCTCACTAGTATTTCTATATGGTGTCAAAATCCATGGGTCCAAAGGATAACCAGAATCACCTGAAAAATAATAAATTACCTTTTTTAAGCTAAAAGAGATAAAGTGTGGACATTACCAAGAATTCTAGTTCCAGTATCTCCAACTTCAAACTTTTCTTTTAAATGTTGCCTTTCATCCGACAAATTCCAAATGTGAGAGTCATGGCATGCGCCTCCAAGGCGTCCATTTACAGCTCTTATATACATTTTATGGTCACAAATCTATAGAAAATATGAACATATGTACATATTTAATTAGCATATGCATTTAGATACTTGTAAATAATAACATTAAATTTTACCGCCATAGCATTTATGTATGCTGTGTTTAAGTTTCCTGTTGAAATATAAATGCTCATTTTTACTAAGTCTTATTATTTGTATGTGCGTTCGATCCACCGCCCCAATAACTCCTGGTATGTCACATTTATTATAAAAAAATATTTTTGCCTCCATTTTCTTCTCCTCACTCATTGCGAAAACAATATTTTTGGGACAAAGTTTTTTTCTATTGCTTCACATACATCCGATAAACAAATAGTAAAATAGGACTGAGACATTCCCAATAAAATGTCTTGGACAATCTGATGTTGATAACCACCTTGTGCGAGAAATTTTAAGGTGGCTGCCAACTTTAACATTGGAGGGCTGGCACTAGATATTTGGGGTACTTTTAATGATGGAGTTCAGTACATACATAAATGAGCTTTTATTAAGCCGAAAATTTTTAATGAATCTGCAAGTAATATTTCTGTATTTAATGAAACGTTAGAATTAAAATAATTTACTTACGAATTTTCATTGAGATTCATAATATTCGATGTATCTCGTATGAACTTTCTTTGAACTCTCTCTGGAGTATGATCTTCTTCGTCACTTTCCCACAACAAAAAACAATCCATTTTTTAGTTTTTGAATATTCTTTTTTATTTTCAGTATGTTCATATAATTTAAATTTGAACTTAAATTTTTCCAAAACAATTTTGACATTTCTATAAATCAATGCCTAGTTCTACCAAGTTTTTATATATGAAAACTTGGTATTACTTACTTTTTCCCTTAAAATTTTAAATACAACTATGCTGACCTTTCGAACGTACTACATAATACAATTTGCTTTCCTTATCGGAAATTCTTTTCGAATGTCTTTTCGATTCGAATCGAATTACATAATAACTCCCCTGCTGAAACCACCATCGTTTATTGCGGATCTTTTACAATTCCAGAAGGAAACAACTTTACCCGAAATATACAGGCAACTTTTTACAACAATTCAACGTTCGTTCCCTAACCAAACTTTTATATTTACGGATGGTTCTAAAACAGACCTACATACGACATTTGCTGTAGTCGATGAAAATCTAACTACAATATACAATGGATTGCTAGAAAACCATTGTAGTATTTATACAGCAGAAATGTTTGCAATAAAATGGGCCATAGAATATGTTCAAAAACTCAAGGGAAAATTTATCATTTGCACGGACAGCCAATCTGCAATATCAGCAATTTCATGCACAAATAATTCAGAAAATTTAGTATCAATTATCCGTAATTATTTAAAAAAAATAATTAACAAAATTCGTTTAATGAAGAGAAGACAAACCTATATGCAGTAGTCGTAATGCCGCACAAACTGTTGATAACATATTGGACAGTTGTCAGCTATTTACTCAAGAGAGATTTGAAATTTTTGGTTCCACCATTCCAAGTTCATTGCTTTGTTTACCGTCATGTAATAATGTTCACAAAATTTTTACTTTTTTAAAAAAATCCAAAATTAATCTAATTAATTAATTTTAAATTTGTAAAAGATATATTTAAACCAGAGTTGAAGGCCTCGATGCTCATACTAGTATATTTACGTTATATAAACTCATTTACCGTTTTGTATAACCATTAATAAATAAATAAGTAAAAATATATATAAAATATATATATATATATATATATATATATATATATATATAAATATATATATATATATATATATAAAATTTGGTAAAAATTGTGCTCAATATTTTGAAAAAACTGGACCAGGGATGCGAAAAATCAAAAACTCAATCATTTTGAACTAATATCTGCAAATTTAGATACCATTTTGTAGGTATTGACAAGACCTTTAAGACCATGTAAAATATCAGAATAAAACTGAAGAAATGGCAAGCTGTAAAAGATTTTCTCCCACCACAAAAAAATTCAACGGCCGCAATATTTTTTTAAAAGACAACACTTCTTGTTTATCTGCAGAAAACACTCAAATTCATTGGCGGGAATCCAACCCGCAACCCTAACACTGGTAGACTAGCACTGCTAGACTATTTGAGTATTGAAAAAATTTGTTTTAATTCATTTTACAATAAAAATTCCTCAATTGAATTCTTGCTTAGTTTTATTAAGACTAACTTGTCTAAACACTTGTTCCACAATAACATTATTTTAGTTTTATCTGCTACGAATTTCACTACTGCAAAATAAATCTTTTATGGATCGTATAGATCTACTAAACAGTTTGCATCGCCTTCGATTCAAAAGGATACAATATGTTCAGATGCTTTATTTCTAATAATCTTTGAATTTCATTAAAATTTCCAAGGTAAAGTTTCAAGGTCTCAAGAATTTTTATTCAACGAAATAAAGTCGACAAAGATCAATAAAAAAGAGTGTAAGTATTCATAAAATCTGCAATTTGAGAAAAAAAATGCCAAATCACACCTAGCCAAATTTACGAAGAGAAATTATCAAATCTGGCAACAGTGGTCCAGCCTGTTTTCGTTGCATTATGCTCACTAAAGCCTGGTACTCTGTTCTGTTTTTGCTGTGGAAAAACATTGAAATGTTTCTGGCAACATTTTATCAAATCTGCGGAATAAAGCAAAGCTTGGCTTTTGTTAACATTTCTAAAACAATGTGGTATACTTAAAAACAATAAAATCGTAAAATTCTTTCAAATCGCCAGATAGACACCACTTTTTAAATGTCAAATTTTCCTTGTGAAATAATAAATGTTGCTCGACATTTTTCACAAATTCGAACGGAGTACTAGGTTTAATAAGAGAGTTATAGCTAAATTACACGATGACATTTTTCATGAAATCAGTTGCATGAAACCGGTTTTGTGATGGCAAGAGGTGTAGAGGGGCAAGGAAAAACAAGAAAGTTCAAAAGAGAATTGAAGAAATTTCATGAAACGATTTCATGGTGTAAGTTACGTATTACTTTATTATAGTTCACAACTTTGTTTGGGAAGTGCAAAATATACATAAGTATGTACATATGTACATATAATCTATTTTACCCACCAGATAGCTAGTAACAAACTATAAAAATTTCAGAAAAATTAGTCCACACATTTTATGCTTTAGATGTATGTATATACAAATTTTTTTATTAATAAGATTTACAAAAAATTTTAATTTATTTATTTTTGTTTTGGCCTGCAGCGTTCTTTCAAGACACAATAGTAAAATTTTTTGATTTTATTATTTCCATCGACTTTTAGCATCGTAATATGGCAAGCTTTCCATACGCTTAATCCAGGTAGCCAATTTCGTGTATTTAGATTTGTCGATGTCAACAAACGCCACCAATGTTGTTACTGAACTTATAATGCTAAAGTCGGCAATAGTCATGTCATCTCCAGCAATGTATGGGCTGTTCTTAAGAAAAACTTCTAAAAATTTGTAAATATCAACAATTGTATCAATTTGATGTTGAGGTATTCTAGTCTCATTTCTTATGATCATGGGTGCAGTAATGTTGCGTATGCCACCTTGGAACATTACGCCACTTTCAAAGTGTAAACGTTGGTCGACTGTAGCACGTTTTAAAAAGTCTTTGGGATAGAGAGAATCGTCTTTGCCATACTTGCTCACCAAGTAGGCAATGATGGCATGGGAATCCCAAATAAAATGACCATCATCTTCCAAAGTGGGTACAGTGTGTTGAGGATTTTTTTCAAGATATTCCTGGCTTAACTGTTCCTTCTCTAGAAAATTAACACGTTTGTATTCAAAAGGCAAATTCAAAGCTTTCAAGGTCAGCAAGCAAGCACGAACTGGTGGGCTTACATCCAAACCGTATAAAGTCAACTTGGTCATTTTGCTTTAACACTTTCCGAGGTGCGTTTGAAATTATTAATATCGTAGAACTGACTGATGTAATGAAGCAGAATTATTTGTATATTTTTTATTAAAGCTAGTCAAAAGCTTTTAAACTCATCATTATTAGTTACATGCCAAACTAAAGATTAAAATTCTAATAGAAACATTTGTTTGCACGAGAACTAGGTACTTATTAAGTTCAAATCAATTATTTATTTATTTATTTGTATATCAAGCGTTATGTTGTTGGTTGTTAGCTTTAAGATAATGACATATATATGTATGTACATATATATTTCGTTTAAGTCCCCTACACTCCGCAGGGGTTAGTAGTGTACAAATATATTTTTGTCATTTCTAATAATAGCCCGTTCAGGCTACTACGCAATTAAGTAATTTAAACTTAAATTACGAACGAAATCGAAAGCGTTCATACTGAGTTAAATTTGTATAATATTATTCTTTTAAAAAAGCTTTTGTACAACACTTTCGCATTAATTTAGAAAATAAGCAAATATTAAACAAGTAAGAGAGCTATAATCGGCCATCCCTAACCTTATGTACATACATATATACCCTTCACCATAGTGATGTTAAATATTCCCTTACTTTGTTATATTTCCGAATTTCACAATAATATACATTCGGTTATTGATCGCACGAGATCTGTATGCACTCCATGATATCTAGTGTTCGCGGTCTAACATTTATTTAACAAAAAAGCCAAAGATAATCATTACAACCGAAAAAAAAACTAAAATTAACGTGAAAAAATATAGGCGGACGTGGTTTTTTGCCAACAGCCTCGAATCGAATGGTCTGATGTTGCTGAATTCCATTAGCGAAATTTTCGAAACTATGCCTGGCAGATTGGTGGACTTAAAATCTGTGTATAATTATGTATATATGTATATTAGGCGGAACGTTGGTATAGGCAGAAAATAATTTTTTGTATTACCCGTTCAAATAGTGATACAAATTTGTCTTTTTATGTGAGAATTTATTCTACAAATTTTTATTGTGGTAAAAACCAACAATGATCGAAGACAAGCAATCTTTTGAGAGTCACTGATGAGAAATTTTTTCTCATTTTCATCACGTTATTAAGGGCATGATTTTCATCACGTTATTAAGGGCATGATACAAAAATGAGGCAAACATTTGTGTACGTGTGATTTTGTATCTCTCTCGAACTTATTAACTCTTTGGACTAATGAGCATATCTCTGTACTGCTCACTCTACTGCTTTTTACTAATCAACTATGCTGTAAAAATTAATCAACGATGACCACTCAAACTGGATGAATAAACCCCTAATAGCTGACTATGCAAAATTGATGCAGAAACAGATTCAATATTTTTATATTTATTAAAATACATTTTAAAATTAGTTTATACATATTTATTTAATATATAATTTTACATATTTAAATATTTTTATTCGCTCAATGATGATGCGTTCTACCGCCATTAGTAGGCTTTTTTGAAATTCAATCGCTCCCTGCTGCTGTAAAACATCTGAAATATGAAGAAATATATAAGTTATAAAATAATTTAAGATAAATCAAAGTATGTATGTACATAGCTCGAGGATGATTATTAACTCACATAAGCTTTCCGGAAGCATTTTTTCTCATCTACCTTTCTCATTGTACTTCTCCAGCAGGTCATTCGAACAGCTTGCGAGGATATCAGCAGTATTCCCCGACGTTGATTTTAGCTTATACAAATATGCATGTAGTCTGTGAAGAACAAAATAATAAAATAATAAAAATTTGAATTAGTTACTATTGCTTGAGTGAAATTTGCTGTCCTTAATTTCAGCTCTACCTCTTCAGCAGCCACAAGGGTCGTCAAGGAAAGAATGCTGGCGACTCCATGTTAACACATTCTCTATATTATTAATAACTTTTTTATGCACCAAACTACTTTTCACATTTATTTTCTTTTCATATTTGTTTTAATATTTTAAAAACACACGGATATATTTTGATTTGATTTTTACGTTATTCTATAATTTTAAATATAATGTTAAAAAATAGGACTAAAATGATTTAGTAACTCCTTCCTAATACCATGTTTCCACGACAAAACGTAGCACTTGCTTCGCTCTCTCACGACGCATATGTGCTTCGTTTAGTTTGGATTTTAAAATTCATTGCACGATTTTGTTTTTTTACCACTTGGTATACTTTTGTTTGTGTTTTATTTATCAGTTTTAAGTTATATTTTAAATATTTGCTTATTTATTTTTATACAACAACACCTTTAATTTTATTTTGCTCTTTGTTTACATTTTTATATAAGCAACGAGAGCTAGTTCAGATAAACTTGCGATAAAAATTAGAGAAGAGACAAATTATTCATGCTTCGCAAGTAGATTCAAATTAAATCATATCAAAACAAAGTGCTTCGCTCTCATAATTTTGTATGGCGAAGCACGTTTATTTAAATATAAAGCACGAATGAGAGAGCGAAGCATGAATATTGGGCTCCGTGGAAACGTGCTATAAAACGATATGTGTTGCCGATTGAATACTGTTTGGTATACTGTTCCAGAGACGAGTAGTGTGGAGGAAAAATTGACGATCAGATAAAAGGTAATTAAATCGTGGCTGTATAAGTCTATTACCACGATTAGATCTTGCAAAAGAAAGTTTTCCAAATAAATAAGTAGGTTCCGTCGAAGAGGCATCTGTATTTTAGTAAATTGTTAAAAGTCATGTTATATATTTTATACGAGTATTTGGAAATGTGATCATAACGTTGTTTTTTGAAGACATATCTCGCAATGTTATTATAGGCAAGTTTGAGTCTAGTTTGATCACAGCTAATACCATGTTTCCACGACAAAACGAAGCACTTGCTTCGCTCTCTGAATCACCGTTTCCACGGTATGATTCGCAATCTTTGTTTACATTTTTATGTAAAAAAGAGAGCTAGTTCAGATAAACTTGCGATAAAAATTAGAGAAGAGACAAATTATTCATGCTTCGCAAGTAGATTCAAACTGAAGCATCTCAAAACAAAGTGCTTCGCTCTCAAAATTTTGTATGGCGAAGCACGTTGATTTAAACATGATTGGAGTGTGAAGCACGAATGAGAGAGCGAAGCATGAAACGTGTTATTGGCATAAACTTCATAACCATATAATAGGACCGGTATGAGTTCGTTTTAGCCAGGAGCATTCTAATAGCGAAACGGGTAGACAGTTGAACTGTCCACAGATTTCTGAGCATAGTATGGCGGTAGCCACTTTTATGTGAATTGACCACGTGAGCTGGGAATTGAAAATTATGCCCAGATTTTTTGCTGATTGAAGTATTTCATTGTTAGTATTACTTATTTTTGGACGTATGTTTATTTCTAAATCAATATTTCTCCTAGATATTACAATGCACTTGGTTTTATTAGGGTTCAGACACAAACCATCATGCTAGCCCAATTATATATTTCAGAAAGATCGCTGTTGAGCAAGAGCCCCCACGCAAACCCCTAAGGGTCTGTAGTAATGTAATGTAGGTTTGTATCACTTTGCTAAATATTTAGCAAACCAATGCATTTTCATTTTAACCACTTTTTTTTGGTTGGGGGTTTTGCTGTTGACTGATTCAATACATGTATTAGTGTTTTTAATTGTACGTCGTCTGCATACATTTGTATATTGCAGTGAGTTATGATTGTCGGCAAGTCATTTATGTATAAAAAAATAATAAAGGAGCAAGAACTGATCCTTGAGGATCATATTAACACAATCACACAGATCTCCTGACCTCAAATCTAGACTTAAAGATTACACGAAACGGCTAAGACAGCTACTAGAATATCGAAGAGTAGCATTCTGAAAAATTACTTGGAAGACTTCGACGCAACTGCACAATCAGATTATTCATTATGGCGTGCATGTAGAAATCTTAAAAGACCCGTCGTAAGTAAGCCTCCCTTGCGAACTTCTTGTGGAGACTGGGCAAGAAATGATACCGAAAAAGGCAATTTATTTGTTGAAAATTTGAAAAAGGTTTTCGCTGATATAGTTGAGTTGCCACCAGTAGAGACTAGTGCCGAAGTACCCCTAAGATTTGAATTTAGCGATATTGAAAGGGCAATAGCGGATTTAAACACCAAAAAAGCCCCTGGCGTGGATAAAACAAGTAACAAGATGTTATTTGAGTTGCCCCGTATAGGTCGCATAATTATTCTTTTTGTTTTTAATGCCATCTTACGTCTTGAGTACTTTCCCACAGAGTGGAAGGTCTCTTTGATGATTCCTAAACCAGGAAAAGACCACACCAAAGTAGAATCATACAGTCCTATAAGCCTTTTATCAAACATGTCAAAGTTGTTAGAGAGAATATTAATAACTAAGCTGAATCCAATTCTTAGCGCGAAAGGATGTATTCAGAACCATAAATTCGGCTTTAGAAAACAACATAGTACGATCCAACAAACACACAGATTAGTAAATGTAATTAAAAAGACCTTTGAATAAAAAAATACTGTTCTGTGCTTTTTATCGAGGTTACTTAAGCATTCAATAAGGTTTGGCGCAAAAGCCTAATATTTAAGTTAACGCTGAACTTGCCTTGAAAAGAAGGTGAGTTTTTAAGCTCGCCACAGCTCATTGAAGCCGGAGTTCCCTAAGGTAGTATTTTGGAACCAATTTTATATTTACTGTACACATCAGACATGTCAATTAGCACCGTAGTCCCCACTGCAACATTTGCTGATGACACAGCTTTTTTAAGCATTCACGAAAGTCCCGAAGTAGCATCACGATATTTACAAGACCACATATGTGTTAATTGTAGAAAAGTGGTTGAAGAAATGGAAAATTAAGGTCAATGAACAAAAATGTACTCACATAACTTTTACACTTCGTAGGGAATCGTGTATTATTTATGTGAATAGGGATTCACATAAATAACCAAATAATACCTCAGCTTTCAGACGTAAAATATCTCGGCATACATCTTGACCGGCATTTCTTCTCTCATCTGAACATCAGAGGGATGACCCGAAAATGATAGAAGCAACCGTGAAACATACATCTTTTTTGTCTAGCAGTGGCTGGACATAACAAGTATATTTAATTTTATTTTAGGCTTAAGATGTGAGTAATTATTGTTAGTTCAAAAATATATTTGAAGATTCAATAAATAAAATATGAAAAAAAAAATGTACTCAAAATGGTTCTTTTATTTCTGTAACGCGGTTTTGCAGATAGAAATGTATTGAAATTTGCTAAATTTCAATATATTTGGATCTGCGGCACCTCTTACCCAACTCTAATCTTGTTCAAACTTTACAATTGACTTAACCATAGCAAATGGCAAAAAATTGATATTGAAAAAAATATTTTTTCGTTTCGTAAATTTTTTCAAACAAATGGGAGTTCAAGGTTGTAAACCGTTTCATGGTTGCCAATAAATTTAATTTTGATTAAATTAAGTAGAATGAGTTAATTTGTGCAATGGTAAAATGTATGCGAAGTAACGTAGTTTCAAGTTGATTTCGGCCGAAATCAGGAAATGACTTAATTTCGTGGCAGGGTGAATGGGCTATAATTCGAAAACAAATTTCAATTGATGTTTTGAAAAATATCCCAATTAAAAAAATATTCGAAAACCAGATATAAAAATCAATGATATTGTTTTGAGTGACTTAAGAGTTAAAGAGCGCGCAATAACGTCAAATAACTGAAGCACTTTTGACTTATGCGAGTGTTATGTTATAAACGAACTTTGTAACGTAGCTCTCTATAATGAAACCTATTACCCCGTATTATTTTCAGACTTACTGACTAACAATAAAACAAATATGAATAAATTTAGTAATTCTTTTGAAGCTCAGATTTGTGCTAGCTTTGTTTGTCAAATAATTAGAGTACACAAATTTTATTAAGAAAAAATGATTTAAGTTTTATCTACTTATTTTCCACGATTTAAAATCCACTTAAAAACTCTTGGTCATTGTGGAAGAAAATGTTATAAAATTATTACCAAAAGTATTTAATAGCCTTTTTCCTTTTTAATTACGCCTGACAATAATCCCCCAAGTATTATCAATGGGATTGAGATCCGGCAAGCATTCAGCCCAAAATAGAACTTCGATTTTTTGCTTTAGTCCCCTTTCAGACATTGAACTTTTGCTTTTCAACTCTTGAGTTTGTAGGGAAGAGAAGAAAGTTGAATGACGGCGAGTGCAATATCTCTGCTTCGTTTCTCTCTTGTTCTTGTTTGCTCTTTTTGACTGTATAAAAGTATGTTTATCTCTTCACTACTCCAATCAAAAAATAAAACGAACACTTTCAAGTAAAGGTATGGCCAAGCTAAAACTCAAAAACGCACGATTTCTCAGAGAAGCCAATGTCAAATATAGAAATAGTCACTTATCTAGATATGGGATAATTACTTTGTATGAAGGGTACCCGACCCTCCTGTACTAATCGCACATCTACCACATCTATTCTTCCAATCCAGTAAATTTTTTCTGCGGCAAACACGTTTTACAAAAAAGGAGATATATGGAGAAAAATTTAGAACGAAATAAAAACAAACCCAAAATTAAGGATTGGATAAGTGAATGTGACAATCTACAAAAGACTTTTTGTCGGTATTTGAAATGTTTTTGAGAGCAAATTTTCAGACTTAATTTCACATGCTTCAACAAAGAAGCATCAACATCAGGTTTTTAAAGTGTGGATTAACTCAAAATAAATTTTTTTTAAATAAACTAAAGTTATAGATATTATTGCGGCTTACCCATAAACCCCCCTTACTCTAGGAGGCCGACCGTGGACAGCTCTATCCAAAAACACCTCTGCTTTGCCTCTGAAATTTAATTAAGATATCTTTAGTGGTTCATGAGCTACCGAATTATTTCCAAAATAAAATATTTTTAAACCACTGTGCATCGTAATTTTGTTCAATGTTTCTCAGTAACTTCTAACCGTCCAGTTGAAGTCGTTTGTTGTGGTCTTATATGGCGTTCACACGTATGTGTTTTGAAGTGTTTAATATGGCGTTCACACTACTCAAATTTAACGTGTTTAAGCGAAAAAGAAAGAAGAAAAGAATTTTTGAGCATTTTTTATTAGTTTAAATAAATATAAAATGTCCAATATAATATTAACTTCTTTTTTCCAATGGTATTGTCGTTCGAAATTTAATTTGTTATTTTTGCAAGTTTGTTGCATAGGACTTCAAATGTTTGACGGTTTGCCCGAAAATTGTTGTTAAGGCCTTCATTATTTAGCACTTGGCAATCGACTTCCGAAAATGATTTTGTTCGGTCTTCAGAATAGTAAAATTAGTTTGTCTCTAATACAATAAATATTACCAGTTACCACAATCTTTTCTCATTGTTTAAACCGTTCGAAAGCTCCAACATTAATAAGGGTTTCAGTTGCTTCATTTTCAAATTTCAAATATTTTTAATTAAGGCAGAACGTCGCCTGTTATAGTCCCTTTTTAGGGTTCCGTACACAAAGTGTAAAAACGTGACCCTATTGTTTTCGCTACAATGTGTGTCCGTTTATCCGTCTGTCCGTCTGTTAGCGCCTTTTATCTCTGGAACCGTAATAGGTAGACTCTTGAAATTTTCACAGATGATGTATAGCTGTTGCCGCTATAGCAACAAATACTAAAACTTATAAGGTGTTCCCATAGAGAGGTGTTATTCACGAATATGTGCCTATTTCGTGAACTGTAGGAGGCATAGACTCAAGATTTAAAAACAGTAATTAAAACTTAGTTCGCTATATAAACAAGTATAAAAAATAAACCTAAAAATTAAAGGGTGTTCCGATAGTGGTGTGATTTTCATGTATAAGGCCTAAATTTTGAACCATAATAGGTAGACGCTTCAAATTTTCACAGAAGGTGTATAGCAGTGGCCGCTACAGTAACAAATACTAAAACATAAACGGTGTGCCGATAGAGAGGTGTTATTCACGAATATGTGTTTATTTCTTGAACTGTAGGAGGCATGGACTCAAGATTTAAAAACAGTAATTAAAACTTAGTTCGCTATATAAACAAGTATAAAAAATAAACCTAAAAATTAAAGGGTGTTCCGATAGTGGTGTGATTTTCATGTATAAGGCCTAAATTTTGAACCATAATATGTAGACGCTTGAAATATTCACAGAAGGTGTATAACTGTGGCCGCTATAGCAATAAATATTAAAACTTATATGGTGTTCCGATAGGGAGGTGTTATTAAGAATGTGTGTTTATTTCTTGAACTGTAGGAAGCATACACAAAAAATTTACAAACAGTAATTAAAACTTAGTTCGCTTTATAAACAAGTCTAAAAAATTAAACCTAAAAATTAAAGGGTGTTCCGATAATAGCGTGATATGTATGTATAAGGTCTAAGTTTTGAACCATAATAGGTAGGCTCTTGAAATTTTCACAGAAGGTGTATAACTGTGGCCACTATAACAATAAATACTAAAACTTATCGGGTGTTCCGAAAGTGAGGTGTTATTTGCCGTTATGTCTTTATTTCTTGAGCTATAGGAGGCAACCACTTAAAATTTGCAGACAGTAATTAACTCTATGTTTCTATTAAATTAAACCTTAAAATTAAAGGGTGTTTCGAGAGTGACGTGCTTTGCGTGTATATGGCCTAAATTTTGAACAATAATAAGTAGACTCTTGAAGTTTTTACAAGAGGTTTATTACTATGGAAACAATAACAAATAATAAAAATTAAGGGGTTATCCATCAGTGACATGTTTTTGACTAATATTACCTTATTTTTTTGAACCGCAACAGGTAGGCCTGATATTTTTATAGAAAGTGTAGTACCATGGCCGTTATAACAACAATTCCTAAAATTTAAATGGTGTTCCAATAGCGATGCAATTTTTGCGAATATTACTTTGATTAAAAAAAAGGGTGCCCCATAAGACATGAAAAAATTAACAACTTGAGTTTTTAAAGGCGTACTAGACATAGTACGGAACCCTACGTGTGTGAGACTAACTCGCACTTGACTGATTTATTTCTTGTTTATATAGCTTATCAATGTTAATGACTGCATCGCTTGTATAATGTAAATAATAACTCATTAATTCCACTTTGAAAATTTCAGGCAAATTGTTGCAGGCTATAGCTTTTTGACAAATCAAACAACCATATTTTGAGCTTTATATTTAAAGATAAAAAATTTTTATTAATAATAAAATTTACATTTTTTTCTGTTTTCAAGGCACAATTGTAAGATTTTTCGATTTTATCATTTCCACCAAAGTTTTAGCACCAATGCCATTAGCTTCTTCGTAATACGGCAAACTTTCCATACGCTTAATCCAAGCAGTCAATTTCGTGTATTTAGATCTGTCGATGTCAACAAACGCCACCAAAGATGTTACTGAACTTATAATGCTAAAGTCAGCAATAGTCATGTCATCTCCAGCAATATATGGGGTGTTCTTAAGAAAGGCCTCTAAAAATGTATAAATGTCAACTATTGCATCAATTTGATGTTGAGGTATTTTAGTCTCATTTCTAAAGAACAAGGGAGCGGTAATGTTGCGTAACCCTCCTTGGAACATTACGCCACTTTCAAAGTGTAAACGTTGGTCGACTATAGCACGTTTTAAAAAGTCTTTAGGGTAGAGAGAATCATCTTTGCCGTACTTGCTCACTAAGTAGGCAATGATGGCATGGGAATCCCAAATAAAATGACCATCATCTTCCAAAGTGGGCACAGTGTGTTGAGGATTCTTTTCAAGATATTCCTGACTTAAGTGTTCCTTGTCTAGCAAATTAATCCGTTTGTACTCAAAAGGCAAATTCAAAGCTTTCAAGGTTAGCAAGCAAGCACGAACAGGTGGGCTTGCATCCAAACCGTATAAAGTCAACTTGGTCATTTTGCTTTAAAACTTCCCGAGATACGTTTGAAATTAGTAATATCGCAGAACCGACTGATATAATGAATCAGAGTTATTTGTGAATTAACTTATTAATGCTTGTCAAAAGCTTTTTAACTCATCTATTATCAGCTACATACTAAATTGAATTTTAAACACTAGTGCAATTATTTATATATTTACTACAACATCAAGCGTTTTGTTTTTATTAAAAAAATAATATTTTATTTAAGTGTTGGTTGTTATCTTTCAGATAATGATACACATATGAACATATTTATATTTCGTTTAATTCCCCTTCACCACAGGAATTAGTAGTGTTCAAAGCAAACAAAGTGTATCTATGTACATAGATACAGTATGCGGATTTTGCATACTGTATGTATGTACTACATACATACAGTATGCGTACTGTTTGCATACTGTATGTATGTACTACATACATACAGTATGCAAAATCCGCATTCGTACACTTTTAGTTTTCGCAAAAACGACTATCATGTAATAAAATAAATGACTAAAAAGACTTTTTTTGAATAATTTTAAGCAAAGAATTTTATTTAACAAAACAAACGAACACACAAATTTTTTAATTCAATATTTTGTCTGAATTCACTATTTTTAAAAACAAAATTTATATTCGTACACATTTTATGTAAAAGAATTTTAAAACTAATTTAAATATTTATTTGATAACTTTATATTGAATAAGCTTGGGAATATACAATTTAAAAAAGTTATGTAAATAAATGACGACAAATCGTAAAATCTGGCAGCCGTGCTAGCAAAAGACAAAAAAATAAATTTATTAACTATTTTTAACTAGAGAACAAAACTAATGTGTTTTGTTTATTTTTACTAAAAGAAAAAAATAGAATTAAAAAAATAAAAAGCAATTAAAATAAAAGCATAAAAAGAATCTGGACCCATTGTTTTTACACTCTTAAAGTTGTTTTACACGGCGTGTATTTGTCATATGACTTGTCACTTTTCCATGTGTAAATTCTAAACACGTCGTGTGAACCCTTTCAAAGATAACATGTGTATTTTTTATTTGTACAATACATATGACATTTTTAATTTAGAACGTGTTCTATTTTGATATGACAAAGCATCTGACATCCTGTAATGACAACTTGAATTTTTGCTATTTTAGTTTTTTTGTGGTACCAAAAGCTCAAAAAGCGTGGCAAAACCACTACTTTTGTATCTTTGCATCAGCTGTGGTTGGCAATACAAAACTTTGTGGCGGAAAAATTATATATTATAGGTTATGTTAGATGTAATTACACATGTACGTTTGAAATCAAAAATTATAAAGCGTATGTAAAATGCCTATTTTGACAAATACATGAAATTATATATGTGTTATCAAACTGACAAGTCATATGACAAACACACGCCGTGTAAAACCACTTTTAAACACTATTACTTTACATTATACTACCAAGCAAACATTTTTTTTCTTTATTTTTATTCTCTACACATTTTCTTTACTTGAAAATGATCATATCTGTCTTGCTATTAGCCAACCTTATGTTAGCAATTAACAACAATTAGATATTTTTTATAAATGTATATTATTTGATTATTACATTCTATCTCCTATGAAATATAACATAAAAATTTTAATTTCTCATATCCTATATCTTTGATAAGTTTGTTTAAATAGAAAATTAATAACAATTAATAACTACCTTGTAGATAGATACGAGGAGTGCTGATGACGGACGTAGCTGTCAAGAAAATGCATTCCACTCTGCTGGTGTCTAATTTTTCTTAATCTCTTTATAATTAAGAACTTAACCCTAAATAATTTATTTATTAATTAAAAATAGTTAAAATAAATTTAAAATTCATACCACCATTTCGCAGAGCGGGCATGGTTTTGACATTGTTAACTTTCAACACTGTTGTGTTAATATTCAAATAATATACATTTATAAAACAATATCTAATTGTTGCTAACCAAAGCTTGGCTAATAGCAAGACAGATATAACCATTTTCAAGTAAAGAAAATATGTAGAGAATAAAACTAAAGAAAAAATGTTTGCTTGGTACTATAATGTAAAGATAGAGTATTTAAGAGTGTAAAAATAATTTCAAAAAGCTCTATCCAAGCAGTGTTGCCAGAAAATTTACCTATAAAATCCTCAAAATTGGGCTAAAAAAATCTGGAAAAATAACAAAACACATAATATGACGTTTTTTATTTTTAAATCATGTAAAATGAAATGAAACAATAAATATTCAGAATCATTTATTAAAAAATTTAAAGAATATAGTCAAGCTTGAAGCCATGTACATAAATATATATTATTTGAGACCACCACAAAAAAATCTAAGAATTCAACGGCCGTAATATTTTTTTAAGACAACACTACCTGATTCTTGCTTGTCTGCAGAAAACACCCAAAGTCTTTGGCAGGAATCGAACCCGCAACCCTCATACTAGTAGACTAGCATCGATTCGAGTAATGAATAGTTTTTTTTATACAGTCTTTACTACATAAACTTTCTGTTTAGTCTTATTAAGACTAAATTGCCTAAACACTTATTCCACATTAGAGGTTAAATGTGTTAGAACAAAATTATAATTAGAACAATTTTAGAAATAAAATCTATGAATCAATAAATTTCACAAATATTTTTACAAAAGCTTAGCAAGATTCTAGTGTCATTTTGGTTTACCAACTTTTAAAAATCAAGTAATTTTAGCTCTCCAAATTCGGAGTCAATTCATTGAATATTTTAATTTAAATTGTCTAAAATTATTTTAGTTGTATCTTCTATGTTTTCCATTAATGCAAAATAAATCTTTGATAGTTCGTATAGATCTACTAATACTAATGCTACAGCTAATGAGATTGGCAGGAATGCAATATGTTCAGATGTTCTATTTCTAATAATCTTTGAATTTCATCAAATTGTCCAAGAAAAAGTCTAAACGTCTAAAGAATTTTTATTGACAAAGATCATAAAATCTGCAATTTAAGGAAGAAAATTGGCAAATCTCACCTAGCCAATTTTATGATGAAAAATCAGCAAAATGCAGAGAAATCAACAAATCTGGCTTGGCTCTATCTCCTATGAAATATAAAAAACAAATTTAAATTTCTCATATCCTATTTCTTTGATAAGTGGATCGTCTCCATCTTCTTATACAAAAAAAGGCACGTATTTTTATTACAGAGTTGTACTTTTTGTCGCCGCGAGTCTACCTTGTTTATTGTGCCATGCGTACAAAGATAATTTTTATAAAACAGAGATGGTAAACTTTTTTGCAGGTAGCGGATAAGAACGTATTGTGAATAAACTTCAACATATCGCGTACATAAGCTTAATCGGTATTTTAGTTATGCACTAGCTGAAACAAATAATTTTATTTAATTATGATATAAGTTTTGAAAATTGTATGCGCCACTTATACAAACATTTAATCTACAAATTTAGGCAGAAGTGATGTTACAGTTTTAAATTTTTTTGTAACGGTTGTTTAAGTGTTTGTTAATCACAAATATTATTTATTTTAACATGGCCGTTAATATTTTATATATTTAAATTTAATATGCTTAAAATTAAATCGCCTGTTATTTTAATAATTTGCTCTGCGATAACTGTTGCGCACCTGATTGGCCAGGCAGCAGCCAAATATGAATGCAACCAACTGAAAAGAAGTATTAAGAAAAATTTATCAGTTATCTTTGCTCAAAACTGTTAAAACTGACACTCACCTCAACACCTGCAACTCCTAAACCTGCATAACGGATTATGTCGATATTCTTTTCCCAGAATTTCCCAAAAGCTCGAGAACAACCGGGACGGGTCATTGCATTGATCACCGAACAATTTTTGGCATCGATACCGCAGCAAGAAAGAGGAATATTTTCGCCAGCCAAAGAGTAATCGGTGAAAGCGTTTTTACCACAGCAGTTGAACTAAAAGTAGGAATAAAATGTTAGAAAATTTAACTTGTTCTATTTTTATTAACATTCCAATATTTAATGCAAAGTGGCAATTCTTAGTACTTAGATATTTAAAAACCATACAAGTCTAATGTCTACATCTATATATATGTATGTATAATAAAACTGTAACAGGACCATTTCTGTACATGTACCCACTGCGAGGTCATTCTCTTTCGATATCCTACTTGACCAATGGCAACCGGAGATCCTAACTCTTCCACCACGTGCGAGGCTTCCTGGTTTATCCCTTTTGGATCCCCAAGGTTATGTTTTTTTTATTTTTCTTTATCAGTTTTATTCCTATTATTACACTGTGGAACAAATTCAAGCTAGCAAAAGTTAGGTCGATTCTGAGAGTGAGGAGTTATGTTAGTTCGAATTTTTTTTAATCGACCTTTGAACTTTGCAGTCAAATACCGACCAGAAATGGATATAGTTACCTTTCGCAAAAAAATTATGAGTTGGAAGCACTCCATAATCAATAATAATGCTATTTACCTCGAAATGAGCTTGGTTTTCTAAGATTTATTTTTCAACGAAAAAAAAATATGTTCAAATGAAACTTAAAAAAAAATATTTTGCCGTCATAAAATACTTTTTTGAATAGTTTTATTTTTTCCTTCAATAAATAAAACTCATTTTGTTTATTTACATAAGGTGGGAGCCCTCGGGATCCCATTTATACCGAAAATTTTATTTTCCCAATTTTTCTTTAATATTATCACCTAATTTATAATTTAATTAATTCTTTTTTAGAGAGAATAAAAACGAACTTAAGCTTGGTTATAAATTTCATTGTAATGGGTGATTTTTTTGAGGTTAGGATTTTCATGCATTAGTATTTGACAGATCACGTGAGATTTCAGACATGGTGCCAAAGAGAAAGATGCTCAGTATGCTTTGACATTTCATCATGAATAGACTTACTAACGAGCAACGCTTGCAAATCATTGAATTTTATTACCAAAATCAGTGTTCGGTTCGAAATGTTCAAATGTGACAAATTTTGTTCAGCGATGAGGCTCATTTCTGGTTGAATGGCTACGTAAATAAGCAAAATTGCCGCATTTGGAGTGAAGAGCAACCAGAAGCCGTTCAAGAACTGCCCATGCATCCCGAAAAATGCACTGTTTGGTGTGGTTTGTACGCTGGTGGAATCATTGGACCGTATTTTTTCAAAGATGCTGTTGGACGCAACGTTACGGTGAATGGCGATCGCTATCGTTCGATGCTAACAAACTTTTTGTTGCCAAAAATGGAACAACTGAACTTGGTTGACATGTGGTTTCAACAAGATGGCGCTACATGCCACACAGCTCGCGATTCTATGGCCATTTTGAGGGAAAACTTCGGAGAACAATTCATCTCAAGAAATGGACCGGTAAGTTGGCCACCAAGATCATGCGATTTGACGCCTTTAGACTATTTTTTGTGTGGCTACGTCAAGTCTAAAGTCTACAGAAATAAGCCAGTAACTATTCCAGAAGAAATTCGGGCTATTCCGGCCGAAATGCTCGAAAAAGTTGCCCAAAATTGGACTTTCCGAATGGACCACCTAAGACGCAGCCGCGGTCAACATTTAAATGAAATTATCTTCAAAAAGTAAATGTCATGGACCAATCTAACGTTTCAAATAAAGAACCGATGAGATTTTGCAAATTTTATGCGTTTTTTTTTAAAAAAAAGTTCTCAAGCTCTTAAAAAATCACTCGTTATGTAATACATAAACAGTTCGACTAATAATAATTGAAATTTCCAAAATTAAAATCGCAAAGCACCGCGCAATCTTGTTTACTCAACAAAGTTTGGTTTTATACTAGATTAGTGTTAACTAAAAACGAATGTTGGAAGTAAAACAAATAAACAAAAAAAGTAACTTTCATTGCTAAATAGGGTGGTAAATATTAAAAGTAAAAAATATTCAACAAGAGGGAAGCCTAAGGTAGTGGTAGACTTCGTTCTCACCAACTGACGATTTATAATTAAATACAAGTTTTCTCGTATTCCTTTATCTGCGTTTGGTTGGTTAAATAGATGATGCTTACAACAAAACACTACCCTAAGTAGATTAGATACAAGAATGCTGATGACGGACGTGGCTGTCTAGAAAATGTGCATTCCGCTCCTGCTGGTGTCTAAAAATTAAATTTTCCCAATTATTCTTTAATATTATCACCTAATTTGTAATTTAATTAATTTTTTCTTAGAGAGAATAAAAACGAACTTAAGCTTAATTATAAATTTCATTGTATGTAAATATTTTTTTATTTTCAAACCGTGTTAAATAAAAACCGTGTAAAAGAAGACCGCGTAAAAATATAATTAGATGTATGTGCATATGTAATTGTTTTTATTTAACTGTGATGAAAATATTGTGGTAGCATTACAAAATATCAAAGCAATTGCAGATAATTTTGCAGAAAACAACGGCAAAAAAAATTTTGATTTTTGTTGCTGACAGAAAATTAAAATAACTTCAAAAGTACTAAAAAACAACCAAATTGTTTATAAAATATCAATTTTGATTTTTATATTGCCAAGTAGCAATATATATTACTACATAATTAAATTGACTTCCCTATGTAGGTATACGGGTCGGAAAAAAATACTGAAAAACTTACAATTATAAATACAAAACATTGACTAAATTAAAACATAAAACGAGACTGTAAACATGCTTTCAATTATTAAGTTTTTACACTTTAGTATTGCAATACATTACAGCAATACAACAATACATTAAAACAATATCGTTCAAGAACTTACGGTTACTTGCAAGGTGTCCAAAACTTTTTGGTCGACGTGTCTTTGGTCCCATATCGTTGTTATTACGTTGTCCATTGATTTTAAAAATTCTTCACGATGTATCCAGACATAAACAATCACTGCTAATTGACACATAAATAAAATTAACATGATGACAGAATACTGTAAAATAAAAATTTGGTTATTTCTTATTCTATTTATATTACAATTTAAATATTAAACCATAAAAATATTTATTTAAAAACAAAACAATATTTACGCTCAAAGTACAGCATGTATTCTCTTTTATGGCACCACAACATCCCAAAAATGCAATTACAAAAATTAAACATCCCAACACCAAAATAGCAATGGGCACACTATTCGCTTCGGCAGTTTGTGGTATATTTGATATACCGCCAATATTAGCAACCATAAGAGATCCAAAGACTATCAGTAATATACCACATACCTGTAAGATTTAATGAATTTTAGTTATATACATATGTATGTACATAGTTATTTAATAAATGTAACAAATTATAGTTTAACGCAAATACATATAAAATTTACCGATCATAGTAACTTAACGTTGTAGTACATCGGACCAGACAATCCCCGAACTGATTAACTAACATACTAGGTAGTAGCCTACTCTAAACCAAATTTTGTAGTTAAATCAACTTAATTTGTATTCAAATCTATTGTATATACGATTTAGTCATATGTGACCCGGTCTATGAAAAGGTGACTCAAAAACAAAATTTATAAATAGACAACAATAAATAAACAATGCATTTCGTCAGTTTCTTAGTAGTTTTTCTTTTGCATTATGAACAGTCATACCCAAAAGGCAACCAAAAAATGCAAAAGATAAATGAGATAAGTTCGTGTGTATATATAAAGAGCGATGTTTTTTTCAATGCAAAGCACAAACCAGTTTCTGACCCAGCGTTGTCAGGTTTTTGGGGATTTTATCCCCAAAAAATCCCCAAATCGACTTTTTTTTAGTACACTTCTAAGCAAGTTAGGACTTTCTAGTTTTCACCACGTGAAAGAGCTATCGAAAAACTATCGAAACCAAAAAAAACTGTAAAAATTTTGTTTGAGTGATAAGCCACCTTTTCGTAGGCCGGGTCACATATAAACTAATTTTATTCAAATTAACCGAATTTCTTTTGTTAAAAAAATGTTTCGTAAAACGTAAATTTGAAAAAAAACAAAATAAAATTTAAATACAATTTTCTTAAATTTTAGTTAAGCCAGTAGTACGATACTTAAAGACAAACAATCCATAAAATTAGTTCAATTTACATCCGTTGATTTGAATTAATTTTCGTTTATATTACTAATTTTTTTTATTTCATTAAAGGCAAGTCGACATAAAATCTTTTTCACTAATACATGCACACTTTTACAATTGTCTAAACTACTGTCTTGAATAATTTGAAGAGAGTAAATAGGACAGTGTGTTGGCGTTTGCCGATAATAATTAAAATTTTTTGTAAAAGAAAAAAAAAATAAAAATCCAAAACTTAAATGAATTGTCATAATTATTGTCTGGATGCCTCTACTGCGGATACATTTGACAACTAATACATTTTCTTATATTGTCATAACATTATTGTCAAAGGTAAACGCCATTTCGTCATTTAATACAATGTAATAACGTTTAATTTGTAAGTAATATTGCAATATTTTAATTATAAACGTATGTGTGTAAATCTGACTCGCTATTAAGATTATAATTCTTGTTTTTTGCAGGATATTCCATATACTTGAATCCTCTCAGGGTTGAAATATCCCTATATTGTCATTATTCGACTAAGAACATATTGTTATTTACAACCACGTGATTTTTGGTCATTTAATTGATCTTCAGTTGGTAATTGCTCACTCAGGCTGCCACGAAATTAAGTCATTTCGTGATTTCGGCCGAAATCAACTTTAAATTACGTAATTTCTCATACGTTTTACCATTGCCCAAATTAACTCATTCTTCTTAATTTCGTCGAAGTTAACTTCAAATTACGATAGACAACGCTGGTTTTGCAGAAAAAGCTACTTTTTTTGCAACCATGACCATATTTCCATCCTTGAAAGTGCGCTTTTGTCAGAAAAAATTTGAAAATCAATTGAAATAATGGAGATACATATGTATATACATAATTGTACGTTAATTTTGTTGTAGTGTTGTTTTTAATATTCATGAATATTTCAAATTATTACGAAAGTGTTGCGCGAAAGCTTTTTGCAAAAAATTAAATTATACAAATGTAACTAAATGGATCAGCTGTTTGCGAAATTAACTGAAATGTCAAAAAGCCCAGTATGAACACTTTAGATTTCGTTTGTAATTTCAGCTCGAAATTACTTATTTTTTTGGCAGCCCTATAAAGCTAAAAGTAATAAAGAGCACTAAACACCATTTTTCAGCGGTAATCAGCATCAGCTGTCGCTGTCAATATTATATCATTTCAATATCAATTATAGTTGAAGTATTTATGTATGATAAAAATAATAATATCGAAAATTGGGAAAATATATTAAAATAATCTATACATATAATAAAATAGTAACTCATTTCTGACTGTCTGCTTTTCATTTGTGTTCGTATCACGTAAAAACTACTGGATGGATTTTAACAAAATTTTGTGAGGAGGAACCTTAGTAACCCGATCCCAATATAGGATACTTTGTTATCACTGTGTTATTTCCAAGAGAAAGTGGAGAAAAAGCAGTGAAAAACTCAATTTCCGGTTTAAAGGTACTAAATTTTCGGTTTAAAACTGGGATATTTTCAACACGGTTATTTTTCAACACACCTTTTTTATTTTTGAAATTTTTGGCTTAAACTGGAATATTTTCATCTCGGTTATGTTTTCAGCACACCTTTTTTTAAAGTGGGATATTTTAAAAACTAGTGCGCAAAAGATGGCGCCAGTTGAATACAATTTGTATTTGATATTTACTTTGTGGAATTGCATTGTTATTAAAATATTTTAAACACCTCTTACAGAGTTTTACAATAATGTTTAGAATAATAGAAATTTTTATAAATTTTAGAATTTTATCTAGGGGTGGGCAACTTTAAATAAAGTAAATACATAAACCATAAGAGTCTTTCAAATGGTGTGGAATACTTTCAAAGCAAAATATTGTCATGACGCACACGACGTGGCGGGCACAGCTAGTATCTAATATAATAGCAAAGTAGATGAGTGTAAGTTTTTTATAGTATATAGGCATTTACTCATGTATCTGTATTCTAATATTTTAGAATATGTCGTAATATTGGTATTGGTAATATATACATATAACAAAATTATAACGATATTGTGTAAAATTTCGATTCGTGGCATATTCAATCAGTATTATAACATTTTCATAGTATGATTTTCAAAAATTACAAAAAAATGGCTGACTTCCTATATGTACATATACTATGTATCAATACAGTATTAATACCATGCCATGTATTACTACAAAGCAACATGCATTTAGGAAGTCAGCCATTATGTATGTCACTCGTATGCAGCATAACTTACTTTTCAAATGCACTCGTTATGCTTGTCTTAACCACTGTCTTGAATATTTAGAAGACAGTAAATAGGACAATGATTTCACGTATGCTGACAGTTTTTGTGTACAGAAAAATTTAAAAAAGTGAAAAATCAAAAATTAAACAGTGATTTGAAGAATGCCGACAATAACTCAAATTTTTGTGTACAGAAAAACACTCAAAAAGAAAAAATCAAAAAATTTAAATGAATTGTCTTATTGTCTGGACGACTATACTACGGAGACAATTGTCAGCATTTTTGACAACTAACACGTATTTTTTTATTGTCATGACATTACTGTCAAATGTAAACGCTAGGTTAAAAATAATGTTTTTTTATATGAAGATTGAATTTTATTAAGACATGTTGATGGCTATTGAAGAGGACTCTTAAGTAATTTCAAGTTGATTTCGGCAAACGCCCCCAACCAAAAAAACTGGTTAAAATGAAAATGAATTGGTTTGCTAAATATTTAACAAAGTGACAGAAACCCACCTTGTTGAAAGCTGGTATGCTACTGATTTAAAATTTTTACATGTTTAGTTCTCTTTGTGAGATTCTCGTTGAGATTGTGTTGTGCTCATAGACCCTTAGGGTTTGCGTGGGGCTCTTGATATAAAGTAATTACATATGTAAACTAGAGGACGAAGCCGATATGAAATGACGACCAGCGGCGGCTTAAAAGAATATACTCGGCGGCGGCTAAAAGTCGACTAAAAGCCGAATGCATATCAAAAAGCGAAGGCTAAACAAATATAACCGTCTAAGGCAGAAACTAACTTACAAATTTGGCAATTTTTTTGGTACAAACATATCGCTTCTATAATCTCTCCCCGGGGGCACTAATAATCATTGCAATCTACCGTTTTACTCCTTTGACCCAGTGCTTTCAGGGAATATGGGAGAAACACTCTGTGGTTCATAGAACCTATATCTGAAAGAACAGTTCTGCGACGCCCGATCAGTTCCTAACGACTGGTTCTACGAGAACTGGTAGCCCCTCTGAGAACCACCCATCTCTGTGTACGGGAACCTTCGGAGCACACGTGGTGGATGTGGTTTGGACCAATGTTTGCAGGGATGGTAGACGGTTGGTCAAGTTTTCAATTTATTTCTCCTAAATCGATTTGAAAAATCGCCAAAACCGCCAAAACACTTTTTTGTTTAAATTTGCCTCTAATATAAAGCATATTTTTTAATTTTAAAAATAATTTTAGCAAATCACAAAAAATAATTTTAATCGAAATAGCTCAAATTCGCCAAAAATAGAATATCGCAAAAAAATATAAATATTTAGATCAACAGATATGTGCCCTATTTCAATTCATAAAATTTATAGCGTGTGTTTCGCAGTTGAGTTTTGGTGGAATTCATTATTAAAATACATCTTATACAATTTTTCTTCAAAATTAATCACATAATTTGTAAAATATATTTTTTAAACTTGTGACCTACATTAGGCAAATGTTTGCCTCAAAATTGTTTGTTATTGTTTGATTTAAATTTTCCTGAAACATTTTAAAATTTGTTTTGCGGTCATACTAGGCACATTTATTTGCTCGTTTTTGTTTGTTCAAACAGAAGCAAATAGATATTTGGGAAAACATGTTTGCCGTGTGGTCAGACTAGAGAAAATATTTGACTAAGAAAAATATTTGATTAAATTGTCAAAAAATATAAATTTATTTCCCCAAAATATGTACATACATAAAAAATATATGTACATAAAAAAAATGTATGTATGTGCATATGTATATACATACATATGTATGTAGAAGAAAATTAAAAAAGGCTTAAAGATAAGATTGTATGAACATGTTGAATTTGTATAGGTACATACATATCGCACACAAAATCACAAACAGTCACAACTCAAAATTCATAAATTTTCAGGAGAGTCAAAAACAGTGTTTAAAAACGTGGTTGCAATGCTTTTAAGCAACATAAAAATAGTCATAGAGGTATTCGAAATATAACGATATTTCCCTGATTTACGTCTCAGCCTCTTCCAGGCACAGTCTGTAAGTATCATATTCATCGATTTTCATCTTGGCTAGATGATACTTAAAGTTTTCATAACCATTCACCAACGGAGTTATCTAGCTTAAGGTATTTCTATTGTATCTGATTACCTTAATGGTGCTACTCTGGTTCTGGTCCACAGAAATTCACAGCAGATTAGTGCTGGCAATTTCTACTACTTTCAATTACTCAATACAACTCAATACTTTTCAATTGGGTACTCAATAGTACTCAATACTTCCGTTTACATACTAACAGAGAAAATTTATCGTCATAGTTGTCAAATATTTGTATAAATTTATGTATTTCTAAAAATACTACCGGAAAAGTATCGAATTACTACTTTTGTGTATTGAGTAACCAAAAAAATAATCGAGTATCGATTAATCGGTACCCACTACTTAATACTTTACCAGCACTACAACAGATTCCCCTTTAGCTAGTTGGTCTGCTGCTTATTCCCAGCTGTGTCTATGTTTCCCTTAACCCATTTCAATATTACCTCATTAACCGAGGCACATCTGTTAAGTTTTAAAACACATTCCAGCACTAGTTTGGAGTACACGTACACCTGCCGCATGCGTTTTAAAACCAACTGGTTGTCAAGTGCAATGAGAACCATTCTTCCCTGCCCCCGACATTCCAGCAGGTGTTCCAACGCATGCAGTAGTCCAAGCAATTCTACCTGGTAAACGGAGACGTATTCACCCAAACGCAGATTTCAGGACATGTTCAGCTCAGCTGAGTAAACACTTGCTCCTGCTCCACCGTCCATAAGAGATCCAACAGTAAACAGTCTTTCGACTAATCTTTTACTCATGCGTTCCATTCGCATTTCAGCTTCTCTAACCTCCTTACTAACTAGGTCCAGGATGTTCTTATGCTCGCTGTTAGGCCCGAAACAACCTTTAATTTTTAATTAAAATTTATATATATAATTGTTTTAAAGGTCTGCTAAAACGGTTAAGAAATTTAGACCATATAATCACGAAAATCACGCCGCTATTGGGACACTTTAATTTTGTACTTCATTTTATTATTTGTTGAGGCGGCTAAACAATACACCTTCTGTAAAAACTTCACGCGTGAGCACTATTACAGTTCAAGAGAAACAGAACGTCTGAAACAGACGGACAGACAGACATTGTAGCGATATTAGGGGTTACTTTTTTAGCCTTTAGGTACGGAACCCTAAAAACAGTTTGTTATCATGTGTAATTTTATTTTATTTGCTAATTATAAAGCTTTAAAAGCAGAAAGCTCTGCTGGAATCAACTTTTGTTTGCTTCTATTTACTCTTACAAAAACTTTTATTTGCCTAAAAAGAAAAAAATATTTGCCGATGAGTGGTCACATTGGGAACATTTTGGTTTGCCTGAAAATAATTTTGTTTGCTAAGAATCAGCTGTTTTGTTGTTTGTCTATCAATTTTATTTTGTGGTCAGACTATGGCAAAGGAATATTTAACGATTTCAGGCATATGTTTGCCTAATGTGACCGTACCTTAAGTATGAAAAATTTATTGGAGTTACCAGCACATCTAGTACAAACCTAATGTAGCTGTACATAATTAGATAGAATATTTTGTATAATCTTAAAAAAAAACGGTATTTTGTTTATGATAAGGAATTGCAACATTTTTTAAATGGAAATAAAATCGGAATAAAATCATCTTTAGATATCGAAAACATTTTTAAATAAGAAAAAGGAAAGATGTTCGTGAACTTTAAATAAATTTATATGTTTCGAAAGTTTCCGGAAGTAAAATCATATTTAAATATGAAAACAATTTACTGTTAAAACTTCAATTTCTTTATTATCCATTTTAATATTCCTTAATTCAGTTTCTAATGTTGGCCAAAAGTCAATGAAAAATCGCCAACAATATCGCGAACATTTTTAAAAGTCGCCAAATCCAAAATTTTATCGCATAGGTTGCCATATCTGACAACCCTGATCTGAATCACTGTAAAAGTAAAGGCCCAACTATAATATGCAAAACAGGCTTAAGCTAATGTCAAATAAATTAGTCAAGTGCGAGTTAGACTCACACACGTAGGGTTCCGTACTATGTTCAGTATAATTTAAAAATTCCAGTTGTTTATTTCTTTATGTCTTATGGGACACCCTTAAATTTTAAAATTAAAGTAATATTCGCGAAAATTGCATCATAATTATAACACCCTTTAAATTTTAATATGTAATTCATTTTATAGCGGCCATGGTAATACACTTTCTATTAACATATCAGAAGCCTACCTATTGCGGTTAAAAAAATATGGTAATATTCGTGAAAAACACGTTACTAATAGACACACTTCAATTTTAAGTATTTGTTATAGCGGCCGAAGTAACACATCTACTGTAAACATTTCAAGAGGGTATCTATTACGGTTTATAAAATCATGTCACTGTCGGAACACCCTTTAATTTTATTATTCATTATAGTTGCCATGGCAACTTCCTTTCTATAAATATATTAAGAATCTACTTATTGCGATTAAAAAATAAGTCACTATAAGTGAAAAACATGTCACTGTCGGAACACCCTTTAATTTTTAGTAATTGTCATATCGGCCGTGGCAACACATCTTCTGTACAAAATTTCAAGAGTCTACCTGTTACGGTTCAAGAAATAAGGCTTTATACATGCAAATCACGTCACTGGCGGAAAACCCTTTAATTTTTATTATTTGTTATAGTGGACATAGTTATACACCTCCTGTAAAAATTTCAAGATTCCACCTATTCATTCAAAACTTAGGATATATACATGCAAATCACGTCACTATTGGAACACCCTTTAATATTTAAGTTCAATTTTGTATACTTGTTTATAAAACAAACATATTTTTAATTACAGTCTGCAAATTGTAAGTGGTTTCCTCTTACAGCTCAAAAAAAGACATAAACGTAAATAACACGTCACTTTTGGCACACCATACGTTTTAGTATTTTTTGCTATTGTGGCCGCAGTTATACACTTTTGGTAAAATTTTCAAGAGTCTACCTATTATGGTTCAAAACTTAGGCCTTACACATACAAAGCACACCACTATCGGAACACCCTTTAATTTTAGGTTTATTTTTTTAGACTTGTTTATAAAGCGAACTAAGTTTAAAATACTGTTTGTAAGAAATAAACACATATTCGTAAATAACACCTCTCTATCGGAACACCCTATAAGTTTTAATATTTTTTGCTATAGCGGCCATAGTTATACACCTTTGGTAAAATTTTCAAGAGTCTACCTATTATGGTTCAAAACTTAGGCCTTATACATGCAAATCACTCCACTATCGGAACACCTTTTAATTTTTAGGTTTATTTTTTTCAGACTTGTTTATATAGCGAACTAATTTTAATTTAGTGCTTTCATATTTTTAGTGAATTCCTCCAACAGTTCAAGAAATAAGCACATATTCGTGAATAACACCTCTCTATCGGAACACCCTATAAGTTTTAGTATTTGCTAGTATAGCGGTCACAGTTATATACTTTCTGTGAAAATTTCAAGCGCCTACCTATTACGGTTCAAAACTTAGGCCTTATACATGCAAATCACACTACTATCGGAACACCCTTTAATTTTTAGGTTTATTTTTTTTATACTTGTTTATATAGCGAACTAAGTTTTAATTACTGCTTACATATTTTTAGTGTATGCCTCCTACAGCTCAAGAAATAAACACATATTTGTGAATAACACCTCTCTATAGGAACACCCTATAAATTTTAATATTTGTTGCTATAGCGGAGAAAATTATACAACTTCTGTAAAAATTTCAAGATTCTACCTATTATGAATCAAAACTTAGGCCTTATAAATCAAAATAACACCACTATCGGAACACCCTTTAATTTTTAGGTTTACTTTTTAGACTTGTATATAAGGCGAACTACGTTTTTATTACAGTTTGTAAATTTTTAGTTTATGCCTTCTACAGTTCAAGAAATAAACACATATTCGTGAATAACACCACTCTATCGGAACACCCTATAAGTTTTAATTTTTTTGTTATAGCGGCCATCGCTATACACCTTCTGTGAAAATTTCAAGAGCATACCTATTATTGTTCAAAACTTATGCCTTATACATGCATTTCACACCACTATCGGAACACCCTTTAATTTTTAGTTTTTTTTATACTTGTTTATATAGTGAACTAAGTTTTAATTACTGTTTGTAAATTTCAAGTGTATCCCTCCTACAGTTCAAGAAATAAACACATATTCGTGAATAACACCTCTCTATTGGAACACCCTATAAGTTTTAGTATTTGTTGCTATAGCGGCAACAGCTATACATCATCTGTGAAAATTTCAAGATTCTACCTATTACGGTTCCAGAGATAAAAGGCGCTGACAGATGGACAGACGGACAGACATTGTAGCGAAAACAATAGGGTTTCGTTTTTACACTTTGTGTACGGAACCCTAAAAATGAACGAAAAGTCTGTCAAATGCTTAAGCAACTTATTGAAGACTTTTAGGTGGCTACAATGTACTTACATGAATCTAAAAACTATCATGACACAGTTGCACATTTGTTTTAGTCGTACTTTTGAAAAATAATAATTTTTTTCTGAATAAATTAAATTTGTTAACAAAAAGGTGTTAAATAAACATATTTTATATACCTAATACCATTCATATACAAATTAATAATTATTTTTAATAGTTTTAAGACAATTTCGAAAGAAAAATTTAACATTTTTGGCTGTTTGTGTAATTTTGGCCCAAAGTACTAAAAAATACAGCGGTGTGCATCACTCAACTCATAAACAATAAAATGCTCTTTCTTTTTAATTTCGATTATTATATAACGCTCCGTTTTTTCTTATAAAAACTTCTTTTTTTAAACATTTTATATTAAATTTATATATAATTTGTTCACTTTCATTCTCCATTACAATTTTTTACAAATATACATTCATATGTAAAACACAAAGCACAAACAGCTGTTTCCGTACGGAATGTGCGATCGGTTTCGGACTTTGCTTAAGCAAATGACATTTGACGAAACTCAACGAAAAGTGTTGTTAAGTACATTATAGTTAGCCACATATGATTTATATGTAATTGCACAGCTGCTTAAGTTGGCTTAAGCTAGCTTATGCATATTATAGTTGAGCCTTAAAAGTCTTAAAATTTGGGATAGATTACTTTCAACTAGACTTGTGCATTTTAGTTCATTTTAGAGATCGCTAATTTAAGTTCAAAGTAAAAAAGTGAACTAGTTCATTCTGTTAGTTCAATCGCTCTTTTTCCTTTTGAACTATGATTTGTGCTCGGAACTACTTTTTATTAATTTTATTATTAATAATTTTCAAAAATAATATATTCTTAAAATGGTTATTGAATTGTATGGCAGTTGTACATTGTTGTCAAAAAAAGTTAACATCAATACACGAACATACGTACATTTTAGTTCATTTTGTTTAATAGTTCAATTACAAAGCCATAGTTCAAAAATTGAACTGAGTAGACATAATAATTTGAACTAGTTCATTTAGTTCAATTGATAGAATAGTTCAATTGAACTAGTTCGTTTGTAAACTACCCAAGTCTACTTTCAAAACAAAATCGAACAAAATATTTAAAGGACGCTGACAATGTGGCGGGCATAGGTAGTTTATAAAAAAGCTATAATAGTAAGTCTATTTAATATTTAAAAAGATACTTGCATTTGGAGTGATCCAAAGTTAAGTACAGATATAATGATTTTTTTTATTGAAACCAATTGTTTTTGTTTTCAACATTGGTTTAGGTTGCTACTGTAAAATTATTCAAATCGTAGTTAGATCGTTATGAATTTATTAAAATAATCAAATTCTGTGAAGGCCCTTCATGTATAAATTTCCAATGAAAACAGACCACTTTCATTTCTGTAATTAGTCATCAAACATTGTCGTCGACTTATTAAAAGTTATAAATGATTGAGCGTGATGGCATAATTTATTTTCTCCACATATATTTTTTTAATTTAAGTACATAAATATTTGCTTTAGAAACCGAAAGATAAGATAGCGACTGATAAACTATTATTTGGAATATTGTAATTTTTTGAGAAAATACTATTGAAATAAAGAATTTTCGGTTGACTTTTTGATAAGAAAATAACATTAGTTTGTTTGTTAGATTGAATAACATTGTGTGCTCAAACTGACAATCTATTTAAATCTTTATTTTTAAAATAACAACGCATTATATTCGTAGTAAAAATGAGAAACATAATTTTTAACAAACGAATTGTTATGAATGGAATTTCTTACTAATTTTCTAATCTGAGTTATCAGTTGTAGGCATTTTTTGCAAAGTTTAATCAAACAGGTTAAAATTGTTTTTCACGAAATGTTAAGTATATTTTAATATTTAATTGTTTCTCACCACAAATAGTATGTTGAATATAAAAAGAATATATTTAACTAAAACACCACCGCAATCCATTTTAAATTATTTTTTTAATTTTTAACTGTCCTATATTTTGTGTTATTACTTGCAAAAAGCTAAATTACTACTAAACACTTTAATGAACTGAAAACTTTTCCAGTTCGTTTCGTTATTCATTCTTATCTTACAAAACAAACAATAACAATAGTCGTTACGAAAATAAATTAAAATTTACACTGTTCTGCAGAGAAATTTTCCTTTGATAAAAATGAGATAAATGGCAAGTATTTATGGTGCTTAAAATGAATCTGATTTCAGTTTTTATCTCTAACGTCAGAATTTGTTTAGGGGGTTAAGAACGGTTTATCCGATTTGGGTAAATCGACAGCCAGAAGATTATTGATAAAATTATATTACAGTTATTTAAACACACTTTTCTCTCTTTTCAGCTACAGAACTGTTTTGGAATTACATATTCGGAAATTAGTGGGGAATAAAACTTTTTGACGCAAAAATAACAAATTTTTTCTTTTTAAAAATTTATAGGAAGTTGAAAAAAACAAAAATTTAGTCACTATTTATAAATATATTACAAATAATATCGATGCACACATCTGTAATTTATTAACCGGTTTAATAATTTAATTGAATTTAACCGGTTTTGACAAAAATTGGTAAAATCTCGGGAATAATCGGGTTTTGGCGATTTTTCAGGTTTCGCGGTTAGATAAAAAAAAATATAAAACAATAAAAAATTTATAGAATTTATAGAAATTTATAAAAAGTAGAACTTTTTTATTTTGAACTAGCTGTTCCCGCCACTTCGTCAGCGCTCTTACAATATTTTGTTCGATTTTAAGACTTTTACTTTTATAGTGCTTTAGATATGGTTTATGTATTTACTTTTTCATAATTACTCAGCAATAAAGTTTTATATAAAATTCTAAAATGATTGTAGAGTTCTGTAAATAGTGGCTAAAATTTCCCGTTAACCAAAATAAAAGTTGCTCCTATGTTTGAAGTACCATTGAATCGGCAAAATTGCGTACTTTCACTATTTTTCCCTATTTTCTCTTAGAAATGAGATATTATAGGAAAAAAGTATCCATTAGTATTTACGTGATGCGACCACAGCCAGACATACATACATAAAGAAAATTACAGTTTTATTATTTACTAGCTGTGGCCGCTACTTCGTCAGCGTCCTTGCAATATTTTGTTCAATTTTGCTTTGAAAGCAAACCACACAAAGACCCAGTGTTGTCAGATTAGGGGATTTATCCCCAAATAGGGGATTTTTATTTACTTATGGGGATAAAAAATTCTGTTTTGGGATTGAGTATTTCTTTTAGGGATTTTTTGGGGAATTTTGTTTTGATAGCGCTTACTTTTTGGATTATTCTAACTGTATTATTATTTCAATAATTCCATTTTTAAGTTTCCTAATGTAGTAACAAAGACATTATTTAAAATTAAATCACGACTGGTAAACGTAGCGAAAATAATTCTCTGAATGTTACGGTTACAAGAAAGAACTGCAGGCTTAAATCTAGTTTAGCGAAGATTTTCGAATTATAGAGAATTAAAAAATAAGTAAAAAAGTAGCAGTCGCCCATATTTTCCGAGTTATCGGCCTCTGTACTCTTAACCAGCGTTAAATAAAAAAGTTTTAAGATACATTTATAAATCACAATTAACAAAAATGCCAATAAAAACGTGAATGCAACTAAGGCGGATTTTGGGAAAAAGTTTATAAATATCAAGATGACGATAAAACGATCCTGTTTTGATTTACATACTAACTTGCAATGCTTATATAAATAGTTTTTTCGGCAAAGGAACTAACAAAATCGTAAATAAGAAATATACACTGGCTGGATTAACACAGCTTTAGTTTTAGTTGTAAGAAATAAAATTTTATTTAAACAAAAAACAGCAACAACAATCAACTTAGTTTGTTAAAAAATACACCAAAAAGTTTACACTTCATTTTTTAAATAAACTTTACTAGAGTACAAATAAAGTATTCATGTGTTAATTTCAAAGAAAACCGTATACAAATTAGTGGGGAATTTTGTGGATAGTTAAAATATTTTTTGGGGGTTTTTGGGGATACAAATTTTCAAATTGGGGAAAAAATCTGGGAACTCTGCAAAGATCCTTATGTTTTCAGTTTTTGTTTTTTTTTAAGAGAAGTAACACTCAGGCAATTAATGCCGACATATATTAACTGTTACTTCCTATATTGGGATCAGGATACATAGGTATCTCCTCACAAAATTTTGTTAAAATGCATCCAGTAGTTTTTACTTGATGCGAACGTGAATAATAGCCGACAAACAGACGGAAATGAGTTAAACAAACAAAAGCTTTTTCCATCAATTAATAATATTAAAATCAATTTAAAGTTAATATAAATAAATGTAAAAAATAAAAGAATAATATTTAATATAATAAATACTATAAAAATATATAATATAAAAATGTATATTATACACAGAAGAAATAAAACCTACATATATTATATGGTTTTTTCATAAATATTATGAATCGAACATGACTTTTTTCCCAAACTTTTTTCATTCAATTATGAACATCGTTATAAAAATATGAATTATTCATAACGTGCGTTTTTAAAATGTTTTCGTAAAATATATATTAATATATTAATAATAAATTAGTCAAGTGCGAGTTAGACTCACACACTTAGGGTTCCGTACTATGTTTAGTAACTTTAAAAATTCAATTTGTTAATTTTTTCATGTCTTATGAGTCACTCTTTAATTTTAAAATTAAAGACATAATTCAATCACCGTTGGAACACACTTTAAATTTTAGCAATTTTTGTTATAGCGGCCATGGTAATACACTAACTATAGAAATATACATGCGCCTACCTATTGCGATTCAAAAAATAAGGTAATATACGTGAAAAACATGTCACTGATGGAACACCCTTTATATATTAGTAATTGTTACAGCGGCCGCAGTACAACATCAAGAGTAAACATTTAAAGAGTCTACCTATTACAGTTCAAAAAAATAAGGCTATTTACGTAGAAATCATGTCTCTGTCGGAACACCCTTTAATTTTGTTATTTGCTATGGTGGCCATGGCAATTCTCTTTGTATGAATATATCAAGAGTCTACCTATTACTATTAAAAAAATAAGCTACTATAAGTGAAAAACATGTCACTGTCAGAACACCCTTTAATTTTTAGTAATTGTCATAACGGCCATGGCAACACATCTAATATACAAACTGGAAGAGTCTACTTATTACGGTTCAAAAAATATGTCGTTATACATGCTAAACACGTCACTGTCGAAAACCCCTTTAAATTTGTATTGTTTTTATAGGGGTCATTGTGATACACCATTTGTGAAAATTTCAAGACTCTATCTATTATGGTTAAAAAATTAGTCAATGTACATGCAAATCACGTCACTGTCGGCACACCCTTTAATTTTTACTATTTGTTATAGTGGCCATAGTAATACACCTCCTGTAAAAACTTCAAGAGTCTACCTACTATCGTTCAAAACCTATGCCAAATACTTACAAATCACGTCACTAACGGCACACCCGTTAATTTTTAGGTTTAATCTTATATACTTGCTTATAACGCGAACATAGTTTAAATCACTGTAAAATTTAAGTGGTTGCTTTCTATAGCTCAAGAATTAAAGATATAAAGGCAAATAACACGTCACTTTCGGAACACCCTATAAGTTTTAGTATTTGTTGCTATAGTGGCCACAGTTATACGCCTTCTGTGAAAATTTCAAGAGTCTACCTATTGTTGTTCAAAACTTAGACCTTATATATGCAAATCAAACCACTATCGGAACACCCTTTAATTTTTAGGTTTATTTTTTTAGACTTGTTTATAAAGCGAACTAAGTTTTAATTGCTGTTTGTAAATTTTTAGTGTATGCCTCCTACAGTTGAAGATATAAACACATATACGTTTATAACACCTCTATATCGGAACACCCTATAAGTTTTAATTTTTGTTGCTATAGCGGCCAGAGCTATACACCTTCTAAGAAAATTTCAAACATATTCCTATTATGGTTCAAAACTTAGGCCTTATACATGCAAATCACACCACTATCGGAACACCCTTTAATTTTTAGTTTTATTTTTTTATAGTTGTTTATATAGTGAACTAAGTTTTAATTACTGTTTGTAAATTTCAAGTGTATCCCTCCTACAGTTCAAGAAATAAACACATATTCGTGAATAACACCTCTCTATTGGAACACCCTATAAGTTTTAGTATTTGTTGTTATAGCGGCAACAACTATACATCATCTGTGAAAATTTCAAGATTCTACCTATTACGGTTCCAGAGATAAAAGGCGCTGACAGACGGACAGACGGACAGACATTGTAGCGAAAACAATAGGGTCACGTTTTTACACTTTGTGTACGAAACCCTAATAATGAAGCGATTTAGTATTAAACAACGACTAATTCAAAGAAAAATCGAATTAAAAAAAATAGCTCTTATGTACTCATTTTTCATTTTCTGGTAATATTTAAAATATTTTGTATTTTTAGTACTTGGTCCATAGCCATTAACATTTATGCATTTGGGCATACTTTCAACCAATTTTTGTATAATTTCAGCTGAACACATTGCCACAACTCGACTAAGTAAGGTGGAGATCTTTGATATTTTCCCAATCGCTTTTTTACAATTAACTACAAATTCTCAACTGGATTAAAGTCGGGATATTGGGGAGGCCACAGCATAAATTGAAAATTTTTTCAAATCATACATTTTTTTTCATATTTTATTTATTGTATCCAATCATTTTGAACTAACTAACTAATAATTACTCATATCTTAAATCTAAAATAAAAATAAATATACTTCTTAAATCCAGCCAGTGCTAGAAAAAAAATGTATGTTCCACGGTTGCTGCTATCATTTGCAGGTCATCCCTCTGACGCTCGGGCGAGAGAAGCAATGCCCCTCCTTCTTAGGCGAATGTACCCACGTTCATTTAGTATGTTGCGGGCCAGCGGATTTGGATGTGTTTCAAGCTTCTTTATATACGTAACTGCATATTTCACTATTTCTGCTTTAACTGATGGCACGTTTAGATCTTTGTAGATGTTCGAGGTTATTATATACCAAGGAGCAGATGTTATCATACGTAGAATCTTATTTTGGAGCCTTTAGATTTTTAATATATTGCTAAGTGAGGCAGTGCCCCATAATTCAATGCCATAACACTAAATTGGTCTTAGAATTGACTTGTACAACAAAAGTTTGCAATCTACAGCGATAGTAGAATTTCTGCCAATAAGCCAGTTTAGTTGGACTGCTTTTAATTTCATTTGTGTTAACTTTGATTCTATGTGGTGTTTCAAAGTAAGGCGCCGGTCAAGATGTATGCCGAGATATTTGACGTCTGAAAGCTGAGGTATTTGTCTATTTATTCGAATAGGGAGGCACGATTCCCTACTCAGTGTGAAAGTTATGTGAGTACATTTTTGTTCATTCACCTTTATTCTCCATTTCTTCAACCATTTTTCAAAATTTAATATGTGGTCTTGTAAATATCGTGATGATACTTCGGGACTTTAGTAAATGCTTAAAAAATCTGTATCGTCGGCAAATGTCGATGTGTGGAATCGGGCACTAGTTGGCATATCTGAAGTAACAAAAAATATAAAATGGGCCCCAATACACTGCCCTGGAGAACTCCGGCTTCAATTGGCTTAGCTGAGCTTACAAAATTTCCTTCTTTTACAATGAATTTTCGGTCGGTTAAATAATTACCTAACAGCTTATATAAGTTTACGGGCAAATTCAATTTTAACTTGTAAATTAAGACAGCTTGCCATACCTTATGAATGCTTGAGAAACGTCGATAAAAAGCGCAGAGCAGTATTTTCTTTCTTCAAAGGTCTTCTTAACTAATTTGACTAACCTGTGAGTTTGTTCGATCGTACTATGTTTTTTTCTGAAGCCAAATTTATGGTGTGGAATACACCTTTGTCGCCTAAAATGGGGTTCAGCTTATTGATGTTATTAACATCCTCTCAAACAGCTTTGACATATTTGATAAAAGGCTTATAGGCCTGTATGAATCTACCTTTGTGTGGTCTTTTCCTGGTTTAGGAATCATAGTTATTAACGAAACCTTCAATTTGTTTGACTACACGGGGCAATTCGAATAACATCATGTTACTGGTTTTATCCAATTCAGGGGATTTCTTTGTGTTTAAATCAATTATTTCCCTTTCAATAATACAATTCAAATCTTAAGGTTACTGCAGCACTAGCTTCGACAGTTGGCAACTCAACTATATCAGTCGATACATTTGGAGTAAAAACCTTTTTCAAATGTCCAACAAATAGATTGCCTTTTTTGGTATCATTTATTGCCCAGCCTCCAAATAAAGTTCGCAAGGGAGACTTATGTACAACTGGCCTTTTGAGATTTCTACACGTACGCCATAATGAATAATCTGATTGAGGAGTTGCGTCGAGGTCTTCTAAATAGTTTTTCTGTGATGCTGCTTTTCGGGATTCTAGTATAAAACTCCACTTTACATCTTCAGGTGTCCTTAGCGGGATGTTTTCCGAACAATGAGTACTGAGATACTTTCTATATTTCAACCAATTAATGCTTGTGGTAGTTGTTGGCGACACGATATTTTGCTGGTTCCATATACATATAGACAATAGTGGGTGATAATCCAATGACGCTTCAACTTTAAACATTTCTCTCGGAATACCCTTAAACACTCCAAAATCAATAACATCCGGTATTTTTTGCCGATCAGTAGGCCAACAGGTTGGTTGTCCACTCGATATCACGTTCAGAAACATTTTTGTTTCTGGCTGTCCACTCGATATCACGTTCAGAAACATTTTTGAAAATGTGTCATATAGAACACGTCCTTTTGGAGTAGTCGCCTGATGCCTTGAAACAGGCACCTAGTGATTTGTAGAAGTCGCTATACTGACTTTCCGATATTTGTAATTCGAAATTTTCAATTGCATTCAAATTTTGTAATTGTAATTGAGTTTTTTCAATTACAAATTGAAAAATTCCAATTACGTGTAATTTTAATTGATAAAATTCAATTGTAAATGATAAAATTCAATTGCAATTACATGTAAATGAAAATTTTAAGTAATGAATACTTTTTTTGTAATTATTGACAAAAAATATTTATATAATTACAAAAATTATCAATTACATATAAATTATAAAAAATAATAACAATCCTATTTGAATAAAACAAGTAAAAGTGCTATATTCGGCCGGGCGGAATCTTCTATACCCTTCACCACGGTGATTTTTTTTACACAGCCATGTACAGCATTATCCATATTGTTAACTCTTACAATAAATTAAAATAAGTAGTAAGAGAAAAAACTCATTATTCATACTTTAAAGAAATAGAAGACAACGGCGCCGCAGCTAAATAAAAACAAATTCCGTTGGCTTCAATTGTCGCCGTGTTGTCAGCTACTTAATGATATGGAAGCCGACAGCTACATCGTAAACTCTGACATTGTTGTAGAAATACTTATTTTGCTTTTATAAAATTAAATAACTTTTTCAAAAACTTATAAATATTTCCTCCAAAACTTTTGTTTTGTTTATATGAATTTGTAATTTACAATTTTGTGACATTTTCTTCTGTTGAATAAAATAGAAATTAGTCTAAGTTGACGACAGCCACAACGGTGGCCGTGTAGCCATGTAGCTTTGCTGACTTCAAAATAATCGTTTTATTTTTGACAGTTTGTAGTCGGTATTCTGATGATGCACCTAGGTTTTAAAACAGAGATATCATCTATTTAAAAATCAAAAGCATTTAAAAAAATATGTTACTCTATATGCACACATACATACATACATATGTATATTCTCATATATTATAATACAGTCATGATTTTCATTTTCAAAGAAATATTAAAATTTTTGTTTTAATTTTTCGAAAATTGCGTGTAAAAATTTTTTGTAAAAATAATTTTTTTTAAATTTTTTGTAAAATTTTATTCGAAAATTTTTTGGAAAATTTTTAAAAAAAATTTTTTTTCGAATATTTTTCTGTAACATATCTTTTTGAAAATGCTTTGTAATTTTTTTTGTAAATATTTCAGAAAAAAAATTAAAAAAATTTTTTTTAAAAAATTTAAAAAAAAATTTTTTTAAAAATTTGATTGAAATTTTTTGTTAAATTTTGGACCTTTCTCTAATCTATATTGAGTTAGAATGGTCAGACTAAAGCAAAAAGAAATCCTTACAAAAAAAAAATGAGTCATCATATTGACACATGGGCGGTCCTTTTAACTGCTCCTATTTGTCAGTGTTTACCCTGTAGGTCCATTGGCTACCTCTATGCGTATTGCTTTCTATTACGGTCTCTAATACAAATCAAAGCAGAAAAACCTACCAATCTAAAAACAAACAAAAATTGCCCCTCGCAGGGGGTTATTGATCCCCCGAGATCTGTATGCTCTCCTTGCGATCTACCTGTCGCAGTCTAATATTTATTTGAGAAAAAAAGGCAAAACAGAATCATTAAAGCCGAAAAAAATTAAAAAAAACGTAAAAAAAATATAGGTGTGCGTGGTTTTTGGCCCGTAGCCTCCAAAGGAATGATTCGATGTTGCTGAATTGCAATACCAAAATTTTCGAAACTATGCCTGACAGATTGGTGTGCTTAAATTTTTTGTATCTCTTCTGGTGCCTTGGCAAATGACATTACCACACTAACACGGACAGACGGACGGACAGACGGACAGACGGATAGACGGACAGACGGACATCGCTTAATCAACTTCTCTATGTATAAGGATCCAGAATATATATACTTTATGGGGTCGGAAATGAATATTGTAGAAATTACACACGGAATGGCAAACTTATATATACCCTTTCCACCTGTGGTGAAGGGTATAACAAGTAAAGGTACTATATTCGGCCGTGCCGAATCTTCTATACCCTTCACCACGGTGATTTTATTTATACAACGGTCGTGTAGCCATGTAGCTATAATGGCTTTAAAATAAACGTTTACCTATAAACGTGTGTATTTAATTTTGACAGTTTTTATTCGGTATCCTGATGAAGTCTATGTTTTTAATGCACCTAGGTTTTAAAACAGAGATATCATCTATTTAAAAATCAAACGCATTTAAACAAATATGTTACTCTTTATACACACATACATACATACATATGATATTCTTAATATGAAATATATGTTATGTTACAGTCATGATTTTCATTTTCAAAGAAATATTGAAATTTTTGTTTTAATTTTTCGAAAATTGTGTGTAAACATTTTTTGTAAAAATAATTTTTTAAAAATTTTTGTAAAATTTTATTCGAAAATTTTTAAAAAAAATTTTTTTTCGAATATTTTTCTGTAAAATATCATTTTGAAAATGTATTGTAAATAATTAAAAAAAAATTTCTGCAATCTATATTGAGTTAGGATGGTCAAGATAAAGCAAAAATAAATCCTTACAAAAAAATTTCCTCATATTGACCCCCATATGCCTTTTAACTACTCCTATTTACCAGTGGGTACCCTGTGGGTCCATTGGCTACCTTCAATGCAATTGGCTATTGCAATTGACTATTGCATTCTATAAAGGTCTCTAATACAAATCAAAGCAGAAAAACCCTACCAATCTAAAAACAAACAAAAATCGACCCTCGTAGGGGGTTATTGATCCCCCGAGATCTGCATGCACTCCTTGCGATCTACCTGTCGCAGTCTAATATTTATTTGACAAAAAAGGCAAAAGAGAATCTTTAAGCCGAAAAAAAATTTAAAAAAAACGTGAAAAAAATATAGATGGGAGTTGTTTTTGGTCCGCAGCCTCCAAAGGAATATATATTGCTGAATTGCAATCCCAACATTTTCGAAACTATGTCTGACAGATTGGTGTGCTTAAATTTTTTGGATCTCTTCTGCCTTGGCAAATGACATTACAACCCGAACACGGACAGACGGACATCGCTTAATCAACTTCTCTATGTATAAGGATCCAGAATATATATATTTTATGGGGTCGGAAATGAATATTGTAGAAATTACACACGGAATGACAAACTTATATATACCCTTTCCACCTGTGGTGAAGTGTATAAAAATATGTTACTCTATATACATACATTTGTACATACATATATTCTTAATATTAAAAATATGTTATGTTACAGTCATGATTTTCATTTTCACTGAAATATTGATTTTTTTTTTTAATTTTTCGAAAATTGTTTGTAAAAATATTTTTTTGAAAATTTGTTGTAAAATGTTATTCGAAAATATTTCTGTGGAAATATCGTTTTGTAAACTTTTTTGTAAATTTAAAAAAAAACAAATTTTAATTTTTTTTTTTAAATTAAAAATTATTTTTTTTAATTTTGTTGAATTTTTTTACCAGTGGGTACCCTGTGGGTCAATTGGCTATCTAAATGTGTATTGCTCTCTATAAAAGTCTTTAATACAAATCAAATTTTTTTGAAATTTTGTTTTTAAAAACTTTTTTGAAAATTTTTTTTGATATTTTTTACTCGTCGCGTTCTAATATCTATTTAACAAAAAAAAAAGGAAAAGAGAATCATTACAACCGAAAAAAATAAATAAAAACAACCTGAAAAAATGTTAAAAAAATATAGGTAGGTATGGTTTGTTGCCTCTAATTGATGTCTGATGGTGCTGAATTTCAATAGTGAAATTTTCGAAACTATGCCTGGCAGATTGGTGTGCTTAAATTTTCTGTATCTCTTCGGGTGCCTTGGCAAAGTTTATTTCAACCCGAACACAGACAGACGGACATCGCTAAATTAGCTTCTCTATTTATAAGGATCCAGAATATATACATATACTTTATGAGGTTGGAAATTAATATTGTAGAAAATACACATTTCTTCAATTAATATTGTAGAAAATGACTAACTTACATATATGATCAGAATTCGGAATACGGTGAAGGATTACATTAGCGCTGGAAAAGCACATTAGGAGTGTTAGCGTGCCGATCCATTTTAACTACTTCGAATGAGTAACCCTCTACAAAACCTTAATATAGAATTTAGTGAAGAAGTTTTACTTTAATCATTATTTAATACAGACATTTATTTGTGTGACTTATTTTATTAAATACTTTTAAATCAAATTAGTGAAATGGCATAAAATAATAAAAATTAAGTGAGATGAATGAAATGAAAATACCATTTTTAAATTTACATTCGATGACTAGATTTTCGAATGTTAGACGCAAGGCAGGTTGCAAAAGTAAATGCAACAAGTTCAACAATTGCTATACCAATGCCAGCATAGCGTATAATGTTTGTATTTGTAGCCCAGAAATCTACAAACTTTGCACGACAGCCAGATTTTGTCATATAAATACTTTCGGAACATTCACTTTTCAATGAACCGCAACAGCTGTTTGGCACAGTTTTACCCGCACCAATATAATCCATAAAATTGGTGCGACCGCAGCAATCGAACTTTATTAAACAAAACATAAAAAATTAACAAATTCATAAATACTTTTATAATAAATACTGTTACTTACACCAATCTGTAGGGCATCCATCGGATATCCATTAGCTTCGTCGTTCTTTTTCCAAGCCTCGTCAACAGCTTCACCCATGGTGTTGAGAAATTGTTGGCGTTTCACAAAAATCCATACCACCAAAGCCACTTGCAAAGCAAACAATATAAGCATGAAAACCGCATACTAAAAACGGAAAGATTTTTAATTTAGCATTGATCAATTTAAAAAACAAAAAATCAAGTAATAAAACTAAATTTTGAACTTACCACTGTTGTACAACAGATACTTTCCCGAATAGCACCACAGCAACCAAAGAACGAAACTATAAATACTATACACCCCAAAGTAATAACTAGAATTGGTATCGTATTGGGATTAACAGTATTTTTAAATGACGAAAAATCTCCAATATTCTTAATCATAACCGAACCCAAAACGATCAACAATATGCCGCATATCTGCAAATAAATTATTCAAATGTATAAAAGAAAAAATTGGTTTTTATTAATTAATAGCACTAATTTATTTTAGTTACAATTTAAATTATTACTAAAGTAAATAAATAAACGAATTTCTTGGACTAATGCTTTACTAATATCAGGAAATAGTTCGGATTAAATGTAAAAGCAATAAAAGAATTCACCATCTAACCAAGTGTTTAAAATCAAATTTGGCCACCTATCAGTGTTGTCAACTACATAAGGAAAGAATAAACATGGTTGTTGCGTGGACACAGGAACTACAATTTGTTCTCTGTGCTGTGAACAAATTGGTAACGCTAACATTTGACCATTTATTGATTATGACTCGTAAAAAGTGCAAAATGATTGGTTTAAACCAAGAGCCCTCACGCAAACCCCTAAGGGTCTGTGAGCAAATACACAATCTTAACCAGAATCTCACAAAGAGAACAAAACATGTACAAATTTTAAATCATTAACATACCAGCTTTCAACAAGGTAGGTTTGTGTCACTAAATATTAACAAGCCAATGCATTTTCATTTTAACCACTTTTTTTGGTTGGGGGCCTTTGGTTTAAACCATTCTAAAATTATAACCACAACCAAAGTTTTATAACCATTCTAAAATCATATTGTTATAAACATAACATATTATTATTAAACATAGTATCTTAAGTTAGTTCGTATGAAACCAAAATCTGACTGAAAACAAATCAATCAAGTTTGGGGTTTTCCTATCTGTTCAGTGAGCTGTTTGATATCGGCTGATTTGAGAACGATAAGTGTAAGTACTATTATATTAGATGCGATTAGATAGGAATTTCTTGTCAAAAAAGAAAATAAAAAAGTAAACATGTAAGTGATAGATGGAAATAAACAACATCAACACTAAACACTAAAATGATAATCAAAACATATCAGATAAGTTTATTGGGAAAAAATAATATTGTCACAGATAACCATTAACATGTTTTATAATCAAGCGACGCTCATCAACAGCACTAACCGTAGTGTTACCGGCAGTCTCTCATCTTGGGAAATATCTTTCCTAAATATTGTATCTTCTTATGAATCGTGTATTGCAGAAACCCATGTCATGTTTTTTCCAAAATGTTTTTGTGTTTTTTTTATCAATATTATCTATTTTATAACATTATTTTATCCAAAAAAATACATCGTAATATGAAATGAACTTGAATTTTAGTTAAAAAATCTGGAGTGGCCTACACTCAACTTTACCATACAAAATGGAAACAGATTTTTTATGAATATATTACATAAAGAATATAAGTTCAAAATATATTCGAATCGAAAAATTAATTATTTTCGGTTTGGATGTCTTAAGAAAACTGCCCCTTCCCGATTCTGACCAAGATTTATACAGAATTTTCATCGGCATAAACCCGTCATCCGGCATGACCTGCAGAACGTTTACAAAATTTGGGAGTTAGTGAACTACCCCTTGCCCTTTCCCGACTATGCCCAAAATTTACACAACTCTTTATCTACATATGCCAAAGGCACCTACTAAATTTCGTTTTAACATATCATACGGTATGACCTCTAGAGCGTTCACAAATTTTGGGGGTCAGGAAACTACCCCTCGCTCCCTCCCGATTATGCCCAAAGAGTATACAGCTCTTCATCTCTATATACCAAAGGCACATACTAAATTTTATTTTAATATATCAAACGGTATGACCTGTACGAGCTTCACAAAAATAGATTTTTTGCACTTTCGCAACACCGTTTGCATCAAACACTGAATACCGCTATTGTATAATAAATTTGTTTAAATTAATATTCAATCACATACAGTCTGTTCAGTATCTTTGCTAGCAGAAACTAGCAACGAGAGAGTAAAACAGTAATTTACATAAATACTCTCCTAAATATCAAAAAGTAAATGAACGCTTTACTAGCAAAAATTAGCAAGTAGACTACGGTGGCGTCAGGAAGGACTTAAAACTTGTACCGATTAGACCATAAAATAGTACCTTTGAAAACGCAATTGTACTGAAAATGCAAACATAAAGTAATCTGCCGTTGTTAACCAGAAATGCTTTAAAGAAGTTTAAACTGATAATAGTAATCTCAAGGAAACCAAGAAATAAATCAAACAACAAAAATTAAATCACAATAATTTAAATAAAATTATTGTTTTAAAATATTGGGAAGTTTTTGAAAGAGTTTATGATGCATTTAAGCTTTAGATGTCAATATTTTTGGTTATTCAGTGCTAATAAACATTCTTATTTCAAAGAAACTTCTATAATATTTACATTAATAATATTCCAAAACACAAATATTTTTATTGTTCAAAATATATTAAAAACTGTACAATACCAATTTTAAAATCAGAATTGTACCGAAAAAAGTACGATTGCAATAAATGTGTCATCCCTGATTTGTTTACTATTTATTGTTTTAAAACAGAAATACTTAAAATGAAAACCTAAATTTAAAAAGGAAAAACTAAATTTTATCGTTTGATACCTCGCTAAATTAAAGAAAAACAATATACCAACAAAATTTTATTGACTTTTATATTATTTTCAGTACTAAATACTGATATTTTCCTCAATATTGCAAAAATTTCTTTTTTTCACGCAATTTTTCCCAAAAAATATTTTGAACACAAAATTCCAGTAACAATTAGTACTAATTTTCAGTAACTGAACAGAGCTATATTCTCATTTTTAAAAAAATTGCTATTTCATTTGAAAATTATAATTCTATTTTGTGTTTTAAAAACGATAGATGCGCAACTTAAAGTCGCTATAATGCCAACGACAACCTTAACTTCACGTGGCGCACACCGATAAGACTCTGACGCCCGAATAAAAGTCGGGATTGCCTTTTTTACACATTTTCTAACAGGAAATGGTTAGTACGAGGAGGACTCCTCTCATCTATAAACCAATTCTTTAAGACAGCAGCCATGCCACCAAACTAGGCAACATAAAGCTAATGCGGCTGAAACAACGCACAAAAACGGATATTTTGATTACCTATTGCTATAGGGGTAGCACACTACCTACTAGCCTACCGGTGGACCCATCGCTGCTAAACGAATTCTTTGCTTTTGAAAATTACTCGTATTTTTTAATTATTAGTTTACATGATAACTTTTTATTCTACTTTTATTTAACAACGTTAAGTTTCAAGGTAATTTTCAAAGAGAAATTAACTTTTATCCATTTTGCTTGAAACATTTTTCATTATTTTTGTCTCATATTTTTTTCACTTACCACAAATATTAAATTAAAAATATACAAAATATATTTAACAATATGTGCTAAACAGTTCATTTTGATTTTTAAAAGATCTTTTTTTATTTATTACGAATACAAAAATGCTTAGAATTTATTTACGTTCTTTTTCGAATATGTCGAATTTACTCGTATAAAAATGATACTGTTCCCGTCGATTACACTTGTTCGAATAATTTGAACGATTTTGTCTACAAAGTCTTGTTAGTAGAAATGTACTTAACAATGTTGAACGACAGATAAAACTTTTAAACGGCTTTCCAATATTGATGGGTAGATTTTAATACAATACAAACATTAAATCGATATTTGATGGTCAAGGTCGACTTGAATAATTTAGTAAATCAATCATTATATGTCAACGAAACTCAATATCAGTAATATGGATGTGAGCTTCATAAAGTTCCACAAGAGCGACACTACGATATATACAGCTGATTCGTAAATGGATACTCTTACCACCTACCGGTCTAATTTAGACACCCGTTTCCTTATCTTATCTATATTTGGCTTTCTGTTGTCTTTTGATAGTAAAAATTAATAATTTTTTATGAGTTCATTTCCTATTGTCAAGTACAATAAACAAAGGAGTTGTTTTTGAAAATGAAAATACAATTCAAAATATTTTAGAGTGTGCATTAGGGTGTCCCTTATTTTTGGACGTCATTTTTTTTTGCGCATACCCGCTAAAAAGTTTCTAAATAATCTAAGAAGCCACCAGAAAAAATTTTACATTGATACAAGAATGGTAAACCGTGGCGACTTGCGATCGTTTACATTGCTTTCGAAAAAATAAGCTTTCATATATATTTGTTTATCTAAAAAGGTGATTCTCCTTTTTGCTCAACTGTCAAATTAATGTATTGTTTGCGGTGGCAATTTTCAATTTCAATAGTGTGTTTTATAAAGTTCGGTGCCTTAACTAAAAAAATGTCCGTCGAATTACGAAGTGGAAAACAAAAAATTTTTCTCATCGGAATGCCTTGTCATCAAATTAATGGTGCTAAACTACCATCTAATAGACAAGTTCTCGCTGTGCTTTTTTACAATATGCGCGAAGTCAAGCTCGATCTTAGAGAAAGTGCAAATCTAGTAATTAGAGAATGTGTAATTTTTTGGGAGAAGGCAAGAATTCCTACAAAGGCAATTCCGAACTGTGTCAAGAAGCTTTTAGATAAATATACACTTTGGAAAAAGTTGCAAAAAAATTGTAAGAAAAGTCTCGATATTTATAGGACCCGTGAAAGTAATTTTGAAAGTGATCTTGATAACCTATTTGATATTGCTCATGCTGCTGCCCTTCAAATTATCAAAATAGAACAGGATAAAGCATTTTTGAAGCTACAGAGAGAGCCGAGTAGACCGGGTTGCTTTGCTGGCATAGATAAAAACTTGGCAGACAAAGAGGAAAGATCTAGAAAAAGGTTATTACTCGAAGAAACAAGAAAATTAAGGCAACAAGAATTTTCGGAAGTTGCATCGACTTCTACATCATATGCTGAATGCAGACAAGTTTTAGACGTGGAAGAAATATTAAATTCTGATACCGAAGATTCACAATATTCCCACGACGACGAAATCCAGCCAGAGGCAAGCACAAGTTTGCAGAGCGACAGGTCAAAAAGAGGAAGAAAAAATCTGATAACGCCAAAGGTAGTCGCAGTTTTAGACAGGTGCCAGCTAAGTATAAGAGATTCTGTCTATATTATTCAGGCTATCCTAGAGGCATTGGATCTGAAATGCGACGATTTTGCAATAAATAAATCTTCCATTCAGCGAATTCGTACACAAATGAGAAAATCACGTGCAGAAACTATAAAAAGTGACTTTAAGAACAACGTACCTGATATCATAACCGTCCATTGGGATGGCAAACTTTTACCCGGCTTAGACATGAGAAGCTCCAAAGAGGAGAGGTTGCCAATTATAATTTCTTATAGCGACAAGGAACAACTTCTTGCAGTACCAAAATTGGAGAGTTCGTCTGGTAAACACCAAGAAACAGCTATTAGAACAGCTCTATATGACTGGAATCTCATTGACAAGGTGCAAATAATCTGTTGTGATACAACATCAACGAACATTGGCCGTTTTAATGGCGCTTGTGCTCTTTTGGAGAAAAGTTTGGGCAGAGACCTGGTGCTTTTCGCTTGTCGTCATCATATTTATGAGTTAGTGCTTAAAAGTGTATTTGAAGCCAAAATTAAGCAAAATGTTCGATCTCCAGAAATACCACTTTTTAAAAAAACTAGAGACAATTGGAAAAATATAGATTCGAATAAGATTGAACCATGCATCGATTTCGTTAGAAAGCACATTCCTGATGAACAAATTTTATCCATCTTACGGTATTACAAAGCGGCATTGGAAAAAACTTTTATAAGAGAAGATTATCGTGAATTAGTAGAACTCTGCGTTGTGTTTTTGAATGGCGATCCAGAAAAGAAAATAAAAATCAAGCCCCCCGGAGCCTTACACCAAGCACGATGGATGGCCAGAGCCATTTATTCATTAAAAATATGTTTGCTCCAGTCCCAGATCAACATAGATGCAAATGATAAAAGTGCTCTGCAGGACATTTGCTTATTTGTTGCGATAATTTACGTAAAGCCATGGCTCGAGTGTACAGAAGCTGTAAAAGCACCTAATCAGGATTTGGGTTTTTTGAAAGCTGTCAAAGGCTATAATGAAATAGACGAAACAATTTCGAATGCTGCTCTAAGTAAGTTTTGTAAGCACTTATGGTATTTAAGTGAAGAGGCAGTCATTTTATCACTTTTTTTGATGACGAAGTGGATGACAAAACAAAAACAAATATGGTTGTTAACTTAAACAGGGAGGAAATATCGGATTTTAACAAACGATATATTCCAAACAGCGATGAAATGTCAGGATCGTTGTTTGGTGAGTCAAATTTATTTTTTTTTAATGTTATCTTTGTGTTAAATCATATTTTTTGAAAAATTAGTACTGAATGCTTTAATAACAACTTTTATTACAACCTTTCTTTATTCCAGCTAAAACACTTGATTGCTTTGTATCAGGTAAAAGCAAAGTATTTCTTGCAAGATTACAGATCGATGATAGTTTTCTTCGCACAAATGTGGCGTCTTGGATAAACAACGCTGCATTTCTGGAAGCCAAACGAAAAGTAAGTCTTTTACGAGTGGTAAACGATGCTGCTGAAAGAGCAGTCAAACTTGTGGAAGATTTTCACGGACTTATTACTGCTGATGAAGAGCAAAAACAGTTTTTGTTGCGCTGTGTTGAGGAACACAGAAACCTGTATCCAGACTGCAGAAAAAACACTTTAAAAAGAAGTTATCCCATATAATTTGGAATATTAAAATATTCTTAATAAAATATTCTTAATGCATCTTTTCATTTTTTCATTGTTCTCATTTACTGTATTATGTAAAACTTCTTGCCTTAGTCGCCACGGGTTACAATCATGATAGAAGAGTAAAATTTCATATGTATTTAAGTATAATTTTCTATATATAAAAAAATTATAGGGTATGCGTTTCGAAATTCGAAAAAAAAAATTTTTTTGTCTTATAAGGGACACCCTAGTGTGCATACCTAAAGATAAAATGGAATACGTATATTTTAAAAAAAAATATTTTTTAATTGCTTAAGGTAAACTTTTTTCGCATGATTCATAGCCATTTAAATTGTTCAAACATTTTAAAGATGGTTTTTCAATACCTTAAGGGCGGATGTTATCGAACACATTTTTGACTTTCGGGTATTATAAGTGAACTATAAGCCAAAAGTATCCGAAAAGTTATCGGACAGATGATCTACCCGTTAACTTTTAACATAGGGTTTATTCTTTTATGAAGCTACCATTTTAAAAAGTTTTTGTTTTTTACTTTACCATGAAAAAATCAATATCGGCATTTCAACGGATCTTCACGTTTTGACGTCTCTTGAATCTATTTTTACTATTTTCGTGATGACGTCTGTAGGTGGGTGAGCTCTACAGCTCATAAGGTTTGACATATCAAAGTGAAATTTTTATATGGTGATGAAGAGTTGTATATTTTTTTGACATAATCGGGAAGGGGAGAGATAGTTTACTCGATTCCCCAATGCAAAAATAATTATTTTTTCGATTCGAATATACTTTGAACTTTTATTCTTTGAGCATTATATTCATACAAATATCTGTTTCCATGTTGTATAATAAAGTTGAGCGTAGACCAGCCACTCAAAATCTTTTATATTGTTTTTTAAGTTGCCATTTTTTCTAGTTTGTGTTACGCAGTGTTGGGATTTGTGGTACATTTGTACCAAAATTGGTACAATTGAGACATCAGTGGTACACTAGTACACTTCATGCTGTTTTGGTACAATTTCATATAAAATTTATTCAATAAATTGACTTCAAATTTCATCTCAATATAACTTATTTTATTTAATGTTTATTTATTTATTTTCTTGCAATAATAAACATTTCTAAATTCATAGTTCTCCTATCCTGTCTAGAACTGTCTAAATTGCAATATTCTTGATTAATGTCTAGGCTTAAATCGAGTTTACGGACACATCATAAAAATTAAAAAAAGTAGCCTATTGTGTGTAAAATTTAATTTTAAGCAAAAAATATCAAAAAAAAAATTGGGGGGCGACCCTTAGTTTCGGAGTTACGGACCCCCACAGTTTCTATGTAAAGTATGGTATATCTCCAGTATTTTATGCAAAATGAGGCAAAATTGGAATACTAAATAAAAGTACTATCCAACTAAAGTGAAATTAATAAAAAAAAATGGAAAAAATTTAAGTAAGTAGAAGAAAAATATTTTTTATTTTATTCTGCGTCCGGCTATGCAGAAAATCTTTATTTAGCGAAGCCGGTGTTAGCTATACCATAGAGGAGATATGCAAATTCTACATTGGTTGAAATAGGAAGTTTAGCTCAGGAAGAAGAAATTGATGAAGAATTAAGTGATTCAGAATAAAAATTTTGAAAAAAACCTATTTTTGTGCGCACTCGAAACTTTTTTTCACTGATTTTAATTTAGCTTGGTAGTACATTTAATTACCCATATTGCCTCATTCCGTAATAAAATGGTCGAGATAAATCATATTTTACATAGAAACTTCGGGGGTCCGAAACTAAGGGTCGCCCCCAATTTTTTCATTTAACATTTTTTGCTTAAAAATAAATTTTACACACCATAGGCTACATTTTTAAAATTTTTATGATGTATCCGTAAACTAGATTTGTTCCCAGCGTTTAAAAGTTTTTGCTTCGGCTCAATAATTTTCCGGCAGTTTTCGGCTAATTTCCATTTTTATAGTGAAAAATCGTAAGGTCTTTTTGGTAATTAGGCGACTCTTCAATTATTCTTAAAAATAACTACAGGCATACACTATCGGACTAAGATCAGGTTTCTTTGGTGGAGTTTCAAGCACTTGCTGATTCGGTACAATTTTATCGTTGGGGCGGTACAAAATAAACATTGTCAGATCGCAACACTGGTTTTAAGTCGCCACCACTTTTCTAATAAATTTGCTAAAAAGAAGTTGCATTCGTCTCCATACTTTCAAAATTGTGTTTCTGACGACTGTTTACTTTTATAGTATAAAAATTTATACCGTCATTCTCATGTCGAACAACAGTAAAGAGTCGCAGCACAGTTTCAAGTACATAAAACATCGTACCGCTGCCATTTTTATTTCCTCTCCCAACAACAAATACACGTGTTGCAGAAACAAAAATTGCAACTATGGAACGGGACAAAGTAACAGGTTCAATACTTTATTTTCCATGCAGTTATTAATCAGCTGACAAATGTGTTTATGGGGTTCATTTTTAAATTTCGATGAACCTGTGAAAAACATACTTACTTAAGTATAATTAAGAAAATACCAATAATCTCTCCATAATAATAATATAACAATGAAATTTTGTTTAAACTGTTTATATTATTTATTTGTGGATTACAAATAAACAAAAATAGAAAAACTAAATTTTTTATCTCGGAAGATGGCCCCTAGTCATGGGGAGTTGAATAGAGGGACATTCGATTTTAAGTTTCCCACATTCAAAGTGTCTGGAAAGTTTTTGCAGAAAAATGATTCCACATACGAACTGTTCGACTTAAAAACGAATTCTCTCTGTAATGCATAGTGCGATTCACTGTCCAATCGACCACAAATTGATGAATTCTTAGTGAAGAGCTTGTTATACGCAAAAATGTGCAGATATCGCGAAAGAGTTCCCTAATTTCATTGGAGCACATTCCATTGTAGAAATGATAAAATAGCGGAATACACTCCACATTGGGCCTTAATATATTTAAAGTAAAGTAACGGAATCAACTAAAGGACACATTGACTATAAATACTGGACATAAATACTGAACAAATTTGATAGTCAGACCAAAAAATTCGGGTTGTTAGAAAATGACTCCTTCATAAGTTGTAATGTTATGTTTCTGTCCTACCGTGGATGACCTTCGCGAATCTTGTCTGTTATATCGCTCCCACTATGGCCTCTTAAGTCTGCTGACGGTAGGATGAACAAATTAGTTATTTGATGACTTGGGCATCTAGCCTACATTACATATTTTGCCCTGAAGACTATTTACTGTTTAAAATCTGAAGGAATAGCGATGTGGTAAGAGATTTGGGTCATACGAAGACGCATTTAGATCTCCAAATATTGGGAAAAAAGAAGTAGAAAGACTTTTTTTATAAAAGACAACACTACCTCTGCGAAGCTTTTTGCTTGTCTGCAGAAAACACTCAGACGGGAATCGAACCCGCAACCTCCAGACTGATAGACTAGCGCGCTACCAATCGGTCTAATGAGTATTAACAGATCTGTTATAATATACTGTCATCTTTATCCGATGGATCTATATGCTCCGCTTCTAAAAAATCTGGAGAGCTCAGACTCAGAATTTAAAATGCCGAGTTACATTTTTTAACCCTCTGTGCAATATTCAACTAAACATATTTGTTATTATCGTAATAAACAATATGTGAATATTTTTACTTATTGATTGTCAAATTACACCTACCAATACTACAACTAGTTACTGGTATTGCTATTTAACAGTCCTATAGCAATCTAATTATTTTTTTTTTATCTATTTATCGAGTAAAAATACCTAGACATTTGTATGCATCACTATAATTAAAATCGAGCAAAAAAGTAAAAAACACGTTTCTGTGTAACTCATTTATGAACTTAAAACTTGCAGTAATATTCACTTTTGAAAATAGTATGACGGACACAGCACAGTAACATACGGACGGACTAACTCCCAGGGCTGCTAGACGCTCACTCCGTTTAAAAATTACTCACAATTTGCTAATGTGGTTTTATTAAAATTATAATAAAGATTATATTAATTACATTGGAAAATATTAAATTTTAAATTCTTATACATATAGTGATCAGATCTATTTTTATATTTAGCTATTGTCAATTTTCAAAAAACTAATTTTTGAAGGAGCTCGAAAAACACTTTCTTTATTGAATTTTTTTAGTAAGATTTGTGTACCTTTTTATAAATAAAAAACCATAAAAAATTGTTTATCAACCCAAATGAATCATAGTATAATAAAACAAGGTAAACCAATCCGTTCTGTCTCTTAACCTTCTGACGTCTTAGCTGATTAATATAATTGTTATCTTTATGTACACCGTTTTTATTTGTAAATTCCACGATTTTTGTCGTTATTGTTGATTAGCGGACCGAAAATTTTCAAAATGTTCGCTGTCGACAGTTTGTCATGCTGAAGTTATCACGTATCTCCAAAAATAATCATTACGAGAAATCTATATATAAAAATAAGTTGCATTGTGTTAGTACTTGATGTTCTCTGGAATGCGTGAACCGATTTTGTTTCTGCAAAGTTTATATGAAAGGTGACGTCAATACCAAGGTTTTTATGTATAAACGGTCTCTGTATATGTATTGATGCATGAGTTATAGCCGGAATAGTTGGCGTGGTACCGCCCATACAAAGTGAAAAATTATTATCGTGTTCCTGGCGAACTGCAAAGGATATCGCCTTAAAACTTTGCAAGAGTTGCCTTTGTGTGCATAATCTGCCAAAATACAGAATGAATTGGGACAATGGGAGTGGTACCTTCCATACAAAGTGAAAAATTATTATTGTGTATATAGAGAACTATAATAGGTATGGTCTTCAAGTGACTATAGAAAAACATAGGCTGAATTGGGGCAGTAAAACATTATTATCCTGTATCTAGAGAACTGCAATAGGTAGCGCCTTGGAATTTTGCATCAGTAACCCCCATATTAAGATACATTGTGTAGAGAAACACACTCTGAATTTGAGTGGAGGGCGTGGTGCTTCCTATACAAAGTGCAAAATTATACTTTGCACAAGTAACCGTCATAATAATGTGCATAGTCTAGCAAAATATGCACATCCCATTAAAAGTAAAAAATTGTTATCGTGTTAATACGTATAGTCTAGCAAAAAACAAGTTGGATGGGAACATTTTTGACTTGAGAATAGCGTGCGTTTTCGCGTTAGAAGTTGGTCATACGTTTCTTCCATGTGTTTATTTGTGGATCAGTGTAGCAAAGCGCACCGGGGATAGCTAGTTAAATATAAAGTTTATAAATATAAAGTTAAAGTTCCCTGGTAGTGTGAAGGAATTCCTGGCAGTAGTACGCCATCAGATTTAATATACATACTCTAAAACGTGCTGGTATGGGATGCTTTCAGTAAATGGAGGCTCAGACCATATGTTGCCAATATCTAAGTCCATGTAATTTGTACAATTGAAATTAATTGAATTTTTTATAAGCCCTGAGTTTAGTTGAATCATTCACTACAATACGAAATTTTGTTAATGTTCATGAACAGGTTTTATTCCGTCGAAAAGCATTGCTAAAAATCGGCCCTATTCCCGCTGTCGTTTTAATTTTAATAGTCGTTTCTATGTCGTTGTCGTTTTTATCGTCGTTTCGTATTCTTGAAATATATTGAAACGATGAAGAAAAGTTATCGAAAACAAAAATAAAAATTATTTATTTATTTATTTATTTAGTATTAATAATTATAAATAAATTATAATATTAATAACAGGAAAGAGTACTAGCAACTAAGGCTTTCGACTCTAAAGTTAATTACATGAAGCATTTTTTAAATTAGATTTTGTAAACAATTTGTAGTTATAAATTTGTACATTAATTTAATATTATTTTCACATGTGTTTTTGAGGAAATCAGTTGGTGTATTCGTTCCGAAGATGCATAGTCTGGATGAATTGTAGTTAGAGCACTCGTTAAGAACATGATCTACATTGAGGTGTGTATAACAGGTGGGACAAACTGGGGTTGCAGTTCTGTCTAATATATGTTGATAAGAAAATTTGCAATGACCAATTCTAAGGCGCACAAACATACTAGTTTCAGCTCTAGAGGTGTTTTTGTGGTATAGTATTTGTACCTGTGCTGGAAAACTGACTATTTACGGGCTTTTGTAGACGCAAGAGAGTTAGCGATGTTATTAAAAATGTCACATGGTTCCCAAATAGAATATTTTCTTAGAGGTCGTTGTTTCGCTTCTTCAGCTGCTGAGTCTGCGTATTCATTGCCCGTTATACCAACATGGGAAGGAACCCACATAATTTTGATAGTATCCAAGTTTTGGTTACATATATTTCTTATTTGATTAAAAATCGGAGATTCGTACTGGGAATTTTTGATGGCTAGAATAGATGATAGACTGGCAGAACAGATTACAACCTTTAAACAATTTTGATTGGCGTATTGCACTGCGTTAAGAATAGCAAATGCTTCGGCTGTGAAATTGGAGCAGTAAATATCAACGAAACCGGCAGTAATTATGCTGCCATCTTGAGTGACAGTCGCAAAAGTAGTATTGTGGGTAGACTTGGATCCATCACTGAAAAAAAACTCCCAATTATCTTCCATAAAACTTTCGGTTAAATCGTTAAACAAGATTTTATATATATATATATGAAGATGTAGAACCCTTAGGTAGGTGTGTCAACGACAGAATAAAAGAATCCTCATTTGGTAGCACTGTAATTTTTTGTGTTATTATATATGACATTTTTGTAAATTTCTGAAAAGTTTGTTATTTCTTTGTAAGTTCCAACAAAATATGGCGAAAACTTAATTTTATTTTTCAAGTTCAAGTGATGATGATGATGACGATGAAATAATGGATATAAATATACATCGGAAGATGCTACACCAGAACGTTAACATTTTTGCCATTCCAGATTCTAAGTAAGAAACTCGATTAGTAGCAATCCAACTTCTTTTGGTCGGCAAATACCACTACGTTTCTTTTCGGGTTATTTTTTATCAAATTTTATTAGGTTTGACACCGCTTCCTCCACCTGTGCTGTTTCTAACAGCCTTCCCCTGTCACTCTGGATTCAGAGTTTCCTTTTAATCTTGATTAATTTTAATAAAAAAAAAACGTTTTAATGGATATTTCCTCCTAATTTAGTTTTACTTGCTTTATGCCAAACTTCTCCATCAAGAACTGGAGGATCTAACGGATTTAATTTCTCGGATGTTTCGCTTCAAAAACCACTAAGTTTTATGGTTTTATGCCCTTTCGGAAACCCTTACCATAAGCGGGATGTTTTTCCATTTAAGAAACTAAAATTTCGAACTGCCTTGATGTACTTTTTTTTCAGTTTGAAATTTTTTTCTTGTACTCGTTTGAATTTCGTTGCCTACAATGATGACGACAGAGAACGAACGTTTTATTTTTGTTTCTATGTTTGTTTAAAAATAGAGAATACCGATATACTTACGACGAATGTCGTTAACGCCAACGGATCAGTTTTTATGGTAAAAATTGCGTTAACTGAATAAATTTTTACAAAAGCGAATACGCGTTGTTGTCAATCACATAACATTCATATATGTATGTAAAATATGGCTTACAAAGTAGTAATGCTGCTGTTCTAGTTATGATTTACTACCAAGCGTATTTGGAAAAATATATTAAAAAACACATACCTATATCAAGTCAAAATATTATGTAAAAAATGTACTTACGAGTATATGGTCAGAAGAAGAAAATAATAATTGGACTCTTTTTGAAAATGGCTGTTTATTTTAAATCCTCTGTATTTATTTATCCCTTTTCTGTAAATGCAGCGGTTTAGTACATTTGAAGTTAAGTTTGAATAATTTCTTTTAATGTTTAAAATGTATATTGCTTTGTGTATTGGTGCACGAAAAAAGTTATATATTTTTCATTTTGGCCACTAACCAGATAATTTGTTTTTTTTACGTATACTGCTCTTTAAAGCGTAACTGATAGTCAAAGCCAATTAAATTACGCGTCAAATAATGCCTAATTTCTTTGGACCGGAAAAAAAGACGGAGTTCGAAAGACTGATGGAATTTAAATTTTCATAAAGTTTTTGAGAATTTTCAAGAAGCTGTTTTACCACAAATAATAACAAAATCTTTAGTTTAATAATTTTCATATTTGGTTTAAAAAATTTAAGACACAATGGACCAATATCGAATAAAAATTCTCTAACAAAAAAGAAAACCCTAGCATTAATTTTTCTAATTATTCTCTTATTTATGTACATCTTATTTTATGTTGTTTTTTATTTTGTTGCATCGATTTGATGGTAAATTTAAATGCTAGCGTCCTTTTTATTACAGCATAATTATTTTTTATTTCAAGCAATATTATATTGAGAAACACCAATATAATGATCGAAATGAAAAAAAAATATTTTTGCGTGACTAGCATCCCATAATTAATCTAGAAAAATGCAAAATAAAGTTTAAACATTTTCGCTGTAAAGCAGAGTATAAAATTTAAAAGCCAAAACACCTGCAAATGGAAGAGAAATGTTAAATAAACAAATATTTAATAAAACAAGTGAAAATTCAGCTCGATTTACTTTCGACTCTTCGAAGTAAATCGAAGTAATAATGAATTTCGATTCACAGAACACTAAGAAAGGTGAATTCGTGTCATCATCGAAAAAGTTCGGATTCGGTTTACAGAACAGGGGTGATTATAATTTAACTATGTATGATTACCTATAAAAATATTTGTATACATTTTAAAACCTAACTGAACCTTTTGTAACTGTAAAAAATTTAACTTTAAAACTTACATATAAGAATAAACAGACTGGAAAAGAAAAAATCTTTCTTTTCTCAAATGAACGTTTTTTTTTGGCTCTTTTTGACTGCAGGGTTAACGCGTTTGGTCTTTAAAAAGTTGGCATCACTAGCTATGCCAACTTAGCCTTTTTGCGCTATTTTTAACTACCACTGACGCGAAAATTTTCCACTTAGCATCTTTTTAAAATAAAGAGCTAACATACATAGCTCTTTATTCTTATGAACAGCGCGTTTGGCACTTTACGCTTTGTTCAATAAATTTTCCAGTTTTACCCCTTATTGCTTTATCTTCGTTGTCATGTAATATATGGCTAACAATATGAAATAGCTGCTGTTCAAGTTATGATTTACCACCAAGTGTACATACAGCAAGTCAAAATATGTATATAAAATCAAGTATATGGCCTATTTTCCTGTAAATGGAGCGATTTAGTACATTTGAAGTTAAATTTGAATAACACTGATTAACAAGTTTATTTTGTTTATTGTTTAAAGTTTATATTACTTTTTTAGAATGATTAAAATGTAACAGGTAATGTTACATTTTTTTTCAACCTATACTACTCTTTGAAGCGTCACTCATAGTCAAAGCCATAGATAAAACATAAATGATGGTCAACTCTCCAATTGTCAAAAACGTGGCTACAAATGTCTTCACACATACGGGGAGTAAAATTTTTATTCACATTTAGGCACTATTACGCGTTATTCCATTGCATTTTACAAATATTTAAACAATTTTGAATTTTTGCACAAACAATTATTTAACAATTTATTGTATTTTAAATGTTTTTATACAAAATAAATTTAATTTTGTTGACATTTCTTTGGTGAAATTTATTTCTACACAGTATTGTATTTTTTGTCTTTTAGGGGATGAAAATTTTAAAATCAATATAATAAATATTTAAAATTTGCATTCAATCTAACGTTTTTCGCACATAAATATATTAGAAAAATACAAAATTCATATTTTTATTAAAAAGCAAAAGAATTATTTAATTTTAACATCTAAAATTGAATGTAAAAAAATATTCTGTTTTTACAAAATATTTTATACAACTATGTGCAGTTTAAGTGCTGTGGGGAATTTTTTTTAAAACCAACACTTATACAATTTTGCCTACCAATACATTCTTAGACTTAGGTGTTTTGACAAGAGACTTAGTTTTTTGACGTTTCAGTTGACTATCTATGTGTTATCAAAGCCTATTGATTTTTTTGGATCGGATAAAAGAGACTGGATTGATTTTAAAAAAATTTTCATATTTCAGAAGCTTTTTTTTTATCATAAATAATAACAATAGCTATAGTTATATAATCTTCATATTTGGTTGAAAAAAATTTAAGACAGAATGGGCCTATATAAAGGGTGGTTAAATTTTAAGGGGCCGATGTTGATTTTGAATAAAACACAAATTATTTATGAAGTTATTGTCATTTCTTTTTATTTTGATAATATTGGTATGGTTCATATATAGCTGTGTTTCTTTACTCAACTTTAGGATCCCTCGGGATCCCAATTTGCACGAAAAGCGTTCCCGTACTTTAAATTTGGGTAAATGAGAGCAGTTTTGAGAGAATAAATTTCTTCCTCTTCTTGCACGAAACAGTTCAAAGTTTTTCTTTGGGCAAATTGTGTAAATGTCAAAGAGCTATAAAACATAAACCTTCGAAAAAAAGTAAAAAAAAATTTAAGAACAAAAAGTGTAGAATAGATACATATGTATATGTGTATCTATGTATGCATATTGATATAAAAGATTTTTATTAAAAGAGTGTTTGTGTTTTATTTTAAGTAAGTTTTTGTTTCCTACAGATAATTTCCAATGTAAATGTAGAAAATAAAAATTTATTTAAAAGTAACAAAAATTTAAATTACTTTATCAAAACTTCTTCTTCTTCTTCTGGATTGTTGCTCAGAGCAACATTGTTGGTGCCAAATGGTAAAAAGCTGCCGTAAACACTAGGTTCTTAATTGCAGCTTTTGGTCATGTCCAGAAACGACGGTTAGGTTGAAAACAATTTTTTATTTTAGTTTTTCTGTATGCAGTTATTATTTATTTGTTTGTTGCAAATCATTCTTTTTTTTTCCTTTCGTCAAATGTGTGTAAAATTTATTTGTTAATTTTTCATGTGGTTTCTTGATTTCGAACAATTTAGGTTATACACGATAACCCAAGCGATTACACGTGGCTGATTGATGCAAACACAAATTAACTGTACCACGGTACAGCTAACCGTGGAAGCCAATCAGCCAGTGCGAGAGGGAGCCGCAAACCACTTGAAGACCGAGTAACAAGGACGGCCTGATTGACCTTAAACGATAATGACAATGACGCGTTCCTCAATCCAAAGCTACTTTACGACTCCAATCAAAACTTCCAAAACACTGACTTTTTATTTTATGTTAAAAATTTGGTTTTTAGTGTTACCGTGCTTTTGTGTAACTTTGTCTCTTTATTAGAAAAAATAATGCTTGCTCTCATTTTCACGAACTTTACCCAAAAAGTAAAGAAACAGACCTTATGTATGGAACAAAATATCGGCCAAATGGCCGCCGCGACTTCGGCGGCACACGTTCATCCGATGCACCAAATTTTCGATGACGCTGAGGCATAATTGAGGTTCTATGCCGTTAATGTGGCGAATTATCTCATCCTTTAGCTCTTGAACTGTTACTGGCTTATCGATGTACACCGTTTCTTTCAAATAACCCCAAAGAAAGAAGTCCGACGGTGTCAAATCACATGATCTTGTCGGCCAATTGACATCGCCACCACGTGAGATAACATGACTATTGAGTTTGTGGCGCGAAAGAGCCATTGTTTCGTTAGCTGTGTGACAAGTGCCACCGTCCTGTTGAAACCGCATATCGTCCACATCCATATCTTCCAATTCGGGCCATAAAAAGTTCGTTATCATCTCACGATGGCGAACACCATTCACAGTAACTGCCTAACCGGCCTTGTTTCGAAAAAAAAAAAAAACGACACCAAACAGTCACTCTTTGTGGGTGCATTGGTTTTTCGACAATCACTCTGGGATTATCATTCGCCCAAATGCGGCAATTCTGCTTATTGAACACTGAGGTGAAAATATGCCTCATCACTGATGTTGATTTTCTTCGAAAATTAATGATCCACTGTTGCCATTTCTTGCCATCATCCTGACCATTGCTCGATTGTGTACCTTTTCATGGTTCAAATTGAGTTATTCTGAAATTGAGAAATGTCATATTAAATGCAGAAAAAAACTTGACGTTTAGGTGTGGTTCACATTCAACATCGGCCCTTAAAATATAACCACCCGATATAATAGAATAAAAATGCTCTAATAAAAAAATAAACACTAATATTTATTTTTTATAAAATATTTTATTTATAGAAATATTTTAAAAAATAGTTTTTTTTTTTAAATTAGCGCTTTTTAGCACGTTTTGACCGCTTGGTTGAAAAAATACAATATTTATTATAAAGTTTTATCTAAAAGAAAAATAAGCGGCTAGTTTTGAAATGAATTAAAATTTATTTAATATTGAGTTAAAATTTTTTTGAAATCGTGAACAAAATGTTCATTATATTTCATATTCATTATATTAAAATCTCAAGAAAATGTGTTAGAATTAAGTCATGGTTTCGAAGTACTTTCAATTTCGTTCGAGCAATTATAAACTAGCCATTCAGGACTCTGAGATTTGCCTCAAGCGACATGTGACAAAAGCAGTTCAGACATCAATGCTGGCGTTGGTACACCAGTAGAAAGAACATCAGATTTTTATATTTAATTCTTAAGCTAATTTAACTTTTTTATTTTTTTAACTTGTGGAATGTTCAAAAACTTGAATTTTTAATAATTTCCGATTTTAGCTTTTTAACAAAGTGAGTTTATTTGCCGTTTATATTAATGAAAATACATGTTTAGTTGTATGTATTTATATAATAAAATTTATCACAATAAATGTTAAATTACATTTAAATTACATATGTGTATTAAATGCTTTTTTATTTAGCAAAAACTGTAGGAAATTAAACAAGGGGAAAACATTTTGTTCAAAATTAAACAAAAGGTTAAAAAATTTGTTGTCTAATTTTAATTCGAAAATATTCGGTAAAGTGTTGCCTACTATTATCGACCTAATTTTCAACAAAAGTGTTTTAGAGTGTATACCATATTTGTAAGTTTCTAGAAATATTAAAATTTTAAAAATGCTTGTTTCTTATTCAGCACAATAACGATCAAATATTTGTGTGATAGCAAAGGAAATGCTTATTTAAAAATAAGAACAAATGAATTTTCTTTAAAGTGCTCATGATTTTAAATTTTCCATTTCTTTTTGTTTTTAGCTTTTCCCGGGAATTCCCGTTTCCCAAACCCTAGTCATAATACTCATATTCTACACTCTTTACACCTTTTATTTTCTGCAATATTCTGCATATTAATATGTTTACCCTATAAGCAACTCAACTAACTTTTAATGCACTTTAAGCTAACTACTTTGCTACCAGTAGTAAGTAGTTGATACTTGATTGATTTTTATTAGAAATAACTGACTTTTTAACATTGTGATGTCCTAGCGTGTAGTCGGTTGTCTTACTGACTACTCAGAATTTAGCTTAAAGTTATTCAATTTGTAGTTAGCTATAAACTGAATATACAGTGCTTCACAGCTTATTTTATGCAGTGAATTTTTTCCATTTTAAATCTCTAGGAAAACGAAAATAGTAATAAATTTAAAAAAAATTATGATTCTTCATTGCTAACCGAAGGTTGGCTGAAGGAAACAACAAAATATAAGGTTGTAAATATTAAAAGTATAAATATTCAACAAGAGGGAAGCTTTAAGGTAGTGGTAGACTTCGTTCTCACCAACTGACGTTTGATAACAATTGATTGATAACGATTGAATACAAGTTTTCTCGTATTTCTTTATCTGGGTTTGGTTGGTTAAATATATGATGCTTACAACTAAAACACTACCCTAAGTAGATTAGATACAAGAGTGCTGATGACGGACGTGGCCGCTATAAAATCAATTACATACTAAAATTTAAAGGGTGTTCCAATTATGATGCAATTTTCGCGAATATTACTTTAATTTTAAAATTTAAGGGTGTCCCATAAGACATAAAGAAATAAACAACTGGAATTTTTAAATTATACTGCACATAGAACGGAACCCTACGTGTGTGCGTCTTATTCTCACTTGACTAATTTTTTTTTTATTGTACGTCTGGCAATGTTGCCTTGAATTTTCTTCTTTTACAGCTTTAAAAAAAATCAAATGATTCCGCGTACCTACAACGGTATCAAAAATCATATCAAAAACGGCAACTCATAGCGAAAAATAGCAGAAATGGTTAATATAAATGCTTCCACAGTTCAAAAAGTCATCGAGCGCTTTATTCAGAAATACACCGAATAACATTTTACTGAACACGACGAGCGATATATTTTAAGAAAAATAAAGGCGAATCTAAAGCTTTCAGCTCCTAACATTGACTAATTTCTATTCTAATGCACAAACTTTTTCACTTTATTTTATTTTTGATTGGTTTTATGTTTTATTTTAATTTACATACTACAAACATACACACATATGTATAAAAACACAAAAAAGTTACCTTCGTTTTTCTTTGAACTTTAGTTTCAACACACAAAAATACAAAAAACAAGTAAAAGTGCTATACTCGGCCTTGCCGAATCTTCTATACCCTTCACCACGGTGATTTTATTTATACAGACATGTACAGCATTATCCATATTGTTGACTATTTACATAAATTAAAATAAGTCATATGAGAAAAAACTCGTTATTCATACTTTAAAGAAATAGAAGACAGCGGCGACGCAGCTAAATGAAAACAAATTCCGTTGGCTAAAATTGTCGCCGTGTTGTCAGCTACTTAATGATATTGCCGACACCAGCTACATCGTAAACTCTGTTATTATTTTAGAAATACTTATTTTTCTTTTATAAAATTAAATAACTTTTTTAAAAAATTATAAATATTTCCTTCAAAACTTTTTGTTTGTATATGAACTTGTAATTTGCAATTTTGTGACATTTCTTTTGTTAAATAAAATAGAAATTAGCCTAAGTTAGCTACAGCCACAACGTGGCTGTAAAGCCAGTATAGATAGCTACATGGTCGTGTAGCCATGTAGCTATCTATACTGGCTTTAAAATAATCGTTTACCTTTAAACGTGTGTATTTTATTTTTGACAGTTTGTATTCGGTATCCTGATGTTGACTATAGCATTAAACACATAGACGACAGCAGTATACCGACTACAACCTGTCAAAATTAAAATACACACGTTTATATGAAGACGATTATTTTGACATCATAGCTACATGGCTACACGACCACCATTGTGGCTGTAGCTAACTTAGGCTAATTTCTATTTTTCTTTGCGACAATTCTATTTTATTCAAGAACAGGAAATGTCACAAAATTAAATATACAAATTCATTCATGATATAATAATACAAGGTAGTTCCATTTCAAAAATGTTTGAAGTTTGCCGGAATTATTGAAGTATGTTTTTATGTAAACAGCAAAAAAAGTGTTGCCACAAGTAGAAACGAAAAAAAATTATTTTGGAAATTATTTTAAAAAAGTGTGTAATTTACATAAATAACATAAAATAAAAACGTACTTTGGTTTAATAATGAAACTTATGAGGAATAAATCTTGCTGTAGATTATGATTTCCTTAATCTTTTATAGGTACACTTTTATATTAAAAAAAATATATATATTACAATCTTATTTAAGCTGCATGCTAATTGATCTTATAAAAAATCGCCAGAAAACAAAAATTAAATTAAATTGGAAAAAAATGGAAATTTGGCAAAATAATATAAAAATTCAATATTGACAGTAAGTGCATTGATATTTTTTTTTTAATTCTAATAAATCTTAACAATTCTGTAGTTTTAGGTAGACAACGTAACTACTTAGCTAGTTTTTAGGATATAAAACGTTGTATTTACACTCTTATTGATTTCTTGATAATCACTCCTATTACATTTGGCGACATAATACGACGACCTTTCACTAAATTAAATTGGTATTCCCTTTGTCGACATCAACATTTATCGAGAATTTTTAATTTTATTTGGTATTTTGTAAGAATATGTGACGTTGAATTTTTTTTGTATCGACGGCTATTTCGTCGCCTTGGTTTTTAAAAACTACTCAAAATTAGTTGAAGAAATGGAAAATCTCGGCGTGATAGAAAAAACTTAAATGAGATTCTTATTAAGCATTTGAAATTGTTAAAAAACATTAAATTTTTTTTAAAAGAAATTTTTTCTACAGAACAGTGTTATCAATAAGCAGTCGACGCCAACATAGGAGCATTAGGAAATACAAAATTATAATCAAATTGATGTTGACATCAATGTTAAATTATTTTCGGTCGCCGCCAAGTAGAATAAGGGTAAATATAAAACCGCTCAAATATGTTATCACCATATTTCATTAAAACGTTTTGAATAATTGTCTATTTAAAAAATTTTTAATATTTTGGGATTACTTTTTATATAAAATATTACCCAATTCAGCATGCGGATTTCTTGGGTTATTTTTCATTTTTGCTTTTGAGCAATTTTGCATAGAGTTATTTTGCATTTTATTGATACTCCTGACAGATTAGCTTCCCACCTAAGTTAAAAAAAAATGTTTTCTTTAATGAACATTCCAGGGGTGCGTTTGGTAAGTTGTACTTAATAAGAAAACGGGAACTTAGACACTTTTGTCAGATATAGGGAAATTAAAAAATCTTATATGTGAATTTTTGCAAAAGTTTATCACTACCGTATGGAAAACAATTTTCGTTTGTTTATTTAGATACATAAACTTAAGGCTTGTTTCTTTTTTTAATTTTTAAAATTTCAAATAAAGGCAAAAACTGGGAATTCACAAAGTATGTGATATGGTAGCACAAATTGAAATAATTCCCGCAAACGTCAGAACGTTAATATGGCGACAAAAAGAGAGAATGGAATTACCTTCTATTATTATATCATGAATTCATTTACAATCAAAAGGTTTTGAGCAAATATATTTATTGTTTTTGATACGATAAAAGTATTTTTTGAAAAAAAAAATTTTTTGTAACATTTTCATAGTTTTGATGTATGTAGCTGTTATCTTCAATATAATGCAGTGGCTGACTACAGGGGGACAATTGTAGCCAACGTCATTTGTAGACGTGTAGCTGTGTAGCCGCTGTTGACTATTTGTTTAATGCCTATGTTTTAAAACAGAGATCTCATCTTTTTTAAAATCAAACGCATTTAAAAAATATGTTACTCTATATACATACATACATATATTCTTAATATTAAAATATATTATGTTACAGTCATGATTTTCATTTTCCCAGAAATACTGAAATTTTTTTTTTAATTTTTCGAAAATTGTTTGTAAAAATATTTTTTTGAAAATTTTTTGTAAAATTTTAATCGAAAATATCGTTTTGAAAACGGTTTGTAAAGGTTTTTGTAAATTTTTTTTTAAAAATTAATTTTTTTTTTAGAAATTAAAATTTTTTTTTTTTAAATTTTATTAAATTTATTTTACCAGTGGGTACCCTGTGGGTCAATTGGCTACCTATATATGTATTGCTATCTATAAAGGTCTTTAATACAAATCAAAGCAGAAAACCCCTACCCCCTCGCAGGGGGTTATTGACCCCCCGAGATCGGTAAGCACTCCTTGCTATCAACCTGTTGCGGTCTAATATTTATTTGATAAAAAAAGCAGAAAAAAAAATGTGAAAAAATATAGGTGGGCGTGGTTTTTGGCCCGCAGCTTCCGAAGGAATGATCCAAAATTTTCGAAGCTATGCCTGACAGATTGGTGTGCTTAAATTTTTTGTATCTCTTCTGGTGTCTTGGCAAATGACATTTCAAGCCGAACACGGACAGACGGAAATCGCTTAATCAACTTCTCTATGTATAAGGATGCAGATTATATATACTTTATGGGGTCGGAGATGAATATTGTAGAAATTACACACGGAATGACAAACTTATATATACCCTTTCCACCTGTGGTGAAGGGTATAAAAACTTACCTTCGTTTTTCTTACCAAACTGAATTAAATATTTTTTGTTTTTGAATTGAAAATAAAGTTTAACACATTATACGTTGCGTTGATAATGACAAGACAAAATATGCAAAACTCAATCTCAAGCTCTTCAGAATGTACGTCAAAGGGTTAAGAAGGAAAACCGGGATGCAGTAAAACAAAATACTACATCCTAGACGAATAGAGTTAAAGAAAAGAATGAGAAAGAAAAAGAATATTGGAGATGGTAAGTATTATTTTAAAACAAACTAAACGCATATGTTTAATGCAAATGGTCTTGCAAAAGTGCAAATGCATAATATCATAGCTTTTTTTTGTGAAATCCAAATCATTTGCATCAAACACTGAATACCGCTATTGCTTTTATGATACAATATTTTGTTAATATAACCTGAAAAGTCTAGGGTAACATTGTTGACTCGGTTTAAAATAAAAGCAGCGTAAGAAATGAGCTTGTTTTGTTAGGGCATTATTTATGGGGCAAGCGTAGATGGACCTTAACTAAAGAGGAGCGCGAAATCACAAAAACATTTAAAATATTAAATATTTGTACAAGATGTGCAATTTTTTTATACATATGTATTTTTTATATTTTATTTATTGTATCTTCAATATCTTTTTGAACAAACAACAATTACTCATATGGACATTTCCATTTCGAGTGTGGCGTGACGTGACATTTGTACGACAAATAGTAAAAAAAATAATTAAAGAAACAATTTTGTGAAAAGGTTTTTTATATTTGCAAATTAATTATAAATATTCATTAAAAAAAATACAAATAATCGATCCTGATGATTTGAAAATACAATATGAAAAAATATGAGCTAACGTGACTTCAATTACTAAATTGTAAGACTCTGCGAATCGCACAAGACTTTTTGTATAAAACCTCTTTTAGAAGGATTTGGAATAATATAAATCTATTTTCGAAGTTATAAACAAGGTATATTTATCTTACTAGGTAGTGTCGTTCGCCCAGCTGATTTAGTAGTTCGACATGTCAAAAGTTGTTTGTGTTCAGAAATTTTATAGTGCAGAAGTGAGAAAGCAATGTTATAAAATTGTAAAATCTTTCTTTGTTTTGTTTTTTATTGGCCTTAGTTTCTGGCGTGACATTACTGACGTTACGATACTTAAATTTCCATTTGATATTTTTTAATAAGAAAAATATATAAATATAAGAAAACTAGCTGACCCGGTTCGCGTTGCTGGCCCTAAGCAAACATTAGTGTTGTATTACCACACGATTTAAATTGAGATTTTAACGAAATTTACGGCCTCCTTTAAATAAAAATCCATGGAATACGTATCATAAAGTTTTTTTACAGAATAACTCGAGGAGAATTTATATCAGGTGGTGTTGATAGCCCAGCTGAATTTTGTTTGTTTACGTTTTTTTGAGGCAGGTTTTGTCAAAATTTGTTTATTTAGAAACAATATTAAAAACAAAAACAAAATCGAAACAAAAAAAAAAATATTTAAAAAAGGCGTTACATATTTTATTTTAAACTTTTACTACACACAACACAATAACACATACACAAATTATCACCACATTTTAACAATTTAAAGGAGCACATTTTAACAATTTAAAGGAGCTGCGGTGGGTCCAGATTCTTTTTTTTATGCTTTTATTTAAATTGCTTTTTATTTTTTAGTTCTATTTTTTCTTCGTTTTTTTTCCTCTTAGTAAAAATAAACAAAACACATTAGGTTTGTTCTTTAATTAAAAATAGTTAATAAATTTATTTTTTGTTGTTTGCTAGTCATGCTGCTAGCAGCTCTAGAAACATTGTAGGTCGTTTTAACATTTCTCAGGGATCTTTACACATAAGATTAATAAGCCCTTAAATTATTATTGTGTAAAAAAATAATTTAATGCAATATTGTTCATAAATGGTGGAAGAGTCTGCTTCGAAAGTAAGCGAGCACAGCTATTTTTTCTTTACATTTGCTTTGATATTAATTAGGGCGAATTAAATTATTTTGACAGAGGCAGCCGACCAAACAAAAACAAAATACATGTTGGTTTTTGTTGTTGTACTTGTTGTCGTCTCGCTTTCACCTGATAAATAGATTCGCCTTGGAATAACTACATATGGCGTAGACATGGGGTCAAACAAAAAAAGAAACGCATGTTATTTAAGGCAAATTCGAAATTATATTTATTACTTCTTTTTAAGGCCAGTGGATAGACAATGTTTTTTGTTTTTTTTTATTTGGTGTAAAAACGTATAAATTTTTTGGCGTGCCAATTCGGGATCAAGCCACATATAAACATACAAAATTAAGCCAGCAATAGTCAATGATTGACCTTGTACTTTGTTGATGGTAATAGCAAAGGCAAGACGCAAAAGGGAATTGGAGGCGCTTGAATTGGAATGGTAAATCGTTGGAAATCATCGGAATTCGTGGAATAAGTACGTCTTCGCCTTTGAATCTGCTTGATGATTGTTGCAATTTTTTATGGTCAATTTGGTTTCGTTGCATAACTTTGGTGCGTTTAAGTAGCGAATAAGAATTACCGGTCATCCAACCTTTAATGTTAGTATATGTGGTGTCATTCCGGGCGGTTCCAATGAATTCAGAAATTCAGTGGCATAACTGACGGCTTGTTCTTCATCCTTTACTGTGTCGATCGATTGATATTTGATGGATTTTCCGGGCAGTTTCAATTGAATTTGCTCATTGAGCTTGTTGACATCATCATATTTTGGTGCCAAAATTGCACGTTCGCACAGCCCATCCGGATTTTTGTTGTTCGACTTAGGAATACTTTGTCGACAACGGCTTGAATATTCATTTGCATTTGACCGAAGTTAGGCGGGAACGAAATCTTTTACGTGACGCGATTAATTGGAATTTTTCCATTTCCGATGTCCAAAAGTTGTTTTGAGAATTTTTAGGTAGACGGGTCTTGCAGCAAATCCACACGCATGTTCGTCGATAGCGTGATTTCGCGACTCGGTTTCAAAGGTATGAAGCTTTCAAGCATGCGTTCAACTCATCTGCGGGCACTGATCTTGGAATAACGGGTAAAGTTTGACGGAAATCACCAACAAGAAGAATAGGATCGCCTCCCATCGGTTGTTTGTTTCCTCGAATATCACGTAGAGTCCGGTCAAGGGCTTCGAGCAATTTCTTATGGGCCATTGTGCATTCGTCCTAAATGATAATTTTGCACGTTTTAAGAGTTGTGGCCATGCCGGAGTTTTTGCTGATGTTGCAAGTTGGTGTTTCTGCCTGGTTCAAATTCAATAGAAGTTATAGTGCTGAGTGTGCAGTGCGTCCGCTGTCCAATAGCGTTGGACATGATCAAAAACTGCCTCTGTTTGTTGTGCGTTGGCGGTTGATGTCGAATCGTCGCACAGAAGAAGTATACGATTGGTGGCGCCGGTGAAGATGATCGCGGCAGGCATCGACTTTTGTTTTTTTCGCGCTTCTTCTTTGCTACAATATTATTATCTCTACCAACTTTAATTCTTAAAGTCGCGTCTTCAAGAAAGTCAAATTAAACTTGAAATTAAAGTGTTAAATTAGTAATAAATAATAAAAAAACTAAAAACGGTGTTTCCTTGTGGGCTACGACGCTAACGTTCAACAACTATTTTGTGGACAACACATTCCCGGATTTTTTTTCCACTTAGAAAGACTAAAACGATATTTAACCTTACTTCAAAAATGTATATATTTATTATATTTAACAATTATATTTGGAATCTTATACACACAATATTATTTATATTCAGCTATGCGTTAATCCTTTTCTTGAAATTTATTAAATAAATATTTTGTGAAACAATTATGGGAATTATTATGGGGAGAGCATATTCATACAGCTATTGCCAAATTTTCACTAAAAATTCCGATTTTTATACTTACAATTTAATGGACTAAAAGAATTTTAACTTTTAAAGAAAACCCGACTTACCTCAAGCCTATGCACAAAAAAATTTCTAAAAACATACAACTTTCGACATGTCGAACTACTAAATCAGCTGAGCGTATGATGTTAAGAATGAATGAAATTAGATTTCTTAATTCCACTGTACTTTTACTTTGCTTATTTTCCATTTTGAATATTTATATTAATCTAGTTAACTGAGTTTATTACTTCTTGTAACATTCTATATTTTTCTTAAGTCTACTGAATAAATTCAAACTAACAATATCTAATGTGGACTGGGGGTAATGTAGACTAATAATTCTCATAATAAAACAATAATACTAATTACAAGTATTGTATCTGACATTTGTTCAAGTCACCAATATCTCAAATTTCTGCTCAATGTTTTAGGTAGGAAGATGAAAAGTGTGATGATGGATTGAAGTGGAATACTTTAGAGCACAAAGGGCCTGTTTTCGCTCCACCCTATGAGCGTTTACCCAAAAATGTGCGGTTTTATAACGATGGCAAACCAGTGAAGCTGTCTGAGGAAACGGAAGAATGTGCAACCTTCTATGCTAAGATGTTCAATCATGAATTTTGCACTAAACAGATTTTTAATGCCAACTTCTTCAAGGATTTCCGAAAGACAATGACAAAGAAAGAAGATGAAATCATTAAAGATTTCAATAAGTGTAATTTCGAAGAGATTCACAATTACTTCCTGGCCGAATCAACGAAGCTTAAAAATGTTAAAAAAAAATAAGAAAAACTTGCCTTAGTTAAATAATATGGCACCTGTATTATTGACGGTCACAAAGAAAAAATTGGCAATTTTCGCTTGGAACCTGCAGGGCTTTTTAACAGCCGAAGAGAACATCCAAAAATGGGTGTGATTAAAAGAAGAAAAAGTGCTGAAGATGTAATCATTAATTGTGGCAAAGATTCAAAAATACCTCAGCCCCCTACACTGTCACTTGGTTGGCCTCATGGGTTAAGAATGTTAAATCCATCGTCCAAACTAAAGGGTGAAAAGGGTCACGTTAAATTTGAAACTGCACGTAAGTTGGCCAAATCCATTGACAAAATTCGTGAAACATATCGCAAGGAATGGAAATTAAAGGAAATGAGCGTTCTGCAGCGAGCCGTTGCTCTCTACTTTATTGATTAAGTTAGCTCTGAGTGCTGGTAATGAAAAGGCTGAAGATAAGGCTGATACTGTTGGCTGTTGTATATATATACATACATATATATATATATATATATATATATATATATATAAACATCAAGTCCAGGTAGTTCTGCGAATATCATGGTATAGTTTATGTAACAAATTTGGTGTGGAAGTGTTTTTGTTTTTGTGATTTATATTAGAAGTCCAAAAAAAAATTGAATTTTCATAGTTTAAGTGGACATATAGTTATTATTCGTGTCGAGATTTGTGGTTTATATTACAGAACAAATATCTATCTAATATGTTGCAAAAATGTAGACTGCATTTTTGTGCAGTTTAAAAGTTATGCATTTGTTTGTAAAAGTGTCGTTGTTGTTTTTTAATAATATTCTGTTGTTTTTATATAATGATAATGTTGTTAAGTTTGAAGTTATCGGTTAAAACAGATATTTTTCTCTACGTATAGAAACAAGTTCAAACGTTGTTTTTATACTCGTCGGAGCTTGTACGGTAGGATGGTGAATTCTGGCTGTCAAACTTTGGATGAAAAGCTAAAATTTTTAAAAGATGAATTGAAGAAACGCACAAACTGCTCAGAGTCTTATATGCGCGATTTGAATGGACGAGTTAATGCTTTCTTTTATGACTTTAAATCTAGATGGAATAAGGTGCATAGAGTAGATACACGATTTATGGCTGCGAATAGGAAGTGGTTGGAGTCCTCTATTGGCTTTTCTCGTGCTCAGACTGGAAAACGTGATAGAAAAGAAATTTCTTTTACCGAGTCAAGTGAATCGAGTAAACATAATATAACACAGCTTTTAAGGGACACCACAGCATTGCCAGTGTTAGCTCATGCTACACAGATTAAATTAAGAACATCACGGTACATAGAAGAATCGAAGATGCTGCGTTGATTCACAAATGTGTCACTATCAAAAAATAATAACTTTGCAAAAGTACCTAATACACGGTGCCGAAATTATTAATAATGCTCCCTTACCCATTGGGCTATTATCGGAAGAAGTCCAAGAAGCTCGGAATAAACATTTTAAAAAATATAGAGAATTTTATTCACAAAAGTGCAGTCGCGAAAAATCCCTTAAAGATGTTTTTAATTTATTCTTAATAAGCTCTGACCCAAATATTTCGCACATGCGAAAGTTGCCTCCAAAGAAGGTTCAAAGTTTACCAGAGCAGGCAATGGATTTAATGATATCTCCAGTTCCAAACAAAACCAATTTGTGTGATCAAAATGTCATTATGATAATGAGGATAATGATGATGATCAAGTAGATGGTGATCATGATCACGAAAATAATTATTATTATAATTAATTATTTTTTTAATCTATATTTTAACTTAAATTCCCTTATTTGTAATAACGCTGCACTGAAATATACCTAAAACTGCTTGTTTTATTAAACTTTATTGGTATTAGGTGAAAGGTAATGGAAAAATATCCTAAGAGAGCTTCCCTGAATTGATCCTAAAAAATTATGTATTTCAACCCAGTGTGCAACGGTGAAATATGACTCGTCATCCACCACGCATTTGTATTCTGGTGAGCACGAAAAGTAATTTTTGGAGAGTTGGCATAACCTGCTTTTCAAAGTCTTCTGTTGTGTTTCAGTGGTGAATGTTGCTGCTTTTTCTTCCTTTTTCGAATTACCATGGATTCTAAATATTTCTGTAATGTGTTTTTGTCACAGTCATATTTTTTACCCAATTGACGATACGATTTGGCACTGCAGCCTATTGTTTCAGCCCTTAGTTAAGCTTGAACTTAGGCGTCTTTTAAACTAAACTTCCTACCACATCCACAGTTTTTTAATGTGATTTATTATTTATTAATATGTATATTGCACTATAAATAAACGTTTTTTTGAAACCCATGTTCTGAAAATGTTTATAAATTTTACATTTCTTTTCATCTAAATTTTTCTTCACAAAATTTACAAATTAATTTGCGACGGTTAACGGAATGTTAACTGACCAGCGGATTCTAAGTTTTTTTTCTATAAGTAGTTCAAGTTCAACTTCAGGTATATATTTTTGTTGTAAGTTACTTTTTTAACAACAGTATTACACTTATTCGTATTTTCTTCACCATACGTTATACATACATATGTATATACATATATATATATATATATATTTTTTTTTTATTTAAGAACCTTAAAAATCAATTAAAACACGGTTCTGTCAAAAAACGTATCAATGACGATAAAACGGGAACTTCAAGAGACTGATAGAGATGAAAACAAAACTGTTGCTTTAGACTAAATTATTTAGATCCACGTAATTCTGTGGCCTGGTTAGTTTTTCCGTCTTTTTTTCTAAAATTTTGATACAAACTTATGTATATTTTTTCACTTTTACAGGTGTAAAACACATGATGTACCAATTGCAAAGATTTTCAATAAAATTCAGAGAACCAAATTTTTGTGGGCTATTCACATGGCTGATGAAACCTAAGTTTTCTAATTTCAAGACAATAGAAATAGGTTTTGAAAACAATCAAAAAAGCCCACCCAAGTATTCATACATGAAAAGCATACACTAGATAAAATAGTGTAGAAACCAAGTACTATCATAGTTTACCACCCTAAGCCTTACAATCTAAAATCATTTTTCATAATTTATATTTTGAGTATTTAAACTTTTATAATTTTAATTTTTCATTTATAGCCTGCTATTAACCCAAACTATAAAGTCACTGAAATTGATTACTACGGGGAAAGCTAGTTTCGATGGCTATTTCGCTAAGTGCTCAATTTAGCATCATCAGGAAACCTTTTGATTTCCGTTCATTGCGATATATTGTTTTGGAATCTTTGCCGCAATTAATGTATACATCTTCAGCACTTATTTTTCTTTTAATCATACCCATTTTTGGATGTTCTCCTCGGCCCCTAAAAAAACCCTTGAGGTTCCAAACGAAAATTGCCAATTTTTTCTTTGTGACCGTCAATAATGCAGATGCCATATTCTTTACCTAAGGCTACATTTTCCAACTTTTTGGCAAGTTTTTCTTCCTTTGTGGCATTTTTACACTTTTCCGATTCGGCCAGGAAGTATCTGTGCAACTCTTTAAAATTACGCTTATTGAAATCTTTAATGATTTCATTTTCTTTCTTTGTCATTGTCTTTCGGAAATCCTTGAAGAAGTTGGCATTAAAAATCTGTTTAGTGCAAAATTCATGATTCAACATCTTAGCATAGAAGATTGCACATTCTTCCGTTTCCTCAGACAGCTTCATTTATTGGCCATCGTAATAAAACTGCACATTTTTTTTGTAAACGCTCATAGGGTGGAGCGAAAACAGGCCCCATATGCTGGAAAGTATTCCACTTCAAACCATCATCACGCTTCTTCTTCCCACCTAAAACATTGAGCAGAAATTTGAGATATTTGTGACTTAAACAAATGTCAGATTCAATAGCAGAGAATTTTGTTACGTGCATACTTGAAATTAGTATTATCATAATAATTATTATGCTAATTATTAGTCTACATTACCCCCAGTCTACATTAGATATAACTAATTAATTTATTCAAAAAATTATAAATATACGTTGTTGTGTGTTACGTTTCAAATCAACTGTAGTTTTGACACTCATATGAAAATAAATTATAATTTCAAAAATAGATAAATAGTAAAAAAGATTTTTCAAAGAAATTATGAAGTGGCATCAAGATCATTTTGTTTTTTATATTCATATGAAAACTTAAAAAATAATCATTTCCAACATGTGTTATCACAGATAGTATTGGAAGGGTTGGAAATAATTGAAAACGTATCCAAATTACATACATATTTAAAAATTTTTAGGGTTTTTAAACCAAAAATTCTTTTGCATTTGTCAAACTGACGAAAGTAAACTAATAGTTATGCACCGTCCAAGGCGAATTGACTATCAGGTAGTGTTAAAATGCTAGCAGAAATTTGTTTGCAACAAGTACAACATTAGAAGAACAACATGCATTTCGTTTGTGTCAAGGCAAATTCGTACCAGGTAAACTCAATGGCGAATTCGAAATCATATGGTATTTCTTGATTGTCAAAATTATATTCACCTTGTTCCTAATTTGTTTTGTTTTTTTAAGTTTGTTTACATTTATTTCAATTTGTTTTAACTGAAATTTAAAAGAGGTAAAAAATAAAAATTGTGAGCCAAAAACCCTTAAGATAACAATATAGGTGTTCAATATGTTCCATGTACCCAAAGATGCAGAGCTCAGATTAAAGTGGAGTAAAATTTGTGGCATAAATTTTAGAGCTACGGCTGTAGTATGCTCTGACCACTTTCTGCCTTCGAGCTATGCTATTGGCAAGGCATTTCTTGTTACGAATACTAAGTCTTTCGTAAAACAAATGCAATGGTAAGTAGCTTTCTTATATGTAAGTGTGTAAATTTTGTTTCGAGTTATTTAAAATTATTTTTTCATAATATACATATATTTGGTTATTAGAACTCATTACTTAGAACAAGTTGTTAATGAGCCATTAATAGAAACTCCAGCTTATGGCGTTAGCAAAATTTCATTTAAAGAGTAAGTATTTTAAAAATATATTAACACATTAATTATATTTTAAAGAGACTGCTAAAACAAAGAAGCAGCTATGGCAACTAAAATAGACCGTTCCCGCGACAATTGGATTGGATCTTCGCTTCTGAACGACCAGAGTCCAAAGATTTTGAACTCAGCATTAACTGTATCAACCGAAATTTGTTTCCCCAGAAAAGTATTTACAACACCAGTAGAGCTGTTATAACAACAACTGACATAACTAATTTGTATGGAACAACACACGACCCCTTATATTCTTGGGAAAAACAAGAAGTAGTTAAAAAACGACAAAAGGAACAAGAAACCCAAACTGAGTGAGTGCACAATTTCGAACTGTTTAAATTTTTATACATCAGTTGAATTCTATACATTTATATTATCGTATTTCGATTTAAGTCAATATCGATCATAAGTTCTGCCTGTTGACCAGTTGAAGCAAGTGCATACTTAAAATAAAGTTTTGCATACAAATAATTTATTTTTAACGTGCACATGATACCACTGATGTCTTATCGAAATAAATGTATCAACTAACTAATTGATACACTATCTTGTTTGAATTAAATATAATTATTCTTTTGAAAAAAATTTTAGTCCACCATGTTTTGCAAAAGAATATTTGAAACAAATTCGTGCTCTAGAAGCTGAAAATGGAAAGATACCTATTTCTAGTGCAATATGTTTACATGTATCAGGACCCAGGGCATATAATCACCTATACAAAAAAGGATTTCCGCTGCCTCATAAGTCGACTCTTCAGCGTTGGTGTTCAAAGATAAAAATAAGTGAAGGCATATTAAACACATCTATTGATTTTATGCGACAAACACTATGGAGTTAGATGAAAAAGTATGTGTTCTGGCCTTTGATGAAATAAAGGTAGCGGAAACATTTGAATATGACGCAATAAGTAATTCTGTCAGAAAGCCAGCAATCTATGTGCAAGTAGTAATGGGTCGGGGGAGTTTTACCACAACATACATTTTCAATTAACCAAACGTTTGAAGTCCGGATATTTCTTTGAATAAATACATGCATTGTAAGTTAAAGTGTTGTTATTAAAAAGTTTATTTCTTTAGAAAACTTCATATGCCTAATATATGCCTAATTTTTTTTTGCTCTAACACAATATTTCTATAAAATAAACAATAATTCTATAAAAGATGAGAATAAGTAAGTAGTTTTGGTGATAATTTAAACTATTGTTTAAATCACTTTATTTTTTATTTGCAGATGCTGCTTATAATAAAAAAATTTTAAATCTTTCATTTAAATAAGCGGAAAAATTTTAAATGATTTGATTTCATTAATTTCTGTTTTATAAAGCAGCTTTATAATTTTTTACAGTACATATATACAGCAGTGGAAGCGTGCTGGGCCCATAACCAATGTTGAAAAAAAAATCTTGAATAATTTTTATTTTATATAAAACTTTAATTTAATGTTAAACGCTAGAAATTTTCTATCGAACTGACACAATTTTCATAGCAACATTCATAAGTCAAATAGAAATAATAATAATTCTTGCAAAAAAAACCGACTTCAAAACAGATAGAAGGGCACCAATTCTAAACTAAAAATGTAAGAAGTAATCTGTAAGAATTAGATTTAAACCAAATAAAATATGCGCCAAAATTAGAGGGAAAAAAACAAAGACTATTTGAATGTCAAGCCTCTCCCTATTACTGTTGAAAAGTTAAGCTATTTTCACCAGCATCCGTCTTTTATGGGGACACCATCAAGCCTCTGTCTATAACGGTTTCAAAGATAGGGGCACTTAGATCAAATAACATCACCTATTCGGACACCCTTTAATTTACAATTTTAAATTAAAGACCTGTTGTTATATAGGACTAGGCCACAAAGATTCTTTGTAAATTTCAACTATCTGTCTATAACGGTTAAAAGGTTTAACCATATATATCAAATTACATGAACTATTGGGACACACTTTACATTATAATTTCAAATATATTCTGCCTAATTTTCACGTGTTTGTGTTTAACGGTTCAAAAGATAGGGCCATATAGATCAAATTACATAATTTATGGGGACACCCTTTAGTTTTTTTTTTTTAGTGAATTCAAATTGTATACTTGCTATAGTGGACTTTGCAATACAGGTTCCTTGTAAATTTCAGATGTCTTTTTGTAACAGTTCAAAAGTTTGGCCACATACATAGAATTACATTAACTATTGGAACACCCTTTTATTTCCAAATTCAAATTTTATACTTTTTAAATTAAATGAACTATTGGAGCACCCTTTAAAATTTTGAATAATTTTACATTTTATTATAACGGTCTAGTAATCGACATTCTGTCAAATTTTCAAGATATTGTCTATAGCGGGTCAAATTACGTCACCTATGGGAACACCCTTTAAATTTTACATTTATTTTTTTTATTAATTTCTGCTGTGCGAGCTATAGCGACACGCAATTTTTTAAAATTTTATTTGGTGCCCTTTACGGTTCTTAATACACGTAAAAACATGTATGTTGTATGGGGACACCCTTTAATTTTTAATATAATGAAGTGTTTTCAAAATGAGACCAACCTGAAAGCATAACCTTTCAAATAAAGAAAAATTTTAAAATCGGTTTAGAAATGGCTGAGTTCTGCGGTTACATACATGAAAAAAGCAACATTCAGACGAATTGATAACCTCCTTCTTTTTTGAAGTCGGTTAAAAACTACTGCGATTAAGAATTTATATTGAATAACAAGTAGAAATAAATAAAGTATTTCTAACATAATTGTTTTAAATTTAATTCATTTAAATTGTCCAAATATTGTTTTTCTAAAAGATAACATTTTTATTGTTCAGTTTCAAAATTTTATTATATTGTAAATCAATTTTTTGTTTATTTTATTGTTCATCCCGTTTTAAACTCTGTATGTATGAATAAAATTAATCGACATTTTATATACATATTTTAACAAAAACTCATAGTTCAATTTAATTTACAGCTTTTGGACCCAAAAAATAAAATAATTGGTTGATGTTGCCATTCCATTTCCTTTTCTTAAGTTTATAGTTTAGAACTATATTAATTAACAAAAACTGAGGTTAATATACACTTATGCTCATGTAATTATGCTCACATAGTTGCACCAAAGATTGTTTATAATGAACTTACATATTTTTCACAACTTGAAAAAAAATTTAACACAATATTAAATAAATTTTAATTAATTTCAAAACTAGAAAAAAAAATTTTCTTTTAGATTATACTTTATAAAAAAATATTGTATTTTTTATTTGCATATTGTATGTTCATATAATTAAGTCATCTGAAAAAAGATAGTTGTCACATGAATATAGAATCTTTTATTAGTTTTACCTTATATTAGGATAATATTAAGTTGAACAGCCCTTATTCCCTATCACTAGCACATCGTTGTGGCATAGTTTGTTCACCAATTCAGCACACTGGGCTGGACTTAGTTCCTCCCATTCCACCTGCATCATTTTCATTAAAATGCGTTTGTTTTTTAAATTTTCGTTAAGCTACTGCCCTTTTTATAATCCCCTATTGATTTTCTAAATGATTTAATTCACGACTTTGTTGTTGTTAACATAAGGTCTTCATTTTATTCCCTGCAATCTAGTTTTAGACACTACGTGAGCAGTGCTTGGGCCATTATCTTGTAGTTCAATTTAATTTATAGCTTTTGGACCCAAAAAATAAAATAATGGGTTGATGTGCCTTTATAATTGCCATTTCATTTCCGTTTCTTAAGTTTATACTTTAGAACAGGTTAATAATCATATGTAGGTAGTATAATATATTCACCCCTATTCTGCATTTCGATTCGAATCAAAATTTTCTCCGTTTGTCAAATTTGGTATTCTACATTCCGTTAAGTTTCGTTTCAATTTTGTTTACGATCGAATGTATTCTGCATTTCGAACGTAACTACGTTTTTCCAAGTTGATAACTTGTTAACGGAAAGTTTTTCGATTTTTGTTTGTTCAGTTTAAAAGATGTAAAAAAAAACATGTACCTAAATATGAATAAACACTTTTTAATTATTAATTGCTTGTGTACAAAGATTTGAAAGTTTTACTGGTCAAAAACAACAGCATCTGAGCATTATGAAGACCTGGTGAATTGAATGGCAACGAAGGATAATATTGCTTTAGTTTAATTTTTATTTATTATAATTATTTGTTTATTGCCTAATTAATGTGTCCACAATATTTAATTTCTATTCATTTATTGTCACATATTTTTCGAAGGAAAGTTAAATAAAAATAAAAACAAATTTAATTCATATTAAAATGACAAACAATTGTTTATTTTTCTGTTCCTATTTCATTCGTTTCATAGAAAAACAGTTGGTTTAAACATACTCGTCTTCTGCGGGAATAGGGGTGATTATTTATTTATAATCTACCTAGGTAAGATTTCTTGTGAAGATCGGTATTTTCATTACAACTCATTCTCATTAATGATTTCATTTTCTTTCTTTGTCATTGTCTTTCGGAAATCCTTGAAGAAGTTGGCATTAAAAATCTGTTTAGTGCAAAATTCATGATTCAACATCTTAGCATAGAAGATTGCACATTCTTCCGTTTCCTCAGACAGCTTCATTTATTGGCCATCGTAATAAAACTGCACATTTTTTTGTAAACGCTCATAGGGTGGAGCGAAAACAGGCCCCATATGCTGGAAAGTATTCCACTTCAAACCATCATCACGCTTCTTCTTCCCACCTAAAACATTGAGCAGAAATTTGAGATATTTGTGACTTAAACAAATGTCAGATTCAATAGCAGAGAATTTTGTTACGTGCATACTTGAAATTAGTATTATCATAATAATTATTATGATAATTATTAGTCTACATTACCCCCAGTCTACATTAGATATAACTAATTAATTTATTCAAAAAATTATAAATATACGTTGTTGTGTGTTACGTTTCAAATCAACTGTAGTTTTGACACTCATATGAAAATAAATTATAATTTCAAAAATAGATAAATAGTAAAAAAGATTTTTCAAAGAAATTATGAAGTGGCATCAAGATCATTTTGTTTTTTATATTCATATGAAAACTTAAAAAATAATCATTTCCAACATGTGTTATCACAGATAGTATTGGAAGGGTTGGAAATAATTGAAAACGTATCTAAATTACATACATATTTAAAAATTTTTAGGGTTTTTAAACCAAAAATTCTTTTGCATTTGTCAAACTGACGAAAGTAAACTAATAGTTATGCACCGTCCAAGGCGAATTGACTATCAGGTAGTGTTAAAATGCTAGCAGAAATTTGTTTGCAACAAGTACAACATTAGAAGAACAACATGCATTTCGTTTGTGTCAAGGCAAATTCGTACCAGGTAAACTCAATGGCGAATTCGAAATCATATGGTATTTCTTGATTGTCAAAATTATATTCACCTTGTTCCTAATTTGTTTTGTTTTTTTAAGTTTGTTTACATTTATTTCAATTTGTTTTAACTGAAATTTAAAAGAGGTAAAAAAATAAAAATTGTGAGCCAAAAACCCTTAAGATAACAATATAGGTGTTCAATATGTAAAAAAAATGTATAATAAGGGGAATGGATCATTGTTCCATGTACCCAAAGATGCAGAGCTCAGATTAAAGTGGAGTAAAATTTGTGGCATAAATTTTAGAGCTACGGCTGTAGTATGCTCTGACCACTTTCTGCCTTCGAGCTATGCTATTGGCAAGGCATTTCTTGTTACGAATACTAAGTCTTTCGTAAAACAAATGCAATGGTAAGTAGCTTTCTTATATGTAAGTGTGTAAATTTTGTTTCGAGTTATTTAAAATTATTTTTTCATAATATACATATATTTGGTTATTAGAACTCATTACTTAGAACAAGTTGTTAATGAGCCATTAATAGAAACTCCAGCTTATGGCGTTAGCAAAATTTCATTTAAAGAGTAAGTATTTTAAAAATATATTAACACATTAATTATATTTTAAAGAGACTGCTAAAACAAAGAAGCAGCTATGGCAACTAAAATAGACCGTTCCCGCGACAATTGGATTGGATCTTCGCTTCTGAACGACCAGAGTCCAAAGATTTTGAACTCAGCATTAACTGTATCAACCGAAATTTGTTTCCCCAGAAAAGTATTTACAACACCAGTAGAGCTGTTATAACAACAACTGACATAACTAATTTGTATGGAACAACACACGACCCCTTATATTCTTGGGAAAAACAAGAAGTAGTTAAAAAACGACAAAAGGAACAAGAAACCCAAACTGAGTGAGTGCACAATTTCGAACTGTTTAAATTTTTATACATCAGTTGAATTCTATACATTTATATTATCGTATTTCGATTTAAGTCAATATCGATCATAAGTTCTGCCTGTTGACCAGTTGAAGCAAGTGCATACTTAAAATAAAGTTTTGCATACAAATAATTTATTTTTAACGTGCACATGATACCACTGATGTCTTATCGAAATAAATGTATCAACTAACTAATTGATACACTATCTTGTTTGAATTAAATATAATTATTCTTTTGAAAAAAATTTTAGTCCACCATGTTTTGCAAAAGAATATTTGAAACAAATTCGTGCTCTAGAAGCTGAAAATGGAAAGATACCTATTTCTAGTGCAATATGTTTACATGTATCAGGACCCAGGGCATATAATCACCTATACAAAAAAGGATTTCCGCTGCCTCATAAGTCGACTCTTCAGCGTTGGTGTTCAAAGATAAAAATAAGTGAAGGCATATTAAACACATCTATTGATTTTATGCGACAAACACTATGGAGTTAGATGAAAAAGTATGTGTTCTGGCCTTTGATGAAATAAAGGTAGCGGAAACATTTGAATATGACGCAATAAGTAATTCTGTCAGAAAGCCAGCAATCTATGTGCAAGTAGTAATGGGTCGGGGGAGTTTTACCACAACATACATTTTCAATTAACCAAACGTTTGAAGTCCGGATATTTCTTTGAATAAATACATGCATTGTAAGTTAAAGTGTTGTTATTAAAAAGTTTATTTCTTTAGAAAACTTCATATGCCTAATATATGCCTAATTTTTTTTTGCTCTAACACAATATTTCTATAAAATAAACAATAATTCTATAAAAGATGAGAATAAGTAAGTAGTTTTGGTGATAATTTAAACTATTGTTTAAATCACTTTATTTTTTATTTGCAGATGCTGCTTATAATAAAAAAATTTTAAATCTTTCATTTAAATAAGCGGAAAAATTTTAAATGATTTGATTTCATTAATTTCTGTTTTATAAAGCAGCTTTATAATTTTTTACAGTACATATATACAGCAGTGGAAGCGTGCTGGGCCCATAACCAATGTTGAAAAAAAAATCTTGAATAATTTTTATTTTATATAAAACTTTAATTTAATGTTAAACGCTAGAAATTTTCTATCGAACTGACACAATTTTCATAGCAACATTCATAAGTCAAGTAGAAATAATAATAATTCTTGCAAAAAAAACCGACTTCAAAACAGATAGAAGGGCACCAATTCTAAACTAAAAATGTAAGAAGTAATCTGTAAGAATTAGATTTAAACCAAATAAAAGATGCGCCAAAATTAGAGGGAAAAAAACAAAGACTATTTGAATGTCAAGCCTCTCCCTATTACTGTTGAAAAGTTAAGCTATTTTCACCAGCATCCGTCTTTTATGGGGACACCATCAAGCCTCTGTCTATAACGGTTTCAAAGATAGGGGCACTTAGATCAAATAACATCACCTATTCGGACACCCTTTAATTTACAATTTTAAATTAAAGACCTGTTGTTATATAGGACTAGGCCACAAAGATTCTTTGTAAATTTCAACTATCTGTCTATAACGGTTAAAAGGTTTAACCATATATATCAAATTACATGAACTATTGGGACACACTTTACATTATAATTTCAAATATATTCTGCCTAATTTTCACGTGTTTGTGTTTAACGGTTCAAAAGATAGGGCCATATAGATCAAATTACATAATTTATGGGGACACCCTTTAGTTTTTTTTTTTAGTGAATTCAAATTGTATACTTGCTATAGTGGACTTTGCAATACAGGTTCCTTGTAAATTTCAGATGTCTTTTTGTAACAGTTCAAAAGTTTGGCCACATACATAGAATTACATTAACTATTGGAACACCCTTTTATTTCCAAATTCAAATTTTATACTTTTTAAATTAAATGAACTATTGGAGCACCCTTTAAAATTTTGAATAATTTTACATTTTATTATAACGGTCTAGTAATCGACATTCTGTCAAATTTTCAAGATATTGTCTATAGCGGGTCAAATTACGTCACCTATGGGAACACCCTTTAAATTTTAAATTTATTTTTTTTTATTAATTTCTGCTGTGCGAGCTATAGCGACACGCAATTTTTTAAAATTTTATTTGGTGCCCTTTACGGTTCTTAATACACGTAAAAACATGTATGTTGTATGGGGACACCCTTTAATTTTTAATATAATGAAGTGTTTTCAAAATGGGACCAACCTGAAAGCATAACCTTTCAAATAAAGAAAAATTTTAAAATCGGTTTAGAAATGGCTGAGTTCTGCGGTTACATACATAAAAAAGCAACATTCAGACGAATTGATAACCTCCTTCTTTTTTGAAGTCGGTTAAAAACTACTGCGATTAAGAATTTATATTGAATAACAAGTAGAAATAAATAAAGTATTTCTAACATAATTGTTTTAAATTTAATTCATTTAAATTGTCCAAATATTGTTTTTCTAAAAGATAACATTTTTATTGTTCAGTTTCAAAATTTTATTATATTGTAAATCAATTTTTTGTTTATTTTATTGTTCATCCCGTTTTAAACTCTGTATGTATGAATAAAATTAATCGACATTTTATATACATATTTTAACAAAAACTCATAGTTCAATTTAATTTACAGCTTTTGGACCCAAAAAATAAAATAATTGGTTGATGTTGCCATTCCATTTCCTTTTCTTAAGTTTATAGTTTAGAACTATATTAATTAACAAAAACTGAGGTTAATATACACTTATGCTCATGTAATTATGCTCACATAGTTGCACCAAAGATTGTTTATAATGAACTTACATATTTTTCACAACTTGAAAAAAAATTTAACACAATATTAAATAAATTTTAATTAATTTCAAAACTAGAAAAAAAAATTTTCTTTTAGATTATACTTTATAAAAAAATATTGTATTTTTTATTTGCATATTGTATGTTCATATAATTAAGTCATCTGAAAAAAGATAGTTGTCACATGAATATAGAATCTTTTATTAGTTTTACCTTATATTAGGATAATATTAAGTTGAACAGCCCTTATTCCCTATCACTAGCACATCGTTGTGGCATAGTTTGTTCACCAATTCAGCACACTGGGCTGGACTTAGTTCCTCCCATTCCACCTGCATCATTTTCATTAAAATGCGTTTGTTTTTTAAATTTTCGTTAAGCTACTGCCCTTTTTATAATCCCCTATTGATTTTCTAAATGATTTAATTCACGACTTTGTTGTTGTTAACATAAGGTCTTCATTTTATTCCCTGCAATCTAGTTTTAGACACTACGTGAGCAGTGCTTGGGCCATTATCTTGTAGTTCAATTTAATTTATAGCTTTTGGACCCAAAAAATAAAATAATGGGTTGATGTGCCTTTATAATTGCCATTTCATTTCCGTTTCTTAAGTTTATACTTTAGAACAGGTTAATAATCATATGTAGGTAGTATAATATATTCACCCCTATTCTGCATTTCGATTCGAATCAAAATTTTCTCCGTTTGTCAAATTTGGTATTCTACATTCCGTTAAGTTTCGTTTCAATTTTGTTTACGATCGAATGTATTCTGCATTTCGAACGTAACTACGTTTTTCCAAGTTGATAACTTGTTAACGGAAAGTTTTTCGATTTTTGTTTGTTCAGTTTAAAAGATGTAAAAAAAAACATGTACCTAAATATGAATAAACACTTTTTAATTATTAATTGCTTGTGTACAAAGATTTGAAAGTTTTACTGGTCAAAAACAACAGCATCTGAGCATTATGAAGACCTGGTGAATTGAATGGCAACGAAGGATAATATTGCTTTAGTTTAATTTTTATTTATTATAATTATTTGTTTATTGCCTAATTAATGTGTCCACAATATTTAATTTCTATTCATTTATTGTCACATATTTTTCGAAGGAAAGTTAAATAAAAATAAAAACAAATTTAATTCATATTAAAATGACAAACAATTGTTTATTTTTCTGTTCCTATTTCATTCGTTTCATAGAAAAACAGTTGGTTTAAACATACTCGTCTTCTGCGGGAATAGGGGTGATTATTTATTTATAATCTACCTAGGTAAGATTTCTTGTGAAGATCGGTATTTTCATTACAACTCATTAACTTTTGAATCGGGAACACATGGCAACTAGAAGAGATTGATCCAACTTTAACGAATGCACTAAAGGTGTGTTTAAGGCCCAACTATAACCCTTTCAGACCTAGCTTAATCGATTGTGAGATCTGCCTTAATGTATATTAAATTATATGAAATAATAATTTTTCGTCAATTAACCTGAAAGCAGTCATTGTGCGTTGTGTGATTTGCTAAATAAAATGTAAAAAAGTAAAAAAAATTGCAATAGTAAAAAAATATTCTCAGTTTGATTGTGTCGTTCAACACTTGCAGATATGCGTCCGAGCGGTAAGTGTTGTTGTTGAATAATAATAAAAAAAAATTGTTTGATCTAGCTTGTGGTAACTGTATAACGAATATGTGAAACCATTTGGCTGCTTACCGTTAATTTTTTGCATAGTAACAATTATTTTGGGTGCAAAGAAATACAGATATCACAATTGTGTTGATCAGGCACAATGCAACATTTTATTGTACGCTCACGTTTGAGTTATCATTAAATTTTATAGGAAAATATTTTAATTTAAACAATGATGATGATGTTGAAGCAGTTTTAGAGCTCTTAGACCAATCTGATGCTGACTTTAGCGATGACGACAATGCTGCTGACGAAACCTGGATCCCTCTGGATGTAAATTCAGGTGGAGAAGAAAGCAATGAGAGCATTGAAAATGCTGTTTTTGAGTCTACTAATGAGGAGCCAACCAGAGCGGCTGAACTATCAAACTCCACTGGGTCACCAGCTACAACACTGCAATCATCGATTTGCCAATATAAAGAACGCATTAGGCGAGACATATGGAAAAGTATTTTATTTTCAAATACCGAACTTCCGACAACATTGGGTTGCCAGCAAAATATCGTCATCAAATCTCCATTGGAATATTTTAATAGATATTTTCCAGAAACCCATTACGAAGATGTTGTTAAGTATACTAAAATGTATGTAATGAGTAAGCGTGGTCAGGAATTGCGTTACGTACCCTCAGATATAAAACGATTTTACGGATGTGCGATCGTAATGGGATGTCTTGGTTACCCGGCTATAAGGATGTACTGGTCTCATGAATGTAAAATTCCGGCTATATTCAATTCCATGTCCGGCGATAAATTCCTGGAACTTCGATCGGACATACACTTTTCAGACTATTCCGCACCACACTCCACAAATAAACTATGGAGAATTCAATGTGTCATCAATATGGTTAAAGAACGGTGCAACGAATTGGCAACTGAAGTCACAAATTATTCAATTGACGAACAGATGATTCCATTTACGGGTAGATGCCCTGCGCGACAAGTAATCAGGTCAAAGCCACGACCTGTTGGACTGAAAAATCTGGTGTGCGCAACTTCTGATGGTATGGTAGTTGACTTTGAAGTCTTTCAGGGAGCTGGGACATACCTGAGTATTTTTAAGAAAAAGAGAACACTAAAAATAAAACGTTAAATAAAACATTTAACACAAACATAAAATGCTTAGTTTTTTTGAGAAATTATTTTACATGTTATGACCGAGACCACACAATTGTGCGATGTCCTGTTTATAAAAAAGGACCTTTTAAAATTGTTTAATAGGCAAATTTTTGCCTAAATGTGAAAGAATTTTGTTGATATTGCTGATTTAAAGAAATTTATACGCAATATAAGGTACAGGTCTGAAAGGGATAATATGCATAAGCTAGCTTAAGCCAACTTAAGCAACTGTGCAATTACATATAAATCATATGTGGCAAACTATAATGTACTATAACACTTTTCGTTAAGTTTCGTCAAATGTCATTTGCTTAAGCAAAGTCCGAAACCGATCGCACATTCCGTACCATTGCAAACAGCTGTTTGCAATGGAGAACGAAAGTAAACAAATTATATCTAAATTTAATATAAAATGTTTAAAAAAAGAAATTTCTATAAGAAAAAAGGGAGTCGTTGTATAATAATCGTAATGAAAAATAAAGAGCATTTGATTTTGTAATTGTATTTATTGAGACTTTCAAGTCAGATCACAATTGCGCAAAAATATAAAGATAACAACAATTATTTTAATAAACATTTAAGACATTATGAGGACAATAACGCTACATGCTTAAGTTAAGAATGTGATTTGATTTTACATCAGAAAATAAACATTACAATTATATTGCTCAAAAATATAATAAAAGTTTACATATGCAGACTGTTGTTACGTTAATAAGATCAAAAACTGAAGACTAGGACTAAAACAACAAATAGAGGAAAAACAACAACAAAGATCAGCCCCTATTGGAGCCTACAATCGAATTACAGTAGAAATCAGGTAGACAGTAACGACTTGGATCGGACAAAATATTTAGATTTTCTCCTAAGATACCGACGGGTGAGGTGTATAGACTATTCGACCAGTTATAACCAGTTTGGCTAAAAAGAATGTTTCTCATCAAACTGTTGTCATGAAACTCCAAACGCTTCACAAAATCATGAAGCAAACTAAGAGCATAGGAGGACAGTGGTAGAACACCTGCCTTTTTATAAATATAAGTATTAGAAAACCTTCTTAGGTAATTCTCGTAATTTGCATTAACGCACAGACGCAAGCAACATCTTTCAAGGACTTCCAACTCTTTCATAACGGTAACGGTACCAAATTGGAAAACCATAAATGATCGCTAATCTGATGCAAACTTTATAGATTAGTAATTTGGTTCTTTGACTTAGGTTTTTGTTTACTAGTAACCTAGAGAAAATTCCCTTAATGCGTAATCCTTTATTTTTGGCCAATCTGCCATGTTGGTTGAATTTAAAAAGTTTATTAAATGTTATTCCAAGATACTTTATTTCCTTCTTGAAGGGAATAGTGCAGCCGTTTAATGAGAGATTCAGTGTTTTACTTAACTTGACAATGTTATGGGCACCCTTTCCCGAAACATTACGGAAGCATATAGCTTCGGATTTTAAAGGATTTATTTTGATTCCTTAGTTCTTGTAGTATTCGTCAATTACAACTAGGTGATTCTGAACTTTTCTGAGCGCAGTATGTGGATTACTATCATGGGCATATATTAGATTGTCATCGGCATAGAGAATGATGTTTGAGCCATTATAAATGTGTGGGAAGTCATATATAAGTATGCTATAAAATAAGGGAGCTAAAATAGCTCCTTGTGGAACACCACTAAAAATGTAACCTAGATCAGATTTAAAGTTATTAATTTGTACAAAAAATTGTCTTTCTTTGAAGTAGCTATAAAAAAGTTTTATAAAGTAGGGTTGACATTCCATCTGGATGAGTTTAAACAGAATACCGAATTGATAAGCTCGGTCAAACGCTTTCTAGATATCGAGCGAAATTGCAACGGTACATTTCTTTTCTCTTAAATTACAAGTCACATCATTATGAAGGTGAAGTAGAGCATCAATGGAGGAATGACCCCTTTTAAAACCGAATTGGTGAATGGGTATTTGACTAAGTAATTGAGAATTTCCCAGCCTCCGCAAAAGAATTCTTTCAAACAGTTTACCGACGTTAGAGAGCATTGAAATTGGTCGTGAGTTATCAATTCGAAAATCGTTTGGCTTTTTCATAAAGGCAAAAATGTTTGCTACTTTCGAAAGCTTGGGGAACTAGCCATTATTGAGGCAATTATTAAATATGATAACTACAAGCTTTATAGCTGAATGTGGAAGTTTTTTTAATAAAAAATTTGATAAATTATCCAGACCCGAAGACTTTATATTGTTTAGCATTGTAATGGTATTATTAACCTCAGAGAAGTTCGTGAAAATATTATTAACTGATGGATTTAAAGAGGTGTTTAAATGAGTAAGGTAAGCAATTATTAAGGTAAGCATTAACACTGCTAGGAACATCAGAGCTTTCGGTCCTATCAGGGTTTGCAGGAATGTAAACATTTGAAAAATAATTTTTGAATTGATTCACCTTATCCGAGTCATCTTGAAATAAGTCATTACCGACCACAAGTTTTGAAAAACTTTTAGAATTTTTCTTACCTATAATCTTGAACATTCCTTTAAATGCCTTTGGACCTGGCTGGATCTTTTCTACCTTTTTACGAAACTAATCGGCTTGAAACAATTCCACTTTTTCTTTAATAATTGTTTTAAGTAGTTGCATTTGTGTGCTTAAAAGACGGTTTTTGTCTGAGTGTCTATTTCCATTTCTATGAAATACTATTTTGAGGTCTTTTTGCCACGAATATTTGATTTTATAGAGCTTTTTTATGCTTTCTGGTATTATAAATTTTTTATTTTTTAGCTCCACCACTCTGGAATGTCGGCCAATTTCTTCGTTAGCACAATCGTTAAATCGTGAAACAACGTCATCTATCTCCTCATTGCATATATTCCTATATTCAGGGGGCGACAAATTTATTAACATATGATTAAGGTCGTCACGAAAATTATTTCAGTTAATGTCATCAAATGATTTAAAGAAAGTTGGAGGCGACATAAGAATTTCAAAGTCTTCAAATTTTAAAGTCAATTTAAGAGGATAATGATCTGAGAAAGTAGGGTTGAAGTTATCTGGTAATTGGTATTAACTGAATCGACCAACCTAGTACTTATAAGAATATGATCTAAAAACGATGGGCCTGCGGGGAAAAAGGGATTTATATCGCAAATACGGGTAGAGCATTATCCTGAGTAGTTTAACCAATCGAACAGGCATAGACCATTTAAATTGTTCAACGAATGACCCCAATTAATGTTTCTTGAGTTTAGGTCGCCACCAAATATTGTGCCATCATATAATCTTGAAGCCTGTTTAATAGCATTCAAACCTAAAATCAACTCATTGCGAGGAAAGTTTGAGAGAGTATAAAAACTACCTAAAATTATTTTATTTACACGACTTCCAAAAAATAGCTCGATTTCTATGAAACAATTTGGGAATTAAATATTGTCCACATTTATAGAAGAAAATTTAATACTTTTATCAACTAAAATCGCAGTGCCTTGGCTAGAAAAATCTCTGATCAAATTATAATTTTCGAAATTAAGTCTAGAGTTATGACGAAAATGACTTTCTTGTAAAAAGCAAATATTAATTTTATGAAAGTTAAGAATTTTTAATAATTCTATACGTCTACTTAATTCGACTAATGACCTTACGTTGAAAGTAATGGTTTTTAGGATATTACGGGCCATAAGTAGAGAGGACTTCATTTAATAAACTTGTATATTCCTTTTTAGCCATTTCTAATGACATGGATTTATAAGACTTTAAAAAAATTCAAAATTTTAGACTCTAAGGTAATTTTCTTTGGCTCCCTGAATGGTTCGCCAAGTTTAATAAATTCTTCCACTATTGGAGGAAACTTTTTAGTATTGGTCGTTTTTTGATGTTCTGAATGAAGCAGACTTGCAAATAAAGTGTCGTTTTTAACCCGTTGGCTATTATAAATAGCATTTACAACATTATCTCTAGCCTTTTTCCTTCTATTCTTGGCCTTTTCCAACAATTCTTTTTTATTTTTTAAATATGACTTGTAGGCTGAGCAGCCTTTATAATTAGCAGCATGTCCAGTTTCGTTGCAATTGACGCATACAGGGAGTGACTCCCCCTTTTTTATGCTACAAGAACCGGGTTCATGGGAAAATTGCATTTTACGCACTTAAATTTTGAAATACAGTTACGGGCTGAATGTCCTCATAGCTGACATCTAAAACATTGAATTTCTCTTTTTTTAATTTTTGGCGACTCCCAACTTACCGATTGATTTAATAAGCAACGCAGTTTATTTACGTCATTAAGAGTTTTTCTTTGGGCTAATGTAACAATAAATAAGCCAGTGTCGTAATCATTCTTCGCAGAATTTACTGTGACAAATTTGTTTACCTTTTCTACTGTATTGTTAAAATACAATATTTTTTAAAATATTTTGAAAAAACTGGACCAGGGTAGCGAAAAATCAAAAATTTTATTTTCTAAAATGCTTATAACTCAATCATTTTAAACTATTATTTGCAAGATTAGATACCATTTTGTAGGTATTGACAAGAACTTTAAGACCATGTATAATGTTTAAATATAGAATAAAACTGAATAAATGGCAAGCTGTGAAAGAATTTTCAGGTGCGAGGTTCCCAACTTTGAGACCACATAGCGCCACCCCTGGAGGGTGTATGGTACCCACCTTTAAAAATTAAGTTCAGATACTCCTCTGTAATGCTCATGTCAGCAGTTTATAAATTACTAGGTTATTTCCAAAATATTTTGATTTTGCCCCACTGTGCAGTGTGAAAATGAAAACGTTGATTTTATTTTACTGAAATGTAATTATAACACCAAAAAATTTAATATATTATTTTCTTATATACATATTTTATTTCAATATCATTTCATTCTTCTTTGGTACAGTAAAACAAAAAAACTAAAATTATATTTAATTTTAAAGTAAAAAGTGGAAAAAGAAAGAAATTACAATACTTATATTTCTTAGGTTACATAGCGAAGATTTTTCACCATTATTGCAGTATGATTGCTAAATTCTGATAATGCTTCTTAATATATTGCAATATAAAAAATAGTACTATTCAACATAGATTAAAAAATAAAATTATGTTAATTTGTAATAACATTTAGGTTTTATTCATTTTTTTTTTTCGCAAAATATAGTTCTCTCATTTTCAAAAGTAACGGTTCAATTAAGTGATTTTCAGCAGTTTCGATACCCACAATACCTCAATAGAATGTTTTTTTTTATCCCACGGTTCAAAGTTGTTAATTAGGTGATAGTACAGTTTACACAGTTTACTTACCATCTTAAAAAGGATTTAAAAAATAATGCACTATAGTAAAGTTTTAATTTAATTCAGAGTTTTTAGTACCGGTCAAATGGATAAGCACACATTGCCTTTTATCACTATACATATGTATACGTAATTGTGTTCTCAACTTCTATTATAATTGATTCATTCGTATAAAAGTTATCCTCATGCCCTCTAGTTTTAAAAACAGACATCCCATTGGACCCACAAAAAATACGTGCGCCAAGATAGCGTCTAAAGTTATCCTCGAAACCGCAAAAACAGAGCGATTTTGGGAATTTAAAAAATGTGAGTAAAAAAATGGGAATTATACGTGGGAATTTAAAAAAATGGGTTTGATGTGAAACACTGAAAAATGTAAAAGATAATACTAATTTTACTATTTATAGTTAATAAAAATTAATTAAAAGAATAATAACATGTTTGCGTATATTATATAATTTTTTTCGTGCAAATATCGTCGTTTTGAAATCAATTTACAAAGAATCTGTTTTTTTCCTCAGAAATGGTCAGACAAATTAGGATATTTGGAAAGAAAAAATACATGTTGTGTATATTATATAATTTTTTCCCTGGAATTAATTTATAAAAAATCTGTCTATTTTCCTCTAAAATGGTCAGAAAACTTTGGGATTATTTATATTTATTTTGAAAACAACACCACTTCAGGCAATAAGCTATACAGATTATGAAAGTAGGCAGTATCTAGAATTCTAGAATAAAAACGCACGTCGTGCCAAAAAAACAATATCGTGTGACCAGTTTTACAGAAATCTGGCTTCATTTAATATGGTCAGTAAATTTTTTATTATTTTATTACTTGGAAACTAGGTCGCGTCAAGCAATAAGCGATACAGACTATGGAAGTGCACCATCTAGGGATTCAAAAACACTCACCGTGCAAAAAATCGTGTGACTAGTTTTCCAAAAATCTGGTCAGTAAATTATTAATTTTTTTATTACTTGGAAACTAGGCCGCGCCAAGCAATAAGTGATACAAATTATGGAAGTGGACCATCTAGGGATTAAATAACACTCACCGTGCAAAAATCGTGTGACCAGTTTTCCAGAAATCTGGCTTCATCCAAAATGGTCAGAAAAATCTGGGATCATACACGCTTACACATGAGCTGTGAAAAAAAGCAAAGCAGATGATCTCTCATGTGCATGTGAATTCTCCGGAAACAATGTCATCGGCTAATTTCCCGTTTCCCAGGAATTTCGAAATGGGAAAAGTTTTATAGTCATTAATGTAAAAAAAATGTGATAAAACTTTTTGCCGCACAACTGTTCAACAGATTATTGCAATTGTGACAGACAAAAATACCTAACTTATTTTAATTTGTTTGAAACCTTTATGGGTAATTAGCATCTCTATATAAATAGGCAAAGACAAAACTTTGGATCCCTTTTTCTCCTATGTTTGTCAACCGATTTTGTTTATTTTTTCACCGGTTAGTAGATATTATCTAGCTTTAGAGCACAGTATATATTAAAATCAGTATTTTCAGAATAAATGGCTCTTTAAATTGCTACCACTACACATGCTAAAAACACACATGTATGTGGTAGCTTCAAGTAAAACCAAATGTGCGTGTTTATATGCAATTTAATTTTTTTGAAAACAAAAAGAGAAGGAGTAATTATATAGTGGTTTATCTATTTAAATGAGTAAAGTTGAAAACACAACAACAGATGACAGTTAATAGATATAATTAAATATGTATATTTGTATGTATGTCTACACATTCCTATATACATATGTTCACATGTCCAAGAATGACGAAAACATGAAAACATCTAACGAGACATTTATGTACACATAATTACATAATTGCCTTTTAAATCAATGCAAGAAATTTGGAAACAGTTATTTTTTCGATTTGCTTTTGTTTGTAGGTGTTTTGTAAGTGCAGTTTTACTAAGCTTTATTTTATTCTTAGCTTCAAATTATTAAAGCCTTTGTTAGGAAGTGTTAATTTAAAGTGTATGTACATCTATATATAAATAGGCAAGTGAAAAAAGTTAAGAACCTTTTTAACTGACTTAAACTCAACGTATTCGCTTGATTTTTTGTTTGTTTGATAGATTGTCAATAGGAGCAGTGCAGAATGTATTTTTTCTTCTACATTTCTGAGTCTAAGATAGTTAAAAACAGTTAAGAATATTAGCCAATCATAAAGCCATGATCTCTCTTAATTTGCTAAAAAATTACAACAAAAAATCTAAATTAACTAAATTAAATTTGGCTTGGTAACTCCGTAAACTCTCAGAAGGAAAACTTATTTATTTATTAATATAGCATGTAATTTTGTAAACCAAAACACAAATCAAAACCGAAAGAAAGTTTGTATGTATTAAAAACTAAATTTGAATAATATGCAACATGTAAAATATATGTACATACATATGTATATGTATGTATACCTAAAACGATTACAAAAATATATTTGGTCGAATTTCGACCACAGGGCTAACTCTAGTATAATATTAAATAGTTAATATTTAAATTCCCGAAAATTTTATATATAATGGGATTTTTAACCGACTTCAAAAAAAGAAGGAGGTTATCAATTCGTCTGTGTGTTGCTTTTTTAACCGACTTCAAAAAAAGAAGGAGGTTATCAACTCGTCTGTGTGTTGCTTTTTTTTTTTTTTTTTTTTTTGTATGTTTGTGCCTTCAGAACTCGGTCATTTCTAAACCGATTTTAAAAATTTTTGCGCCATTAGAAAGGTTATGGCTGCAGATTGGTCCCATTTTAAAAACAGTTTAATAGTTTAAAAATTAAAGGGTGTCCCCATACAACATACATGTTTTTTACGTGTATTATGAACTTTATAGGTCACCCATTTAAAATTAGAAAAATGTGCGTATCACTATAGCTCCCAATAACAAAAATTAATTAAAAAATAAAATTAAAAATTAAAGGGTGACCCCATAGGTGACTTAATTTCACCTTTATTCTCCTATCTTTTGAACCGTTATAGACAAACACTTGAAAGTTGCACAGAATGTTCTTTACTATGTCTGTTATAATAAGTATAAATATTTAAAATTAGAAATTAAAGGGTGTCCCATTAGTTCGTTTATTTTGATATATATATGGCCAAACTTTTGAACCGTTATAGACAAACAGTTGAAATTTACAAAGAATTTGTATTGCTATGTCCGCTAAAATAACAAGTGTAAAATATGAATTTGGAAATTAAAGGGTGTCTCAATAGTTAATGTAAAAGTAATATATATGGCCAAACTTATCAACTGTTATAGATAGACAGTTGAAATTTACAAAGAACCTATATTGCTTAGTCCGCTATTACAACAAGTATAAAATTTGGATCTATAAATTAAAGGGTGTCCCCATTATTGTGTAATTTGACCATTATGTCCTCATCTTTGGAACCGTTATAGACAAACACTTGAAAAATAGACAGAATTTTCACTACTATGTCTGGTATAACAAAAAGTATAAATATTTAAAATTGGAAATTAAAGGGTGTCCCAATAGTTGATGTAATTTGATGTATATGGACACAAAGTTAATATTTAAAAAGAATCTGTATGACAAAGTCCTCCTTAAAAAGTATTTATATTAAAATTTGAATTTAAAGGGTGTCCCAATAGGTGACGTCATTTGATATATATGACCACATCTTTTAAACAGTTATTGATAAACACTTTACAATTAGACATAATGTCCATTACTATCTGTTATAATAAGTATAAATATTTAAAATTATAAATTACAGGGTGTCGCAATAGTTTATGTAATTAAATGTATATGACAAAACTTTTAAACCGTTACAGACAGACGGTTGAAATTTACAATGAACCTGTATTGCTACGACCGCTATAACTAGTATAAAATTTGAATTCGGAAATTATAGGGTGTCGCAATAGTTAACGTCTTCAAGAAACATGATTTTAAGTTTGTCTGTTTTGAAGTCGGTTTTTTTTTGCAAGAATTATTTTGTTAAACAGTTGTTTTCTGCAAAATTATCTGCAATTGTTTTGATATTTTTTTGGTGCTACCACATTTTTACCATAATTAAATAAGAACATTTACATAAGACTAAAGAACTGAAACTGTATTTAAATACAACTTAAAATTAAATGAAAATTATCTAAATTCGCATTTAAATACGAAGTCAAAAACTGGCCATAAGTTGCATTTAAATACAAAATTCCGTTTTTATACCCTTCAGCGCAGGTGGAAAGTGTATATACATATGTATAAGTTTGTTATTCCGTGTGTAATTTTTACAATATTCATTTCCGACTCCATAAAGTATATATATATTCTGAATCCTTATACATAGAGAAATTGATTAAGCTATGTCCGTCTGTCCGTGTTCGGGTAGTAATGTAATTTGCCAAGGCACCAGAAGAGATACACAAAATTTAAGTACACTAATCTGTCAGGCATGAATGATTCTCTTTTGCTTTTTTTGTCAAATAAATATTAGAGAGCGACAGGGATCAATAACGCCCCTACGAGGGGCGACTTTTGTATGTTTTTAGGTTGGTAGGATTTTTCTGCTTTGATTTGTAGAAAGCAATACACATAGAGGTAGCCAACTGACCCACAGGTACCCACTGGTAAATAGGAGCAGTTAAAGGGCACATAGGGGGTCAATATGAGGAAAATAATTTAAGGATTTTTTTGCTTTAGTCTGACGTTTATAACATAATATAGACTGCAGGAAGGTCCTAAATTAAAAAAAAAAAAATTCAATAAAATTTAAAAAAAAAAGATTTTTAATTTAAAAAAAAATTAAATTTTTTTATATAATATTTACAGAAAACTTTAGAAACTATTTTCGAAACGATATTTTTACAGAAAATTTTTAGAAACAAATTTATTAAAAATTTTTCGAATAAAATTTTACAAAAATATTTTTACAAACAATTTCGAAAAATTTAAAAAAAATTACAATATTTCTGTGAAAATGAAAATCATGACAGCAATATATTAAGAATATATGTTTGTATGTATATAGAGTAACATATTTTTTTAAATGCGTTTGATTTTTTAATAGATGAGATCTCTGTTTTAAAACCTAGATGCATTAAACACACAGACAACATTAGGATACCGACTACAAACTGTCAAAAATAAAATACACACTTTTAAAGGTAAACGATTATTTTGAAGCCAGTATAGCTACATGACTACACGACCACCGTTGTGGCTGTCGTCAACTTAGGCTAACTTCTATTTTATTCAACAAAAGAAAATGTCACAAAATTTCAAATTACAAATTCGTATAAGTATGTACAAACAATAAGTTTTGGAGGAAATATTAAGTATTTCTACAACAATGTCAGAGTTTACAATGTAGCTGTCGTCTTGAATATCATTAAGTAGCTTGCATCACGGCGACAATTGTAGCCACGTCGCCGCTGTCTTCTATTTCTTTAAAGCATGAATAATGAGTTTTTTCTCATACGACTTATTTTAATTATTGTAAGAGTCAACAATATGGATAATGCTGTTCACGTCTGTATAAATAAATTCACATTGCTGAAGGGAAGATTCGGCACGCCCAATATAATACTCTTAATTGTTCAACATACATTTAAATGAAACTTACGGTCAATTTTTGACTTCGAATTTATCTTTAAGTTGTATTTAAATATGAAAATTAGTTTTTCATCACACACCTAAATGACCACTCCTGTGCATTTAAGGTCTATTGAAATTTTCACAGTAGGTGTAGTATGGCCACTATAGCAACAAATACTAAAACTTATCGGGTGTTCCGAAAGTGACGTGTTATTTGCCTATATGTCTATATATCTTCAGCTATAGGAGGTAACCACTTAAAATTTGCAGACAGTAATTTAATCTATGTTCGCGTGATAAGCAAGTATTCAATATTAAACCTAAAAATTAAAGGGTGTTCCGATAGTGACGTAATTTGCATGTATGTATATGGCCTAAGTTTTCAACAATAATAGGTAGACTCTTGAAGTTTTTACAGGAGGTGTATTACTATGGCCACTATAACAAATAGTAAAAATTAAAGGGTGTGCCGACAGTGACGTGATTTGCATAAACATTGACTAATTTTTTAACCATAATAGATGGACTCTTAAAATGGTGTATTACTATGGCCCCTATAAAAACAATAATAATTTAAATGGTTTTCCGACAGTGACGTGTTTTGCATGTATACCGACAGTTTTTTTTGAACCATAATAGGTAGACTCTTGAAATGTTTGTTTAGATGTTGTACTTCGGCCGCTGTAACAATTACTAATATCTAAATGGTGTTCTATCAGTGACATGTTTTTCACGTATATTACCTTATTTTTTGAACCGCGATAGGTAGGCGCATGTATATTTTTATAGAAAGTGTTATAACAACAATTACTTAAATTTAAAGGCTGTTCCAGCAGTGATGCAATTTTCGCGATTATGACTTTGATTTTAAAATTAAAGGGTGACTCATAATACATGAAAAAATTAACAACTTGAATTTTTAAAGTTTACTAATCATAGTATGGAACCCAACGTGTGTGAGTCTAACTCGCACTTCACTGATTTATTTAGAACTGGTCTGGTATTAATATATATTTTTTATCTCTTATATATTTTAGTAAATAAACATAATTTCTTTAGGAACTAATTTTTCACGGGAATTCCAGGGAATGAAATTCTTTTTCCCGTTTCCCGGGAAATCCCAAACCCTAGCAATGATACAAGAACGAGTGAAAATGAGCAAAAGTGGTAATCAAATACTTACTCTGCTTTCGTCGCCGCTGTATTGGCACATTTTAATTAAATTACTAGACAAACAGCTGTTTACTAAATGTACAACACTATGGTCTGTCAGAGTAAAATTTTAAGTGAGATTTTAGTGCAAATAAGTTCTGTTGTTTGTCTACGCTATAAGTTTAATACATACAAAATTGCAGAATCTTACTAAGTAAAACAAAAATAAACAAATAAATTGATATAACGCTTCAAAAAGTGAGTGCTCACTGGTAGTTTTTTCTTAAAAAATCACTCAGAACGAAAACTTTACACCCGGCTACATGAGACATTAACATGCGTTAAGAAAAGCAAAAGTTCATATAAAAAAAACATTATTTTTATACCCTTCACCACAGGTGGAAAGGGTTTATATAAGTTTGTCATTCCGTGTGTCATTTCTACAATATTCATTTCCGACTCCATAAATTATATATATTCTGGATCCGTATACATAGGGAAGTTGATTAAGCCATGTCCGTCTGTCCGTCCGTCTGTCCGTGTTAGTGTTGTAATGTCATTTGACAAGGCACCAGAAGAGATACAAAAAATTTAAGCACACCAATGTATCAGGCATAGTTTCGAAAAATTTGGTATTGCAATTCAGCAACATCGGATCATTCCTTTGGAGGCTGGGGGCCAAAAACCACGCCCACCTATATTTTTTTCACGTTTTTTTTTTTAATTTTTTTCGGCTTTAATAATTCTGTTTTGCCTTTTTTTGTTAAATCAATATTAGACTGCGACAGGTAGATCGCAAGGAATGCATACAGATCTCGGGGGATCAATAACCCCCTGCGAGGGGCGATTTTTGTTTGTTTTTAAATTGGTAGGGTTTTTCTGCTTTGATTTGTATTAGTGACCTTAATAGAAAGCAATACACATAGAGGTAGCCAATGGACCCACAGGGTACCCACCGATAAATAGGAGAAGTTAAAAGGACCCCCCATGTGTCAATATGAGGAATTTTTTTTTTGTAAGGATTTTTTTTTGCTTTAGTCTGACCATTCTAACTCAATATAGATTGGAGAAAGGTCCAAACTTTAACAAAAAAATTTACAAATCATTTTCAAAAAGATATTTTACAGAAAAATATTCGAAAAAAATTTTTTTTAAAAAATTTTCAAAAAAATTTTCGAATAAAATTTTACAAAAAATTTTTAAAAAAATATTTTTACAAAAATTTTTTACTCACAATTTTCGAAAAATTAAAACAAAAATTTCAATATTTCTTTGAAAATGAAAATCATGACTGTAACATAACATATATTTAATATTAAGAATATACATATGTATGTATGTGTGTATATAGAGTAACACATTTTTATACCCTTCACCACAGGTGGAAAGGGTATATATAAGTTTGTCATTCCGTGTGTAATTTCTACAATATTTATTTCCGACCCCATAAAGTATATATATTCTGGATCCTTATACATAGAGAAGTTGATTAAGCGATGTCCGTCTGTCCGCCTGTCCGTCTATCCGTCTGTCCGTCCGTCCGTCTGTCCGTCCGTCTGTCCGTGTTAGTGTGGTAATGTCATTTGCCAAGGCACCAGAAGAGATACAAAAAATTTAAGCACACCAATCTGTCAGGCATAGTTTCGAAAATTTTGGTATTGCAATTCAGCAACATCGGATCATTCCTTTGGAGGCTGCGGGCCAAAAACCACGCCCACCTATATTTTTTTCACGTTTTTTCAGGTTTTTTTTAAATTTTTTTCAGCTTTAATGATTCTGTTTTGCCTTTTTTTCTCAAATAAATATTAGACTGCGACAGGTAGATCGCAAGGAGTACATACAGATCTCGGGGGATCAATAACCCCTGCGAGGGGCGATTTTTGTTTGTTTTTAGATTGGTAGGGTTTTTCTGCTTTGATTTGTATTAGAGACCTTAATAGAAAGCAATACGCATAGAGGTAGCCAATGGACCCACAGGGTACCCACTGATAAATAGGAGCAGTTAAAAGGACCCCCCATGTGTCAATATGAGGAATTTTTTTTTTGCTTTAGTCTGACCATTCTAACTCAATATAGATTGGAGAAAGGTCCAAAATTTAACAAAAAAATTTCAATCAAATTTAAAAAAAAAATTTTTTTTAAAAATTTTTTAAAAAAAAATTTAAAATTTTTTTTCAAAAATATTTACAAAAAAATTTACAAAGCATTTTCAAAAAGATATTTTACAGAAAAATATTCGAAAAAAAATTTTTTTTTAAATTTTCCAAAAATTTTTCGAATAAAATTTTACAAAAAATTTTTAAAAAAATATTTTTACAAAAAATTTTTACACACAATTTTCGAAAAATTAAAAAAAAAAATTCAATATTTCTTTGAAAATGAAAATCATGACTGTAACATAACATATATTTAATATTAAGAATATACATATATATGTATGTGTGTATATAGAGTAACATATTTTTATACCCTTCACCACAGGTGGAAAGGGTATATATAAGTTTGTCATTCCGTGTGTAATTTCTACAATATTCATTTCCGACCCCATAAAGTATATATATTCTGGATCCTTATACATAGAGAAGTTGATTAAGCGATGTCCGTCTGTCCGTCCGTCCGTCTGTCCGTGTGGTAATGTCATTTGCCAAGGCACTAGAAGAGATACAAAAAATTTAAGCACACCAATCTGCCAGGCATAGTTTCGAAAATTTTGGCATTGCAATTCAGCAACATCGAATCATTCCTTTGGAGGCTACGGGCCAAAAACCACGCCCACCTATATTTTTTTTACGTTTTTTTAATTTTTTTCGGCTTTAATGATTCTGTTTTGCCTTTTTTTGTCAAATAAATATTAGACTGCGACAGGTAGATCGCAAGGAGTGCATACAGATCTCGGGGGATCAATAACCCCCTGCGAGGGGCGATTTTTGTTTGTTTTTAGATTGGTAGGGTTTTTCTGCTTTGATTTGTATTAGAGACCTTAATAGAAAGCAATACGCATAGAGGTAGCCAATGGACCCACAGGGTACCCACTGATAAATAGGAGCAGTTAAAAGGACCCCCCATGTGTCAATATGAAGAAATTTTTTTTTGTAAGGATTTTTTTTTGCTTTAGTTACCTTTACAACTAAGGGATAATTCTGGATACATATACAAACGTAAAAATCCAGCAATTATAAGATTCCCGAAATTCAGTGTTGACACAACAAGAGACGAATATTTTAGATCGCTTGTAATGTTATATTTGCCTTGGCGTAATGAATATGAAGAAATAACAAGTGATGATAATGAGCAAACATGCATTGCCCAAAAAAGTATAATCGAAAATAATAGGATATTATTTGAAAAACTGAAGGACGGGGAGCTCGATGAAATTATTCTACGAATTCAAGAAGAAAACGAAGACAACCAACAACAGGAAGATAACATATCTACAACACAACTTCTTGATGACGAATTCAGAGCACTAGCACTGCCAGTTGTGGATGAAGATGTAAATATATTAAACATTAATGACGGAAATCAAAGAAATAATGCTGATGGAAGTTCGGATGATATTCGACTTATTCGACTACCGCCTTTATTGCGGAATGATCATTTAATGGACCAAGTGAGAACATTAAATATTAAACAAAGAGAATATTTACATTATTTGTTAAGAAATGTATTGGACAATATTCAATTCTGCGAATTTGTAAGTGGAGGGGCAGGTGTTGGTAAGAGTAGGCTTATAAAAACTATATATCAGTCAGTGTCGTCACGGTTTAACTCGATTCCGGGATCTAACCCTGACTTAATTAAAGTTTTATTGAGCGCACCAACTGGAAAAGCTGCCTTTGGTATAGGTGGAGCAACTCTACACTCACTGTTTTCTTTACCAGTTAATCAATACTCTGGAGAAATTCGCCCCCTTAGCAATGACGTCGTTAATACACTTGTTACAAGGTTTATGAATTTAAAAGTCATTATTATTGATGAAATTTCTATGGTTGGCGCTAGAATGCTGGGTTATTTAGATGCCAGATTGAAACAAATTTTCAAAAGCACAACAGCATTTGGGGGAATATCAGTTCTAGTATTTGGAGATCTAAAACAATTACCCCCTGTAGGAGATAAATGGATTTTTAACATTAACACATCGAATCCTTATGGTGTCATTGTTGGAGAAGGACTGTGGAACAATTTTAATTTTTATGAATTGACTGAAATAATGAGACAACGCAATGACCGCATTTTTGCTGAGGCACTAAATTCAATGGCTGTAGGGGAAATGGATGAGTCACATGTAGGGCTCATTAGATCGCGAGTGGTAGAGAATATTACGACGTTACCACCAGAAGCAATTCATTTATTTTGGTCTAATGCAGAAGCTGAACAATATAATTTATTAAGATTAGGACAAATTTTAACCCATGAGTATACCTCGAAGTCTTTCGATTTAATAAAGTCTGACACTTTACCAGCAGAACAACGTAATCGAATTTTAAACATGGTGTCAAAGATGAAAACTTCGGAAACACAAGGGCTTCCTAGGGATCTTAAATTAAAAGAATCTGCTAAATATATGATGACAGTTAATATCAACACAAATGATGGTCTTGTTAATGGAGCAGCTGGAGTTTTAATGGATGTAGAAACGAATAGTCAAACAGGAAATCCAGTCACCGTGTGGATTCTTTTTTCGGACAATACTGTGGGTGTTGAGACACGTCGTCAAAAATCTCATAGAACAGAGTCAACTTGGACGCCAGTTGAAAAATGCGTAAGAAGCTTTCAATTTAAAACTAATGACAGTGTTACAATTGAAAGAACTCAGTTCCCATTAGTGATAGCAGAAGGGATAACTATCCACAAGGCCAAGGCGCTACTTATTCGAAAGTAGTTGTCCATACTCGTAACAAAATGTAGTAGATCTGCTTTGTACGTAGCTTGCAGCAGAGCAACAAGTGCAAATGGACTATTTATTGTTGGACACTTTAAAGCTCCTAAACCATTTAGCAGTTTGGATCCAGTCAAAATGGAACTTGAGCGTCTACGATCAGAGAAAGTATTATGCAAACAATTTGATTTCCTAAGAAATAACGATTGGAATTTAAGATTGTTTTACCAAAACATACAAAGCTATCAAGCACATCACAAAGATATCTCAACTGATCCCACAATAATGCTAGCCGATATTATATGTTTGGTTGAAACTTGGAGTTTTCCCGAAGAATGTCATATGCTATCCAATTACACTGTGCTAGGCCGGCTCGATTGTTTCAATATGGATAAAGGAGAAGCAAGACACCGACACAGGAAAGGAGTTATTGTGTACATAAAAGATAATTTCACAGAAGAAGCCGAGTATTTATTTGGAGAAGAACATATTTACAATGAAAACGCTTTACAATGCATAGCATATCGTATCGATAAAATATATTCCATTTTGTTATACAAAAGCCCAAATTATCCTCAAACACAATTCTTGTCGCTGTTTCGAGAGATAATAAATAAATTATGGAACTATTTTAGAAATGATAGTGAAAAAGTTTATATAATGGGAGATTTTAATATATGCCGAAAAACCGAGGAAAGTAGCACCGAAATGTTTTTAAACTCTAAAGGATTTAGTGCTCTATTAGATAAAAATGATGCAACTACTAAGCATGGAACGCATATTGATTGGATATTTTCAAATAATAGAAACAGCAGTCAAGCAAAAATTTATCCAACACTACACAGCTACCACGATGGAATATTCCTTGGGATTAACATTTCTTAAAAAGATAGGCAAAAAAACAAGAAGTCTATCTATACAAAAGCTTTTTTACGATTATTTTCTTAAAACTTTTTTGGGCCCTGAAGGGAGTGGAGTATGACTCTTTTATGCCAAAAAAAACGAGGATAGGGTGTACAGCTACATATGCCCTATCCCAAAGTAATGAGAGAACGATTTCGGGGTAGTGCTTCTAGTGTGGGACCAAAAGTTAATAGTGTGCTATCACTACGGTCATTTATATATTTTATTTATATATATATATTTTATATATATATATATATATATATATATATATATATATATATATATATATATATATATAAATATATTTTATATATATATATATATATATATATATATAAAATATATTTATATATATATATATATATATATATATATATATATATATATATATATATATAAATATATATATATATAAATAAATATATTTTATATATATATATATATATATATATATATATATATATATATATAAAATATATTTATATATAAATATATATATATATATATATATATATATATATATATATATATATATATATAAAATATATTTATATATAAATATATATATATATATATATATATATATATATATATATATATATATATATATATATATATATATAATATATATATATATATATTTATATATATATAAATATGTATTTATATTTACATAAAACATTCGACTCGTACCTATATATATAGGTATATATATACCCAACCTTATATATATATAGGTACAAGTCGAATGTGAAGGAGACTTACAACGAACTTTAAGAGTATATTGAACTCTTTTTTTGTGACCTTTTTCTTGAACATTCTATAGACTCTGAAGGGAGTGGAGTATGAATTGTTTATGCCGATTTCACCAAAAAATCGAAGAAGGGGAGTAGGTGTGGAAAAAAGGGGAGTAGCTACATAAGCCACACTTACAGACTTACAACGAAATTTAAGAGAGTATTGAACTCTTTTTTATGACCTTTTTCTTAAAAATTCTTTA